>CM034534.1:60354947-60662447 GCA_020002185.1 Paraescarpia echinospica | reverse complement strand
ACCAGTCAATGATAACAGTATGCTATTCATATTATTTTGCCGCAAACTTTACAACAACTGGCGCCACTAGAATAACAACACTTACTGTATTTTCTGATCATTTTCATATTTTTGTGAAATAGATGATCTCGGCAAAATTTGACTGGATTACACATAAATGAATCACGGACATAATGCAGAGTATATGAGAGGCTTGCATATAATATCTGACATTGGAATAAAGCATGTTTCTTTCCCTGTTTAATGCACGCAGAAAATTGCGTTTTGCGTGGTATCAGTTAAACAGTATTTAGACGAAACTAATTCTCAAAAATTAGTCATTCACGCTAGCACAAACAATTTGTACATATTGTTTGCCCATATTTATTTTACATCATATGACAAATTATCTGTGCGTATCCTGTAAACTGTGTTTCAATGGCGGGCCATTTAATGATATAAGACAATTGTGCCCAGGTTTCGTGAGAATCGACCAAATATATATATATATATATATATATATATGGTCGATTGTACGTTTAAATATAACTTCATATATATATATATATGTATGAAGTTATATTTAAACATACATAGACATACACATTATTTATACATTTATTCACAACACATACATACATACAAGCACTCATGCACACACATCCATACACACACACCACACATATACACACACGCACACACACGCGCACACACTCACACACACGCGCGCGCGCACGCACACACACACACACACACACACACACACACACACATTATGTTCTTAGTAAACTATACTGACAATCCTTACGACTGCTCATAGGACTTAACATGTTACTCCCTGGCATACCATCTCGACTTCTCTGGGAAGCATTCAGCCACGCTGCAATTGCTGCTCGAAGACAATTGGAATATGGGAGAAGGAGATGGTAGGATTGCGCGAGAAAGGACTTGAGAAGATCAGTGAAGGATGAAAGATGGAGAGAGGGTGCGATAGATAGACAGAAAACTTTGGAACGAAAATACATAGCGAGTGGTTCAGCTTTACTGTACCTGACCCTCACCGCTGTACAGCAGGGACTAAGGAGGAGATCACACATTCGTACACAAATACCCACCACTGTCTGTAGCCAGGTACTCATTCATACAGCTGATTGAACGGGAGCAACATAGAACTTGCCCAAGGTTCGGAAACGGATGTACATGATTCGAACCCGGGTTATCTTGATTAAGTATCCACTGCGCCATAGCGCCCCACTACATGACCCTAATAAGTTAAAGTAGAAATGTTTATTTAAATCACTAAGCATTTAGATAGGATAAATGGTTTTAGAGTTTTCACTGCCTTTCCAAATTGTTTTCAGAAATACTCCCGACTGCAATAAGCTGAAATTAGCCAGTTGTTTTAGTTTCGCACTCACCAGAGTTTTACTCCACCAGGCGTCGCCCGACAAAAGTGTCCTTCCGGCGGCTCGCACGCGTGAGAAGAACGAGAATCTGCCGTGTATCTGGCTCGAGTTTGATGTACCGGTAGTAGAGGAAGAGTCGTTGAGTTCCTTCCATCCGGCCCCAACTCGGCGGAAGTAAACAAGCATGCCCAATCTCGTGAGACCTATCACGAGAATACCGCCAAGGAACGTCACGAGACTGGCGCTGATATATAAGTACCATTGGGGAACTCGGCTGCAAGGCGCCATCTGCAATTCAATACAATATCATATGTACAGCGTCATAAAGTGCAATCTAATGTTAGATGTAATAGTAGTAATAGTAATAAACACAAGAAGAAGAAGAAGAAAGCGAAGAAAAAAGAAGAAGGAGAAGAAGTCGGAGAATAAGAAGGAATAACTTGCCTATTTATTAGGAAATCTGTTAAAAAGCAGTTACATATGTTTTGCAATAGGAGGCACATTCCGACGACGAACGTGTTAAAAGAATTGAAATGTGATTCCGTGTTGAAGCAGAGCTCTTGATTTCATGAAAAACCTTACGTTGTTCGTCAGCTGCAAAAAGGTGGTGACTCGAGTTTACGTTTTTCATGACTGAGCAAAGTGAAGATGTGTTATCGAGTTACCAAGAGCTTTATGGATACGTTACAGAGCCAAGGAGGGTAAGCACGGTTACAAGATAAATCTTCAAATGATGACGACATACTATGTTATATTTCCTACTGATCAAATACCAAGTGGAAATGAACAAACATGGTTCGTGTGGCAATAGAAAAAGCTCTAATTCCAGTGTTAGTTTCAACTACAGAACCAAAACGTAGGTCAGATCTAGATTATCATTCGACTATATTTACAGTATACAAATTTGCCTGACAGGTAATATTACATACAACTTTAAAATACATTATCTGAGAAAGCCATTGGAAAATATATAGCAAGGATGCATTCATATAATATTATAGACGCACATGTAATAGGAATACTGCGACAGGATCATTGTAGTAGTTATATAAAAGAGTAATTACAGCCGTTTTGCAATAGGAGACACATGCCGACGAAGCCGGCGTAGTTCACGACTATGATAACAACAACAACAGGTTTGAGAAATATGATGTATAGCATTATTGAAATATGATTCCGTGCTGACTTCGGGTGTAAGGGAAAATGTTAGTGTTATTGCGCTGCGTCTGTGTACCAAAAGACCCTTCTATACATATTACATATTACGTAACTCTGTGTTATCTGCATGTAACATCAGTCTGCTCTCGGTCATCCAGTAGAAAATATCATTGAGAAAATCCCTATGTTGAAGCATTTGATATCTGCAATTACCAATGATGTATAGATGTGTGTCAGTTGCAAAAACGTGGTGAATCGAGTTTACTTTATTTTTGACTCAGCAAAGTGAAGTTGTGTAGCAAAGCGTGAAAAGTAGTGTTCCATGGATATAAACACGAGGAACGCTGCATATAACGAATACAAGTGAAATCCCGAGTTCTAATCCTAAACTTCACTCTTCGGTATCACTCTTGTATAACGAAAACTAACTGCTGACATGCTGATAAAATCTAATTTGGTATTGTAATACAGTGTAATTATGAATGTTATCAAAGAAGAATGCCACCTTTTTCATAAAAATTAAATGTGTTACATCGGCCATATCGGTTATTTATCAGGTAGGGCGAAATTGGTTTAGACATTAAGTGGTTTGTGGGTGTGCGTGCGTGCGTGCGTGCGTGCGTGCGTGCGTGCGTGCGTGCGTGCGTGCGTGCGTGCGTGCGTGCACGCGCGGTTTGTGTATATGTGTAGCCGTGTATACCCCGTCGTATTATACGACCGTACGATCTTAAGTATGTGTTTGCGACCGGAACGGCCCGCTCGTGCAGGTGTTGATGTCAATTAGTAATGACTGGTGTCGCCCTGCGCCGCTTGATCACATAGCCTGTGGCGACCTACGAATAGCTCGAATAACTCGCTGAGTCATTGTTATACTTTTCAACAAAACATATCATTTATGTCTCGGTGCATTACCTAAACTGCTTGGCGCTGAACGCTTTGGGAAATACACAAATGAATCGTTTTAACACCTGTGTTTGTGCTCACAGTTGGTGTGCGCGTTCCACACGAGTTTCTTGGTTCTCTGGTTACAAGAGATAAACACGACAACTGCTGATAGCACTAAAAAGTTCGCAAGCCCAAGATTACAGTAGCAACTCCAGCCACACTCGTGAACTATAGTAATCAATATCAGGCGTGGGAAACCAACCCGCATCAACCAAGATAGTTTGTGGTAGTACGTTCTTGTTTATATGCGGAAAACGATGTGTTTACTAGCAAACATACGCGGCTGATGTAATATATTCGACACTAGTTCGGCACAATGATAAAAAAAAGTTTTGAAAGTATATTATTTTGGCCAACCGAGATGTTATAAAATGTACAACATTGTAAATGTAAGATATTTGTAATGTCAGTAAAACGGTAATTCACTCAACAAGTGAAATTCGTTATTTAAAAAAAACCGATGTAGCATAAGTAGAACAGTGAAGCTTTGGTCAGGTATCGTTTTGATGCCATAACATCGCAAACTGTATGTGTGTTTACTTGTAGCATGAGTGTTTGTATCCATAACTCGAATCACAAACGGATTATTTGTTTACTCGTAGCTTGAGTGTGTTTATTCGTAATTTGAACTACAGATATTGAAGTACAATAATTATATTACATAAGTAATTCAAAGTCAAGCATCATTATTGTTCTATGTGAATTGCTCTTGAATACGCAAGTTCTAGGCGTAGCATTTATATTGAACAAGTAGAAGAACAACTATTCTATACTGTTAATATATGTTGAATGAATCGCGCGATATGTATATTTCCTGTTGGTTTGTTTCATGACTAAACTTAAATGTTCGTATGTGATGTAGGTCTAATTAGGTTTTGAACAATAATAAATTTACTTCTGTTAATTATATATAGTGGGGCACGGTGGCATAGCGTATAGAGCGTCGTACTCTCAATCGAATCGAAAGAATACCAGTTCGAATCTACTTGCTGTTGTTTCGTAGCTTGAGCAATTTCGTTCCTCGCGTTGCCTTAGTTCGCTCTGCGTGTGTAAATGAGTACCTGGCTATATACAGTGGTAGATGTGTGTTACTCGATAATCTTCTTTCAGTAAAGGCTTAATGCTTTCCAGAGAAGTACAAAAGTTGTTCAAGCTAAAGGTAAAGTGTAAATCGCTTTGAGCTGTTCTAAGGATTAGATAACAACTTACCCTACCTGTACCCTACCTTAATCGTACTGCAGTTTTCCTTTGCTCAAAACTGTAGTACGAAACGGTTTGTCAGAGAACCCATATCGCCTTTGTCAGTGTACGGCAGGTGCCAAACTAATACTTCTGAACTTGTTTCATATACAAACTACACAGAGAAACTATTATTGCGGTAGTTGTTGCCGGTAGCGCTTCACATTACTCTTTACATTATATTGTTATTATAGAGATTGTAATTCAGACACAAATGCGCTTACTTAACCAGAGTCAACAGACAATCGAAACACCTGACCGCAATACCGGTCGTAGCCTTGTTGATTTCACCTGTCATTAGACTACGCCACTAGACAGTGTCAGTGTATCGTTCGAATGTTGCCCGACGGCTATATTTATCAACAAATCACTTTGCACTAAGGGCATTCCATAGCATTACGCGTTATGCTGTCCGTGGTACGTTCAAATATTATAATATAAATTGATATTGGTACACTGAAGCGTTTATTTTTTATCACACTTGGTTGTCTACGGTGTACGAAAACTGTCGTGCAACAAGACAACATGGTGTATACCAGTGTCTGCACTGCCTTAGAATAAGGAGCCAATGTGTGGGAGCTATAATTATCGTCGTGACGATTTTAAAACACTTGAACAATATATTTAACAAGATTGCTACCCAGATAATTAACTAGAGATGGCTAGTAGACAATGAAGCCTTTTGCTTATCGATGTTCGAAAGTATGTTCTATGGGTATCCCGCTTTTTGAGATATTTACTGATTTTGTTTTTAAATATATTCACGCTGCTGACATCCACAACGTGTTCCATTCATTCACTTGAGTATGTGAGAATGAATACTACGATATATCATCTTCATTCTGCATTCACTACTGTTTCTTCGTGTCCTCTAGTCCTTCTATCTTTCTTAACTGAGAACAAAACACTTCTATCAATGTTCTCATAACCACTCCATATATGAAATATATATCTTTGATATACTCTTAAACTCCTGGCCACTACTGTTGTTAACGCATATTCGTTTAGGCGTATTTTATAATCAAAGTCTCTGTGTTCTGGGACAATGTTAAGATTCGCTCTTCTCTGTACTATTTCTAGCACATGTCTGTCCTTCTTGTGTGCAGTTGACATGACCGAATCCAACACCATTTGAGGAATTGTGTCGATCGTACGCACTGAAACGTTTACAAGCTTCAAACATCAAACGATAGGCGACTAGAGTCAAGATGTTTATCTAGACTGTGTGACCTCCAATTAAATGTCTTTCAACTAATAGCGTCATGGGCTTTGTAGGCCACGCAGGCCTGTTCAGAAAGAACAAGAACTAAAATAAACTTCTTGTTCTTATTCATGGTCTTGTTGTTCAGAAAGCTTTGATTTGTAAGGAGAGTCTGTTGGAATTTGTTCGCCGCTGCCCCGCTGTATCTTCAGCTTCTCGCTGTGAACTCATAACTCATGACATCCGAACACGGGGGGAGAGGACAGTGGTGTTGAAAATTTTATTTTTTACGTCGCGCCGCTGCTGTCAATTTACCTTCTCCAGCTTCTCTCCGCTGTTTTAGCTGAAATGATGACATCCAAAGATGGGGTGGGGGTGCTTTGTTCTCAGTAGCCTATTACTTGGAGTGGTGCAGAACAAACATTCACGCTCACATTTAAAGGGGGGGGCAGAACCATATGTCTGTTGTCCAATAGACTCTACACGAACACTTATCCTCCGCCGCAGTCAAGGTGGGGGCATTCTGACATATCGAAATTAAAAATTATCACATCTGAAACAAAAACAAAAACCGGTTGTCATCTTAACCCGACCCGATACTGGCTTTATTGGCACTGCATCAGCGCGTTACTTTAATTGAATATATATATATAGTAGTCGACGAAATGCTTGGTAATGTGAGATCAACTCCGTGATCATACATGCTCACAGACCCGTAGGTCCGGGTGCGATAAGTGCATACGCTTATACAGAAATACATCGGAAACAATATGCAATCAATTTATTCTATCGCACGCGCACACCGTGCTGCATAAAAATGCCAACACATACAAATAGTTAAGTTTGGCGAACCTCACCCGAGAAGCCTTAAATTAATTATCTTAACGGAATTAAATAAATGATAGCTTTCTGACAGTTGTTATGACGAGTCACAAAACATGACAAAAAATGTACGGTTTGTATTAAAAATAGAAACATTACTCACAGCGTGTAACTGCCTTACTGACTCTTAGCATTGGTTGTTATGGAAACACACTCACTTCCTGGACTCTCCGGAAATACAGCCTGGTCGCAGACTCATGGTGTGACTTCTACCGTCAGATGGCACCACTGGTCGAAGTAATTAATTTCGGCAATAGCGACTATTCTACGTGTACAATTATTACAGTTAGTATCACGCATGTGTTTCGGAGAGCGAAAATACAGTTCAAATAGTCATTCTTCATCTACATCTCCTCAAAAATAGATGTATGTAGTTTGAAAAGGAATGTTATGCGTCTCAGAATGTTGGGACAGGGACGTATCCAATATAAAATCTCGTAGCAAGGGGACAAAGGAGGACGACGCTTAGAAACTCCAGTTCCCATGTTAAAATGTAATGGTATACAAATCATGTATCCTCACCATTCATTTCGGCGATAGGGCCTTTTTTATGTCGGAAAAATGTAAGAAGATAGTGCCAAAGAGGCTACGGTCCAATGCACTCCTTAAGTAAGCCTCCGTGAACGTCGACTGAAACGAATACTAGGATATGCACATCCTTTTTACAATGGCGTGTCAACAGTCTTTTTTAAACACCTCTACTTTAAACATGATAACGATCCATCACTGGTTCTAAGTGAAGCTGGCTGTGTGCGTTTGGAATAACAAGAGCTACGGCGCTGGGAAAAACATCTAATCAGATCGGGTATACTTAAAAACATCCCCACAGAACCGGTTGTCGCATTATAGAAAAACAACGCAATATCGTGAGTATTGAGTTTACAATATGTTTACCAAATACAATCGATCATTAAAGGTTACACAATATTGTCGGGGGAATAAGGTGATTTTGTACATTAATCTTATTTACAGTGTTGCCTAGCTAGTAATTATTTCAGGAAACATCAGAAAACCACATCAGAGCTCAGACTAGATATTTTTTTTTTACTTTGAAAACGTTGATTGATTGATAACAAATGTCATTATTTTACCAGCTGTTTATCTGTCCATCTCTCTGCACGTCCAGCTTTACCAATCCTAAAGCTATTATGTCATAATTTTCGGACATCACTATCCCACCCTCTGTAACAACATCCTCCCCCTACTGGGATCTGCGACCGAAAAGTGTCTCAATCTATATGCATGACTTTGAGACAACCCCATTGTCAAACAATTAATGTTGACATTCACACCGTATGTACTAGTGACCAGGATATGACAACTTGAGGAGTATGACCGCCGGTAATGTCCGAGTTGAAGTTAATGACTTGACCGTCACCGTATCGTGACAGACTAAATGGCAAACATTTCACAGAATTACACGCGTGACCTGCTGATGAACGTTTTCTTGCTGTATACCGAATAATGCAAGCGATCACGTATATCGTCGTAATGTGAATGTTGACCTTGTCTAAACCAATACATTTACGTTAATGGAACCAATGTCTTCACCATCTCCCCCGACTGCAACTCGCTGTCCAGGAAACAGAGCATCGTTAATTACCAATCAATCAGTTCTAACAACTCCATCGTTTACAGGTTTGGGGTGACACTGTGCTTTATTTAGATGTGATGTCCACTTGTCCAGTAGGATTTGATTGGTTTTCTTGTCGCCTATAAGGATACATTATAGACCTTGCTTCACACCCATGCAAACGTATATGTTCTATGCGCCTGTTGTAACGATGGAATAGTGTATTTGTAATCCGACGTGCGCGATTATGTCGAACTTATTTTGTTGGCGTTGCGATGTGCTCATTTCGTGCACGTGACCTTAAGCAAAAACGGTGTAGTTGCACCAGACCAGAGTGTCTTCATTATAGGAAAACTGTAGGGGAGAAAAATCTGACATGTCTTCATAACAACTGCCATTGTGCTATTGATATGATGATTAAATTTCATCAAGATCACAAACTTTTTCAAACGCATGCATGCCCGGTGCCCATCAATATTCACCCAAATAGCCATGTTTTTCTGCAACCACGTGTGTTACGTGGATAAAAACGGCAACACAATAATTCTTGTTATTACAATCTGCCAAACATGCGTGATTCCACTGCCACTACATGCGTGATTCCACTGCCACTATATGCGTTATTCCACTGCCACTACATGCGTGATTCCACTGCCACTACATGCTACCTGCTAACATTCCTCATCTATAGCACAATCTGCCAAACATGCGTGATTCCACTGCCACTACATGGTACCTGCTAACATTCCTCATATATAGAGCTCTCAGTTTTTTTTTATTTCGAATATCACCACAGGTACTAACTATATACGTTTAACTGTGCTCTGACTATACCAGCAATCATGGCTAACATAATTATATTACGCTTCCAAAATAAACACACTCACAAAGAATACCTGTTGCATATTTTATACAATTTATGTTATGCGTACGAACCCCGTCTTGTAGGCCTAACTACGTCGGAAATGACAAACTGGGCAACTATGATGCGCTATAAATATGTGAATAACTAAATACCATTTGACAGAGCTACGATTTTCATACAGCGTTTTCCCCGTAGACTGAAGCAAATCTAACAGTGTAATTTGTACCCAGGCATGCCTGCTTACTGGAAGACCAATTTAATTTCCCTGGGAAACATCGACAGTTACACATTAAATTCATATAATTATACTACGGCACTACCGGATACTCATATGTAACTGGGTCAACACGAACGTGTCCGGTCTTCGACGCGATTTCAAGAGGACAAAGTTCACTCGAACCGATATCCTATGACTGTACGCTACACAAAATAAATTGTCAATTAAGAGATAACTTACAAGGGACGTTTACTACGAACAATAAATGCGCGCACTGTACTTAAAAGTCCGTCCTTGATTGAGTTAGGCTATCGCTAAACATGTTCGTTCAATTGTGAAGTGTGAGATTAGATTAACTATATCTTCGATTGATTTAGGCTATCGCTAAACATGTTTGCAAGGTCAAGTGTACTATTATAAAATATATCGTATGTAATTTAACTGTAAGTCCAGAATTTCACCAAAACTAAATTACAGTAATACGTTAGCATGACCTAGGATAGGTTCGGTTTTTCGCAAAATTAGTTTAACACAAGCCGAGGGAAATAATTCAATTAAGGATAAACCATTATGCAATATCGTCTATGCGCACCTTTCTCAATGAAGAGGAACACAGCAATTGCAGTCAGAAAGTTTCGCATACAAGAATAACGGTGAAAGCGGTTGAACTAATACAAACGTTATGGGAGTTAGCATTGTTTAAACTAAATGTCAAACTGATTATAAATGCTTGACAACCGCCTACGTGACATACTATTTTTATATTTACTATAGATTTTACGACCACTTTTTGCACCTCACGTGTTATGCAAAATGTCAGGAACCAATGTTAGTTGTAATGTTTGCTGAACCGTTATATAAATACACACATCCCATAAATCGTGTCCTTAAATATAATTAACCTGTCTGGATGAGCATCGCCGTCCAACGATGACAACTGCCCACTAAACATCGGTGTTGTCGGCTGTTTTACGCGATTCGAATTTGAATCGGAGATCAGCATGGTCGACTCTGGTCGAGAGGTGTGCGTTGAACACCGACTCCTAGTTCGTTCGCGTGTGCTACTTGCCTGACCCTCTACTCGATAGTCGGCAGTAAACTGACCAGTAAAATAATTATAGTACAGTGTTGGGGATCAACACTGCTGTCGCATACACTGCCTGTTCGGCGTCTCTCACACGCCCGACCGGGAAGCAGTTCCGGCCGCTGGGAGTACGATCCAATGGGTTAGAGATAAAGACCACCACTCTGTGAGTCCACGACAGGTTACACATTTAGCCCTGTGTGGGATTTTTACGTCCGCTGGCATACATACCAGATAAAAGGGACCAACGTCTGTTAGTGTCTCTTCCGAAATACACAGGCAACGTGAGGTGAACGAAATTGCCCAAATTTCGAAACCGCTGCAGGTGTAACCATCCCACTGTGCTCTACCGCGCGACCACCGCTCCCCAGTCAATATTATGTGAAAGAACACACTTTAATACTACGTATGTACGCGCGCAGGTAAATACATATACGTGCCAGAATTTCATTCTTAAAATCACGCTATGTTTCAGAAAAATATTAGGCGCCTCCTACTAGGCCTATCTTCTCTATAGCTACAACCGTGGACTAACAACGGTATAGTAAATGCCGATAAGCGACGCGATAAAGCGCCATTTTATGATACGACTACATCCTGGAATGTATCATTTTATTTTCTGTTTACCTTTAACGGTACGCAAGAAGTTCCCTTATTTTACTTACCTTCCTCTGATGCTGTCTTTACGAAATGTACTTTGGGTGGAGTTTGTTTTCTTCTTTGTAGCAAACTGAATGTTACGGTTGCGTTGTCCAAAGCGGATGGGGTTGTAGTAACAGCTATTTAACTCCGTAGAAAGCTGCCTACAGTAACCTTACAAAGCGACACACGTAAGTTGCACTTTTCGATTCCCTATGAAACTAAAATTGCGACACCTAGATTCTGCGCTGATAAACAATTCGGTCCACCCGTTAAGCTCTGCGTGGCGGCAGTCGGGCGTGTCTCCTCTTACTGTCGTAGTTCAACCGACACTACTCCATAGTGCACCACTACGTGGGTGTAACAACGTGACTGAACGACGTCTTCACGTTACCGGTCGTTACCCCAGCGTGTGCTGTTCGCCGCTGTGCAACACGTGCTGTGGGTGTGATCTCACCGCTGATAGTCGACACCCGCATAATGAGTGTTAACGCCACCCGCTGTCGTGCGGCACTTCCCAAGAGAGAAACGTCGCGACACACACAGCTTCTTCCAAGAACCCAAAAAAATCCCGAATACTAAAGGTGCCACCTCAATATGTTTTCTCGCTTGTGTTATTTCAAGTTCTCCATCAAACCTTATTAGTATTATCATCGAAAAATGTGCTCGGTTGTGAAATGTTTGCGCGTAGTTTCAGTACAATCATAAAAAACAATTACTTAGTTTATTATTGCCTCGTGGTCAACTCGGGGGATTCTTAAAATGAGAATCTCCATGCGAATGCACGCGACGATCACACACAAATGTTTCTGTGTTGACGTTGTCAACTTTCCTTGTAATATGAAACAGGTTGACGACTAAATGTGGACCCAGAAACTCGTTTTGGTAAGTTACCAGATGTAACAACCAAAGTCAATTACGTCGACCATATGCTAGTTGTTTGGTAAGTACCAGATGTAACAACCAAAGTCAATTATGTCGACCTTATACTAGTTGTTTGGTAAGTTACCAGATGTAACAACCAAAGTCAATTACGTCGACCATATGCTAGTTGTTTGGTAAGTTACCAGATGTAACAACGAAAGTCAATTACGTCGACCATATGCTAGTTGTTTGGTAAGTTACCAGATGTAACAACGAAAGTCAATTACGTCGACCATATGCTAGTTGTTTGGTAAGTTACCAGATGTAACAACCAAAGTCAATTACGTCGACCATATGCTAGTTGTTTGATAAGTTACCAGATGTAACAACCAAAGTCAATTACATCGACCATATGCTAGTTGTTTGGTAAGTTACCAGATGTAACAACCAAAGTCAATTACGTCGACCATATGCTAGTTGTTTGGTAAGTTACCAGATGTAACAACCAAAGTCAATTACGTCGACCATATGCTAGTTGTTTGGTAAGTTACCAGATGTAACAACCAAAGTCAATTACATCGACCATATGCTAGTTGTTTGGTAAGTTACCAGATGTAACAACCAAAGTCAATTACGTCGACCATATGCTAGTTGTTTGGTAAGTTACCAGATGTAACAACCAAAGTCAATTACATCGACCATATGCTAGTTGTTTGGTAAGTTACCAGATGTAACAACCAAAGTCCATTACGTCGACCATATGCTAGTTGTTTGGTAAGTTACCAGATGTAACAACCAAAGTCAATTACGTCGACCATATGCTAGTTGTTTGATAAGTTACCAGATGTAACAACCAAAGTCCATTACATCGACCATATGCTAGTTGTTTGGTAAGTTACCAGATGTAACAACCAAAGTCAATTACGTCGACCATATGCTAGTTGTTTGGTAAGTTACCAGATGTAACAACCAAAGTCAATTACGTCGACCGTATGCTAGTTGTTTGGTAAGTTACCAGATGTAACAACCAAAGTCAATTACGTCGACCATATGCTAGTTGTTTGGTAAGTTACCAGATGTAACAACCAAAGTCAATTACGTCGACCATATGCTAGTTGTTTGGTAAGTTACCAGATGTAACAACCAAAGTCAATTACGTCGACCATATGCTAGTTGTTTGGTAAGTTACCAGATGTAACAACCAAAGTCAATTACGTCGACCATATGCTAGTTGTTTTATTAAGCCTGCGGCGGATGTAATTTTTCAACTATTAACACAACATTTTTGGACATCAATTAACTCTACTCGTGTCTCGTGGTGGACTACACCAGTGGAGAAAGCCGCTTCAATGATGCGACGCAGACAATCCTGCTACAATCATTGAGAGGTGGCAAATAATATAACTAAAAGGGGTAAATCTACCGATTATCATGATGTGATGGCGGTAGATTAGGATCTGGGGCTACGAACTTCGCGCTGCAGTCAAAGAAGGGGGTTGGTTAGGTGTTTCCGCGCATGGCCGTAACAAATTTTCAATTTTAGTTAATGTTGATGCACACATTTTCTGCGTGAATGTGGATCAAACAAGAGGAACATTAGTTTGTCTAACCTTGAAACTGTGGTTTGGCGCTAGATTTCCCCACTGAAGCGATAGACCAAAATGAAGCAAACTGGCGAGTTCAACAGCCAAAGTGGGACACTTATTATAATATTATTTATGAGAGTGTAGCTGTTTACCCTCAGGCGCAGCTGCTCCCCAAAGACAACTGACCCTATTCGTGGGACATGCTGAGCCATAGAAGTTCCAACGCTAACGTGGGTTGCAGAGGTTAACGCCGCGATGTGCTGTACATGCGATGTTACGGCAACCGAGAATGCTCGAGTTCCGATGTTTATCTGTAAACTATGCAACACGATCGAAGCCGTCAGGGCTTTCTTTCAATGACGACATACAATGTACGGAGGTTCACCGAGTCACTCGTCCCACGTGCTGACGTCGTCGGTCGTGATGGTTGGAAACAGTTGCACGCACCCAACATTAAAGAGCGCTTCCGCGAAATTCTCCATAATTACCCGTCCGACGATTGTATCACACACAGCCCCAAACTCTATATTTTTACCGTTTCGATAGGTTGGGATGCCAAGGGTACTAATGCATTTTATCAGCCCCTGATTTGCTGGGTTGACATTTGACATCCAGCACGCGCTGTGGAGAAGCTACCTATCCGGTCTTCAAAGTTGCGTGTTACTGTCTCTTTGTTATGGTCATATGCTCCCAACACAAGGTTTGTCGAAGGACAGTTTATTGTCACGCCAGGAACGAACTTCTATAGATTCTCCACTCTGTTGTAGGCATTGAAAAGTGGTGTTTTCCTAGTTTGAAATCCCATACTGAACGTGTTGCTAATGAACTATACAGGTTAAATCTTTCACGTTTTTCGTTGTGTTCTTCCCAATGTCTTCATACAAGTTGTGTATGTTATGTTTGTCAGCGGCCGTTTTGTTGGCGCTCAGCTGAAGCTCTCAACAGTTGGAAACCTCATCATCGCCGTGAAGCAAGTTCACCGCTGCGTCAGTTGGTGTGGTAAACAGAGAAGTGTCATCAATAAGGTCCATATTGTGCATCATTCGAAACTCCTGATAACGTTTACGTTGTGCTGGTTCGATTAGTAGATCGGGTGTAATGATGGCAATGTCCCAGCGTACGACGTGGTCTAAGACTGTGACGAAGAGAAAATACTCAGCAGTACTCCAGTTTACCTTTAATTTAATTAAGCATTGTTTGGTCGCACCAAGAGGAGATCGCAACAGCCCATATGCCACACGTATCTCAAACGTGCGACCCGGTGGATCGAGTAGAAGGCTTCGAAGAAGTCTATTCAGATTTAACCAGATTTAACAAGATTGCCATCCAGAAATTTAACTCTAGATGGCAGGTGAACATTTCGATTTTATGTTTAAATATATTCACGCTACTAGCTCCAACACAATCAGGAGATAATCTGTTCCATTCATTTACAGTCCATTATGAGAATGAGAACTTTCTTATATCTAATATACACTGCTCCTTTACTAATGTATCTTCATGTCCTCTGGTCCTTCTATCTTTCTTCACTGAGAAAAAATATTTCTATCAATATTTTCATAACCATTCAATATTTTAAACACTTCTGTCTGATCTCATCTCAATCTCCTGGTCTCTAGTTTTGTTAAACCATATTCTTTTAGGCGTATTTCGTAACTATATATATATCCTTCCTGCGATATGGCCTCCACGCTCGAATACAATATTCTAAATGAGGCCTAACTAATATTGTTTTGTACAGCGGTATTATTAGCTCTTTTTCCTTATACGTTATAGTTCGCCTAATTAATCCTAGGATTTAATTTCCCTTTGAAGCGGCAATACCGCACTGCTCTGAAACCTTCACATCAGCACTAATGGTTAACCCTAAGTCCTTTTCTTTTACAGTAGTACTCAGTACAGTAGCCTCATTGTATATTGTACATTTTCGTTCCTATGTCCTGTGGAGGCATTTACATTTCCCAAAATTGAACAAAATTTGCCATTTTTCAGACCATTTTATCAACCTGTCAAGATCATCTTGTAAATGCTGTCTATCTCCATCACGTTTAATCCTTCTAAACAATTTTGAATCATCCGCAAATTTCAACGCCTTGCTTGTTATACCATCGTCCAAATCGTTGATATATAATAAGAATAATATAGGTCCCAGTGCTGTTCCCTGTGGTACCCCACTCAAAACTGATTTCCAGTTTGAAGCCTCCCCATCAACTACTACCCGTTGTCTTCTGTCAATTAGCCATTTTTCTATCCAGTTAATTAAACCATTTCCTATACCATGGGCCTTTAGTTTAAGCAGTATTTTTTGGATGTGGCACTTTGTTGACAGCTTTCTGAAAATCTAAGTAGATGATATCTATTGGTGATCCCTCGTCTACCCACTTAGTGATATCTTCCTAAAAACATAACATATTTGTTTAGCATGACCTCGCTTTTAGAAACTTGCTTGGCGACTGACAAAGAATATCACGTGATGATAGTCCCGCGCTATTCGAAAATTAATGAAGTAAAACACATAGCAACCATACATTTATGAACCTTTTATTACTTACGTTACATTCATTGTTTCGAGGAATGAGACCTATACAATATAATTTCGCGCTGAACAATTTCGCAACAGTCGCAATGATGTCATCACTCCGCCACCGCCCACTCAGATTCTGCAGCGTCATTGAACCAGGTATGCAATAATTAATAATAATTAGTAGTAGTAGTAGTATTGTTAACATTATTGTTATTATTATTATACTATTATTATTGTTATTATTATTGGAACTGTTATTATTTTAGAACGAACGTTGAACAGCCACAATTTAGATGGTCTAACGTGAATTAAACGTTTTTATTTCATTCTATCCATTCAAGGTGTATATTCTTATTATATTAAATTCGAGAAGTATCATCCAGTGGAAGTTATTTTTGTTATTTTTAGCTGTATTGTTACCCGACTTGAGATTGGCGGAAGTAACAGGGGGCTGACATTAACTGCGATGATCTCCTTTTTCAACAAAGTACAATTTCTGACTTCGTCATTCGCCATGCAATAATTTTGTGTAAGGTTTGGCGAAAAGAAATATTCACGTGATCGCCAAATTTGCGAAACATGAAATGCTGATGTGAAATGCTGGTTTTATATCTTTATTTGAATAAATATCACTGATTTAAAATTGTTCTTAAATTTCTTGCATTCGCCTGATCGTTCAGTTGTGAAGGACGCTTTTAAGACAATTTATGTTAACTGAGCTGTTATTGATCAATTGCCGAGGGGTTCTAGCCAATGAGAATCGTTATCACAAATTTGGCGGCGCACAACTTAACTTCCTAAGCATGACGATTGCACAAGACACAACGATTGTAAGTTTGTATTAAATTTAACGAAAATCCTTAAATGCACAGGCAAATTATTGTTAAAAGATAACATGGATACCCCTTAAACCATTTAACACCAATTTGTCATGTGACATATCCTAGTGAAGCTGGCCGGAGTCGAAATGCATGTACCGTCGGAAGAAAATCAGAAACAAGTTACGGTACTTTTGCTGTTTAGGCCCGCACCTCCAAAAAGCAACGAAAACGGTCACCTACAGTAACCAAACTTCACATCATATATATACTATACCTATTCTACACATACACCCTTGTCACGTGATCAAACAATTAAAATCACTGTCTTTTATCGATCAAAATGTACAAGAAATCCACTCGTTTTTACGTGTATACGTTAGTTCCACCGGAAAATCCGGTAGGTGGCGAAACTTTATCGGTAACATCAGCTAGATAGATAGATCACAATTCATATTTCAAAAATATTGTAAAACGAAGTCAATAAAATACGCGATATTTGATTAAATAAGGTTAATGTTGACAGTAGCTGAGGATATTTATTATGATTACTGGTTTGTGCAATTAATCATTTGTTTTGGGTTTAACAAACGTTTATTTTAAAAATAGCGAGCTTTATTATATACAGTGACAGATAAAAAAAAATTGTTGTTAATATGTGTGCTTGCCATGGTTTGACTTCGTGGCTCTTGTCAATAAAAAGATAAGAAATGTACGTTTCACAATGCGTTTATTAATATGTAGATAAAACATCAATTCTACTAGTACATACTCAAATCGAAAGATGTTGATTCACTCGTTTATATGTACTAAGCTGTCACCGCTTATAAATATTGCAACTGTCTTATGAAATATAATAATAATGAGTTTGCCATTTGATCATGAACATGTAGCAAGCATATTATTTTTAAACGACCGTCATTATAGCTTTTAACGAAAGGTTAATTTTAAAGCAATATTTATTATTTTCTTTCTGAAACTAACAACATATTTCACAAATGTCTGTCACCTTGAAGTAGACCGACAGGTATACATGGTATGAGTAACAATCCATTGCATAATAAAATAAAACAACATTGATTCGTGAATAAATGGTCTAGAATAAAATGAACATGCAGAAATGCACAACCAGCAGGGCAAACTGGATTTTTGATACATAAATTACAAGTTTTGATGCACTGCTTCGTGTTAATTTATAAACTAAATGCACCTTAAAAATTTGACTAAAGAATATTTTATTTGGCTAAAACAAAATGACTCCTTTTAGCCAAATTTGCCCAAGAGAATTTAGGTCTAGCGTTAACACAGAATTTCGTAATGTAAGAGTACCACATCTCGTGATAACGGGACAGAAAGCTGAAGAGATCGACAGAGAATCACAATTACTGATGGTCTAAGATCTTGGCTAGAAAAAGCACTGCTGCTACAAAACGCCAACGAGAGTGGAAATTGGAGGCGGGCTCATGGTCGCGTACTGCAGCTTACATGGCAATTAGAAGAACAATAGCAATGTATTAACTGTTTTAACGATGGTTGTATGTTGATATAAATAAAAATCAAATAAATATCGTCTGTAATGATTCGTACAAGTAATGTGTGATTACCTCATTGCGATAAACACCCACACTGACATCCCCATTAGTATTACGCCAAAAATTGGTAAGTCATAAGATTTTATAATTACATAAACAGAGGTGTGCTGCAATGTCTGGTTTCCTGGAACACCGAACCGGAGTTTGCCGGTTTTTTATTGACATCATGCAACGTAAATTACCTCAAGTCAATGCTACTTTGATACATAAAACGGATTCTTATTGTGTTTTAATGTGATGTATAAAATGTTGATGTTTGTGGTTCACGGTTACTACCTTATCTATGAGAACGTAAAGCCATTGACGGTGTCGCGCTTACATTTATCCGGGCGTTACGTTTTATCCGGGTGATGTTTATGTGCATATGTAATGCATAATATTTGGCACCAGTAGATCACATAGTGATAAATAATATCCAGTAGTTAAATATGTTTCGTTTGTTGTCGTAATACGTGCGTTATAGTTAGGGTACATAATTATAATTTGTTGTTTCAGATTTGTGACCAAGTATAATAGTAAGTCACGTGACGTGTGCGTGGAGGCGAAACTTTTTACGACAGAAATTGTTTATGTCTGTGGGAAGCAAACATTTTATAATTGATGTATATATATATATATATATATATAGACATATATATATATATATATATATAAGCATACATAACGTCCGAATAAATGAAAGCGCGACAGTCGTAGCTGGTGCTAAATACCTTCCCCTAGATACGCGCACGCGCAGAAACGTCACCCGGATATTATTTAACGCCCGGATAAATGTAAGCGCGACACCGGCAACGGTTGGACATCGGCACTTGCTGAAGCCGAAGTAACAAGTCTGGAAATTCGCCCTTTTCCCTCAACGTGACGCATGTCAAAAGAATTCTTCGTGCAGAGCAGATAACAAACAGCTGCACATTGTTTCAACATCAGCATTAAGCATAGTACACCAACCTGTCCTCTCAAACACAAGCTGCACCATGTGGATATTATGTAAACGGAAAACAGAAACAAGATCACAATTTCAATCTTAGATTGAGAGAGGGGGAGAGAGAAGAGGGGAAAGAGGAGATGAGAGAGAGAGGGTGTGAGGGAGAGGAAGGAGGGAGGGAGCGAGATGGAGTGAGATTGGTAGATGGGAGGGAGACAGAAAGAGAGAAAGAGAGATGGAGGGCGGAAGAGATGGAGGAAAAGGAGGACGGGGGGAGAGTGAGTGAACGAGCGAAAGGGAGAACAGGATAGTTAGATAGGCAGTGAGAGAGAGGGGCAGAGAGAAAGAGAGAGATAGTAGAAGATAAAGAGAGCGAGGCAGAGAGGGAGAGAGGAGAGAGAAGTGGAGACGGAGAGAGAGGGAGGTGGATAGGGAGAAGGAGAGACGAAGAGGGGGAGAGCGAGAGGAAGAGGGGGAGAGAAAGGGGGTAAGTTATCCACAAAGGTCACTTCCTTCTGTAAATTGAGGCCTCGACGACCCAACTGCCAATTGCACTATTGTACATTGGCACGGTAAAAAGTTAATGATCCACGCTAATTACAAAATGAAAAGAACCTTGTCATTTTGGGAATCGTCTGGCTAGATTAGAAGGTTCAGTAATAATGTTGGGTGTGACTTTGTCCATGATATTACACTGGGAAACCTGTACGGCGACTATAATAGACAATACAATGCATCCAACGCATTTCCACCACGCTACCTGACGGATTATTTGGAACTAATAACAACACCCCCCAATCTTCCAAATGTAGAACATTTGTGTCGGGTTTCATTCTTGTATCACAACATGCACGATTATGTTCTAGTGCATTGTGTATCAGTACACATAAGCTGGAGTGTAATGTTTTGACAATAACGTCGACTAAGGTTCAACTTGGCACCCGAATCGTTCCCTAGAGACGCTCTACACATTTCACACAGAAAAACCCCGCCATTGACGAATGCAATATGGAGCGTTATATACCAGAAGCTGCTCTTTCCGTGACAGCAACTGAACTCCACTAATTTACCATGTATAATCAGTAACTGTGAATGGGCTGTTGACCCAGACTAATTGTGTGAACTATGTTTCTTGCCAAATTCGTGACTTCTCTTACATGACTTAAATGCCTAGGCCAACTTAACCCCTCGCTATCCACCTGGATGTCGCACCCCTCAATTCGTCCTCTCCAGAGCACACCGCTCTGCTGTTAATAGCGGGAGTCCAGTGTCATGTCTGATTTGTTCGCTCCATCTCTTCCGCGGCCTTCCTCTTTTTCTTTGTCCTATGAAGTATTGTTTTAAAACTTTGTTAATGAGGCTTTTGTTTGGTGTACGGCAAACATGTCCAAACCACCGGAGACTTCTATGTTGGCATCCGATGTATAGGCGGATCTGGGGTCCCGGGGACACATGCCCCCTAGATATTTTTAATGGGCCCACGTGACCGTGCCTCCAAACAGTTCGAAATGTGCCCCCGTTACAATAATTTGAAATAAGACCGACGCGGCGGCAACAGTTTTTCGACAGCCTAATCTAACCTGGCCTAACCTCTCCACCTAACCTAATCACTTATAATGTTCTACAACTGTCGACAGAGTCGTCCTTTCGGGGTCACTCTTGGCCCTATGTCTCCAGCGTAACGTCGGCTCTTCGGATTTTCATTCTACCCACGTCTTCTGCTCTCCATGTTCTCTTCCACGGAATTTCAGTAATTTCAAAAGAAATAATAATATTCTTAACAGCACTTGTGAAACTGTCTTATAGCTAGTGAATAATGCCGTAAAGAACACGACACTGTTCTTGATATTCGATGTCCCTTATACCTGTGGGTGAACAACATCGTACAGGCGTGAATGGCGATTTTAAAGGGAAACAACCGGCTTTTGTTGGGTCTATGTATTTAGAGAGTCAATAACAACTAATCATTAGCATCTATGATCAAAAATATTACTCCAGCAATTTACTAGAATAACCTTATCGAAGACACATAATGAAAATTGCCCGGACAGTGCCATTGTGGTGGACAGCCTGACGTCACCAATGCCTATTCTTCGCAGTTCGCCAGTCGTCGAACTGAGAATACTACTCACGTTTGCGTTGCTCAGTCAGTAATCCATATATTTCGGCTAACCGTTTATGTGCTATTTTAATGATATTTGCTCAGCTGATTAAGCCACTTGCAGTGATGTAAGTGTGCGTGCGTGCGTGCGTGCGTGTGTGCATACATTGTGACATGTGTATGTCGACATCCAATGGTCTGTCAACTTTCATCGGAATGGCATTACATTAGCTATTACAAGTGTAACTCAGTTTCTGAATCAAAGGGAATACGAGAAACACATATGAACAGGCATATACGTAAACATGTCAAGGCATCAGAGCAGGCTGGGTTGGGGGGTGTCTCAATATGTCAGCCGTCGGGAACTGCATGATTTCACTAGCATCTCCCAATTTTAAAGTAAATTTTGAGTAAACCACTGGTGTGATGTTGTTGACTGTAGTTGCAGGATCGTTATATTGCATTACCTCGTTAAGGTGTGTTAGGTCTTAACAATTGTCTTTATTGTTTCCATTTAAAGTTGACATTTTTAAGCGGGTGATCCTACTACCTGGGGCAATACAGCGAGAGTTCGTTGAAATATCAGTACGCTGATTGCCATGTACTTAGCAACATGTACAGCAATTCGTGAAGGAATGTGTGTCTTAATTAAACTAAGATACTCGTATGTCTGGCAATCGATAATTACGTATACACGACAATACAAACGTAACCAGCACATGGTAACTTTCAACCTGTCGGGATAACACTTGTTTCAAGCAGTGTCCGACCTAGTTCTTAGATTGATTGAACACTACCTAATGAAATTATCGATTATAAATAGGAAGGATCCTTTGTTTGATACAACTTTTATAACACAACAACAAGAAGCACTTTCCACTATGTTGTGTACACTATATTCGCCGGATTTCACTGAGAAGAAAAATCCAAATGGGCGCAGTTAAAACCGGCAGTTTTCATAGACGAGTTCATCCCGCTTGGGCGAGTCCCAATTTTCATAATCAGCGCTATCACGGTTGACGTCACCGCTGACGTAATCACTGTCATCTAGCACCGCGTCGTCTGTCTTGCTGAGAGTGCTACAACTACTGCCCATCTGTGTGTCACCTGCGTTGTCTTGTGTCCGTGTTGTGTGAGTGTCGGGCAGACTGTTGCAGTAAATGGACTCGTCAGTGTTGTCGACGTCATATTTGACATAGACGTCCGGTTCGACACTGTTCGGACTGTCTATGTGTGTTTTTCTCGGCCTGGGCACGGGTAACATATATACGTTGTCGCAGGAACTGTCCGGTTGTTTCTTCTTGCGACAAGCATCAATGGAGTCGCTGCTGCAACTCCTGCACGCCGGCTGAGAGTTCTGGTAAACTGCGTCGTCGCCGTCTTCGTCCGCGCGATCTGTCGTGAGATACCCGCCATCGGCGACGGTGTTAGGACGATGCACGTCACCGTGTGTTGTCCGATGGTTTGCTCTGACACCAAGGACGCTGTTCTCATAGACAGACGCACCAGGCGCGTCGTCGCAGTGGAGATACTCCGAAGGCACCCCTGTCGCAGCACCATCTTGCTGTGGCGGGCACACGCACACGGGTGTCAAGTACCCATCCGTCGTTTCCGGCAGGCGCACCTTGCGGGTAGATTGTCGCACAAACGTTGCCCCGTACGCGTAATCGTACGGGCTGCTCGCGGCAACGCACTCGTAATGGTTGCTACCAGGCTTCCCGTTTGTCGTGTCATCGGGTTTTAGCGCGGGCCCGACGCCGTATGCATAGTCATACGTCAACGCACCAGTTGGATTCGACTTCCCGGGTTCACGCGGTCTGTCGTCCGTCCGAGCACAGGCCGCTGCTCCGTCGGCGTCGGCGTCTTCGTACCAGTGCGAGGCATACTCCCCGTCTATTACGTATTCGTTCCCTCCGACATCAAAGCGAGACGGGTCTGTCCTGCCGAGAGCGGGTGAGTCGTCAGTGGACGATTCCTGAACGCCAGACGCACCCGTGAGCACAAGGATAGAGTCATCGACCTGGTCAAACTCGGACAGGCCGATGTAATTGTTCTGGGTACAGCTCCGCGGTGCGTCCATCCTATCTTCGAGAGAAGGCCGCTTGCGACGGAACCGCACCACGGCAATGACCGCACACAGCAACACCAGCATCACGACAGTTGCGCCGCCTAGCAGACTGCCTAGCATAACGGGTGTGGCGTCATTCACCCGTTTGTCGTGCAGTGGCGCCACCGGCAGTGTGCCGTTGTCTTCTGCAGAATGATCTGCAACACAAAATACCATACATGTAGAACGGTGTCTGTGTATTTTGTGTTCTGAGAATCGTGGTGTACGTTACTGACTGTGTCTAGACAGCAATTATAAACACTTTTTTACATTACAAGCAGCTGTATTGTGTATACGATATCGGTTAAATGTTTTAATCATAATAGTATTCAGTGTATGAACACTGACTAAGACGCCTTATTCTGGGATAATGAATACGTCATTTTTATCAGAAATTGCTTTGAATAAACAAATTGAAAACATAGCAATTAAATCAACACCCGTAAACATAAACGGTGCAAGATGCTTGTTCCCACGAAATGACATTGGCCATAAAACTATAATATAAACATATAGGACTCGTGACATACTTGTTAAACAAGTGACGCCATCTGGCGCCAGAATGTTGCCAGCGAAGCATGCGCAGAAGTAACTTCCGAATGTATTTCCACATACGTGGCTACACGTATCGTTACGTTCAGCACACTCGTCGACATCTGAAAAACAGCATAACTATGTTAAAGCAAATAGCACGTATATAACACTATGACCTTTAATTTACTGTTAATAATATGACATTTATTACCATAAATTAAAACTCAAATATATGTAGATTTGCCGTCTGTGCATTATAACTTGTTAACTCGTAACTCTAATAATGGTGGCATATGTGAATTTATATGTGCGCACGTACGCACGCACGCACGAACGAACGCACGCACGCACAGACGCACACGCACGCGCACACACAAATCAAATAATCAACAAAAAGCGTTACGTTCTCAAGGTGCTTAATTGATTCCGATGATAAGGCCATAATAACGTTATAAGATTGTTACTTATGTACATTTAAGTAGCCTGGTCAAAACATATCATTGATGACAACAAACCCTCTATAAGTGTGCGTGCGTGCGTGTGCGTGCGTGCGTGTGATTGCGTGCGTGCGTGCGGGTATCTGTGTGTGTTTGTGTGTGTGTTTGTGTGTGTGTGTGTTTGTGTGTGTGTGTGTGTGTGTGTGTGTGTGTGTGTGTGTGTGTGTGTGTGTGTGTGTGTGTGTGTGTGTGTGTGTGTGTGTGTGTGTGTGTGTGTGTGTGTCGCGTCTGCGTGCGTGCATGCGTGCGTATGTCTGCCTACCTGTTTCACACCTTATTCCCGTCAGTCCGCCCAGACAGAGACATGTAGTGAGGTTTGCATCAGTGGGGTCAGCGCCACACACGCCGCCGTGTTTACACCCGTCGGGACATACGGCTGCAAAAACACCACACTTAATCATTCCATATGATATCAGTCCGGGCGTTGGCCAGTGAAGCGTCCATTAGGGTCCATTTCATTTTCGTGACCTTCTACACCTCCAGGTCAATAATCCGACGGGTGCCACCCAGGCACCCTTGAGCGTTTTTGTCTAAACCCATTAATATGCAAGTTAGTCATCGCCATTAAAATAAATACTGTTTTCCTGAATATATCGAATAGTAAACATCCAAAACAATCAAAATAAGGTCCAAGCGAATGTTTTCATGGTCTATTGTTATTATCACGTCAGTGAACAAATCATGGTATGTAAATTTGTCACATGAATATGCAAATTAGCTCTGACCAATATAACCTCACGCTTTTCATGTGTATCTCCTCAATAGACAAGCGATAGGTACTGCATAAATGCTCCCCTCATCATACGTGCAAAACGCCCAAATGGTATATCAAACCCAATATATCACCATCACAACGAGGTCTGTCTTAGAACTGCCAAGTGATGCAGTAAGCGTGACACCAAGGTCAAACAAGGTCATCGTCAAATGATAAATTTTCGAAATAGTGCGCTTCTGTATTAAAATTACAATGGCTGCATATAAACTTTATTTAAAAACAAAATGGGTATGTCATATATTTTGGAAAGCTTATTGTCTTCCCGCCACAACGAGATACGACATGGAGCTGTTACCTGGAATAGTAAGTGTGGAGCTAAGGTCAAACAAAGTCACCTTGAAATTATGAATATTCGAACTTCTGCAATATGGCACACTTCATAAAGTTACAATAACTCTGTATCTGCTTCGTTCCTATGGACATGTTATACACATTGTGAAAGAACAATTTCTTCTCGTCAAAATGTGATATGACTTGGAGGTGTTAGTTGATGGAGTTTGTGTGGAGCGACGATCAAACAGTATTACCGCCAAATAATAGATGTTCGAAATTACGCCATCCCGTAAATGTTGTACAAAACCAATGGTGGCTTACATACATTACCTATCTACTCATAGCCACGTCATATACCTTTGAAAATCCCACTATCTGCCCGTAAATACAGGATACCACGAAGAACTATCAAGTGGTGCAGTAAGTGTGGAGTGAAGGTCAAACAAAGACACCATCAAATGATGAATGTTCAAAACTGCGCTATTCCGCAGACGTTGTGCAATTACCATGTTTGCATATCTACTTTGTCCACATACTCTAGGCCATGTTATACCTCTATATGTTTACTGTATCCCCGTAAAAATGAGGCAAGGCGTAGAGTTGTAAAGTGGTGGTCTAAGTGAGGAGTGAATGTTGAAAGTGAAGGTTGAAGGTCACTGTTAAAAGATGCATCAACCAGCATCGCCGTCAAAAAGACGCATCAACCAACATCACCACGTTTGATGAGTATGCAGACATTTTCATTCCGCACATTATGAAGCACTTAAATCACTCCAACAATATTGGCGTCGACCGGGACACGTATCTCACCAGCAGGATCAACTAATAAACAAGAGAGAAGTGTGGTAACGGGATTCTGATTTTGACAACAATGTGCCAATAAACTGGAAATACTTTCATCGCGATGTTACCAACATACAGGAGCTATTTGCATTTATCTCCATTAAGGTTGCAAAGCTCTACTATCTAGGTTGAAAGGAAGTCCTTGACACTTCAGACACCTCAGCCGTCGTCACTAGGTACAACTATGACATGCTACATCTAGTAAGACCTTGACGAACCTGGCACGCAACTGTTCAGCCTTGTGCAAAATGTTTTGTGGGAAAGAGATCATGATTCGCAATGTGTTTCCGATCGTTAGGAGTTTGTCAAGTTTATATCCAGCTGCATACATTTGGATATATTTTTGTTAGGCAATAACGTTATTCATCATAATGGCAACGGCATCCATCATGCTCTGGGAAAAGACCTGTCACGTCATTGCCAGTTGTTAATAGCATGGGAAACCCAAATCTCATACCACAAAAGAACCACAGCATCCACACATCCATTTTGTCAAAGGAATAATATCACTAATATATTCCATTAACCCCGGATGGTCTTTAGCAGTATTCAGGGCGAATAGCGTATCAAGCTTTTATTTGGTTGACCAGTCAACTGGTTCATCAGCAGATGCCCACTCCAGATGGCTGGGGGTGGACATAGGACGTGAAGAGGCTGTCATGTGCACAAGGACATATCAGCTAATTAATACAAATATTTTGACACACGATTGAGTTTGTGACCCTCAAAATGACATTCAAATTCAAAATTGAGGGTGGCATCCACCATCGTCTATTTTCTCACCCCATGGGTGATGACAAATTGCCGTAGAAAAATAACATCACCTACAATCTGCGGAATGGCACAATTTCAAAAATGCATATATCTTTTGATGGTGACCTTGTTCAACCTTCACTCCATAGTTAGACAACCACTTTACAATTTCATGACAATCATTTTGACGGGGATACAATACGCATAGGTGTAGAACATGGCCCAGTGTAGGTAGACGAAGTTGATAATTATGCAAACATTGTAATTATACAACGTTTGCAGAATGGCGCAATTTTGAACACTCATCACTTGGTGATGACCTTGCTTGACCTTCACTCTACACTTACTGCACCATTTGATAGCTCCCCGTGGTATCCTGTATTTAAGGGGAGACAGTAGGCTTTCAGAATGTATATCACATGGTCATGAGTAAGTAGGTAACGTAGATAGGCTATAAGCCACCATAGTACAGTATCACATTTGCGGGATGGTGCAATTTCGAACATTTATTGCTTGACGGTGACACTGTTTGGTCGCCGCTTCACACAAACTCCATCAACTGAAACCTCCAAGTGATATCGCATTTTGATGGGAAGAAATTGTTCTTTCGCGATGTATGTAACATGTCCATAGAAATTAAGTCGATACAGAGTTATTGTAACCTAATAACGTTCGCGGTGTTGCAAAAGTTTGGATATTCATAATTTCATGGTGACCTTGTTTGACCTTAGCTCCACACTTACTATGCAGTGTAACAGCTCCATGTCGTATCCCGTTTTGACCGGGAGACAATAAACTTTCCCAAAGTATATGGCATGGCTATTTTATTATTAATAAAAGTAGATATGCAACTATTGTAATTATAATACATTTGCGGAAGCGGACAACTTCGAAATATTATCATTTGATTGTGACCTTGTTTGCCCTTGGAGTCACGCTAGTTCTACGACAGGCCTCGTTGTGATGGGGATATCTAGGGTATACAATTTGGGTTTTTGTATGGGGAGGGGGGCATTTAAATATGTCCATTAAGTAGTGCCTATCGCTCGCCTATTGAGGAGATATAAACGAATATCATGAAATTTTGTTGGCCAGAGCTAATTTGCATATTCATGCGACAAATATGCATACTTTGATTTGTTCACTGACGTAATCATACCTAGGTACCCTGAAAACATGCGTTTGGACACATCATTTTGATTGTTTGGATGTTTACAATTCGAGATATTCAGAAAAGTAGTCTATATTTTTAAGGCGATGACTAATTTGCATATTAATGAGTTTATACAAACGCTCAAGGATGCCAGAGTGGCACCCGTCGGATTATTGACCTAGAAGGTTAGAATGTCACAAAATGCAAGAAAACATCGTGCGGACCCTAACGCACGGTCCACCTTCAAAAGGGCGTTTGACTGCCAGACTATAAGTAATTGTAGCGAGGACGGATGTTTCCCAGAAAGGTCGAGCGTTGGCTCAAACCAACTTTCTGGACGCCTCTGTCCCCATTATCATATGTAGTTCTACTAGTTATATCCCACATATTTCTTCAGATAGTTAATGACATTGAAAGCTGGTCTCTGGATTGTTCTTTCATGCGCTGGATGCCATAGAATGGTCTTAGATGTCATTTCATCCTTGTGCCTAAAGCAATATCCCGCACACCTCAGTGTACAGAGCTCTGTATAAGTCAGATTTTCTTTCCATTCAATATTGCCTACATTTTAAGTTTTCTTGCATGTTTGATGTAATATTTTTGTGTTTGTAATGTTTTGCTGAAAATTATTAAGGATTACACTAAATATCGTGCAACTGTTGTCATATTTATCATTGGTATATATATAGCTTCATTCAATATTATAAAATGAGACGATAATTAACATTAGCGTGGGAATTGACATTTGTCTAGATCCTACATGCTGGGGGCAAGAAGCCTCCTTACAGTGTGGGGCAAGACGCCCCCTTGGACTTGGTCAATATATATATATATATATATATATAATCGCAAATAGATAATTCTTAATGTCTCTGAAGAGTGCTTAAAACGCAGCGGCTGACAACTGGGTGGTTATCAATCACGAAAGAAAAACCACTGCTTACGACACGACAGCGATATTCGGAGAAACCGTCCTGCGATCCGCCACATCACACACCGGATCATCGACAGCTTTGCCGACTGCCGGATCGTCCATAACATTGCGTCCGACCGCCAGATCATCAACAACCTTGCCACCTACCGCTGGATCATCCATAGCATGGCCGCCGACACACCAGTTGAAAATGATCTCATGTCCCACACAAGGGGCGTCTTGCCCCCAAGACGCCCCTTAGGACAATATTTTTAATTAACAATTATTAAAGTTATTGTTGTCAAATGTCCCTTATTCTTTGGTAATAGGTAGAATAGCCACACGCCAATCGTATGAAAGCATCAGGGCGTCAAAATTACAAGTTTATGAATAACTATGCCCATTCTCCCTTAAGGGGAGCTCCATGCCCCACCCTACCCTACCCTACTGTCCCAACGAAAGGTGTCAATATTGTCGTCGTACTTACGCCGCGTGCAGCTGCCGTTGTCGTCTTCCGTCCAGCCCGGGCAGCAAACTCTCTCCACGGCGACGTCGGGGATCACCACAGAGACGTTTCGGTAGCAGAGTTTTGTCCTGCAACAACAAAGCACACGGACGTGACTAAATAGTCCAGTTGTGGAGATTGCCCTGTTTACGTGTGTTATGAATTGCACAATGTTTCTTTGTATAATGGTGCCTATGGTAAAGCTTTACTGGTCACGGCATATGCCTTCCAACTTAGCACATAATGCATATTGGGGTTTAAAACAATTATTACGAACAACCCATCCGTGGAGTGACAAAACCAGGCACAGCACTTATCACCATTGAAAGTTTAAACTCATTTCCGCTGACCATTTCATTTATCCAGTCTCCAGTCACGGCATGTTAAATATTTCCAGGTAGAGCGAACGTAAAACCGCAGTGGTGCCCTCTGGGGAGTGACTCAACAGCAGCTGTCGCCAGTTGGACCCTACAGCAAGCTAAAACAAACGTCCGGTAAAGGGAATATAAAGCAACATTGCTCACCACTCGACTCGCCAACTGTTTCCACCTTTCTAAATAACTTTCATTGTGTCTCAATGCATCGCTTGTTTGTAGATCAAAGGCCAATGGCTTAAGCAGTGGTGGATTAAGGGGTACGGGAATCCTAGGCTAATCGTGGATTCTGAGACAACCCACTTCATAGGATGGGCATTTTAATGCATTTTTAAACAACAATATACTTTGAAACAAACACCTAAAACATTATGATATGGTTCTATTTTATTTATGGGCAAACTAACGTTATTGCAAAGTTGGGAATCTTTCTGTACATAAATGTTTTATTATCGAAATCGATCTGAAACCGCACGACCTGTTTGTCGTCAAGAGGCTGAGCGACACGAAGTGATCAAAGCATTCAGATGCCATATAAATGGTTGCAAAACGTTATTCCACCATTTATCTGCGGTCCATAAAACCCGTGACGACGATTTCGATAACGTAAAGACCCAATCCAAGACAGTGACTCGCAAAAAAATATAAAGCAGCTCGATACCGCTGAATATGGAACGTATGAATCCGAGAAGAAAATGTTCCAGAATCCAACGTTGAACATCATCAAAATTTGCTATCTTTACTGCAGCAGTTCAGTACTTCACTGCGACCTGAGTTCGATTTCTTTGAACGCCAAGGTGAGAAACTAATTAAAGTAAACTCTGTTTTGTAGAAGAAGCGAAGAACAATAACTCACCATGATTACAACTAGGCAAGTTGTCTTGAATTTAGTGCTTGGGACAGTTTAAAAGGCATCGACACATTGACTATAGTGCTGTGTCGGACAGCATCAAAACCTGTGGTGCAGTAGAAAAAAATATGTCAGCTGTTCGAGAGTGGACGATCTGTGGATGAACTAGAACTCAGGCGAGTTGCTGAACAGCTAGTTAATGCGCATCTACCCGTACGACATGAGGGAACCTGTCCGTCAACCTCGTGTAATTTGTATTTCTGCCGCGCACTCCAGTATTAAAACACGCATGCTACGTCAAAAAACCAACGAAGAACAGGATAAGTTTCGTTGTGTTCATATCAATTGGAAGCAACATGTTCGAAAGCTTGATGATTTCGCGCTACGAACATTCCAAAACATGGTATTTTGGATACAGATTTGCTGGGCATATATATATTTTTTCTTGTGTACCTGAGTAAAGGCTCCGAGTGCTCGGGGCCCTGTAACACGTGCCCCAGTTTCCCCTTGTAATACGCCACTGAATCTAAGGAAGCTACTGAACATGGAAAGAGGCGTGTGGGTGTCAGCACCTGGAAGGATATACTATACAGTTATAAAAAAAAGCATCAAGAACTGGGGAAAACCTCCTTAAAACATCCTTGGTTTCTGTTTACATCGCGTACTCAGAGGTGTGAAGTTATACTGCACAAAAAGTAGTAAATATACGTTTTTTTTATGATGTGAGTAGATGAGGGTCTGGCGCCATGACTCTCTAGCTGCGGTCAGGTGCGGAAAAGGCGGGTTAATGTTTAAAATTTAGGGTATATATTGTACTTATCTTAGTGCATTTTCTACGTGAAATGTTGAGCAAACACTATAGTTGGATTAAAAATTTGTAATTATTTTAACCCTTGACATTCCCCCACTTTGGGAAGATTTAAAATAGGGTCAAAAATGGTACATTGAAATATTGACGTGGCGGAAGATTTTAGCACTAAAGCCGTAGAAGGGACGCCGTGAGATTATAAAAAAATGAAGAAAAGTATGACTTCTCCCGCCAAAGCGATAGACTTGGCACCTTTTCGGGAACGTTTCAAGACATGCAACAAGCAGGTAGTGCAAGAAAAAATAGTGTACAATCCGTTGAAGAAAGACTAGATAAACTGTGAACACATCTGCTGTAACAGTTAAATAAAATTATCCGACGACAAGTAAATAAACTCCGCATATATGAAGAATTCCAATGGATAGCTGGCAGCATAGGTGCAATATGCATACGTCGAGAAGGTATCGGTGAGTATTCTTGCATTGTTGCGAACAAGAAAGAGAGAGAGAGAGAGAGAGAGAGAGAGAGAGAGAGAGAGAGAGAGAGAGAGAGAGAGAGAGAGAGAGAGCGAGTTAACAAGAAAAGACAAGAAGCCACCAAAGAAGTAACGTGGACCTCACCCCGCTAGGGAGCAAGAGGACAAGAAGTGGGTATTCTTGTACCAGACGTCAAACCAACCTGTATTTGGTACACACGTCGGACTTGAACCAGCTGGTACAGCGGACCTGTTCCCGGACCTTACAGACGTAGGAGGTCCGCCTCAGAACGGTCCTGTTGATATACATCACCTCCTCGCACACGTGTCTACAACAGAACCGTTATCGTAATACTTAATTCATGTGGTAGCGATTTAGCAGCTAATAGTTGCATCAAACAGTTAACAATAGGAGATATATAGTAGACTCTCGCTGTAGCTACAAGAACCACAAGGAATATATGTTGAAAAGGAGGCAAACAACTTCGAAATGTCCATTCAGGTATGCACAAGTACAAAGCACGTAGGGTATAAGGAATAGTTATTTTATTATTGTCGTCATTATTGTATTATTATTATTATCAATGAAACTTATCATCATCGATATAACGGTAACGATATTCCCCACCAGCACATATGTTCACATATGTTCACATATGTTCACACATGTTCACATATGTTCACATATGTTCACATGTAGAAACATTGATAATAAAATAACGTATTTTGTAATCAGTAACTGGAGAATTGTAAACAATGCATTGAGATCGTCGCCGATTAGACTACATTATGTATTTAAGCAACAGGTTACTGTATTGAAACAAAGCCCCTGCTACGCATTTGGTGCCAGACTGGATTCCACCCTGTAACCTGTGAACTACAGATATGGCGGTAGCGGAAGTAACCTAAAGTAATCTCTATTTTGGTACACTTTCCGTGTGATATTTTGAAAATTGAGTAGTAAAGTATACTATGTGTTGACTGTTGTAATATACCAAAATAACACAAATGACAGAGTACTAATGGTATTGTAAATACATTTTAATAGATCATAAGATATGGTTACGGAATTTACCAACATTTTAAAGACACTGGTTTTAGTGGGGACATGACAAAACTATGGTGAAATAAATAAATAGATAAATAGTTTTGTTTCACCGGGCAGAGGTACGCTTTATAATCAAACTAATGTCTATGTACATGATTTTGTCATTGAAAATAGCGTTAGAAGGATATATGCAAGAAAAACAGTTTAGGTTGGTCTCATTGAGGCATGCAGTATTTCGCAAACATGTGTGCCTATTTAAGCCTATGTTAGTGGTATTGACGTAGATTATGTGTACGCTATAGGAGTTGACTGGTGGTTTTCGATCAACGTAACGCTAAAGGTCGACAAATGTACAACAGATGTTTGGCAATACGTCAACAAGTTGGCGACGTCACAGACGTGGCACAATCAAACGCGATGTTGCCTAGCGTGTTTGCCTGCGAATGACTAGTCAGACAGCGACCGTTTCGGGTTTCACAGCACAACGGGCCATTGTGTTGTGGTTAGACTGCTATAAAACCAGCGACGTCGGAATTTTGACGAAAGGACCTTTGTTAACCGGGTGAACGTTTTTTCGATACCACGTCTTATACACGATATTTTATCTGTGTCCTTTCTTTCGTGGAGATGCGCAGACACACGGATACATTTATTCAGAGTGACAAGCATGAACGTAGACCGACTGACGTTCGAACAAATGCACGCTCTGGTAGTGAAAGTCTTTCGACAATTCGGGGAAAATTGCATCCTCCCGTTGTCTGTGCGTGTCCTTTTTTGCATGTTGGAAATTACTGCTTCAGTTCATCCTCCAGTTGTTGTGTCTGTTGGAAGCATTGGCGATCATGGTCCTCCAAATGTCAAGGATGGGTGTGTTCGTGCGTGGGTGCGTGCGTGCATGCGTATGTGCGTACGTTCGCATGTGTGTGTGTGTGTGTGTGTGTGTGTGTGTGTGTGTGTGTGTGTGTGTGTGTGTGTGTGTGTGTGTGTGTGTGTGTGTGTGTGTGTGTGTGTGTGTGTTGCATTCCTTCCGAACTAGGTTGCTGGACTATCAAGTATTTATATTCTTGTCAAACTCTGCATCTTTTCGCTCACGATCTTTCCGTTGTCACAAGGTATTCTAACTATTGCTGTCTCTTACAAATGGCTTACAAACCATGCATGATGTTTCCAAATGTTGCTCATGTTCTTCCTTTTCGCGTCTCACATATTCTCTAAATACTAAGTACATTCTTGCCTGTGAACAAAAACATCGAATTATTGCAGTTCGCGTTATATTATCATACTAAGACGTTTTTTTCGTATCGGTTAATTGATTGTTCGAGGTTCTAAGGACTTTTTGCTTTGTGACGTAATCACAATTTTCAACGCCTACATGTTTTCAACCAAAGTTCGGCAGTGACGTAAGGGTCAGTGTGTCACACCCACGTAGAATATTGAGATAACAACGCTCTCAAGAATCGCATTTTATATTAATGAGATGTGCTTGTCTTGTCATACTAACTTTAATCTAGCTACTATTGCTGGTTTAGGCCCGTTATAGCTACACGTTTTCCCGTTGCAGCTACAGGTTAGGGGAACAATTACTTAAGCATTGCAACTAGTCCCATTATAGCTACTTTCTAGATTCTATTCCTGGACCAAGGGAGACTCAAATATGCGAAAGGGGATATATTCAGTATAAAATATGTGAATTTCAAAGTGTGTGCCACTCAAACAATTGCACAGATTGTCTCCAGAAAATATATCGAAATAAAGTCACATTGTTTGGCTAGGAAATAGTCACAGAAAATAAAGTCACAACATTATTTTGCTTGAAGACTATGTTGTGCATTTTAACTGATAACTCAGCGCTATAAAATTTGATGATTAAAACAAATACATGCCAAGAACCTCAACCTACACATTGTCATGGACAATTGAGCACAACACGTTTGATTTAAAAAGAAAGTTTAATTTCATGTGACTTGTGAAGTGTTTCCTACAATTTAGAGGTTACTTCTTTATAAATCTCAGTGCAAACTGAAATAGTTAATGCTCCCACTTGTTGTCCCCTCCTGAATTGTAGAATTAAACAAGAAGCTATAACGGGACTAGTTTGACTGACAGGCTTAACGAGTAGCTATAACGTGAATAAAAAGTAGCTACAGCGGGTAGTAGCAATAATTCGGACTAAACACTTGGTGGTGTTTCCATGTACTGCTCTCTGTGTGAATATGAATCACGCCACCCTGATATTATGGACAGCGGTGCGTTGTTTGTCCTGGCAGATATGTCAGCAGGACAGATATACGTTTTCATTTGACACGAATTCATCAACTGTACACTGGTTAGTTATGTTAGTTATATGTTAGATATGTTAGTTATGTTAGTTGTGTTAGTTGTGTTAGTTGTGTTAGTTATGTTAGTTGTGTTAGTTATATGTTAGTTATGTTAGTTATGTTAGTTGTGTTAGTTGTGTTAGTTGTGTTAGTTATGTTAGTTATGTTAGTTATATGTTAGTTATGTTAGTTATGTTAGTTGTGTTAGTTATGTTAGTTATGTTAGTTATGTTAGTTGTGTTAGTTATGTTAGTTATATGTTAGTTATGTCACACCGCATGAGAAAAACCTGTTCAGACATGTCATAGATGGGTTACTCACGCTGTTGTCAAAACCACCCTAAGATCTGAATTATACACAACGGATGATTCCAGAGTCCGTGTGCACTTCCGTGTAGGTTTATTAATGCTAGAAGGATATAGCGGGTACATTATTGAAACGTGGACAGCACATCGGTTACCGCAGTATGCTTATATGTGTTAAGCGATTGGAATAATCTTCTTTTCACTTATCGGAGTCTGCTTTGTGATTTCGATTGTTGTGAAGAAATGCCGTTTCGCAATGAGACAATAGAAACCATTTAGGAGGTCATTAAATAATCGTGTATTATACTGAAGTACGGTATTTGCAGTAATAATGTGAAATTTTTTGAAAATATCCGCGACTGGCTTAGGCAGATAATAATATATTTTCACATAAATATAATCTCACCCCGTGGCTATTCTAGCACTTGACTACCTCCACTTACCAACTTAGGATACAATGACATCACATATATAAGGATAATGTGGAAATAACACTGTAGTAATGTACAATCAATATGTTACATTATATCGATTGTAGATGTTTACGCACGATTAAATGAAGATATACGAAAGCGTTGCACTGCATACACCAAGGGCAACATGGCTACGTGGTACATTTGTACAGCTCAGGAAGAGAAACGTACAAAAATAGACTGTTGGTGTTAGCAGAGTTCGACACCCGTGGCCAAGTATACAGTCACTGTTTCCTATGAGCGTGGCCACGGGCACGTTGGCAGGCTAATTAGCCAGCATCACCCCGGTTGTTATGTCTTTGTAATGTGCCGACTTGGGATAAATCGTTGGCATAGGGTGCTTGCACGAACGTATAAAGTGTCCTTCGGTTTCCTTTCATGGCAGATATATTTATTGACTGTGTTCTCATGGGGTCGCGCCAGCTGTTAACTGAGTAATAAACGGTTTAGCAGATAGTCAGTGTAATAGCTATGTGTGTGCTGTAGAGGAATCTTACCCTGCGAACTTCGGAGCTGTCCATATTTTAAGTTCTGTCAACTAGTTAAAGGGAAATAAAAGTTCATATTTAGACGCTGACTTAGTAAAGTAAAGTAATGTAAAGTAAGGCAAATTTATTTCCTCATCCAGATAATATACAACACAATTCAAGAGCAATGTAACACAGATGAGGTGACTACCAGGGAAGTATAACTTATCGAGCTGGTAGCCAATTAAATCCAACTCATATAGTGTACTCCCACATACATAATGTTAAGTATATAAAGGTTAATGACTTCCGTAAATTAAAGCTATAGATTTTGTACCAATATAAGAGAATTCAAAAGCGAATTCCTTACTTTATGCTTAACAATATTTAGCGTTTTCGAATTTTTAATGTCTACAGGTAGTTTATTCCAAAGTCGAGCCCCTATTACGTTCAGTGAGTTCTCTCCAGTTCTATAATTACACCTAGGTATATATAGATTGTTCTCCTGTCTGGAACTTCTGGTCATGAACTCGCTATAACATTTATAAAATTGGTGGAATAGACTAGGAAGTTGATTCGTACGCTGTTCATACACAAATATTAGAACATTTAACAAGATTTAACAAGATTGCCACCCAGAGAATTAACTCTAGGTGGCAGGTGGACAAAGAAGCCTTTTGGCTTTGGTCCAACCCTTTTATCTATGTGTATCCCGCCTTTCTGAGATATGTGTCGATTTTATTTTTAAACATATTCACGCTACTAGCACCCACACAATCAGCAGATAGTCTGTTCCATTCATTTACAGTCCTTTGTGAAAATTAGAACTTTCTTATATCTAATCTCCTTTGCTAATGTAACTTCATGTCCTCTAGTCCTTCTATCTTTCTTAACTGAGAAAACATATTTCTATCAATATTTTCATAACCATAATTTTATTATTTTAAACACTTCTATCTGATCTCTTCTCAATCTCCTGGTCTCTATTGTTGTTATACCACATTCTTTTAGGCGAATTTCATAACTAGGATCCCTCAGTTTTTGTATCATTTTAGTCGCTCTCCTCTGTACTCTTTCTAGCATATCTATGTCCTTCTTGCGATATGGCCTCCATGCTTGTATACAATATTCTAAATGAGGCCTTACTATTGTTTTGTACAGCAGTATTATTAGTTCTTTTTCCTTATACGCTATATTTCGCCTAATTAATCCAAGGATTTGATTTCCCTTTGTAGCTGCAATTCCGCACTGCTCTGAAACCTTCATATCAGCACTAATGGTTAACCCTAAGTCCTTTTCTTTTACAGTAGTACTTGGTACAGTACCCCCATTGTATATTCTACCTCTTCGTTCCCATGTCCTATGTGGAGGCATTTACATTTCCCAAAATTGAACAGCATTTGCCACTTTTCAGACCATTTGTTCAACCTGTCAAGATCATCTTGTAAATGCTGTCTATCTCCAACACTTTTAATCTTTCTAAACACTTTTGTATCATCCGCAAATTTCAACACCTTGCTTGTTATTTCATCATCCAAATCGTTGATATATATTAAGAATAATATAGGTCATAGTACTGATCCCTGTGGTATCCCACTCAATACCGATTTCCAGTTTGAAGCCTCCCCATCAACTACTACACGTTGTCTTCTGTCAATCAGCCATTTTTCTATCCAGTTTATCATACCATTTCCTATGCCATGGGCCTTTAGTTTAAGCAGTAATCTTTGATGTGGTGCTTTGTTGAAAGCTTTTTGAAAATCTAAATAGACGATATATACTGGTGATCCCTCATCTACCCACTTAGTGATGTCTTCCAAAAAACATAACATATTTGTTAAGCATGACCTCGCTTTAAAAAACCCATGTTGAGATAGGTTTATCAAGTTGTGTTTAACAAGAAAATGGATCATGTGATCTTTAATTAGTCTTTCTAATAATTTGCAAATCACTGATGTTAAACTCACTGGTCCAAGGTTCTCTGACTTGTTTCTCGAACCTTTTTTTAAATAGTGGTATAATGTTTGCCTCTTTCCATTCTAAAGGAACCACTCCCTCTTCTAATGACACATTGAAAACTGTTGCAAGCGGTACGCTAATTTGTTCTACAATTTCCAATAGTAGTTTGGGCGGAATCCCATCCACTCCAGGTGATTTATTATCCTTCATAGCCCTTATTTTCTTAGCTACCATTTCCGGGGTTACAATTAATTGTCCTAAATAGTCTGAATCTGTCCCCTTGAACTTAGCTTCTGGTACTGGCAGTGAACTAATACCTTCCCTGGTAAACACTGAACTAAAATACTCATTCAGGTCTTCTGCCATTAAGAATCCCTCTGATATATTATATTTCCAGCACTATCTTCTAGAGGACCGACCTTATCTTGAACTTTCTGTTTGCTTCGAACATACGCATAAAAACTCTTGCTGTCATGTTTTATATTACTAGCTAATTGTTGTTCGTAGCTTCTCTTTGAATTTCTAATTTCAGCTGTAGCTTGGTTAAGTTAAGTGCTTCTTTATAAATCTTGTAGTCTTCATCATTTCCAGTACATCTATATGACTTCCACATCAATTGTTCATACTTAATTTTTCTAATGGCTTCTTTCGATAAGTGTTTCTTTTTGGACCGTTTCCCTTGTTTTTGAAGGGTACAAATTTATCGACTATGCACTTAATTTCACTCTGTAATATATTCCAGCATTATGTTGCTGTTTAATTTTTCAGTGTGTTATTCCAGTCTATCTTTGCTAAATAGTTCCTCATGTCCTTATATCTTCCTTTGTAAAAAATTCTCCTCTACTGCTTTTTACTATTCCTTTCTGATTTTACTTTGATGGTAAAATGTATCTGGTTGTGATCATTACTCCCCAGTGGCTCACATATATTGACATTGTCAACTAATTCATTCTGTGAGAACAAAACTATGTCTAATACATTCTCTCCCCTGGTTGGTTCTAGCACATGTTGAGAAAGGAAACTATCTTGTACTAAAACTAAAAACTTGTGGTCCTCACTACCCATACTCTGTAGAGATTTCCATTTTATATGCCCATGGTTAAAATCCCCCATAATAACACAGTCCCGTTTGCTCACTTCCCTTATAGCGTTTTGTATTTTTTCATTCTCTTCTATGCTTTTATTTGGACTTCGATTAACTAACCAAACTGTTAACGTTGAGTTTCCTGTAACTATGTTACACCAAACAGCTTCTTCGCAATCTGCTTCTCTTTCTAATTTTATTTTATTTCAATTTTATTTTATTTCAATTTTATTTCATAGATTCTTTAATATATAAAATAACTCCACCTCCCTTTCTTCCTATTCTATCTTTTCTAAACATTACATATCCTGTCAGTCCCAATTCAGCTTCTGATATATCGGTGGTGGTCCAGGATTCGGTTATACCTATTATGTGAGGGTCAATATCATCTACCATAATGTTTAGTTCATTTCTTTTGTTTACTATACTCCTTGCATTTAAACAAACACATTTATATCCAGCTTCAGAAGAGTTTTCCAGACTGTTCTTTGCTGATTTATTTATGCTGTCTTTATCTATGCCTCCATTTTCAGGCTTTTCTGTGAGTCCCCCCTGCGAATCTAGTTTAAATAGATGCAACCTGTTCCACTGTCAACAGATCGCAGCAGGTTCTCTGAGAAAACTGCTGCCCCCTTTCCACTAAGATGGAGGCCATCTCTCATGTACATATCTTCTCTCCCAACAAAGTATCCCCATAAATCTTTGAATCGCACCCCCTCTTTTTCACAAATCTGCTCAACTAGTGCATTGATCGCCATCCTCTTACAGTTTCTATACGTTGCCCCCCCCCCTTCCTCCCATTACTGGCAAAATTCCTGACAGAATAATCTATTCAACTCTTGTCTTCTTTAGCTTCCTCACTAACTGTCTATACTTATGTACTATCCCAGTTGTTCCCTCCCTGTCTGCATTATTTGTTCCTACATGTACCAGTATAGACGCCCCCTTGCTATGTCCCAATACCTTCTCTACCCTGTCAGTCACATGTTCAATCCTAGCCCCCGGTAGACAAACAACGACATCCTTCCCCTCGCTCAGTGTCTTGTCCGTCTTTCTCATAATGGAGTCGCCCATAAACACCCTCTCTTTCCTCATTGTCCCCTCAATCACTGCCTTAGAGTAGCTCCTTCTTCGGTTTGCATTTATCTGGTTGTTGTCTTTACCCCCTGCCGTCTTCTCTCCTGTCACATTCTCTTCTGATCCATTCTTTCCTGCCGCTTTTTCTCTTGTCACCTTTTCTCCTGTCATCGTCCCTTTTATCGACTTCTTTTTTATCACATTTGCTCTCACTTCCTTTCGTCCCTTCATCTTTCCTCCCATCTCATTTTCTTCTCTCCTCTCCCGTTCCATCTTCCCTCCCTCCTTCTCTATGGTCACTTTCTCCCCTGTCACCTTTACGCTTGTCACGTTTTCTGTCGTCGATTTTCCAATTTCTTCCCCTCCAATCACCTTCCCTCCTCTCATTCTCCTTTCCTCAGTCTTCTTGCCACTGCTATTCTCCTTCAGTCTTGCAGTATTCCCACCTCTCTCCCTGTCGTCTCTCTCCATTCGACCTGTCTCCTTGCTAATTCCCATCTCCATTCCCTTCACAATATTTTGTTTAAACAGTTCATGAACTTTAAGTATATTAAGTTCCTGATGCAAGGCAGTGGCACTGTCACGACGGTTACGCTTTGCTAATGTTTTAAGTAATATAATTTGAAGAATTTGTATTTTAGTTAAATTGGTTTTACTTACACTTACACTTGACTTACACTTACATTTGACTTACACTTGACTTACACTTTTAAATGCAGAGAAAATAGACAAAACTATATAGTGTGCATTGGCATCGGAACGTGTTGAATATTGGGGGGGCTGAGTCTCTCCAAAACCTCAAATTGCACACCCCCTGAAGCTCGCCAAAACCCACAATGAGGATCTGCAAAACCTTCCATTTGGACCCCATGGAGGCTCACAAAAACCACCTCACGGCTCTACATATTAGGGGCTAGTCCTGTCTCCAGCACCTCCTCCCCTAAAAAATTGGGGGGGCTCAGTCCCCCAATGCCCCCGTTCCAACGCCTATGCTGTACTGCATGTTAATATAACACGCGAGTGATCATTTCACGTTCTGTTGTCCCTTAATCACTGACACTGGAACGTATATCTGCTTGATGGAGTCAGCACACTGTCAGTTTTCCCATTGGCGACCATGTTAATGTTTTGTGTGATTATAAGAAAACGTGACCTACAAAGTTCCTTAAACTTCTCACCTGCTGTTATTATCATCTCATTGACATGCTGGTCGAGTTTAGTCAAAATCTAATATCTCTAGCTCTTGCAAAATGCCTGTATGTATGACACCCGTCAATATTTACAAATGGATTCAGGCAGTAATCCGGCTAAAGTGTCAACTAGCCAAATTGCTGCCAGATACCCTTCCGCTTAGTAAAATCAGCTAAAAAGACAACATCTTACTGTCAACAGCTTCTACAATCACATCTAGAAATCTGACTACTCAAATGCACTTATGTCAGAGCAAGTGAATATTGTAAAAAGTCATTTCTCAAAAATATACTGCACTCTTTTTCACTCTGTAACCAAGCAGGAAGTCTAACAGTGTCCAAACCCCTGATCCTCCATGATATTAACGAGGTGAGGTCTAGCCACAGACATAAATAGAACATGTCTTTAGTAGCCTATGCAGGGAAATGATTAATGATGTAACTCTGTCGGTTGAGCAAACTTGGGCCTGTTTTACTGCAACGCAGTGCAGGGGAGGATTATCAGTTGTACATGCGCATGCTACGGTATATATACTAGTCAGGCATATCTGGATTGTCTCTTTCCATGGCCACCGACGATACGATTGATGCCTTCAGTTATGTCTCTCACTGTGGTCGAGGTACCGTGGATGTTGAACCTACCGAGCTATACAAGGACCATCGTGGTCTTTTATTACAGCATCATTCAGGATCGATGTATCCTCTTGAATATAACTTTTTTAAATATATATCCGTTGGAGATGATTGGTGTTAGCACTTACTGTCATGTGTTAATGCCAATATTCATGTTATTGTGGGTCCTAGGTAATCCGTCTTCCATTTATTTCATAGCATTCGCCGACTTGTACCTGGGAACAGCGGATCTTCTCTTCGGCTGTGTCTCAAACGGCAGACAAAGATGTCGTTAACGTGGTCCTGAATTTCTTGACGATTCTATGGAAATGTCTTTTAAAATGTTCACAATATTTGTCTTCCACATCAACGGGCGCTTTGTAAGACTGATTATCACAGCAAAGACACTATACACTAACTATGTTACAACAGGAGGGCTTTGGAGCAGGTAACCTCACACATTCACCAAATGCCGACACACAGGTGTCACCATGACCTCCCGAAAGCAAGATTTACCTATATATACAAGGGATGGTCTAAGTGGCGTAGAAAGCTAGGACGTAGTAGCGCTAAAACCGTTTATTGTACCGAACTGGAATTATTTGTATACGTTTTTTACGTTTACGAAAACAGGCGATTACGTTCACTCAGTATAATTATCAGTTATCTTAATATAATTATCACCTATATATATAATTTTTGTACAACACGAGGCAAATAGTGTTTGATTCAGTAAAGGAAAATGGTTGCGGGCAATCCTGATAAATGAGCGAAACAAAGTCTAGGGAATTTTTGTGGATAAGATCAGAGGAGAAATATCCAGTTAGATCAGTCTGTTGCGATTCTGATAGTTTTCTTATATTTAGATTATGTGTTGGAGTTAATGTTCCTTGTCCTAATTCCTGGAGTGCGCCGACTGGTGTCGCCATAGTGATGTAGCGATGTCAGTAATTTAAATCCTCAACATCGAGTAGCGTCTTTCTTCACATTTCTCGCACCTGCACCTCCTCATCCTCATCTCTCTCTCTTCTCTCTCTCTCTCTCTCTCTCTCTCTCTCTCTCTCTCTCACTCTCCCTCTCTCTTTCTCTCTCTCTCTCTCTCTCTCTCTCTCTCTCTCTCTCTCTCTCTTTCTCGCTTCTCTCTCTCTCTTCTCTTTTTCTTTATCTGTCTCTCTTCTCTCCCCCTCTTCTCCCTCTCTCTCTCTTCTCTCTCCCTATCTCTCTCTCTCTTCTCTCTCTCTCTTCTCTCTCTATTTTTTATCTCTCTCCCTCCCTCTCTCTCTCTCTCTCATTTCTCTATCTCGTCTCTCTCTCGCTCTCTTTCTTTCTCTCTCTCTTCTCTCTAGCTCTCTCTCTTCTGTCTCTCTCTCTTCCCTCTCTCTTCTCTCTCTTTCTCTCCCTCTCTCTTCTCTCTCTATCTCTCTTTCTCGCTTCTCTCTCTCTCTCTCTCTCTTCTCTCTCTCTTTATCTGTCTCTCTTCTCTCTCCCTCTTCTCCCTCTCTCTTCTCTCTCCCTATCTCTCTCTCTCTCTTCTCTCTCTATCTCTCTTCTCTGGCTCTCTCTCTCTCTCTCTCTCTCTCTCTCTCTCTCTCTCTCTCTCTCTCTCTCTCTCTCTCTCTCTCTCTCTCTCTCTCTCTCTCTCTCTCTCTCTCTCTCTCTCTCTCTCTCTCTCTCTCTCTCTCTCTCTCTCTCTCTCTCTCTCTCTCTCTCTCTCTCTCTCTCTCTCTCTCTCTCTCTCTCTCTCTCTCTCTCTCTCTCTCTCTCTCTCTCTCTCTCTCTCTCTCTCTCTATATATATATATATATATATATATATCTAATCGTGCTATTAACATCCCTGGTAAGGAAGGATTATTCCAAATACCGAAACAGACTAGGTCGCTTAATATGGTCTGGTAACATACACAGCTGAACAGACGGTCTCCTCCCAAATATCCCCACACCGTAAAGCACCATATCACAAGAAGAGAAGAGGGGAGAGAGATCAAACCGTTTATTAACGTGACAAAAGTAAGCATCACTACGAACATTATGTAGAGAAATTGTTAAGTTAGTCTAACTTTTTATCGTTTTAGTACACAATGGATGGAGCATAAGGTCACACGAAGATTGTATATCTCTACGTATACTCTGAAAAACCGCCATGTCAATTTACATAATGTATCCTTCTAATTACCCCTGCGGTATGGGGTCACTGACATTGTTAATGTCTCATTCTATATTGCACGGTTTTAAATGTGTTACGTGTTATTTTATCCTGAGGTATCGGTGTTCCATTTTTGGTTAACTTAAAGATCAGTATAGCGGTTACTATCGCTTAGTTGCAGTCTGCACTTAGCAGCAACTACCGCTCTTTTACGGCCGCTATAGATGAAACTGTCATGTATTCCAAGGTTTGCGTGGAAAGCCAGCTTAGATTGCGAAATCACTGTATATTATATCCTCTAATGACGTATGGTGTTGACGTCATCGATTACTAGGGGTAAGTGTGTAGATGCACTGTACCAATTAGGCCTCTACTTTGAAATATAATTTCGCAGTCAAGCAGATGGAAATTAGCTATGTATGCCAGGGGATTACGTAGGCGCAGCCACTGCCACGATTTGGCGCTGTGCGTCGATTAAACCACTAAGTTGTTGATGTGTCATTGAGTCACGATATGATTCATTGTCATATCGCAGAACAGCAACATCGCAACGTGCGGTGTTGATTTTACGATAAATAGCATCTCATGTTTCAAGTCCCACATCCACGATTGTCGTGTTACCTTGTGGTATCTCGGTAAATACGGGTTTTCCGAGTACGTCTGTTATCGTTCTCTCTCTCTCTCTCTCTCTCTCTCTCTCTCTCTCTCTCTCTCTCTCTCTCTCTCTCTCTCCCTCTCCCTCTCCCTCTCCCTCTCCCTCTCCCTCTCCCTCTCTCTTTCTCCCTCCCTCCCTCCCTCTCTCACTCCCCCTCTCTCCCCCTTCTCTCTCTCCCGTCTCTCTCCCTCTATACTCTGTCTCCCTTGCTCGTTCTATCACTAATTCACTCACACACACGGGTGCACACAGGTGTGGCCTGCAAAACCACAGAGATGGAATAGTTATTAACCGAGCGATGAATGCTTTTAAGTGCTGTCCACATATATACACACAAGCACTCATAACACGCAGTGGACTCGTGCATGATTTACGAGACATGTATAATCGCGATGGTTCTTCGAAATGTTAGCCCCGATGTCCGATGCCTGTCAACCCATAAGTGTTATGGAGAAACCTTCTGATAGGCCTCGTGCAGGCTTCGAAGGATAACTTGGGTAACCATGACCGCCCACGCTGGGAAACAAGATATAAGAACATTCTAAGCTTCCCACCTCCCCTTCCCATACGATGAGTGCTGCTAACACGTGGCCGCCCGGGGAAACGTGGACCATCTGGCGCCCGTAACTCAAAGTGGCAGGGTTATAAAGACTGTGGGTTTGTTTCTCTTCGGTCTGTGTCGACGGTCGCCTCCTGTGAAAATATCTCCAATGACGCTAAGGAATTTCCGCCACTTCTGCAATGAAGTTTGCCCAGTGCCGTTCCCGTCTTTCCCAGATTCCACCAGGACTCACATAGGCCTCTTCCCTCTCAGCAAGTGTCAACATTTCTCCGAGTGTCTTCTTTCATGACTATTGATAAACACGTCACGAATGTCTTGAGTGGTTGTTGTTATGTAAGCAATATGTTATAACCACGTAATGGGCATACTGTCAAACGTCACGAATGTCTTGAGTGGTTGTTGTTATGCATTAAGCAATATGTTATAACCACGTAATGGGCATACTGTCAAACGTCACGAATGTCTTGAGTGGTTGTTGTTATGCATTAAGCAATATGTTATAACCACGTAATGGGCATACTGTCGTCACGAATGTCTTGAGTGGTTGTTGTTATGCATTAAGCAATATGTTATAACAACGTAATGGGCATACTGTCAAACGTGTCAAAAGCAACACTGAAAAAGGTGACTGGAAAGATGCTTCAAAGTCTTTAATGCAAATTAAGTCGCATTGTTGTTTTTGTTTTCTGCACTGCGTCTATGCAAACATGTTCTATTGTCAATGCATCTTGGCAACAAACGATGACAGAATACCAATTAAACCACTGCTAAAGTTAAATGTATTTCCTTTGTGGTAATTCAGTTACCTGTAGGAATAGCAGCTTTTGGCAGAGCTTAAAGAACCTCAAAGAAGCCACAACCACACTGCAATCAACCAGCAGGTGCAATTCGATCGCCTAGTTCCACCTCCGTCGTGTTCCAATTTTACGGCTGAGTAAACAAGGGTAACGTTTACTGGCAGCAGGTGCCTAACTATGACCATGATCACGACCAGGCATTTATAGTGAATTCCTCCTAAGGACTAGATCTCCGAAGACTACATTCGGTGATCACAACGGGCAAATTTAAAGAAGCGATTATTTATGTTTGGCTTAGATTACATGTGTGAAAGCTCCGTAAAAATAATCTTGTATGACAAACGCTGCTGCATAATAGAAACGCATAGGTGCATAATTAGCACTGTGCCTATTGACAACTATTGCAAAGCAGGAGATAGATTGGAGTGGTCAAAGCAGAAGCAGATTTTATTTAGTAACCATTAACATTGTTTGTAGTGCATGCATGCATGGGAACTGTTGTGTACCGATTACTCATGCGTCTGAACTAGTGGTTTTGTCAAACAGGTAAACATAAACTTCCTGTATGGTCTATTAATGTATGGACTTTGTGGAAATGGCATGCCCTTTTACGTCTGACCCTATGGCATTATTTCGTCAATTACAAAAACATTCAGTTGCGCAAATGAATTATCCGACACCCCATGTATATAGGCTCTGTCATACATGCTGGTAAGGACCGCATGTCTCAACAAAGTTTGTTCAAAGAGATGGACCACTATATTTACTGTACGTTCTTTCCCTTCTGTGGTTGACGTCTGTGTCAACGGACAATGTCATCTGCTGGTCCTTGGTCTGACGGTGTTGGTGTCACTGTCACTGCTAGTGTGAAGCATTGACGCTAGCGTGGTCTATCCATTATAACAGCACTCCGGGTTTCAGGTGGGATGATTTTAGCTCTGGTCTGCGAACATCGTTCACGCGAAGATGTGGTCGGCTTGGTGTTACTTTTCCGTCTTACAGCTTCCCAAAGAAGACGTATTTGGAACACATGTTCTCCATCTTGCAGACATATCCATGATAACGTATTTGTCGATGGTACAGTCTATTGATGAGTGGCCATGGGCCTGCTCTAGCGAGACGTTTTTCGTCCGCGATGTTGTCATACTAGCGAATGCGCAGTGCCGTTCTGAGACAGCGATAAACGCCTTGTGGAAAGTGTTCCATCTCCTCTCGTGCATGGCGGCGTACGTTGGCCAAGTTTCACAGCTGTAGAGTACGTTGTTTCACGCACAAACAGTCGTCTGTATATATACTTGTATATGTCCGCAGTGATCATTGGCGGTTAACGGAATGGGGAGAGGCAAGTCAGAAGGACCGCTAGCAGACGAAAAGGCCGAACAGATGCATGTCCATGTTTTCATTCATAATAACAGTAACGCAGCGTGACGCAGAACTCTGAACTCGTTCAACTTGAAGATACGATCTCACGGCGGTGTTATCTACAATGCTATATTCAATCAAAATGGCTCTTGCGAAACTTCGCACTGCTCTTGTGGTAGACTTGTACGTCTGACAACTTGCTAACAACTTGTTGGAGTCTTAATCGAGGTCGAAAGTTTTAATTTATTATCCTGTGGAGATTGTAACTACCGACAGTCGCATGTAGTGTGCAAAATAGGGACGACTGATATCTAAGTCTGTTATGATAAGTTTTCAACATTTACGGGTTATTGGTTTGGCGTCATGGCTGACCGGCAGAGAAGATGGGTGGATAGCTGGGGACACTCCTACACGCCCATTTGCTCTTGGCCCCCCAGAGGCAAAAACTACTTGTTATTTGTTCACTTGCTGATGTATAGTGAGCGTCGCACCAACAAATTAATATTTAAAACTGACAGCCTATTGCCGCAAGGAAGCAAAATTAATGCGCTTCAAATAATTGATGCTGACTAAATGTGGTGTTCCCATGTTCATCGTAGAAACATCATAGTTTTAATTTTGTGCGTGATTATTTTCAATTAACTTTAGTGACATAACTATAATAAGTATCAAAGACGTCAACCTTCGTGTTTATGTAATTTAATTTTCAATAGCCTAGAAAAGGTGCATTTTCATGTTTTGCCCAGTTGGATCCTCGCCTGTAGGATAGCACATTATTGTGTAGACAAGATTATTTGCCTAATGTATGACATGTCTGGATACAACGTGGTTGGCGTAGGCCATTCCAGGGGGCCTGCATGGGGGCACGTGCCCCCTAGACCTTTTGAATTTGACCACCGCGCTATAGCATACGCCTGTACTAGCGTGGCGTGCCTCCTAAACCTGTTGAATATTCCCTTCGGAAATTGTTAACGTCGCTGCGAAAAATGTTCAACAGCACCCCCGGCCGCCAGTGGGGTTTTTGGCGAGCTTCTAGGGCGGGTGCAATTAGAGAGTTGTGGTCCCCTAGACTACCCTCTCTGGATCCGCTTCTGGTTGGTCTCTGAATAAATCAAGGATGCATATATACGTTTGTCTTCACTAATCCTTACACGTTCTGCAATGCTGTGACATATCAGGACTGGGGATCTATTCAGTCCTTAATGGGTATTTAGTCGAATGTGAAAGGAGCCTATACGTGGCATGCGTAGCCACAGTTTGAGAAGGTTTATATACAGCCTAGCTATGACACTTCTATTACCTGCGTAATTACTAACACTGTATCAATCAGCATATTTTGGGGATCTGACTACTAGATTTGACAAGATTTACAGCACGTCCTGGTTACGATGGGCACATTTTGACAACGGGTATATTTACGGTCACGTCACTGTACTATAATATATACATAATACAAGAGAGTACTGGAACCCGACGACAACGTGAACTAGCCTGAGCAACTCGTATATGGAGTTGTAAACACTTACTCGTTCATGAAGATCTTCGCCGGTTCGTCGTGAATGTATTCCATGCCGACGACACAACTCCACACGGCTGCGACGACTGCAGCCAGTAGAACTGTATCCATATTACATCCATAACGTGTGAATGTCCGCCGATGGAGCATTTCTCCCAGCCTTCTGGCGCGCTGCGTCGGCCCGTGTTTACCGCCGTCAGCCAGCCACATTCCCATCAGAGGCCAGGCGCTGTGCTGATGTCAGTATCACCAGCGAAATATTTTTTCCGGCGCAACAGGAAACTAGTACTGAAGTGATGTGTGGAAGTACGACAGACCGGCTATACTCTACGGCCGCAGTGAGCTGCGCTACTCGCTGTTTGTTTGCATCTTGCATAACCGCCCCCAATCTCCGCTTAGCGAGTGGTTGGCGAAGCGGTGTTATAGAGCGGTACAGGGGGTCACTCTCTCTATGTACAGGCTGGCAACATTTATAGCTATGTGGCATGAACGCAACCGGGAAGTGCGTGTGGTCGTTTTGCAGATAACGCACAGAAACATTGTTTAGGAAACTAAATATATCTTTTTTTACATGGTTCGGTACGATCATTGCGTGTGTGTGCGTACGCGCGCGTGTTTGTGTCGTAGGAGCGTGTTTGACTATGTACGAGTGTGCGCTTTTGTGCAATTAAATGTACCATGGCATTAACCATGTTTATTCGTTCACCCTTTTATGTTTGTAAGAACTAATCATGTTCTCGATAAGAAATGGCCAAGAATGGAATCTCTGTAATTAGTACTGTACCGCGGATTGAAAGCGTGACTCCGGGGAGTGACACCCCATCTGTTAGTGACGAGTCATTCAACGTTATTACGAGCGACACGATGAAACACATGTGACCCCGGAGTTGACCTCCCTACACCGGAGCATCAGGCTTCAATGAAGACACCACCGAGCTTCTAAAGTCTCGGTCGTGAAGTTACTGTGTGAGGGGGTAGACGGGGTACACGAATAGGCGGGATAGACGAGGTAGAGTGAGTCGCAGGAGTAGACGGGATAGACGGTTTAGATGGGGTAAACGTGATTAACGGGGTAGACGGTATACTGGGGTGAACGAACTTTTTAATTTATACAGGTTGTGTAGATTTTTTTGTAATTTGAAACGTTCCAAAAAAGTTGTATTTGAAACGTTGTCTGCTACTCGCAGCGTAGCTTAGCCAAATACTTCTCGACAAGGTCGAGTTGGTTTTGTAAGGAATAAAGTTTTCTAAATAAAAATATTCAGGAACTCGCCTCTCCCAGCTAGGCCACTTAGTTTTATGCTAATTTCACTTTGTAAAAATGCGCTGCTTACGGGAATCAGCCGCTTAATATAATCCAACGGGTCCAGTTTTAAAGCTGCCTCTTCAGCTCGTTTGCCCATCCGAATCCGGTTCTTTTATGTCCAGTTGTTTGGCGTGTTAGCAGCTTATGTAATGTATGCAGTCTGTTTATGCAGTCTGTTTAATAACAAATGTGCATTTTTAATCGGCTAAAGAAATGGTTTTGGTCGTTACATCTGGTAGCTTGCGAAAGGCAATTGCCCGATCGACATTTAATGCCAATCCGTTGAACTTACCGGTTACGATAATACAACGAAATACATGCCTCGTTGTCCATTGCGCCGTAGCCTTTCCCAAATACATCCCCATGATCGGTAATTGTCTGTGAACTTGTCTTATAAACAAACCGGCCATGAGTTCAAGCCTGGCTAACTTTGACGAGACGGTAACCACGTTATTTCCCGACTCAATTCCTTTAACACAGTTTCGCGCGGATTCAATCCTGAATAATATTATAGTTTGTCTTCTAATTTTACCAAAACAAAATATACAATTTGCACAAACGAATTATCATGCCATAGTGAATACTGTGTTATACAGCTGCTTTTCATGAAATTACTGTAAAACGTGAGGAGCACAACAATCGAAGAGTAGTGCTAAGTGATTCCGTATTTCACTGCTAAGACGATGCGTCAGACACCGCGCTGAGAAAGTCTCTATTCCGCACCCTCACTTTACCGTAACCCTGGCGCGTCTGTTTACGTGCGCGCCGCCGAAAAAGAATGCCGCCTGCACGCTGTGAGCGCTGAAAGACGACCGAAGATGACGCACCTGTTTCACTGGTGTCTGTTTGTCAACGTCGCGCCGCGTGGGATACTAATGTGACTCACCTGTTTAGAGGGCGATATTAATTTAACCCGCGACCTTTGACCCGGGCACGTGAGGGTCAGTGAAATGTTTAGTCGGTATTGGGTTCCCCTTGGTTTATAGTAATACTTGTGCTGTTAATACGATTCAATGGCACAGTCCACGCGCGGATTTTGCGAGTTTCAATCGAACCCCCTTATGATCGAGCCCCTGATTCACAAATCAGTTTTACCTCCATAGTTTGTTCTCATTCACTGTCGACATAGCAGTTTTCTTTAATGGATTCTTACCAACTGTTTTTCTCGGTTTCTCGGTTATTAATATTATACATAATTACCTCTCAAGAGACGTGGTATGCAATGTGTATATTTCGATCGCATCCGCGGTCTTCTTCAGCAAACTGAAGTTGCAGGTGTGTCACACGACCTATGTCATGTAAACGTGAGGTGATGCCTATACCAGATGTATATCACAGGTTGTTTCAGATTCATAAAAAAAATCACTCGTAAGTGGAAACAATAGTTCTGCGGGAAAAACCAAAACAACCGTTTCTTTTTCGTATCCTTAAATAGCTATTATGAAAAAGATATCCTTACATTTTGTGTAACTTATACTTTGAATATCACGTAAGTGGTTACATCAGAACAAGCGCCATGTTGTTTCAACAGTTTTGTATCAAAAAGTGAATTTGTAAAAAAATCACGAGGCTTCACCAGAACACAATTATTAAATTGTTTGCCTCGCATCCATCTGGTACCGAGAAGCGAGACAAAAAATGAAAGTTCGGATAGTCACTGGAGACTCATAATGATCCAATAAAAATGGCTTGGCGACCCAATTTTGAGTCGCGACCATGGGGTTAAAGTTGCATCCTCAGTTAAATTACCATTTTAACGCATTTCAAATAAAATAAAATAAAAAATACTTTATTGTCTGTCCTAAAACAATACATTTTAAAACAAAAATTTTCATTTAGGCTCATCCGTTAACCATCCAATCAATTAATTAGCTCCGTCAGCAAAAACCAAAACCAAAAAATAAAATAGAATAAAAAATAAAGATATCAAAACACACAACATTATTGCATGTACATGTAAAGTCCCCACGCATGTAAAGTTGTACGATCAAAATGTATATAGACAACACATTAAAGTATCCTAAATCGAAAACTAAACATACCACCCAAACAGACAATTGACTAAATGTAAAATGTTACCAATGATACCATGTGGCCTAAAAATTATCAAACCCAAGCACTCCCAGAACACCAGAGAAGGGAATTAGTACGTTAAAGGGAATAAAAACATATATTGCTTGAATTCATATTAAATTAGATCCTGCTATATATTTCCATATCCACCAAGCCAAAAAAATCCCCCAAAATCGAAGAATTAAAAATTCCACATTTTATGCTGTACATCCGGACATTTTCGAATATGCATATTTTTGGCGCGCTTTTCGGGATGCCGAGATGTGACGTCAGAGTTGACTCTGCCGATACAGCGACCGCTTGTTTACATTCATTCTCAGCAATACGACAGCAGAGGTGGCTGTGTAATGCGAATATCATCATGGTTCATTGTGCGGCATTCGGTTGTAATGCAAACTCTTCTAAACATACAGCAACACACCATTTTTTTCGGTTCCCTACGGATCCAGTTTTATTGAAGAAACACAGCCGGCTTTGCTCCGCTCATTTTGAGAAAAGCTGTTTTGATCGCGATCCGGAGATGTTGGCAACCCTTGGATATCCTGGTGCTCGAATATCGTTTAAAAGCGATGCAGTCCCAACAATATTCCCGGCAGTAGAAGCTGCATTGATGCCGTCAATCCGCAGAAGACAGGCGTCGGCACGGGCAGGATCGACGGCCGCTTTGCCCGAGTCGAAGGCAAGCGGGTCTCGCAAGCGTTGTTCCAGTGCCGCAGTCGCCGCTGCAGGCTCCGCTGCCGCTGTCACTACAGCCGGCTTCTTTGGGGTACCAGGTTCCTTCGACGAGTGGTGAATTTACGAGGTCTGCTTACCGAAAGCGGCAACGAATCAAGGTAATTCTTACATGTTATATCTACTATTATTATTCTGTAGGTCTAGTATAATGCCTGGACTGGACGGTCTCGTGTGTGTCAAGTGTCAAAATAAGTTATTCAACTTATTGTCATTGTATCCCATTGGTTCCAATCATATCACGGAACTCTTCCTAAGTATCTTATATTCTAAATGTTGTAGTTATGCACGATACTACTATAATAAATCTACATATACTCAGTTTTGTGGAAAATTTGATAGTGTAATCAAATCGATTCAGGTGACTGTTTTTATCATTATCATGGTTACAGGAATGTAAGGCAATAAAACAAAAACGTCAGCAAATTAATTGATGCTGATTTGTTAGTTATGCATTTAATTAATCTATTTACTTTTACATGCAAATAAGAAATAATTATTTTAATTATACTCGTTGCCGAGTCAGGTTAGTCTGTTATAATAAGTTTTTTAAACCGTAAGAAGCAATACTTGGATGTAGAACATTGCAATGTGAATTTGCAGATGGAAGAATAATTATATTTTCAAATGTATTTAACGTTGAATTTGCATAAATTAATTATTATTTTTCATACATAACATTTGTTGTTTTTTAAATGACAATACTTGGACTTTATGAAAGTGCCATGCATTTTGATCAACATCAAATGTATGTACACATAAAGTACCATGCATAAGTTAGATATTTAAAACAAAAATTAAAAAATTAGGAAGTGGTCTGTCTCACTCTCATAGTTGGAACCAGTTGCTGGCAATCTCCTCCTCTGACACATGACTCACTAAAGTCTTATGTCATCAATGACTTGCTGAAGAATTATCCCCCATCAGTATTCTCTGTAGAAACAGTTTATTACAGTGTTTGGCACCTGTCTGCTAATCCAGCTAATTGGACTCCTTTGTTGTGACTCCTCCACTTGACTGAGGAACTAAGTGTAGTGTTTGCCCTAGTCAACTGATCAAAGATCAAATCTAATTAATTACCAGTTGACATTGCACTTTGTAGGTCTTTCCTGCTATGAATAACAAATACACCAGCCACCTCCAGCTGGCCCACTGCATTCTCCCTCCAGTTAAAATAGTTATCTGAACCTGATCTACTGGTAATTAAAGCATGCTAGGTGGAAATGGCAGGAACTGGGTAACATGGATGTGACATGTGGATACTTATTATTACTATAATTAACCCATGCAATTAACCCATGCCTAACATCACCCTGATCACCATTGCAATTGGTAAACCTTGCAGGTAGATGTGATTAATTATTATTAATATTGAATGGTTACCACATTGAACACCCTGTAGATTACAGTATGTATTCATCGAGTTAATAATATATTATGTTTAAGTTTTCAAAAGTAATGTTTTCAATAAATATAATTCTTACAGTAGATGCAGCTTTCATAACACACACTATTGTAACACACAAGTACTGTTACATTTGTTACTATAGAATTCTTACAGTAGATGCAGCTTTCATAACACACACTATTGTAACACACAAGTACTGTTACATAACACACACTATTGTAACACACAAGTACTGTTACATTTGTTACTATAGAATTCTTACAGTAGAGAGCAGCTTTCATAACACACACTATTGTAACACACAAGTACTGTTACATTTGTTACTATAGAATTTTTAATATTTCAATAGTAATTTATTGATTTGTATTTTCATAACTCCAGTGCACAGGCCTATGGTGAATTACATTACAGTGTCATATATTGCTATTGCCTAGTTTCCATTTTATTACAGTTGAATATCGAAGACAATGTACATCATGCAATATATACTATTACATTTGAAGGTATTATCATTACATTTTGAATTGGAACTACAGTATGTACCGAGATAAATATTTAGAACAAAAATATAACTATTGTATCTTGTATTATCTACTAACAACGTTTACGGATAGAACATATTTTTCATTTTATGTCTGTATAACATGAATGAATGGAAGACAAAAGAAATGTCACTGCAATTTAATAGATTGCAATCAGTGTAATTACACCTTACTGCTTGGTGCATTGCTAATTACTGGCACAAGTCATGATGTTTTTTTAAACAGAAGCTCAGAAATGTACCAAGGACCATTATTCGGCTCCCACATTATTCATGGGATGGATGTTGGCAATCATAAAACCTGGATAAACTAGTTCAATAGGATACAGAAAGCATAATTAAATTTATATTTTGATGCGACATATATTAATAAACATGTATATATATTATATGCCAGTTACTATTACATTGTTTCTGTTATTATATTGTGCTTTGTTCAACTTATTGTTACTAATAGGTATTATTATTATTACACCACTCCTGGAGCAGGCTTCCTATAGTGACTATAAAATTGAGTATTGCAGGATTGTTCATGTCTGCAGTCACATATTGTTATGATAGTAACTATATAAATGGATAAGGATTCTACTAATGATGTTACAAAATGTCATTAATGAATTTATTTGATTTTTAACTGTGTTATTAAAAAAATCAAGTAAATTTATCAAATAATAAATATGTTCACATTTGGATGTGGGTTGTTGCCCAGCTACCAAGTGTGAAAATGGTCATTTGTTGTGAAACAATAACAATAAATGCAATGCAAGTTGCAAACCTATCTATTGTATATTTAATAGATGATTAGTTATAACCAAAAATAAAATGTTCACAAGTAATATATTGTCACATTTTCCAGGTAATTGTTTGCATAAAAGTGTAACATAACAAAAGTAACTATGTCTCTGTGTAGATTCTGTAAGCGTGATATCAATTATTTATGATGTTTTTATCATAGAATAAACAATACATACCTTGCAACTTGAAATTAATTTATTAATTTGTATTTTTCACAGCTAGGCAGTCTGTTCACACTTGGAAGCTGGGCAAATGACTAGACAAATGGATGTACTCCTTTCTGACAAGATGGTAAAGACAGGATTTTGTTTGCTTTTGTCAGAAACCTACAACAATTTATTTTTTTGCAAATTCTATAAGGGTCATTTGTTATTTCAGTTATTTGCTGACATTCTGGCAGCAGCTCGAGATAGTCCACCGTCGACCAAGAATGGGTCATCTGAAGATACAGCAACTGAATATGACAGCTCTCGTACGGATTCCTGTGATACAGAGGATTCCACACCTGAGTCAGTCACAGCTTCCACTCCAAAAAGGAGCAGCAAATGCTTTCAGGTTGACATCAGGCCATCAACTCGCACGAGAAGAGTGCAAGCAGTCTGTGCATCAGAGCAGGTTGCTGTGCAGGTGACATCAGCAGTGAGGTCAACGAGTGTGCAGTGCAGTTTGTTGACTGGTCCGATTAGTGACTCGAGTGACTAAAACGGGGAGGAAGTGACATCTGCTGCAGATCCAGAGTATGTTTGCTCTGACAATGAGTCGACTAGTCGTGACAGCAGCAACAGTGACAGCGATGACCATGTCGACCAGTACACTGACACAGAGGAGGGTGTTACAAACAAGACTCCCTTGAGGAAAGATTGCTGCCCTTCCAGGGAGAGGTACTTCTTGGTTGCAGAGTCTTCACTTCGTCATCTTTTCGCACGTTGCCGAAACTGCACTGGCCAAACCAATGTCGTAGTGCAGCAGTTTCTCGGCTCAATGGGAAGTTGCCCTGTAAAGATAATAATTGGTCTGTAGATGTGAAGCTATGCTATTTATTAGCATGTCATAGGTAAAGTGATCAACAAAATGGACTAGATAACTTGTTTATAATGGGTATTTGCTGAAGCCATATTCTCATCTGCCTGCAGGGGAAGTATTCCCATGGGTGTTGTTTGGCTTATAACCATTGTCTGTGCACCGTGTGGTGATTCACATTGTGTTACCAGGTATACACAGTTACCAACATTTGGAATGATTCATCCCAGTAACACTGTGTTATGAAACTTGCTTGATGAATTTGTAATGATTCAACCCAGTAAAACTGTGTTCTGAAACTTGCTTGATGGATTTGTAATAAATATGTCACACACAAAATGTGATTAAAAATGCTATGTCCTTATGATTTTTATGGACATAGTCGTAGGGCACATATATACCCACTGGTAGCATCTCACATATAAGACCCCTAAGGTTACACTAAACCCCTAGGTCTAGGACATAACCCTTCAGTCTATAACCCATTACCATAATTATTCAATTGTTCTGCATGTTGTTGTAATGTTTATTTTAGTTTATTTTGATTATATAGTAGCTATATTGTTATGTGTCAGACTCAGAGTAATAAAATTATTGTTCCACATAAATGACATAATAATAAATGATAATCTAGAGCTGTCATTATATATGTCATGATATTATGGTCATCTCGCGAACAACTGTCCAACTAAAAAAGTGTGGGTTTTGTCCAGAGGGGTGATATCGTAAGTAGCTATAACGTCCTAAACTCGATCCGCATAAACCAGACAACCATGCTTACGACGTTCGACGGTTCGTAACTTTGTGAAGTTTGTCTTTGACAAGTCTGTTTACAATTACTTCGTCCGATGACCTACTTAGCTACAACCTCTAGCTAACTCTCTGTACAGCTTTGACACCGTATTTTATAATATAACGTCGTACTAAAACGATATAATTGTTGTTGTCGACAGTTTTCACACCATATGTGTCATTATAATGAAGTTGAAGCTTACCAGTCGGTGTTGCATGAGCGAACATTGTGACTGTCCGACTCCGCATCATCTTCTTCGCTACCGTCGCTGAAACGCTCGGAAAGAGCGGAATTAGACGAATCATCCGCTGTAACCGTTCCCGCTAGTGGCTCAAAATCGTATGATTTCACTTGAAACTCTGCGAAACTCCCACTAGCCATGATGTTACAAGAGAATGGAGAGAACAACAATGGCGATGCATAGATGTCAACAAAGCCGCGAGTCGGCATTGACGTCACGATACCACGTGATCGCCTAGCTCATTAAATTTCAACTTTCTGCGGGAATCTCTACACAGACGGGTTTAAAATAGAATTTTGTCTACAAACTTATTTTTCTGTATTTTTTTAATGTTGTCAAATGTTACATACAATGTTAATCTTTGTGTACACATGGAAAACGGATTTTAGCTAATGCCTTGTTGTTATTTCCTTTAATGTCTGCATTGTCAAAACACACAGTGATAAGAAACTGTGTAATTAATACCTGATACATGCAGATTAATGTAATATATTAAATTATATTCACATAATATACATATGCATGTACACTCTCTCCTCCACCACCCACCCTAAAACTGCAGCTCTACTGATACATTATTTGAGTGCAGCATTCAGGACAGCAACGGCTGAAGGTAAGTAGTATGTCAGGTTAATCAGCGTGTACGCTGGATTCGGAGTGGTGCAAGTGCAAGAAAGTAGTTCCGGTCCCATGTTAAAAGATAGGGAAATACCCGGATGTTGGTGGATTTTGCACTTGCACCACTCTGCTCTAATCCGATTTGGACCCATTTCGTATAGGTCTAAAAGGGGTAAGTTGGACTTTGAAAATAGGGGAAAACGTCAAATAGATGTATCGTATAGGTATACGACGACTTTTTGAGATCGAGGTTCCAATTTACCCCTAGATTTTTAGTCCTTCAAACCCCATGTTAAAACATAGCGAAATTTACCTATATTTTAATTTTTCGAGGGTTTGATTTGCCCCAAATGTCTTCAAAAAAACTGTCCTACCAATTTTCCCAATGTTAAACGATAGGGAATTTCCCCTATGTTAAAAGATAGGTGCTAAACTCCATGTTAAAGGATAGGAGCTTCCAATTTACCCCAAATTATCCTCTGAAACCTGTCCTACCAATTTTCTCCATGTTAAAGGATAGGGAAATTTTTCCCATGTTAGAAGATAGGCCATTTTCTCCATGTTAAAGCGTAGGAAGTCTCCCCATGTTAAAGGATAGGAGCTATTATCGTAAAGGTATACGACGATATTTTGACTTGGAGGTCCCAGTTTATCCCTACTTGTTTTACCCCTACATAGCCCATGTTAAAGCATAGGGGCTAAACCCCATGTTAAAGCATAGGAAGTTTCCCCATGTTAAAGCATAGGGGCTAAAGCCTATCTGACCTACAGCTCATAACCACTGACAAACAACTTACAAACACTGATATACAACACACAAACATTGACCTACAACATACATATACCGACCTACAACACATAACCAGTGCTTAACATTGACCTACAATCTGTAAAACACCGACATACATCATAGGTCAGACATATGGACTAGTGTTATTAGGTAGTGGTTAAATTCATGTCTTCTATAAAACCCGCACTCGAGACGTGTCTGGACATGTTTGTTTGTTGCGAGCGTGAGCGTGCGCACCATGTATGACGTCATTAAACTGCTACGCGCAGTAATTTTGTACGCGAGGTGAGTTGGTTAAACAGGTAGTGATTTGGTTAGCCAGCGTTTTGAACTTGTGCACTTTAATGTAATCCCATCATGTGACGTCATGGTACACGCAGTAATTCTGTACGCGTGGTGAGTTGGACAAACAGGTAGTGCTTTGGTTAGCCATTGTTTTGAGCTTTCGCACTTGAATGTAATCCCATTATGTGCCATCATCAACAGTAAAACTGACGCTACTAACCGGGATAAACTGGTATAAACTCGTAACGAATGCTCTGTGTGTTGGAAGAACAGCCGGGTATCGACATATAACATTTATACTTACCAGCCGTATCTCACTTGAGCGTCCGCTTGAAAACTGATTGCAAACTGGTTCCAAGCTGTTTTGAAGTGATACTCCCTATCCAGGACCCATCTGTATCTCATCTGTGCCTAGAGACCAACAATACTGTTTCAGCATTTTATCATGCTGGTGTTCTTAACCTATACGTGTGTACGTATGTACGTATGTATATAATTTCGTTATTAAATAAATAAACACGCGCGGTGCACAATGTCGATTCAGTGGCCTTGACACCAAAGTTGTTAAACTTCTTTTTCGAAACAGGAGCGTAACAAAGTGAAGCGTTATGACAGAACAGTACAGGTCTATTAGCTATCATTTGTAAGAACTATATCGAACACCGGCTATAAACAAACCGGTATAAACCAGTATAAACCAGTATAAACTGATAACGAATGGTCTGTGTATTGGAAAAACATCCGGGTATTTGTCTCATGTTTAAGTCATAGGGAATTATAAGACAGGAACTTATCTGCTAAAGCACTCAAACTACCAGCTATCTGTGTAATATTTTGGTCAAACCCTTTGTCATGTAACAGTATTTGTCATATGAGATTTGTACTTGCCAAGTTTATCGCAATTGATAGCCTGCTTGCAAACTGTTTTGAAGTGGTATTCCCTGTTCAAGTCTCATCTGTGTTTCATCTGTCCCTAGAGATCAACAGTATTGTTTCAACCTGTTATCATGCTATCATTCTTAACCTATATGTATGTACGTATGTACATAATTTTCTTCGTTGTTATTATTTCAATTGACTCGCTATGCGCGATGCGCTATGACGACTCGGTGGTCTTGACATCAAACTTATTGAATAACGAATAGGTTGCAAACCTCTTTTTCGAAACAGGCACGTAACAAAGTGAAGCGTTATGATAGAACAGTACAGGAACATAATAACCTTCCACATAAGATGTACCAGTATTATTTCACTTGACTAAGACTTTCTATCATTGTGTTCAAATTTTAAAGATATAATTATATATATATATATATATATAATTAACTTTGATGAAGAACATTACACACACAACACACACAACACACACAACACACACAACACACACAACACACACACAACACACACAACACACACAACACACACAACACACACAACACACACAACACACACACACAACACACAACACACACACACACACAACAAACACACACAATACACACACACACACACACACACACACACAACACACACACACACACACAACACACACAACACACAACACACACACACAACACACACACACAACACACACAACACACACAACACACACACACAACACACACACACACACACAATACACACACACAACACACACAACACACACACAATACACACACACGCACAACACACACACAACACACACAACAACAACACACAACAACAATGCATGACAATGCACAACAATAATAACAACACAATAATAACAATAATACGCAATGTTCCCGCACAACAGACACACACACACAACACACACAACACGCACATACACACACACAACACACACAACACACACAACATACACAACACACACAACATACACAACACACACACAACACACAACACACACAACACCACAACATACACAACACACACAACACACACAACACACTCACACACACAAAACACACACACAACACACACACACACACAACACACACAACACACACAACACACACAACACACACAACACACACAACACACACACACAACACACAATACACACAATACACACAACATATATCAACACACACAACACACAACACACACAACACACACACACACACAACACACACAACACCCACAACACACACACAACACACACAACACACAAAACACACACACACACACAACACACACAACACACAACATACACAACACACACAACACACATACTATAAACGGGTTATTGCATGACATCCCTCCTCTTTCAGGCAAATAGACGGGTTATCGCGTCAAATCCCTCCTCTTTCAGGCAAATAGACGGGTTATCGCATCAAATCACTCCTCTTTCAGGCAAATAGACGGGTTGTCGCGTCAAAGCCCTCCTCTTTCATGCAAATAGACGGGTTATCGCGTGAAATCCCTCCTCTTTCAGGCAAATAGACAGGTTATCGCGTGAGATTTCACCGATTCGACGGAATTCCACTGCAATAGGCAGGTATAAAACGAGTTGTACAAACCAAACTTAGACCGCCGAGTTCCAAGAGCCATTCCGTTCTTTACTTTTGAACAGTAAACACATCATGAGCTTATGGACTAGTCTACCAGCTGCCAATAAGCCTACATCATCATCATCACAGGCGGCCTTCCAGTGCCCCGATTGCAAGAGACATTTCACACGTCGGGACAACTTGAAACGGCACAGTCTCCACAGTCGCTATGCACTGTTAACAAACGCTACGTCGCTGAAACCACTTGTCCTGGCGCCCACTACGACATATGTGCTCTGGCCCCAGCAACAAGCTCGACATTCCTGTCTCCATCTCAGGCGCTCACTATGACACATGTACCTACGGTTCCATCAACAAGCTAGACATTTCCGTCTCCATCTCAGGTGACCATGGAGTATACAAAGAAGATGGCCCTTGTCGATCCCCGTATTTTGGAAAACATTCAACCGCAACGTCCTTCGACTGCTAACCCTATCGAAAGTGTCTTGCAACGACTTGACAATGAAATGCAAAGCATATTAGAACGAAGTGATATACACGAGAGGGAAAAAGTTGTGTTGTATAACCAGGTATTGAGTCGGTACAACGATGTTTCCAACAAACGTATCCAAGAACCCGTGTGTGTGGTCATCAAAAACATTCCCAGTGAAGGGGAAAACAAAGTACAACCTGTTAACGAAAATGAAATCGTCGAAAAAGAGAGCATCGAAAACGAAATCATCGACAGCGTTCCAAAAACTATGAAGCAGAAAGCACAAAGACTACTCGATAAAATGAAAAGTGCCGTATGGTGGAACGATCGCGGCGAGATGATGTAGAGAAACAAGGTGGTATCCGGAAGTAACATTGTAGATCTTGTGAACGACGTGTTGAGAAAACGGAAGTCGTTTGAACCGGTGGGATGGGAAACCTTCGCTCGTGGTCTCAAGGACGTTAACACGCTAATGGATTTAGTTTTGGATTTAGCTTTACATGCAGACAGCGTCAGTGGACGACGATATGTCAAAGGAAACCAGCATTCCATTTGACAGCGATCGTCATCGGAATCGTAGACGACCTGCATCATCGCGGCGCGCAGCTCATTCGGTGACACCTTTGAAAAAAACCCATGTTAAAGGATAGGAAGTTTCCCCGTGTTAAAGGAAAGGCCGTTTTCTCCATGTTGAAAGGTAGGAGGTTGTCCCATGTTAAAGGATAGGCCATTTTCTTCATTTTAAACGTTAACTCGATGTATCGTAAAGGCATACGACGACATTTTGAGTTTGCGGTGCCAAACATCACATACCTTCATGTCAAGAGACGATCATCTGTTCGGATTCACGTCCAACGAGGCGACCATAGGACTCGTATGAGGTATCGCTCCTTTTAACGGAAAACATATGTATATGAAGCAGCCGTCTTTACAACGTAACAATTCCATATTTTTAAATAGTGCGAGCGACCAGATACGATACGACCTTCTCGAGAGTCGAAAAAGGAAAGACCCGAATCGTCGGAAGCACGGTATATACACTAGTTTTCGGCGTCATCTCATTTGCATAACCAATCAGACAGAACGTGCATCACGTGACTTCCCTTAACAAAAAAACTGTGCACGTTCATGAGACAGGCGACATCCGATGGCCCCAACGGATAGCAATGTAACTACTCAGAATAACGCCATCTACTGGCCATGACAGATCTCTATTCGTCGACACACTTCCAGAAATGGTGAAACCGTAGAGGTCGCCATGACAGGTCGTCATGACATTCAAGTAACTTCCGGTTCGAAGTTACTTCCGACGTAAAGGCCCCTAGTAGAGACCGCCATAACAATCAAGTAAATTCCGGTATGACATCACATCTGGCGTAGCGCCCCCTAGTGGATAATCGGAGTACTACCCCACACGATGGCGTCCATCTACCGACCATGACAGGTCTCTATTTATCGACACACTTCCCGAAATGGTGGAACCATAGAAGCAGCCATGACATGTCGCCATGACATTCAAGTAACTTCCAGTACGACGTTACTTCCGGCGTAGCGTCCCTAGTAGAGGCCGCCATGACAGTCAAGTGACTTCCGGTACGTCATCACTTCCGGCGCAGCGCCCCCCTAGTGGATAGTTGACGTACTACATCACATGATGGTGCCATCTAGCGAGTAAAAATATGTAATTAGGTTAGATAGAGAAAAAAAGTTGGGGTTAATCTAGCGAAAATTTTAACAACCACCAAGGTGGTTGTATACATTTTCTTAAAATTTAATGTTTTTGTCCCAAACGTAAAGAACGGAATGACTCCTGGAACTCGGCGGTCTAAGTTTGGTTTGTACAACTCGTTTTATACCTGCCTATTGCAGTGGAATTCCGTCGAATCGGTAAAATCTCACGCGATAACCCGTCTATTTGCCTGAAAGAGGAGGGATGCCACGCGATAACCCGTCTATATATATATATATATATATATATATATAATTATAAGAATACAATGATCGAAACTCTTAGTCAAGTGAAATTATACTGGTTCATTTTATCTGGAAGGTTATTATGTTCCTGTACTGTTCTATCATAACACTTCACTTTGTTACGCGACTGTTTCGAAAAAGAGGTTTGCAACCAATTCTTTATTCAATAAGTTTGATGTCAAGGCCACCGAGTCGTCATAGCGCATCGCGCATAGCGCGTCAATTGAAATAATAACAACGAAGAAAATTATATACATACGTACATACGTATAGGTTAAGAATGATAGCATGATAAAAGGTTGAAACAATAGTGTTGATCTCTAGGTACAGATGAAACACAGATGAGACTTGAACAGGGAATACCACTTCAAAACAGTTTGCAAGCAGGCTATCAATTGCGATAAACAAATCTCGTATGACAAATACTGTTACATGACAAAGGGTTTGACCAAAATATTACACAGATAACTGGTAGTTTTAGTGCTTTAGCAGATAAGTTCCTGTCTTATAATTCCCTATGACTTAAACATGAGACAAATACCCGGATGTTTTTCCAATACACAGACCATTCGTTATCAGTTTATACTGGTTTATACCGGTTTGTTTATAGCCGGTGTTCGATATAGTTCTTACAAATGATAGCTAATACACCTGTACTGTTCTATCATAACGCTTCACTTCGTTACGCTCCTGTTTCGAAAAAGAGGTTTGACAACTTTGGTGTCAAGGCCACCGAGTCGACATTGCGCATCCCGCGTTTTTATTTATTTAATAACGAAATTATATACATACGTACATACGTACACACGTATAGGTTAAGAACACCAGCATGATAAAATGCTGAAACAGTATTGTTGGTCTCTAGGCAGAGATGAGATACAGATGGGTCTTGGACAGGGAGTATCACTTCACAACAGTTTGGAACCAGTTTGCAATCAATTTTCAAGCGGATGATACCCGGCTGTTCTTCCAACACACAGAGCATGTATTACGAATGTATACCAGTTTATAGCGGTTAGTAGCGTCAGTTTTGTAGTGTGCTGGAAAAATTACCAAAGAAACTTCTAGAATGAAATTTTACAGGGGAATTTTCCACTCGCTATAACACGACGTCACTGAACATAACGTCACATGGTGGGGTTATATTCAAGCGCGAAAGCTCAAAACAATGGCTAACCAAAGCACTACCTGTATAACCAACTCACCTCGCGCACAAAATTACTGCGCATAGCCGTTTATAGTTTAATGATGTCACTGCATCATGACGTCACATGATGGGATTACTTTACATACGCGCAAGTTCAAAACAAGGTCTAACCAAATCACTACCTGCATAACCAACTCACCTCGCGCACAAAATTACTGCGCGTACCATGACGTCACTGTTGATGATGTCACATAATGGGATTACATTCAAATGCGAAAGCTCAAAACAATGGCTAACCAAAGCTCTACCTATTTGTCCAACTCACCTCGCATATAGAATTACTGCGCGTAGCAGTTTATAGTTTAATGATGTTACTGGATCATGACGTCACATGAAGGGATTACATTACATACGCGCAAGTTCAAAACAAGTTCTAACCAAATCACTACCTGTATAACCAACACACCTCGCGCACAAAATTACTGCGCGTACCAGTTTATAGTTTAATGATGTCACTGCATCATGTCACATATTGGGATTACATTCACATGCGCAAATTCAAAACGATGGCTATCAAAAGCACTACCTGTTTAACCAACTCACCTCACGTACAAAATTACTGCGCATACCATGACGTCACATGATGGGATTACATTCAAGTGCGCAAGTTCAAAACGATGGTTAACCAAATCACTACCTGTTTAAGCAACTCACCTCGCGCACAAAATTACTGCGCGTACCGTTTTATAGTTTAATGATGTCACTGCTTCATGATGTCACATAATGGGATTACATTCAAGTGCGCAAGTTCAAAACGATGGCTAATCAAAGCAGTACCTGTTTAACCAACTCACCTCGCATACAAAATTACTGTCGGTGTTTTACATATTGTATGTCAATGTTTAGCACTGGTTATGTGTTGTAACTCGGCGTATGCTTTAACATGAGGTTTAAGCCCTATGCTTTAAGATGGGCTATGTAGGAGTAAAACAAGTAGGGATAAACTGAGACCTCCAACTCAAAAAGTCGTCGAATACCTTTACGATAATAGTTCCTTTAACATGGGGATAATTCACTATCCTTCAACATGGAGAAAAAATACCGTACGGAAATGACACCAAAGGTATAATTGCAAGATGGTCGATCTGTTAAAAAACACCACATTTTAGACATGGATCGACCAGGGCCATCTTCTTTGTATACTCCATGGTCACCTAATATGGAGACGGGAATGTCGAGCTTGTTGACGGAACCGTAGGTACATGTATCATAGTGGGCGACTGAGATGGAGACAGGAATGTCGAGCGTGTTGCTGGGGCCAGAGACACAGATGTCGTAGTGGGCGCCAGGACAAGTGGTTTCAGCGACGTAGCGTTTGTCAACAGTGCACAGCGACTGTGGAGACTGTGCCTTTTCAAGTTGTCCCGACGAGTGAAATGTATCTTGCAATCGGGGCGCTGGAAGGCCGCCCGTGATGATGGTGTAGGCTTGTTGGCAGCTGGTAGACTAGTCCATTAGCTCATGATTTACGTGTTTACTGTTCAAACGTAAAGAACGGTATGCCTCTTGGAACTCGGCGGTCTAAGTTTGGTTTGTACAACTCGTTTTATACCTGCCTATTGCTGTGGAATTCCGTCGAATCGGTGAAATCTCACGCGATAACTCGTCTATTTGCCTGACAGAGGAGGGATGCCACGCGACAACCCGTCTATTTGCCTGAAAGAGGAGTGACTTGATGCGATAACCAGTCTATTTGCCTGAAAGAGGAGGGATGTCATGCAATAACCCGTATATAGTGTGTGTGTTGTGTGTGTTGTGTATGTTGTGTGTGTTGTGTGTGTTGTGTGTGTTGTGTGTGTTGTGTATGTTGTGTGTGTGTTGTGTGTGTTGTGCGTGTTGTGTGTGTTGTGTGTATTGTGTATGTTGTGTGTGTTGTATGTGTGTGTTGTGTGTGTGTTGAGCGTGTGTTGTGTGTGTGGGTGTTGTGTGTGTGTGTGGGTGTTGTGTGTGTGTGTGTGTGTGTGTGTGTGTGTGTGTGTGTGTGTGTGTGTGTGTGTGTGTGTGTGTGTGTGTGTGTGTGTGTGTGTGTGTGTGTGTGTGTTGTGTGTGTTGTGTGTCTGTGTGTGTTGTGTGTGTGTTGTGTATGTTGTGTGTGTTGTGTTTGTTGTGTGTGTTGTGTGTGTTATGTGTGTTGTGTGTGTAGTGTGTGTGTGTGTTGTGTGTGTGTTGTGTGTATTGTGTGTATGTGTGTGTGTGTGTGTGTGTGTGTGTGTGTGTGTTGTGTGTGTTTTGTTTGATGTCAAGGCCATCGAGTCGTCATCTCGTATGACAAATACTGTTACATGACAAAGGGTTTAACCAAAATATTACACAGACAGCTGGTAGTTTGAGTGCTTTAGTAGATAAGTTCCTGTCTTATTATTCCCTATGACTTAACACGAGACAATTACCCGGATGTTTTTTTTCCAATACACAGACCATTCGTTATCAGTTTATACTGGTTTATACCGGTTTGTTTATAGCCGGTGTTCGATATAGTTCTTACAAATGATAGCTAATACACCTGTACTGTTCTATCATAACGCTTCACTTCGTTACGCTCCTGTTTCGAAAAAGAGGTTTGACAACTTTGGTGTCAAGGCCACCGAGTCGACATTGCGCATCCCGCGTTTTTATTTATTTAATAACGAAATTATATACATACGTACATACGTACACACGTATAGGTTAAGAACACCAGCATGATAAAATGCTGAAACAGTATTGTTGGTCTCTAGGCACAGATTAGATACAGATGGGTCTTGGACAGGGAGTATCACTTCAAAACAGTTTGGAACCAGTTTGCAATCAATTTTCAAGCGGACGATACCCGGCTGTTCTTCAAACACACAGAGCATTTATTACGAGTTTATACCAGTTTATAGCGGTTAGTAGCGTCAGTTTTGTAGTGTGCTGAAAAAAATTACCAAAGAAACTTCTAGAATGATATTTTACTGGGGAATTTTCCACTCGCTATTACACGACATCACTGATCATAACGTCACATGATGGGGTTATATTCAAGCGCGAAAGCTCAAAACAATGGCTAACCAAAGCACTACCTGTATAACCAACTCACCTCGCGCACAAAATTACTGCGCGTAGCAGTTGATAGTTTAATGATGTCACTGCATCATGACGTCACATGATGGGATTACTTTACATACGCGCAAGTTCAAAACAAGGTCTAACCAAATCACTACCTGTATAACCAACTCACCTCGCGCACAAAATTACTGCGCGTACCATGACGTCACTGTTGATGATGTCACATAATGGGATTACAGTCAAGTGCGAAAACTCAAAACAATGGCTAACCAAAGCTCTACCTGTTTGTCCAACTCACCTCGCGTATAGAATTACTGCGCGTAGCAGTTTATAGTTTAATGATGTCACTGGATCATGACGTCACATGATGGGATTACATTACATACGCGCAAGTTCAAAACAAGGTCTAACCAAAGCACTACCTGTTTAACCAACTCACCTCGCGTACAAAATTACTGCGCATATCATGACGTCACATGATGGGATTACATTCAAGTGCGCAAGTTCAAAACGATGGCTAACCAAATCACTACCTGTTTAACCAACTCACCTCGCGTACAAAATTACTGCACGTAGCAGTTTAATGACGTCATACAGGGTGCGCACGCTCACGCTCGCAACAAACAAACATGTCCAGACACGTCTCGAGTACGGGTTTTATAAAATACACGAATTTAACCACTACCCAATAACACCAGTCTATATGTCTGACCTATGATGTATGTCAGGTGTTTTACAGATTGTAGGTCAATGTTTAGCACTGGTTATGTGTTGTAAGTCGGCCTATGCTTTAACATGAGGTTTAGGCCCTATGCTTTAACATGGGCTATGTAGGGGTAAAACAAGTAGGGATAAACTGAGACCTCCAACTCAAAAAGTCATCGAATACCTTTACGACAATAGCTCCTATCCTTTAACATGGGGAAAATTCCCTATCCTTTAACATGGAGAAAAAATACCGTACGGAAATGACACCAAAGGTCTAATTCCAAGATGGTCGCTCTGTTAAAAAAAACGAGGCTTTAGGTTCTGATATAACATAGTCCTATATGTAATCTACATTTAGTATACATTACTTCAAATAAAACGACCTCCGCTGAATTTATAATCCTTTTATTATAAATTACGCCTTATTATAACACCACATTTTAGATATGTCATCGTCAACCAAATAAGGGCTCGGTCCCTTTGCTAAGGCTCGGTCTATGGTCCAAGCAATCTCGTGTGTGACATATTCAAATGCTGTTCGGTATATTTTATTTTTTCAAAAAGTCGTCGAATGCCTTTACGATAATAGCTCCTATCTTTTAACATGGGGAAAATTTGCTATGCTTTAACATGGGGAAAATATTTCTTATTTTTTAACATGGGACCGGAACTACTTTTCCCAGCTCATTTGCATAACTGGCCACGCCCACAATTGTCAAATAAGGTCTTTTATGCAAATGATGCGAGCTCATTTGCATAATCATTATCCTTTAACCTGGAGGAACCCCGGTGGAAATCCCTATCTTTTAACATGGGATTTCCACCGGGGCGCTCCAACGTATATATAACTACTGCGCGTGTATATAGTCTCAATGACGTCATTAAATTGGTACGCGTAGTAATTCGGTTAAACTGGTAGTAATTCTGCTAGCAGGCTTTTGAACAATGCGCACGTTTACATAGTTTCATTAAATAAATAACGTCATTAAATCGGTACGCGTGGTAAATCGGTCAAACTGGCGCGTATATGCCTAGGTGTACGTGGTAATTCGGTCACGCTAGCAGGTATTCTGAAATAACACCCGTGTATATAGTCCCAATGTACGCATGGTAAATATGTATTGGCGGTCAAGCGCACAAATTCATCATGTATTATTCAAAACGACAAACTGCTTGATTAGACAATTGCGCGACCAAGGACATTAATTCAACTGCGGTGATTAAAGACTGTTTGACTGTTTTACTAGAGACAGGTGTTAAACTATCCGACGTCAGCTGGGGTAAGAGTAGAGTCCCTGTATAGACAGAGTAACAACAACTCAGAAAACCCTGAACAACAGTTGGCAACAATCCACCGAGGTCAATCATAATTAATCACTGTGAATTAGTACCCTTTGAAGCTATTATGCCCTATATGTTTAAATTGTTAAAAATTGACTAAAATCCCCGTAACGCCTATATTTGTAACTAACTTCACCTATTAAAGTTCTCTTGTCAGTCATACTTCCCTCGGAACTTATCCTTTACAATTAGAAATTGAACAATAACCCCTTAACGGACATTGTTTTAACTAATTTCACTTACTAGAGTATCTACTATGCAAGTTTGAACTTGTCTACGACGGACAATCTATTACATTGTAATTACGTCTCGTCGCGTTTTCTTGATGTGACGTGTGTGCGATTATTAGTATCACGTGTCTGTAAGTACCCATGGTGGTTATGTGGTGAACTATTCAACGAGGTCAGTGACGTCACATAGTCAAATGTACTGGACTAGACAAGTGTATTGGACTAGGCAAGTGTACCGCGTGCATCAAAACAGCACTCAACTAGAATACATACCATCTACATATAGATAAGTCCACGACGGTTTCTCTACAGTTTAAACTGGATCGGACAGAGCAAGTGTTATCGGTGCAGATATGGAAGTCTGGAACTCTCCGCGATGTACAATATGTTACATTGTAACTACACCTCGTCGCGCTTTCTTGATGTATGTTGTATTAATAGTACTGCGTGCCTCGAAACCAGTTTCTACTAGAATACATACCAGCCACAGGGAGACAAGATTAAGAAGAAAAAGCGAGTGTTTACTATGCAAGTCTGAACTTGTCCACTTTGGTCATTTGCATCAAATATGGGACGAGGTTAATTCATTCGTTCACCTCTATTTTTACCGGTACCGCAGAGTATGGTAAAACAATGTTTGTTATATATGTATTACTTAAATGTGCCACCCTCATAAACTTGCCACCCGAAAAGATCACGTGGTGTCACGGAGAATTGACCCTACGTTAGGCAAAGCCATCATCAACAAAGAATCACGATTCGTTTCGTAGATTACATGTGAACCATAAACACCTACATCGTGAGCTTATCAACAGGCCCAACACCATCACCGTCATTAGCACCATTCCAGTGCACAGATTGCAATAGGCATTTCACACGTCGGGACAACTGGAAAGAGCACAGTGCCCACAGTCGCTGTGGACGATCGACAAGCACCACGACATTGAATTCACTTGTCCCCGCGCCAACTATGACAGCTGCGCCTCTGGCCCCGGCGACAAGCTCAACATCGCTGTCACCGTATCGAGTGTCCATGGAGCATACAAAGAAAATGGCCCTGGTCGGTCCCCCTATTTTGGAAAACATCCAACCGCAACATCCTTCGACCAATCCTATTGGAAATGTTTTGCTCTGACTCGACGATGAAATGCGAGACATCATTGAACGTGGTGATTTAAACGACAGTGAGAAGGTCGTTTTGTACAATCAGGTGTTAATCCGATATAATGAACATTCCAACAAGACTAGACTAGAAAAAAACGTTGGGGATAAGCGAGCGAAAATTAATTTAATCAACCCAAATCGCGAGATCTATTATATTACTTCCGGGCACCGCCGTATTTCTGTATACCATCTCATCATGATCGTTCCATCTCACGGTACATTTGATTTTATCGAGGAGTCGACGTGCTTTCTCCTTCATAGCTTTCAGCACACTGTCAATAATTTCATTTTCTATAGGAGGTTTCATAAATTAAAACAAAATTGCACCAAAGGCAAAGTACTGCTATGGATGGAATCTTTTCTATCAGGTAGACAACATAGAGTAGTTCTGAGAAATGGAAACATATTTTGGAGAAAGGTAAAAAGTGGGGTCCCACAACGCTCGATTCTAGGACCTATTTTTTTTTTTTAATATGTTAATGATCTACCAAACTCAGTAAAGGCAACTGCTAAGATGTTTGCTGACGATACAAAACTATATTCAAATATGTCTTCAAGATGATTTAAAAAAACTTGGAGTTTGGTCCAACACTTGGTTATTAAACTATCACGCTACCAAATGTGTTGTGCTTAAAATAAAACAAAGTATTAACTATGTCTATTAATTAAATGGACAGAAACTTAAAACCAAACACGCACATAAAACATGTTACATCAAAGCAAACCAACGGATAGGATTAATAAAAAGATGTTTTGAAAGCAGACCTAAACAAAAATGAAAACAATAAACAACTGTATGATTACACCAGTTCTGGAATATGCGTCCCCAGTCTGGAACCTCTATTATCAAAACGGTATCAAAGAATTAGAAACAACTCAAAACAGAGCGTTGAAACTGAGCAGCCCGTGACCTGAACATGTTTCTTTAGAAGACGAAAGACAGGAAATCTGAGAAGCCATAGACTTAAATTACAAAAAAACTACTCTCGCACCAATACGTGTACGAAAAACACTTCTTTGCTAATCGCACCACCTACAGTTGGAACAAGCTTCCAAAACGTCTGCGGGCACGCTCAAGATTTGCCTTTTCTGTAGCTATTTGAAGTCCTAAAATGGGGGTATTTTGGCATAAAAAAAATTTGACGACAGCATTTCGAAGCTACAAATTTAAATTAAAGGAATATCTGGAGGCCTCCTTTTATTTTATATATTTTATAATGTACTAGTGTCTCTCTGAAAAAAGGAAAATAGCTAAATGAAAATAAAAAATATATTTCTGCGACAGAACCCTTCCTCAGTTTATTTCTAAAAGAAAAAAATTAACAAACATTATAAGTCATAGAGAATTTATTTTGGGAAAACTGCAAACAAATTCTGTCTCCTATTTTGCACACCCTATTTTGTAAAAAATGTAAGGAGTCAAATATGTTGAACCGTGCTTAACCCATTTGCAATTCACAGATACATAATCATTAATTGGTGACTTGCAGTTAACGAGTAGCAAAGCTTTAATCAATTCGTTCCTCAAAATATTGCATCTGTCACACTATGAATGGTGGACATTGTCTTTGTTACCATGGAAACGGGTGTCTGGGTGAAAACAGCTCAATATATTTTTACTCAGTGAGACCCAAAATATGCTTCGGGCAAAAAATTGGGCTATTTGCATGAATTAAAAACATTCTATCTGCCTGCTATGTTTGGCATTAATGCATATTTCTGCCACTTTCCACCATTGTAATCTATATTATCCAAAAAGATCGTCTTTTTACCAACAATTGGCTGGCGGCTAACTATTAATAATAGGGTGCATTGCATAGTTGTTTTGTTACTGTAATTTTGCCATGCAGATGGCTTCGCAGACACTTCCGGTTACCCTCGTTAAACAACAACATATATATTCAGATATATATATATATCTTATTCCTGGCTGTTCAACATTTTCTTTGCCCTTGTTGACTCATACCATTCATGTGTTTTTGTACTCAAATCATCTAGGGATATAACACACACACACACACACACGCACGCACGCACGCACGCACGCACGCACGCACGCACGCACGCACGCACGCACGCACGCACGCACACACACACACACACACACACACACACACTAACACACACACACTTCTGCCTTCTGAGATCATTGTGTGTGTGTGTGTGTGTGTGTGTGTGTGTGTGTGTGTGTGTGTGTGTGTGTGTGTGTGTGTGTATATATATATATGAGGGAAACATTTGATTTTACTATGCACTTTAGGTGTTCAACCAAATTTCGTTATTCTATTACTATACATTGTTATAATGCCATCAAACTATAAATACGCATAATATAATAAACTATGTCCACTTAGTGAAACATCTTAGTGGCCATAGGCGCGGGAACAGTAGGCAGGGATGGTAGCTGTCACCCCTGGAATTTCGCTGGGGGCAGACATATGGTTCTGTCCCCCAGTAATTGTGAGCGTGAATGTTTGTTTTGTGGCGAGCGTCAAGGGCGGGTGAAAATCGAGGTTTTATGAGAGGATTAAGGTGTTTTGGCGACCGTGATAGTTGGGTGTAATTGGAGGGCGAACATGGTGTTCTCCCCCCCCAGTAATAAGCGAATAAGCGGCGCGGCGGCGAAACTTTTCAACAGCAATAATGTTTAACAATTGTATACCCGATTAAGCCATGTAGAATTACGTAAATATGTAATAATTTTACTCACCACAGTAATAAGATTTGTTGTCTTAGCCATAACAATACTGTATCAGCCATAACGTTTTGTTTTAGTCATAACACTAGTTAAAAATTATTGTTTTTATGTGGTGATATAACACAATAAAATGGTTTGTATTTATATTGACTAGTAACTGCCCTAAGTAATGATTTCATGAACCCAATTGTTGATCAGATGTGTTGTTTACCAATTACTGTGCATAACTACAACAAACCAAATATGCAGGTTACTGGATAAATAACATCCGGATATGTTGTGTCAGTATAATTGAGATTGTAACCTTATAATACTATATTAGTGCATTAATTTTCGAAAGCTGATATCAGCATAATCGAAAATTTCCATTGGTTTGCCCAAGTCATTTTAAAATATGAAATTTCTGTCATATTAGTAACATGTCCAAGGTCGTTATGGTTCGGACATGCGACTCTGGTAGGTGTTTTCAAATACACATGTTCAGTAAGTTTGTTAATATCGATCGCTGCTGACTGTTGGTAATTGGGTTTGAGACACTGGTCCATTATAATAAAAGAATTTGGATAAATTAAGCAAAACATTTTTTATTTATTTATCGGTTGAAATATACACGTTACTGTAAAATGGCTCATAATCCACCCACGCCAGATATTGTCAATTTAATTTTTGAACATATTCACACTGCTAGCATTAACACAATCATCAGATAATTTGTTCCAGTCATTTATTGTCCTCTGAGAGAATGAGTACTTTCTCATATCGAACCTACACTCTTCCTTGACCAATGCTGCATTATGCCCTATGGTTATACTGCCTTCTTTCAGTTTGAAAAAAATATTTCTATCAATATCTTCATAACCATTCAATATCTTAAAAACTTATATTTAGTTTCCTCTTAGTCTCCTAGTCTCGAGTGTTGTCATTCTAATAGGCGTCTTTCTTAACCAAGATCTTTCAGTTCAGGAATCAGCTTAGTTGCTCTTCGTTGCACTCTTTCTAGCTTATCAATGTCCTTCGTACGATATGGCCTTCATGCTTGCATACAATATCCCAAATGTGGCCTAACTATTGCTTTGTACAATGGTACAATTAGTTGTTTCTCCTTATATGTGATATTTCTCCTAATTAGCCCTAGTATTTGGTAACCCTTTGAAGCAGCAATTCCACATTGCTCCGAAACTTTCATGTCAGCACTAACTGTTACTCCTAAGTCCTTTTCTTTACAGTTTTACCTATTATGTATTCTTTGTTCATATTGTCATGTCCTACGTGGATGCATTTACACTTCCCAAAATTAAACAACATTTGCCACTTTTCAGACCATTTGACCAATTTGGCTAGATCATCATGTAAAATGCGTTTATCTGTTTTAACTGTTCTGAACACTTTTGTATCGTCTGCGAATGTTAGTACTTTGCTTGATAAATCATCATCCAAATCATCTATATATATATACATATATATATCAAGAATAATATAGGTCCCAACACCGACCGCTGTGGCACTCCACTCAAAACTGGTTTCCGGTTTCAAATCTCCCCCTCTACTATAACTCTCTGTCTTCTGTCAACCATGTTTGTATCCAACTCATCACACCGTTCCCTATACCGTGGGCTTTTAGTTGAAGTAACAATCTTGATGTGGCACTTTACCAAATGCTTTCTGAAAATCTAAGTAGACAACATCCACTGGTGAACTATCATCCACTCACTTTGTAATTTCTTCCCAAAACATAATAAGAGATTGGTTAGACAATACCTAGCTTTTAGGAACCCATGTTGAGATTCATTTATTAAATTGTGTTTTATAAAGAATTCCACCATGCGGTCTCTATTAAGCGTTTCTAATAATTTGCATAAAACTGATGGTAAGCTCACTGATCTGTAATTGTCTGTCTTGCTGCTCGATTCCTTTATAAATAATGGTGTAATGTTTGCTTCTTTCCATTCTAGTGGAATGATCCCCTCTTTAAGTAACAAGTTAAAGAATATAGCAAGTGGTGTACTGATTTGATCTACAATTTCCTTAAGCAGTTTTGATGGTATCCCTTCAACTCCAGGTGATTTGTTTTCTTTCATCGTCTTAATTGTGTTTGATACCATTTCAGGAGTAACAAACAACTAACCTAATTGATTTGATTCATCCCCTCAAATTTATTAACTGGTAATGGTAGTGAAATTATATATCCTGTGGTAAACACTCAGCTGAAATACTCGTTCAGGGCCTCTGCCATTTGAAACCCATCAGATATTACGTTTCCTGCACTGTTTTCTGTTGGTCCCACCTTATGACGAACCTTCTGTTTACTTCTTCCATAAGCATAGGAACTCTTGCTATCATTCGCCAATTTCTGCTCAAACGTTCGTTTGGATTTTCGAATTTCGGTTGTAGCTAGGTTAAGGGCCTCTTTGTAGTTGTTATAGTCTTCTATATTTCCAATGTTTTTATAAACTCTCCACATAATTTGTTTGTAAGCAATCTTTCGTATATCTTCTTTTGATTGGTGTTTTTTCCTGGATCGTTTCCCTTGCTTTTTTAGGGGAACAAATCTTTCAATAATGCCCTCAATCTCATTTTTCAAAATGGTTCAACATCTGTTGCTGTCTTGTCCTTCATTAGGTTAGTCCAATCTATGTGTGCTAAATATTTTCTCATCTGTTTATATTTGCCTTTGTTAACGTTACTCCTCCATCGCTTTTTACCAATATTCCCTGATTGTACTTTTATACTAAAATGGATCTGGTTATGATGACTAGATCCCAAAGGTTCATGCATTTTAACAGTATCAACTAACTCTTTTTGAGAAGAGAACACTAAATCCAACACATTCCCACCTTTGTTTGGTTCCAAAATATTTTGGGTAAGAAAACAGTCCTGTATTAGAAGTAGAAACTGTTGGTCATCACCTCCAGCACTCTCTAGTAGTTTCCACTGAATATATCCATGATTAAAATCACCCATTATAACACATTCCCTTTACTTATCTCCTATATAGCACTGTGCAGTTTTACATCGTCCCCTTGTCTTATGTCAGGGCTACGATAAATTAGTCATATTGTTAATGTTGAGTTTCTGGTAATTATGTTGCACCAAATAGCTTACTCGTAATCTGCTTCACGTTTTATTTGTACTTCATATGCCTGTATGGATTCTTTAATATTCAGAATGACTTCGCCTCTCCCTTCTCTCTTGTCTGTCATTTCTAAACATGACATAACCCGATAGAGTTAATTCATAATCTACCATGTCTTCATGTGCCCATGATTCTGTGATGCCTATTTAATTATGTTGGGGCCAATATGCGCTATCATGATGTCTAAATCGCTTCTCTTATTTACTATCATGCTTCTGGCATATAAGCATACACATCTATTTTATGGATATTTGGTTAACCTTTCCTTGTAGATGTGTCTGTACTATTTCTTTGAGGTGGCTCAACGTATCCTCCCTGTGCTTTTAGTTTAAATACTCAACTGTGCCTGTACCTGTACCTTCACCTATGCACCTAATGAACTCGCTCCCTAGAACTGCTGCTCCTTTTCCTGTCAGATGTAGTTCATCACTCATAAACAGATCTTCTCTCCTTACAAAGCTTGCTCACATGTCTACGAAGCCGACTCCTTCCTCCATATATAACTTCTGTACCAGTATGTTCATTCTTCTGTAATTCTTGTAGTGTTGTCCTCTGCCACCCATTATTGGCAGTATACCCGACAACACGATATGTCCAATGCGTACCTCTTTCAGTGTGCAGAGCAGTTTCCTATACTTATATATGATGGCCGTCGTACCTTGCTTCTCGGCATTATTGGTGCCCACGTGCACAAGAATAGATCTCCCGTTGCCATTACCCATGACCTGGCCTACTCATTCTGTGACTTTTTTCTTTGCCCCTGGTAAACATATAGTCATATCCTTCCCTTTGTGTATTGTCTTGACCAACTTCCTGTTAATAGAATCCCCCATGACCACTCGCAGTTCCCCCTCTTTCCCCTTAACTACTGCTTCTGCATCAATCTTGCGTTCTTTCTCTTGCAGCTCCTCAACACCGACCTGTTTACCTTTCTTTTGTTGAACACTTTGTCTTCTTCCATCTGTCTTCTTCTCAGTATTTTGTTTCGCAGTCTTACCAACTGCCTCTGTGGTATCTGTCTCTTCACCACCTGTATCGTTGTCGCGACTCTCCTCGTTCTCTACAGGCTGACCACCTGTTACCTGTTGATCTATCCCACGTTTTCTTTTCCTCTGCCGAACACTTTTTCCCCGTCCCTCTGTACCTTCACACCTGTTACTTTCTCTCCTCTCAGTCTCCTTTCTTCAGTCTCCGTGTCAAAACTATGCCCCTTCTGTGTCGTAGTATTCTTAATAGACCTCATAGGACTGGATCCGCTAGTAGTTCCACCTCGTCAGATCATCAAGAATAATATCTGAAAGTAAAACATGAGATCCTTGAGAATTGACACAAACAGGAAAAGTTCTAACACTGTGTTTGATTAAGCTTTATGTAATCACATGTCTGGTAGCCAATTTGAAATTCATGTAATCAGATCTTCAGTTACTTCCATGTTAAAGTGTTCACAATTTGCATAAAGAAAGTGATTGAGATCAGGTAAGCAAACAGCTATTTTTAAACTGTCTCTTTACTTGTTTGAACAGCCCAAACAAGTAGAGACAGTTTTAAAATAAAAGTTTGTTTTATTTACCTTGTTGTTTATGTTGCATCAGTCACATTTGCTGCTGAGCCAGTCAAACAGGTTTTTTTTTGTCCTTTAGTGCTCCGTCAGAGGTATGCTGAGTTAGTGGTGAGGTGTAAGACAGGCCTAGACAATTAATTATTTTTTCTTTGGGGAAAAACAAATCTGGGTGGAACCTTTCCGCCGGATTTTGAAAAAACGACAATATTTTGCAATGTTAGTACTATCATTCGACCATTTTAATGGAAAACATAATACTTTTATATATGACTGTTCAGTACCTTTACAATACACCTCTACAAACAAACACAAATGATTATAATTGTAGAACATTTTGCAGGACACATAGATTAACATGTGTGACAGACGAGACACAATGTGAATGATCTATTTCATCATACTATACGTAATAAACACAAGGCAATAACTGATCTTCTACTAATCATTTTAGCACACTTTCAACCCTATGCTACGACATCATATAGGACATAAATTGTTTTGCGAAAGAAATTTTTACTCTCAAGTTTTACACAAGTGTTCCGTTTTTCGTGACGTCGCGCGTAAATAAATTGCAAGTATACGTGTAGTGACTGACACACTGACACGGTTAGTATCAATTTAGTGATCAAAAATACATCTTAATATTTTTCTGTTACATATTGACGTTACCATTATTTGAAGGCCCGAACATCGACCCGACTCACAACCATTGCTTGTAGCATTGAGGCTCAATGTTTATGTCATGTTTTCCCGAAGTTTTTTTAGTACAACGCGACCGAGAAATTACGTCATCGGTATGTAGCTGTGACGCACGTCCGTGCGGAGAACAGTTCAGTGTCAGTTTCAAATGTCTTGCGGATAGAGAAGGAGCCGTAACAGAAACCATCGGACAATACAGTCTACGACTACGTACACAAAACGCGTCTGAAAGTCAACTGAAACAATGTTCGCCTTCTGCTTCAGTTTAGTGGGAGTCTGGCTCATTCTGCTTCCCGAGGTGGTCGAGTGTTGTTCCCGACGGCGACAATCGGCACAAAATGGTAAAGTATACTGGACCACTCAGTTTCTGCCTTACGCAAGTATTATATGCAGTTTTCACCAAGAATTTTTGAAATCGTTTAGCAACGTATCAGTATTATTAATCAGAACCACTTATTTCCTCAATGGCATGCAAACGAAGCGTCAAATAAGTTGTTTTTAGTGAAATACTTACAATATTCGTAAGATGATAATCAATTCACGCACCAAACGGAAGCACACGGTTTCTGCCTCATCGTTATCAAAATCATCACTGTGCGACAAATCGCAACGCATTCACTGTATAAAGTCCACGGTCTGTTCGTTGAATTTCTTGTGGTGATTAGGGTGAATAGTTGCTTACAATTTCGCCCTGTAAATTTTAATATTACGGTTGTTTACATCACCGTCACCGATATGGTGCACTGTCAAAATATCTGTAAAAAATCTGTTTGCCTCGTTTTAATTTGAGACAAATAACTTTGTTGCAAGTTTGTAGACGTCCATTGCTCATTGTGTCCGATATATCTGACTAATGATGCATTTAATATGAGATCAAGCTACGTAATCGTAATGAGGCAGAAACTCAGATAGGGCAGAAACCGAGTAGGTGACTATACCGATTTCTTTATTAGAGAGTGTTTGCAAATGTCCAGGGGACCATTTCGTCTTAAGCTTTTTACAGAAAATACATCGTAGAACAAAATCTGGCGGAATAATCAAGGAGTATTTCCAAAATGCATTTCACTAACGTGATCGTTATTTTTTTCTTAAAATGCAAAGAGCGATATATTCTACTTCTTCCGTACTTCCGCCTACCCTCAACGTGCTGACACTGGAGGTATTGTGGTGGCGATGTAGGATATATCAGGATGCACGCCGTTGAATCATTTCTATTTTTTTTATTTGTGTGAGAATAGGGATCCCAGACGGTACAACAGTTTTCGAGTTTGGGTCTCACAAAGGTAAAGTAGGCCTGAGTTTTTATTTGGATTGATGGAACTTTTACGATTTCTGCGGAGGAAGCCAAGTGATCTATTTGCTTTCCAAGAAATGTTATTTATGTGGGCATTCCACCGAATATATGAGGGTAATGTTATTTATATGGGCATTCCACCGAATATATTAGGGTATAGTGACACAAAGATATTTACCTGTGAGACAGTTTCTAGTGTTTTACCATGGAGCATGTACTTGTTGTTTATGATAGTTTTTGTTATTGGTATGATATGGCACTTTTGAAGAGTAAACTCAATTTTCCAAGTCACTGCCCATTTCCCAATGTTATTTAGGTCTTCCTGGACCACAGCAGCATTTGACTTGGGCTTGGCCTTAAGGGCTAGGTACATAATGGTGCCGGCAAATAGTCTAACTGTAGATGTGATTATTGTCTGGAATTTCATTTATACAGAAGAGGAATAAGCAAGGACCAAACACGGAGCCCCGAGGAACACCATATATTGCCGCGACAATTTCCATCATGAAAATCGATAATCTACACAGTTGGCATAGTTTGGCAAAACAGATTGAACAGTTGTCAAAAAGTGTTTGAAAACAACCACTTTTCAACAACATATGACTTTTTGTTCACTGTGCGAAGAATAAAAAGAAATCTTACAGAAGCCGCCGACATATCACAGAGGACACTATTTCCGTGTCACACACGGTGCAATGTTTTGACGGGAACGTCGTTGTTGACAATGTTCAGTTTACAAGAGCGTAGAGAGCGCCAACAACTTAAACCGAAATTGTGCCGTCGAAAGAAGGGCAGTAGTGCGCAGGTTAAGTTACATACAGCTTAAACGTTGTTCAAAATGTATTAACATATGTCACAACAAACTTGACCTTCGCGAAGCCGCAAATTTGAGTCAACGCCACAACGGGTCACTACGTTAATGTCGTGTAAACAAATCTTGCTTTTAATAGCAAACTTTTAATCGCTAACATTTGGAAGACATATTTGGCTGTGAACACGTGGTTCTCTGCGTGAAAGTGGACCCAAATTAAAGCGCAGTTAGTAAAATATAGCTGTTTGTGAGAGTTAAAGATTGGTGTACAGTATTGTCGTCTTAGACTTAGAAATTGCCAATTATTAGGACCGTTTTTATGAACCGCATCCAGGATGGTTTGTTAGTAAAACGCAATGTTCATTTTCGATTATCGGTAAGGATGAAAAATTATTTTATCAATTTATGGAGCAAAATCGGCCTTAAGAGCTGCTTTTTGTAATTCGGGTAAACAACGCGTTAAAGATAGGGAGGTCGGTGAAAATGCAATAATTCATCAAAATGGCAAATGTGATACACCATTGGAAAGGTCTATTTAAGAGAAAATTGGCGAAGTTATGGACAATTATGTAAAGGCCATTGAATAAATTTGTGTGACAGTTTTTTGATCTGAAGGAAATGTGAAAAAAATAGTCTTGCACAATACAACAATTTTAACTAAAACTTTCTATTTTATGTATTTCTTTTAAATAGCATTTACAAAAGGAATTATACATAAAATTTATTTAATTAACTAAGCAACTAACCTTTTGGAAAAGCTTACAAAAGTATCTCCAGGTCCCCAACTTTCAAATCGTCATCCAGCGTGTACGTGTACACGATATCTGGCTCGTTGTCATACACCACATTGAACCAACTTGGGAAGCCAGGTACCTACAGGTTGCAGGATATGCTTTAATGGTTTGCATTATGTGGATATTAATAAAATCTGATATGTTTTACTTTTAGAAGTGGCAGGTATACCAACAAAATAATGTGGACGTTATTGAGTATGTGCATGTCATGTATGCAAAGTTAGTAAAGCGTGTGTGAGATTATAAGCATAGCCAAATATTTCATGCATTGATGTAAACATTTTCCTTTGGCCTTGTCCCATATAATTATGTAAATATATATTTTATATGTTTGTTTGTGTGCGAGTCCACATGCATGCGTGAAAATAGCCAACTACTGCAAGCAACAATAAACGTTCCGCTAAAGAGCATGCATGTACAACGTTTTATATATATATTATATATATATACACTATATATATATATATATACTATATACTATCTGATGTACTGTTGTAAATATTTGTATATACCTGTGAAATAACTTTTCCTTTGTACCAGGTAACCAAGCTGTGATCATTGGCACACTTGAACTTGTGTCGCACTTGCTTCCCTATGAGGACATGCTGCTCCCTCCCCGTCTCTGCCTCTGTCACAATGGCTTCATCAAGCAGCATCTTTAGATTGGCTGCAAGTTCCTGTACTGAGAGTGATACCCTCTTACCATCTGCGACTTTCGTGAAATTGAAGATATCCTTCCTCGGAGGCAGCTGTTTGAGGACATTCCTCCGAAATCGTAACTGTGCTTTCAGTGCTGCGATGTGGTCCTTAGCAGATATGTCCTTGTTGCCAATATGGTTATCCACATGTGTCTGCGTTTGCCATAATCCGTGCACAATGATAGCTTCAGTGTACGTCTCCAGAAGCCTCACATGCCTAGCATGTGCCTCATGTGCTTGCTTTGCCTTCTTTTTCAGTGCCTCGTGAGTCTTCTCCTGTATTTCTGCACGTCTCTCTTTAAAAAGACTTACTAAAGTCTTCGCGTCTTTCCGGGCATCGGACATCAGCCTCTCCTGCGCCACAGGGTCTTGTTCACAGAGCCATGGTAAGGTTTTGTTCTGTGAGAACATGATGTAAGCCTCTGATGCGATGGTGGTGATGCTTGGCTTCTGTCTGAGCATGTGGTCAAGTATTCCGAAGATGGATTCGGCGTACACACTACTCTTTGGCACACATGTCAACCTGTCACGAGCGACATCCATTGCTTCGTAGCGCCCTTCCGGAAGATGATCCGCAAAGATCCGTTTGCAGAGAACGGCGATGGCTGGAAGTAGGATGTGAAGAATCACTTCCACATCTGCATCTACATCACAAGGTGTTGTCAACATGTCAAACACCCTGTCCTTCTTGATGCGAGTAGAGTCTCCAAAGATAGGCGTACTCGTCCCACTCATGAAATCACTGATGTTTCTGCATGACTCCTGGCAGAATGACACGAGTTGCTGGTAGTGAGTGTTCATGTCCAAGATGTGAACTCTCTTGTCTTCAATCATGCACCAGAGGGGGCAGGTGATCAGCTTGCTGACGAGTCCAAGTGCTTTACATCCCGCGAGAAACTGTGGCGTTTCTAAGTCGTTTAGAACAGATTTCAACAACCTGTTTGATGCACCTTGTTCTTTGAGAAAGCACCGCATTTCATTGCTTAAGAAGAATGTGCTTGCAGCATTCGAAAATAAAATGTTGAATCTTGATCCCCTGAAAGGTTTCAGTGGAACACTTTGCAGTCCATTGCTTTGAAGATACGGCTTGACAAAGATGGAGAAATTTCCGAAACACCCACTCTTCTCATCAGCACCACAAGCAAATGCCTTCGATGCCGTCCGCACCAATCTCACAGCACCAGGATCATTGGTGTTGATCTGAGGATCAGGATTTGGCACTGGCTGGCTACCGAACAATGCTGCCTCTGCCTCCTTCAATGCTGTTTTGGCGGTTTCTGCGATATGAACTAACCCGTGCAGGCCACAGAAAAAGTTGGATAATTTGGAAACTGATTTCCTATCCTCTTCGTCGAGTTCATTAAATCCTTTATCTAACAATGGAAGGATGCTTGTCCGGTACTCCTCAATTAGTTCGTTGAATTTGATCTCGGTTGATGCCCTGTCCGACATAGTTGCTACAATGTGCTGCAGCAACAGTCTTGATGTCTTCGTTCCAGATTCCTTGCTTCGGCAGTCTATGTCAGTAAGAATATCCTTAAATACCGACAGTGTGTCTTGAGCAGATTTTGTGCAAATATCCCTCAACCCAAGAACCTACAGTTTACCATCGCTATCACTTGCTTCATACCCCATGTATTTCTTGCCCGACTTTGTTGTTTCATCAGTCATGAGACACATATGATCTTTTCGTGATAATTCTTGCGCAACTTGTGACTGAGCCAGTGAAAGCCTCTGGATGTTCATTGTCAGCACTGTGCTTTTGCTGGGCAGCTTGGTTGGTTCCCTGGCAGCTAACTTGAGGACGGCCTTTATTGTAGCACCAATCTTCGATGCACTGACACTGCTATCCAACAACTCATACACACACAGCTGCAAATCATTGCTAAATCGTTTTGATGTTTCGTCGTAAGTGGGCAAGAGTTTATTATCTTCGACAAGACTCCGAAGCCATTCATTTTCTTCACCTAAGAGTTGTTTCTCTTGCTTCAATTTTTCTATTTCCTCATAATGTTTTGCATCATTTTCCACATATTCCTGTTGTAATCTCTTGATTACGTCACCTTCACTTGTGGCAGTCGCTTCTAACTTTAACCGTTTTGTGCGATGATACGACTCTCGTCTTTCAGAAGCCTTCAGTTGTGCTTTTTTCTCTGTGAATTTTGTTTGGGTTGCTTTAAGTGAAGACCCTATCTGCTGGAGTTGTCGCTTAGTGCAGCTAAGCTCTTCTTGTTTAGCAGATGTCCAACTGCACTTGGCTCTCTTAGCAGCAGCTACCTCCGCTAACTTATCTACATTGGCATGAGCTTGTTCAAAACGTTCCTTAGAATCTGCCAACTCACTAGCCAATAATTTAACTAAGCCTTTGTATGTGCAGTCAGCATGGCTGTCACACAACACCTTTCGTTTACGGGGGGGATTCTTTGTGATCTTTGGCATGACAATACATCGCTGCAGCCACTCATTGAGTTTATCCTGTCCATCTGCTCTAGACATATGTTTCCTTAAATTTAAGTATTCCTTTTTGGTTTTGTCAACCACTTTTAGGAAGGCAGCATCACATGCCAGTAATGCTCCACAAGGACGATCCTTGGATGCCAATTGCTTTAGCCATTCAACACATGAAACCCTCCCTTCATTGTCAAATGTTTGAATTAAGTCACTGTTTCTGGCCATGGCTGATGTATATGATATTAGTAATTGTGTTGTAAGCTAACACCTACAAAGCAAAAGCATGCAACATGACATTAAAAGCATGCATACCCATCACCACTGAAGCAAAATGTTGCACTGTACCACCACCAGAAAATTTTAAACCATGCTATACATTCATCTACAAATACAAATAGTTCTAGGAAGATACAGTTAAAAACAACAAGAAACTAGCACCAAGCTAATGTTTATACATGCAGTTAGTTACAGAAAGATCAATACAGTGTAATTAGAAGTACATCAGATGCCTGATTTCTGAAGGGGTTGTCATTTATAATTTATTTTGCATTATTAGTATTATTATTATAACATGAAAATAAACTTGAAATATTCCTATAACGTCCACCATTTAATACATGATAGTATGTCTGTGCATATGTAAACACGAATAACAAATGCATGGCTAAAACACAACTTCAGAATACAAGATTGCAATAATGTGTACGCCGGGTATGTGGGCGATAATAGAAGCAATTCGTCGCCGGACATGGACCTCTACGTTCGAGCTTGGGGCAAAAATGGGCAAAGGTGTATCTCCACCAAACTTGCATTAATATTGCGTTTATACATTACTAAATAGCATAGATGTAGTTTGCCAGAGTTTCCGCAAGTTGTTCATACCTTAGATCATCTCTCAATATGGTCAATCTTCAACATATCATATTTTTCTTAATTTTATTTCAATACGTACGCAAAACACGCCAAGCGAAACAGCATCCTTTTGCGATTTCAACCATACCGCCAAACATGGCATGGCGGGTAATAACGCGAGCACGGGATTTTATTAAAAACACCACCCTTCCGCGAGATTAAATATGGCTGCGCCCGCAACGAAGTGAAATTTCTGAGGGTGTCGTTGTTTCATCACGAATATCTGTACGAAGCATCACGAGTTCGCAAAAGCAGGTATTTTTATTACAAAGAAGACATAGTTATGTTTCTTTTGATGTAAAATATATGATCAGTCTTTATAAATTAATGGACTTACAATTTTTTAAACACAGGCGATTTAACATTGCGTCCCAATGCAAACGCGTTTGCGTGATTTCTTCCGACCTCCCTATTAAAGAGTCATACTAGTTGCATCCTCCAACTTGGATTGTCCTTCCGAATAGACAACGTTTATTCACTGACAGGTTGCGATGTATTGGAGACATAGTCATATTTTTTTCAGTCATTCCAAACACATTCTATGCTCGACCGATACGTCTTTATTTCGTTGACGTCAACATAATGGCCGTGATCCCAATTTTATGTACAAAGCATTTTTTAGAATGTGAAAAAGTCACACCATTCTCTATCCGTTTTCAGCATTTCTTACTTTTTATATGTATACATATATTATTGTTATGTTTTTTCAGTATATCTAAAAACTTGATTTTATTTACATGTACAATGCCATTTACAAAGTCTGTCTTTAAGCAATTGTTACTTATTAATCGTATTGCACACGTATATATTTATAAGCGTTTACCGTATAACTTATAATTATTTATGTCATGTAGATAGGGCTATATCAGATATTGTATGCCGTGTATTTATACTTTTATACATTTATTTCATCATGCCTACGTACCCGTTATTGTATGCTATAACTTTATGACATGTATATGCTACATTGCGACATGGTGACCTATCATTTACCTTATGACATACGTTACATTGCGACACGGTGACCTATCATTTACCTTATGTCATGTATACATACAGTTTTATAGATACACGTTTTTTGTAAATATGATGCAGACTCATCAGTTACAGCATGCCATGTATGCGTAGTATTCATTATACAATCATATGCCGATGTGTCACTTATACTGCTGCGTGCCATGTATTTATAGTACCTAGTGAAATTTACGTATACATCATTATACATTTGTTTTTACTATATGTTTGAATTGTGATGTACAGTACATTGTTTGTTTCAAATAAAGTTAGAAGGAAGTCATATGCATTGTGTATTATGACGGACTTAGTGGCTCTCACAAAACGTTGTTTTCGTAAACGTTTTGCCTCCGTTGTTGTTGTGTCAACGCCACTGTCTCCAACACACTAAGATGACGACGTTATACACGACATCATGACTTTCCCCCTCAACTTACTTGATTTGTGACCAGCCACAGCGAACTAAGTATTCCGCCGCACAGGCATATACTGCACACGATCCAAAAATAAATGTTTACGTCATCATCATCATCATCATTGTGCAGCCGTAGTATCCCGTGGTTGGGCGAAGGCCTCAACAAGTCGTTTCCAAAAAAATCTGCCTGTTTTGTGCTATCCTCTGCCAGATGGTGCCCTTCCAGTACTCGTCTAGTTCGGCTCTCCACCATCTCGCCGGTCTTCCTCTAGATCGTTTCCCTTCGTAAGGTCTCCAGGTTGTGATACGTGATGTCCATCGGTTATCTCGTAGTGTGCTGATGTGCCCTGCCTGCCCAGGCTCACTTCTGTCTTCTGATTTGTTCTATCACGTCTATGACCTTTGTCTTCTGCCTTACACAGATGTTTCTTCTCTCTCCCAATATGTGATATTTAACATACTTCTTTCCATCTTTGTTTGTGCTGCTGTTAGCTTGTTCTTTGCCTGGATGGTGATTGCCCATGTTTCCGCGCCGTATGTCATCGCATGAGTTGAAGACTTGTCTCTTCAAGCAGGTTCTAAAGTTAATCTTGAAGATGTCGCGGTGTTTGGCGAATGCTGTCCAGCCGGCAGTGATCCTTCTTTGAATCTCCTTGTCTTGGTTTTTGTCTTTGATACTGTATCGCTGTCCCAGATATAGCCTACGTAGCTTTCAACGTTCTCTATCTGCATCGTGTTGATATATATTGGTGTGTCATTTTCTAGCATCACTTTTGTCTTCGAGATGTTCATCTTGAGACCTTGTTTCTCACTTTTATTAGCTATCTCCTGCAGCATGTTTTGTAGTTCTTGCGGTGTAGTAGCGCATGTGAGTATGTCGTCGGCGAAGCGAAGATGGCTGACATATTCTCCGTCTATCAGCAAGCCTCTGGTTTCCCAGGTCAGTCTTCGGAATATGCTTTCGAGTGTTTCCGTGAACAGCTTGGGCGATATGGTGTCACCCTGTCGTACTCCTCACTTGATGTTGATCTTGTTGCTTTTTTGTGTAGGTGGACTGTCACCGAGCTGTTGGTGTAGATGTCTTTCAGGAGATCGATGTACACATCTTCTATCCGCTGTTCTTGAAGGGAGGTCAGTATTGCTTGAGTTTGCAGCGAGTTGAAAGCCTTCTCGTAGTCGACGAAAGCGATGCAGAGTGGGATAATATATTCTCGGCACTTCTCTTTCAGTTGGTTTTCGACGTGAATGCGTCTATCGTTGAGTACCTGCTTCTGATTTCTACGTCATCTCCAATCAATTTTGTGATTTTGGCAGAAATACACACCCTATTACCTAATATTTCAATGTCCAGTTTATTCTCTTTCTGAAATAATCCAATTTAATAAAATACATGCATTTACGATCGAATAGATAAAAAAACAATAGACAATATAAGTCAAAGTAACCCCATGATTTCGCATCTTATGTACATCTTTCGCCGCATCCCTACCCATCAGTGACAATTCCACCAATATAAACAACGTCTTGCATGCTTGATCTACATTATCTTCAAGCCCTCTTTCTGGTGTCCAACCACATCATTTATGTCTTACCCATGGTGTCCTTCAGCCCTTGCTTCCCGAACACCTCCTTCGACTCTGGCGGCGCTCTTTGTAATCACTGTTTGATTTCCCCCACTGTAGCGGGATCAGCTGATGTATCGAAAAAACCGCGAGAGCCAGCCGGGTCTTTCACGTGCAGCATTTGTGGGCCCGATACAAGATTTACGGATCTAGGGCCCGCGGGCCCGCAATTTTGTCGAATCCTGGTCATATGCATTGCGAAATTGTGGAACAGTTTGTGATTAGACATTAAAGCAACAAATGTTCATTGTGTTTACTTATGTTCACAGTTTCTTTTACGCATGTACCTGTGTATCAATCCTCCGGACACCATGACTTGATAGATAGTAACAAATCATTTATGTACGGATTCCTCCTAGGGTCGCAGATGAAACCATGAAAAAGCATCTAAGAGTAGCATAACAAACATACCTTCCCCCGATTAGACTAAAATACCAATACTTTATTAATCTTAAACACGATTTCACAGAAATTAACTATGTGAACGTTTCTTTGTCGACAGTACATAACAATAAAAAAAATAGTGATATAAGTGCTTTACTACTTGACCAAACAAAACCGATAATGTCAATAGAGACCATGAATGTGTTGCTGACGCTTTTTGGTTTCTTTATTGCCGCGACCACGTGTGGCTCCGGCCGTCTGTGCAGTTGGCCAAATGTACAGCACAATACGTACATTTAATACACATATTTACACACACACGCACGCACGCACGCACGCGCGCGCACGCACATACACGTGTGTATATATATATATACCTCAAACACTACACATATATACAAATCACCGCTCACATACGCACGCACGCACGCACGAACACATATATAAATACTTACATAAATATATACATACATGCATGCAATGCATGCATGCATACATACATACATACATATACATACCTACATATCTGCATACATACATAGATATATGCATGCATACATACATACATACACACATATATAGATAGGTACAACGCATGTATATATATACGTGTATGCATATCTACGCGTACACACAAAGCACGACGCTCTTTGATTAAATATGACATTTGAGATCGGTGGTTACCACGCTATTATTATACCAAGCAATTATTACTTTCCGCTGATAATAAGGCCGAGGTTAATATAGCGTATTGTGATTTATAGTACTCTTAAATTACCACACCTCAAACAATTCTCGTTTTTTTTCTGCAAAGAAACGGTTTGCTGTGACTTCGACGACTACGTGAAGTATCTGTAACCGGATTTAGTTAAATATTGCATTGTTATTTAGAAGAATTGTACCACATGTGTAGTCAACTTGTTCGCTCTAGAGGTTTCTGTTCTTACAAGTTAACGAACTCGGAATTGTGAATGATTATCATAAACGGCTTCTCTGACAGTGATCTGTGATGTGATATAATGTTCACCATTAGTTGGTATCACAGCTATTTAGAGACATCTTCGATTTAAATATAGTTAGTTTTCCGTTACAGGAATTTACTTGTAAGGCACTGTATATATATATATATATATATATATATATATATGTGTGTGTGTGTGTGTGTGTGTGTGCAATATCGTCCCAAAAAGTAGTAGATGCTGCAATTTTCTAGGCATGGATTCGACCAGTCACTGTAATAAACCGCTTTGATATCAGAACACAAAGAATTGCAACCCGTAATGATCTGCCATGGCAATGAATAACCGTAATCACAGGCGTATCAGCCTGTCTACTTTCTTTTGTTAGAGAGAACACTACCGTATAAACTTTGTGTGTGTGTATGTGTTTGTTTGTGTGTGTGAGTGCGTGCGTGCGTGCGTGCGAGTGTATATCCTTGTGCATATGGGTGTGCATCTTTTAAGCATGTGTCACAATATTTTTGCACTCCTGGTTAGGTTCTTGAATCTGAAACCAAACTAAACATCTAAATGTAGACTCACCATTTATACTAGCAGTATTTTCAATTTTGTATCACTAGACTCTGTAATTAAGTCCATTGATCCTTTTTAGGCATCTTTTCCATTGCAAATGTCATTTTACGAAATTATTACTTCATGTCTTCGTTCAAAGCAAAACATAATTTTAATCTGTGATTTTTAATAAAATCTATCTTGATTTATAAATTCAAATAATTTGTAAAACGCACATAATTGCTTATAATTGCTTATCTCATTTCCTGTGTTTATCATTTAAAAAGTAAACACCCCAACATCCGGTGCTTTTCACGAAGTAGTTAACATAATTTGTGTATCGGTGAAATGCGAAGTTGTCACGTTTTTTTGCAGAAAAACGAAAGCTGCAACGTTATGCACATTAACATTTGAACGCAAATAGGATTATATATTTTTTATTGTATAACACTATCACGGTAAGCGATGCTATAGTTAAGTGATATTCTGTTTGTGCAACGCATTAATTAAGCGCTTTGTGAACGTAGGTTTGATCAGCGATGCGCTAGTGACGGTTCATCTGCTCCATTTTCGAGTTCCTGCTGACTTAACTAATGATTTGATGAGTTGGGAATTTCAGTTTTCTATTTCACGTAGTAGAATATTTCAATATGAATACAAAGGCAGATACACGTCTAGGATCCAGACTACATAAACAACACTGGTCAAGTGTAAGGCATCCAGTTCTCAAAAAATTCAAGGTACAGTCAAGACGCTTATCTGAAAATGAAGATCGTCCAAGGTTAGTAAACGGTAGTACTTGTGATTTTTATTAACAATAACTTGATTATTATAGTATCGATGTTGTCAATGGTGTCGGTTGGAAACTATGTATACGTCTTCGCATGCAGCACCTGTTGAAGCTAAATAATTTGTAAAATACTCCGGTACCTAAAAATCTTAATTGTTTCGAAGACTTCGTAACGTTCTTGTAATTGATTTTTACATATTATGACACTGGTTTGTGGGGTCTCATTCAAATGGCAGCCTTTACTAGGCTAGTATTGCTCAGTCGACCTTTCTGGTGTGGCAGTGCGGGTACTCACAGCCTGTCAGGGTGCTTGATGTCCTCAGTAGTTACGTTACCTTCCAAATGAATGAGACAGGATCGAAATTAACACGAGGGATATACACCTCCGATGTCAAAAACGTATTTCAACCACACGTACGGTGCCTGATCGTGGTCTTGAGCCCAGAACTCGTGGTAAAGTAAATGTGTTAACAAATATATCAACCATTACGACTAAAACATTAACAAGCTGGTCAAATATATCAGAATTCATTTCACAAACTCAAACCCTCGATACGAGCGTATCATGAATACTTCGAAAAATAGCGTACCAAAACTAATCATCCTAAAGAACAACCTAATGTTAATCTGGGTATAATATTGTTTTATGATAACCAAGCGTACTGGACTTAATAATGGACGCTTAGGAAACAAATAACCAACAGCAGAATACAACAACAAAACGTATGGGAGAACTACAGCAGACACTAATAAAATTGTACATTAAAAAATATTCAAATCGATAACAATATCAGCATCGCATAATAGCATTCGTTAGCTACGCATAGGCAACATGCACGATCTTCACTTTATCTACCTAGCATAAACAATGATTGTATCATTTCCTCTTACAGCTTTCACAATCGTGTGTCTTATTGTGGCATCGTGCAGCCTCCCCTGGGGACGCCACCCGTCTTCGATAAGTACATTACTACGCATGCGCAGGTCGAAGAGCGACATGTTCCCCATGTCAAGTGACACGCAGCATCGAATGGACGAAGCCGTTGCCGTTGGCGCCTACGTAAGTAGTCATTCTTGTTAGTATATACGGGAAATAGACCGTCGAAATAATGCACAAGTGTAACTGTAAATGTGTATCGTTTATTTTCCCCAATTTGGATGTTATGCAGAAAAGAATCGACACATACGTATATTACACCTTTTGGCTTTACAGGCTGCTCGTACGTAGACGTAGTAGAAAGACACGTGTGTGCGTTTTCTTTGCTGGATGTCACGTGCTAATTTGCTATAAACATACTATATACACGTATATATATATCTATATATATCTATATATTTGAATAGCCGCAGCCTCTTGGTATGGAATATCATAATGTTACCACGGTGCGGTGTTGTTTGATAACAGTTATTACAACATCGTTTCCTCTGTGTCATCAATGACGTCAATGACGTGGTATTTAGTTGTACGTTCTATATAACCGATGTAACATCAGCGATGAAACAATTAGAGGAGTCGAATTAGTTCTCGTCGTTTTGCGATGTCACAATTCCCATTTTGGTTCCGTTTGTAGTGCCGCCGTGTCTACACGCTGCTGCCACGCCCGGATAAGCACGAGGGTCCTCTTGGAGTGTGTCAGACCATAGCTGATTACGAGTTGCCAAAGCTGTCACTGCCACCATTGACCGTCTTCAAAAGAAACAAACCAGTCAGCAAGGTCAGTGTTTTCACGGGTCCTGTTTTGGTACGAGTTGTGATAAATGATCGCCAACATAAGCATATCAATGCCGAACGCATGAATTTAATTAAGCATAATGATCTAGTGAAACAATACGGGCTTTGAATGGCGCGGCTGTTATAACCACGGTGTTCGCAATAGATTGTCGGACGCTCTCCCGTTTCGGAATATATAGTAGGATATTCATAATACAGTCGCATAGGTTGCACGGCAGTAGCAAAACTACCGTTCAAAGTTGCTAATGAATGAAATGGTATCCACGAATAGTGGTACAATAAGAGAAGAGTTCCAGATAAAAAAGCAAGCGTCTTGTCACGGTCGCTCGCGGTGATTGACGTCTTGGGTAGTACGAATTATAACCTGTAGTTACTGTCGTGTACAAACTATAATTTTTAATGCGCGAAAATAATTTTTTTATTACTTATTATACAGCACATTATATATGACAATGTGCACGCATTCCAGTCGCAGGTAAATCTGTTGATTATGATGACATGCTAGTCGTGAATAAATCAGTGTTGTAAGAATATTTGTGGAAATACCTGGGCCCGAGGTTATTAAGCCGTACTCGATGCTCTGTGCTCAGAATTTCATACTCAAGCCTCGCTTTCACACCATGATCATACTCACGGAGGTTATAACACTTTCTGAGCACGTAATCGTACTCAGAGTTGAGCATGAAACGTCTACATTCTGAGTATGCTACGGACATTGCTCAACGCCGTACTCAAACAAACAAAGATGACAGCTCACGTAGAAATTAGTCGAATTCGTTGTCCAAGTTCGAAGTTTTCGAGAAGAATCGCAGCTCGATATCAGCGTCTGAGATGTAATCAATCCATTTGAAGAAGTGGTGCAACACGAAATTAGCGAAAGATTCCGTATTATGCCTCAAACTGCACTATTTACTGAACATTTGTCAAATCTAGCGGGAGACACTACGACACAATGTTGCCATGTTTATGTCTTGGTGGCACCTTTTCGGCGATGGGGACCATTCGTTTACCGCTACTGCTTGGCGATACAATTTCACGATCAACTGCTGAGCAGTTCATACCAAACGCTTCTCCAAAACAGTGTTGTTTACCTGGACGATTAATAAAATACCATGCCAGACATTAAGCCATATCAATACAACATACATACATGTGTACATTTAAAAATAAATAATAAAATTACGACGCCATAAAGTTTACCCGTCAACACAACCACGTTTTGTCATTGCCTGAAACTGTTATTAATATATCATTATTTTGTAGTGCCGTTTTTTCAATTGGGAATAATGAAGAAGTACTAAGTAGAATAAAACATATTAGTTATATTGTTTCATCGTTTTTACTAATAATGAAGCCCATGCAACGGTGATATAATTGGTAGCCATGCTTTGTGGATGTCATGATATTACACATTTGTAATGCCAATAATTTTATAATCAAAAGGCAGAAATACAAATTTGACACAGAGGTAGACGATACACAACATACGCAGACATATTCGATAAGTTTATAACTTAAATGTATATGTGATCATAGTGTCATTGGTGTGGTCACTCGGTCAGTATTTTTGTCAAAGTGTACATTTAGAAAATGAATATGATCATATTTACAAGGCTACCAAAATTTAACTAGTTTGATGAACTAACAAACAATACATAGTTGATATCTTTCTAATAAAATGGTTATACCCTGTAGTAAAACAAGGTTTTCCAAATTAAAATTATACAAACTCTACCAATTGTACTGAAGCAATGAAGCCATACTTTTTGAGAATCGAATATAAGATGTACTAAAAATATAGCCATACTGTGTCAATGAGGAACGCTGCACAGCTGACGGAAGACCATAACATAACTGTGTGTTTGCCTTATCAGTTCAAACCCAGCATGGTGGTGAAGACTAATTCGTTTCCTTCTCCATCGCATCCCCAGTCCGTTGTTATACAGAAGATATCATACACTTGTGATAATCATTGTATACGTATGTGTAAATATAATTCGAAATATATGTTTATGGGGTCACAGGAAGACGGCATATCACATGCCATGTGACCACCATGCAACACAACTTTATTTTTAAACGGTTGTTTTGTGTATGTATACTGCTATGTTGTTATTGTTGCAAAATTAATTGATTTGATTTGATTTGACAGTGACTAATTTAGTGCAGTTTAACAAAGTAGTATTTCAAAGACGCAACAAGCAAATGTGAAGAAAACTATGTAAAACAACTTAGAATGTGGTTATTATACAATATAAACGTGTAACTGTACATCAGAATATCATATTATATGCACATATCTGTATAAAAACAACAGTTATCTGTAACATGGATTTGGGTCAATTGTATATAAATAACTATTTTGAACTTAGGCTTTTCAAATCATAATTTTTGTTTAATGAAACAGTTATGAAATTATTGCCACAGAATTACACGAATTTGGGACACGCAACGATATGATTGGAGGTGGGGTAAGCTGAATTTCAGATCAGAGTATGTATGTCCCCAAATCCTCCGGCACAGTTGATAACTAATGGCCGCTCCCATACAACTACGTTGTCAGTTCATTTGTTGCAGATAATGTAAGTTGTATCACAAGTACGAATGCCAACTCAATTTGATGTGTGTAAGGTATTTATTTATTATAAACACGGTAACATCGACGCCGTCGAGCCCGAAATCATCGTACCTACTTACTGTTAAACTGATACAAAATATCATAAATAATACAGTGGCAGGTCATGTTACTACTGTTTTACGCTATTTTACCTTTTGAATTGTCTTATGCCATGTCTATTCCATCGTGCACAGCGAAGTACTTTCCTTGCAAAGTTATTCAGTCGATATTCCTCTGCTCATTTCACCATAAAATAAACACATTCACAACGGCGTAGGTCTTCGTCCATACCGTTTTATAGTCGGAAGTTGATATTGTTTATAAATAGGTGTAGGTTTCTTATCTTCGTCAACAAGAGAGCTCCGAAAGAGCTCTTTCTTTTGCTCTCATACTCAAGACGGCATACTCAGTTGAGCACGTACTCAAGACGTTTTATAACCACCGTGAGCATGGATTCTCCGGTGAGCATGAGATCTCGAGTCTGAGCATGGAGTTGAGTATGAGCACCGAGTACGCTTTATAACCTCGCGCCCTGATTTGAGAAACGACAGTAAATGTTGAACACATTTCATACATAAGCCTACAAAAAATTTCCAATTTGCTTTATTGTACACGTGTTCTTATACGTGTATACAATTGCTGTGCCTTCTATTGATTATCGACGATCGTTTCTCTTTTTGAGGTAGGAAGTGCGCTTTTGTTTGTTGGTCAGTATGCGAACACAATTAATTCGTAAAACGTACTGGTACCTTATTCTATGTATAACCGCAAATAATAAATCGAAAATGTGCTTGTATTATCTGACGATAGCAGGTTTCCATGATATTACAATATTGTTTCCGAAATATGTGTGTATGTTTGTGTGTGCTTCAGACAAACATAGAGTCAGTATTGCTGGCCGCCCGACACCTGAACCACACGTTGACCCGTCTACCGGCGGTCGGCACCGAGGCACTGCTGCGACTTCACACGCGCGGCGGCATGGCGGCGTGTATCTCACTCACCGACTCTGACAATCCTTGTCAGATCATCTGCAGCGCGAGCAAGACACCGAAACGGCAGCTCAACTGCGACCTGCGCGCGCAAGTTCTCCCGCGCCTGCGCAATCTCATCCAATTGCTCCAGACGAAGGTTAGTTGGTCAATGTATTGTAAAGCAGGTGTCTTGTGAATCTTTTTTTTGTTAGCTTCCACATTAGTTTATTCACGTTCGTTCCAGAGAGTTCACATTTAATAACTGTGTGTCTAATATTTACGGAAACGAGCACAATTTTACTTTTTTGAAGTTTAGAGCTTGATGGATAATTGTTCGAAGCATTGCCAATAAACGCAAACAAGTGAGCCTACGTAACATTATATTTAACGTGTTTACAACATTCAAACAGCACAGCAATACATTAATATTGACTGCAACGTTAACAATACGTGCTGTAAAATGTGCAATTTCTGTTCTTTTATTGATTGAAATTCTCTTGAAAATAAATACTTGACTATTTGACAAAATAAATAACCAATATTTTATAGGCGTTACAGCTATAACATCAACACTAACAATGTTGGCAGATCACATACTATATTCGATATTTTATCGGTTCATGTTTAGTAAATCACCATTCACTTGATACATAAAACCTGAAATATTACATTCTGGTAACAATCATTGTATAATAATTATTACAGTTTCAGACTCCATATGCCAAAGATCCGAATCCTGTCGTCACCGGCAGTGACGTTGAGCCGACCAGTCCCCAGAGGGCACTGCGCCGTGGCGGTGCTTGTGTATGCCATAAAGACAAATGGCGCTGATCACGAAAGTGTTCTAATCTAACCTCATATTTTGCAATTATGGACGCAAAGAGTAGGTGTACATGGCGCCACGTAGTGGTTGCTAATAGTAATATTGTTAGTGAAATGGTTCCCTGATCTCGGCTCCCTGAATATCTTGTATGATAAGACTTTGTTCAGATTTTCTGTTCAAATTTTTTTAAAAAAACGATTTACCCCATTGCGAACGGCGAAATTTGGGACCACCAGTATATCTTTCACTAACATTATTATAATCACGTAAGCATGGTTCCACCCTTAAAGGGTGGCTGTCACCCAAATCCACAAATAGCAAGCTCGGAAGTAAAAAAACAACAGAACATTGACATGCAAGATGGCGGTAATCTTGGTCAAAACGGCGACAAACATTGGTGAAAACGGCAACAAATATTTGTATTTGAAAACGTCTTCAATTTTAGACAACACATACATGAAACGTGCCACTGCTGTTTTTATTACTTTCGACGTATTCGCCGGTATATGCCATTTTCTCTTGCTAAAACTATCACAACAGGTCTTGTTAGCAGCATACTTGGCAACTGCGATTCCCTTACATATAATCTCGCTAGCAATGACATTACAAAACTTCAATGTGTCCAACCTTATTTGGTAGGGTTGGACACACGTTGCGAGATTATATGTGAGGGAATCGCAGTAGTTATTTGGTAAGGGTAGTTACACGATTTCCTCGTTTTTTTTCGCTGAGTGCCACTTCTAAGCTCACTGCATTGGCTCCCTGTGCGATATCGCATTATTTTAAGGATCAGTATAATTACCTATCAAGCCCTTTCATCCAAACAACGTGCATACCTACATCCAATTCTCACCACAGTAAGAAAGCCCAGGCAGCTTCGGTCGGCTTTTTCAAACTCACTTCAATGAAGACGAACGCTGTAATTCGAGCCTTGTCGGTTGCCGCACTTATTTTGTGGTACTCCCTATCGGCATTACGTCTGTAGGAAATTTAGTTTAATTTCGCCGATATATAAAAACACTATCTTTGTAATATTGAATAGCCTTCTTAGCTACTTAACAATTCCTTTTATCTGTTGCCGACTGTTGCCTTGTAAATGATTACTTTAAATTAATGCAAGATTGAACATTAAATTAATGCTAAATATTAATACTAATATTAAATTCCGCGGTTACAATTTCATGGACAATCTGAAACAATAGGCTGTACCGGCGCTCGCCGTGCTAACGGAGAGGGCGCGCTCAGCAGCCCTGCCTGTGGTGACGTCAGCATCATCTCTCGGGCTGGTTGCTTTGTGACAGACAAATGACCACGTTTGAGCGTGCTTATAGTGACATGAGTTCGCAATGAACCGGCTTTCATATTTTGCATATTACTTGACAAGGGTATTAAGTTTACGTATGCGAAGTTTCAAATACATTAAAAATTTCATTTGACTTGAAAGTAACTAATTTTACATATTGATTGCTACCATGTCAGATAAATATTAATATTACGCCACCTGGCGGATTTTTCGTAAAACTCCTAATGTATTAACTGTTCATTCTACATCAACGTATAATGTACAGTAAACCTCACCTAAGTCGGATTCAATCGGACCGAGTGATTTAATCCGAGTTACGCGAAAATCTGACTTAGCCAAAGACGACATATCCCTGCACCAAAGGCAACCCTCTAAAAGCCCTTAGGTAACCGTGAATAACGCTTGAAAGTGACTGGATACAGCGGTAATTCTACATATGTTGATGTCCACAAGCAACACACAACATTATGTAGCATTAGAACAGTTTGTTTTGTGCTTCATTTTGACACGAATCTCTAAAGTTATAGCTTAGCAATTATTATTGATTGTAAATGTCAGTCTGTGCGTAAGTCTTTGTTGCGACTATCTCATGATAATGGCCTCTACTTGTTGGTCAATTCTTCGATTTTACGAGCATCGAACTATATAGTCTTAATTAGCGTCCATAAAGCAGTATGTGTGCCACTGAGTTTGGTTATCTTATCTTCAGACACCGAGACTTCATCGCCCTCCTCATCGCTCAGTAAACCAACCGTCTGCGTCGCGGTTTTGTACGGTTTCAATGATTTGCTCGTTGAATATCCGTTTCACGTTTTAGTTCATCTGTACACATACTCCAAGCAACCAAATGATTTTGTTGAATACTGCGATCCGACTTAGGCGAGAAAAAACACATTATCTCGGATCAAATGGACCTACTCAGTTATTCCAAGTTAGGCGAAGATCTGGCTTATACTCCGACTTAGATGAAGATTTTTTATGGGAAATACATTACAAATCAACCTTTCCTCGGAATTATGTCCGAATTGAGCGAAAATCCGAAAAAAAATAGCATTACATTATCTTACGATTTAAAATCGTAAGATAATGTAATGCTATTTTTTGTTTATCTTTGAAAAACATAAAAAACATGTATTTCGAACGGTGTGCTGCTTGATTTCGCATTGCTTATATGTTGTGTTATAGCATGTTTTGCATATTAAACATGCAATCCTAATAAATATTATAACAACCTGCCTCAGAAAAAAAAAACCACTCGTCACTTGGCGAATTAGTGGTCCAGTGTTTCATCATCAAGTGACAAAGTATGCCGTACGAATCCGGTCACATACAAATGAGACTTTACTGGTTTCGAGAATGCATGCCAAAATGTCTGCCTTGGGGCTACAGTTCAGATCCCCTTGACAAGACAGTGCATGAGGTATGTGGAGATTTATGCCAGATTAGAACAAACTACTCCATGTCGTCTCCTTAGTTCTCATGCACACTAATAACAAAACCACCACTGATGTCACATAAAGCGATATTACTGATGATCCTGCCATTGTTCATCCCACCTATGTGAAAGATCATCATAATACGCAGAAAATGCGATATATAGACGTTGACTTCATTGCTGTCAAGCAAGTGGTACGTAGAGAAAGTAAAAGTCACATGTGTAAGGCTAATTCAAATAGGGAATGCAGGATATAAAGAACGAGAAATGTTATGCCAAGTAACATCACTAACCACTGTCGGCAGTGTGTACGAAAGTCTAGCCAACGACAACATAAAATTCCGGATGATTATGATATATTTAAACAATAGGTGTTGTTATTTTAGAGGCGCCAGTTGTGTTACATTTATAACGTTTGTGACAAAATTGTATGGATAGCATATCGTTATCATTAAATAGTCAAGCATAGATTAATTACACGACTGCGTGCACTTCTTGTACCAACTCTTGCTAGAATGGGATCAACGCGAAAGGCGATAGCAGGCGAAAAGCATACGTTTTGTAATTGTTGTGCCAAGACTTATTTTTTAAATGTCATTGTTGTGGCGTCATTGCTAATACACCCATCATTCACCGTTAAAGTAAAATAGTTGTTTAACCAGCTATTCTGCGTATGCTGGTGGGACTGTTGAGAACATGTTATGTTAAATGTGTTATGGTTAAGTCAGAAACACAATTGTAAATCAAAATATGATGTCAAATATGTTTGACCATGTGTTTTCTGTCAGCCAGGATAAGAAGTATTCTCAGTAATGCAATGGAGTTAACATACGTTATTATCTATTTTACCTATACTCAATTATAAGATAAGATAAGAAGAACACTTCTATAGCGCCATCAATCTAGATAAATCCATTCGGCGGCACTTAGAATACATAATTATATGTATGCAGAACATCGGTAAGTTACATAAAATTAATAATATTAAATTAGTTAAAATAAATGACAATAAATAAAAAAATAAGTTACAGCTAAAGATGATCATCAAAATTAAAGGTGTAATGAAAACAAATATTAATTTTGTTGTTTTGGTGAGTGTCAGGGCAACTGCAATTTGTGTAATTCAGAGGTTCAATGCAAGGGAGACGGGTAGAATTGGAGGTTTTTGGAGAACCTCGAGGAGTATAGTTGGATTTTTTGGAGAGTTTGAAGGGTTGCAATTGGAGATTTTTGTAAGTCTCATCCCCTGAATATTCACCAATTTCTGACGCCAATGCATTTATTGGCCGTAACTACAATGACATTATGTTTTACGGCTTACCCTTCATAATGTATGCTATACGTACTTGCATGTTTCATTCATAGCAATTAGTCATATCGTCATGTGAAATGTAATTATGACGAAAAAAGTACCACAAATACATCCACAGTGTCACAAGGATTATGTTATTACACCATCTGCTGAACACATTTCTAGGAACAATGAAGTTATCTACCTACACGCATGTCACTGCTTTGGGGAAGGAGACGGATAAGCTGCGGCAATAGGCATAGGCTTTGGAGAAACATATGTGTTACAATACTTGCAATCTGGTAGAAGGAGCAGGAGATGTTTAAAATGATACAACTTTCACGACGAACGTTCCACCATGCGCTAGTCTGCTTACGCCGTACCGATGACGCACCGATACCTTAAAAGCATGAAATCAGAAAGGCACTTTTGTTTTAATAGTGGAAACCTGTACCATCAAGGCAATACGGACACTGTTTTTTGAACATCACTTGACAAGAAGTCGGAGGAAAAGGAGCATGATCGTTAAGACGATGCAACTGGACTGCCACTAGCAGCAACTCGCAGGACAAAACAACGCGTGGGACGTTAGCAGTTAGAATGAATGAAGTTGAAGAGCAGGCTAGATACATTATTTTATTGTCAGGTAGTAGTTTGTGGTGACTAATGATAAGAAGAAGCAATTGAAGAAGGAAAATACATGTTATCTTCAATATCCGCATACTAAAATGTGTGAGGAAATTCCAAATACAAAAATCATATCCATTAGGTAGTGCTTACCGATCGACTGTTGAGGAGATATATACAAAAAGCGTGAGGTTATATTGGTCAGAGCTAATTTGCATACTCATGCGACAAATTTGCATATCATAATTTGTTCTCTGACGTAATCATAACCACATACTTGAAAACATTCGTTTGGACACATCATGTTGATTGTTTGGGCGTTTACAATTCGAGATATTCAGAAACGTGTATATGTTAATGACGACACCTAATTTGATATTAATGGATTTTTACAAAAATGCGTGGGTGGCACCAGTCGGACTATATTAACCTAGAGGGTTAGAAGGTCACAAAAATGCAAAATAAACATCGTGCGGACCCTAATAATAATAAACTTTATTTACTGGTGTTTACAATATCGGTACACCTTCAAAAGGGCATCTGACTACCGGATTGTTATGCTTTTCGGAAAAAAATGGAAACAGTGGATTATGGAGATAAATGAACGTATGCCGTTGATTTGTTCCTCAAAGCTAGTATATACGTAAACACTGTTGGGTAAAATATGTTGCAGGATGTGGCTACACACTGACTGTAAAAACCTCAGCAAAGCAAAACGCCGGAACTGACGACAGAATTCAGTTCAGGATGTTGGACGGCTCGCCCAACAGCAGATGGCATACGCTTAATACCGTGGGCCATAACGACCTTGAACGAAACCAGTAAATATATTATTTGTTGATTCAGTTGTCCGTGTGTGCGTGCGTGCGTGCGTGTGGTGTGCGTGTATATGCGTGTCAACCAATGATAAGATCAATATACCTACGTAATAATACAACAAATCACCACTAATATTTTAATAATCACATTGATTTTGTTTGAGTTTGTTATATAGTAGAATTGATATTTCAATTATTTGGTTTGACTTTAATTAATTAATTTATTTAACATATTAATTAAACGTGTTTAATTTAGATTTAACAAGATTTAACAAGATTGCCATCCAGAGAATTAACTCTAAATGGCAGGTGGACAAGGAAGCCCTTTGGCTTATCGAGAGTCCAACCCTTTTATCTACATATATCCAGCCCTTCTGAGGTATGTGTCAATTTTATTTTTAAACATATTCACACTACTAGCACCCACGCAATCAGGAGATAATCTGTTCCATTCATTCACAGTCCTTTGTTAAAATGAGAACTTTCTTACGTCTAATCTACACTGCTCCTTTACTAATGTAACTTCATGTCCTCTAGTCTCTATCTTTCTTAACTGAAAAAAACATATTTCTATTAATATTTTCATAACCATTCAATATTTTAAACACTTCTATCTGATCTCCTCTCAATCTCCTGGGCTCTGGTGTTGTTAAACCACATTCTTTTAGGCGCTTTTCATAACTAAGATCCCTCAGTTTTGGTATCATTTTAGTCGCTCTCCTCTGTACTCTTTCTGGCATATCTATGTCCTTATTCCGGTATGGCCTCCACGCTTGTATACAATATTCTAAATGAGGCCTAACTATTGTTTTGTACAGCGGTATTATTAGTTCTTTTTCTTTATATGCTATATTTCGCCTAATCAATCTAAGGATTTGATTTCCTTTTGAAGCTGCAATTCCACACTGCTCTGAAACCTTCATGTCAGCACTAATTGTCAGCCCTAAGTCTTTTTCTTTTAAAGTAGTACTTAGTACAGTTCCCCCCATTGTATATTCTACATATTCGTTCCCATGTCCTGTGTGAATGCATTTACATTTCCCAAAATTGAACAACATTTGCCACTTTTCAGACCAAATGATCAACCTGTCAAGATCATCTTGTAAATGCTGTCTATCTCCATCACTTTTAATCCTTCTAATCACTTTTTTATCATCTGCAAATTTCAACACCTTGCTAGCTATATCATCGTCCAAATCGTTTATATATATTAAGAATAATATAGGTCCCAGTACTGATCCCTGAGGAACCCCACTCAAAACTGATTTCCAGTTTGAAGCCTCCCCATCAACAACTACCCGTTGTCTTCTGTCAATCAGCCATTTTTTTATCCAGTTAATTATACCATTTCCTATGCCATTAGTTTAAGCAATAATCTTTGATGTGGCACTTTGTCGAAAGCTTTTTGAAAATCTAAGTAGATGATATCTACTGGTGATCCCTCGTCTACCCACTTAGCGATATCTTCCAAAAAACATAACACATTTGTTAAGCATGACCTCGCCTTTAGAAACCCATGTTGAGATGGGTTTATCAAGTTATGTTTAGCAAGAAAATCCACCGTGTGATCTTTAATTAGTCTTTCTAATAATTTATAAATCACCGATGTTAAATTCACTGGTCTATAATTATTTAACTTGTTTCTCGAACCTTTTTTTAATAACGGTATAATGTTTGCTTCTTTCCATTCTAAAGGAACCACTCCCTCTTCTAATGACAAGTTGAAAACTGTTGCAAGCGGTATGCTAATTTGTTCTACAATTTCCAATAGTAGTTTGGGTGGAATACCATCCACTCCAGGTGATTTATAGCCCTAATTTTCTTAGCTACCATTTCCGGGGTTACAATTAACTGTCCTAAATAGTCTGATTCTGCCCCCTTGAACTTAGCCTTTGGTACTGGCAGCGAACTAATGTCTTCTCTGGTAAACACTGAACTAAAATACTCATTCAGGTCTTCTGCCATTAAGAATCCCTCTGATATTATATTTTCAGCACTATCTTCTAGAGGACCGACCTCATTCTGAACTTTCTGTTTGCTTCGAAAATATGCATAAAAACTCTTGCTGTCATGTTTTATATTACAAGCTAATTTATGTTCATAGCTTCTCTTTGAATTTCTAATTTCAGCTGTAGCTTGGTTTAGTGCTTCTTTATAAATGTTGTAGTCTTCGTAATTTTCAGTACGTCTATATGACTTCCACATCATTTGTTTATACTTAATTCTTCTAATGGCTTCTTTCGATGAGTGTTTCTTTTTGGACCGTTTCCCGTGTTTTTAAAGGAACAAATTTGACGATGATGCTTTCAATTTCACTCTAAGATATTCCAGCAGTCCGTTGCTGTCTTATTCTTCAGTGTGTTATTCAAGTCTGTCTTTGCTAAATATTTCCTTATGTCCTTATATTTTCCTTTGTAGAAATTTCTCCTGTGCTGCTTTTTACTATTCCTTTCTGATTTTACTTTGACGGTAAAATGTATCTGGTTGTGATCACTATTCCCCAGTGGCTCACATATCTTGACATTGTCAACTAATTCATTCTGTGAGGACAAAACTATGTCTAACACATTCTCTCCCCTGGTTGGTTCTAGCACATGTTGAGAAAGGAAATCTTGTACTAAAACTAAAAACATGTGGTCCTCACTACCCATACTCTGTAGAGATTTCCATTTTATATGCCCATGGTTAAAATCCCCCATAATAACACAGTCCCGTGTGCTCACTTCCCTTATAGCATTTTGTATTTTTTCATTCTCTTCTATGCTTATGTTTGGATTTCGATAAACTAATCCAACCGTTAACGTTAAGTTTCCTGTAACTATGTTACACCAAACAGCTTCTTCGCAATATGTTTCTCTGTCTAATTTTATTTCATATTTAATATATAAAATAACTCCACCTCCCCTTCTTCCTATTCTATCTTTCCTAAACATTACATATCCTGTCAGTCCCAATTCGGCATCTGATATATCGGTGGTTGCCCATGATTATGTTATACCTATTATGTGAGGGTCAATATCTTCTACCATAATGTTTAGTTCATTTCTTTGGTTTACTATACTCCTTGCATTTAAACAAACACATTTATATCCAGTTTCAGAACAGTTTTCCAGACTGTTCTTTGCTGAATTATTTGTGCTGTGTTTATCTATGCCTCCAGTTTCAGGCTTCTCTGCGAGTCCCCCCTACGAATCTAGTTTAGATAGATGCAACCTGTCCCACTGTCCACAGATCGCAGCATATTCTCTGAGAATACTGCTGTCCCCTTTCCACTTAGATGGAGGCCATCTATCATGTACATATCTTCTCTCCCAACAAAGTACCCCCATAAATCTATGAATCCCACGCCCTCTTCTTCACACATCTGCTCAACTAGTGCGTTGATCGCCATCCTCTTACAATTTCTGTATGTTGACCCCCTTCCTCCCATTACTGGCAAAATTCTTGAGAGAACAACCAGTTCCAGTCTTGTCTTCTTTAGGTACTTCACTAAATGTCTGTACTTCTGTACTATCCCAGTTGTTCCCTCCTTGTCTGCATTATTTGTCCCTACGTGTACTAGTATAGACCCTCCCTTGCCATGCCCCAATAGCTTCTCTACCCTTTCGGTCACATGCTCTATCCTAGCCCCCGGTACACATACAACGACGTCCTTCCCCTCGCATATAGTCTTGTCTGTTTTTCTCAGAATTGAATCGCCCATAAACACTCTCTCTTTTCTCCTTGCCCCCTCAATCACTGCCTCGGAGTAGCTCCTCCGGTTTGCATATGTCTGGTTGTTGTCTTTTCCTCTTGCCGTCTTTTCTCCTGTTACATTCTCTTCCATTCCCTTCTTTCCTGTCGCGTTTTCTCTTGTCCCCTTTCCTCCTGTCATCTTCTCTTCTAGCACATTTACTCTCACTTCCTTTCGTCCCTTCATCTTTACTCCCATCACATTTTCTTTTCTCCTCCCGTCCCTTTTCCCCGGCTACCTCCTTCGCTACGGTCACTTTCTCCCCTGTCACCTTCACGCCTGTCATGTTTTGTGTTTTTTGCTGAACACTCTGTCTTCTTTCATCAGTCTTCTGTCTCACAGTCTTACCAACTGCCTCTGTGGTATCTACCTCTTCACCACCTGCATCGCTGTTGCGTCTCTCCTTGTTCTCTACAGTCTGACTACCTGTTGATCTATCCCCACTGACCAGTTTTCTTTTTCTCTGCCGAACACTTTTCCACCGTCCCTTTGTCTTCTCAATTTCTTGTTCCTTCAGACCGGTCACCTTCCCTCCTCTTAGTCTCCTTTCTTCAGTCTCCGTGTCACAACTCTGCTCCTTCTGTGTTGTAGAATTCTCAACTCTCTCCGCGTCATCCCTTTCTGCTCCATCTATTTCTATGTTGAGTCTCACCTCCATCTCCTTCATTACATCCGTCAACTTACACACCTCCGTCATCAGACATTCCACCCTCAAACACCCCATACACCGAAAGGTGAATCCGTCATCTTTGGTCTCTGCCCATGATTTTGGACAGCCAGACAATGCAAAATCCACCCAACTCTGGCAGTCGTTGCAAACTAAGTGTCGTTTTGCCCTGAGTTGCCGCTTGCAAGGTGCCATATCAGAATTTATTTATGTTCAAAATAGTTTTTATAGTCTTTGAAAAGACGTTTCTGTGTACAATTTACACCAGATTGTTTAGGTTACAGTTAGTTATATTTTGTTAACACACAGTGACATACCGTGCCTTATCTAGTTACGATGTCGATGACAATGTATTCAAGTTAGGTTTAGGTACAAGGTAGTCTTTACAAAGACTGTTTCCTGTGTACTAATATACATTTAAAAGGTTGTTATTTTAGGTTTTAATTACTCATCTAACTACATCGATTATCTGAAATAACGCTATTCTATTGTCGTTCACGTTACGTTAACTTCGCCAGTGACCTACTTTGTAAACAACGTTCCGATTACATTAACGTCCCCAATTATCGCTCGCAAATCGCCTATCTGTATTATGTATTTTGACTGGCAAAATGTCCTACGCATTTTTTACATGTTGGGCTAGACTAATCTAGAATTAATTGAGTGATGTACTTGATACAATGCTTGGAGGTAGAGAATTCCACTCTTTTATTGTGACTGGGAAAAATCTGTTTCCAAAAATGCTTGTCGAGTGCCTGATTTGTACTAACTGTTTATTATGTTTACGTGAGCATCTGGTGTTGCGTTTGATGTATTGATCTAGTGGGATATCTATGAGGTTATGTTCCATTTTATATAATATGCTAAGTCTTTGGGTTTTTCTTCTTGATTGGAGGGTGTTCCAGTGGAGATCTTTAAGGAGTTGTGTTACCATTACTGGCTCTCTAGAATAGTTCTTACAAAATCTGGCGGCTTGTCTCTGGGTTCTTTCTATGAGTTTGATATTTCTTAGGCAATGTGGATCCCATGGTGCTGACGCATATTCAAGTATAGGGCGGACAAGGGTTGTGTAGGCTATGGACTTGATTTGGGTTGGGCATTTATTTAAATTTCTTCTAATAATTCCCAATGTCTGTTGTGCTTTTTTGTGACTGAGTTGCTTTGTATTGTCCAGTTTAATGTATTTGATATATGTATGCCAAGATAACAGTGTGATTCAACAGATTTAAGTTGTTGTCCGCAGAAGGTGTAGAGATTTGGTGTCGGTTTTCTTGAGGCTATTGTCATTGTATAACATTTAGTGGGGTTGAATTTCATAAGCCAAGTGTGTTGCCATTTCTCAAGTTTAAGCAGATAATTTTGGAGGACAGATGTGTCTTGGTCAGTTTTAATCGGTGAATATAACAGGCAGTCGTCTGCAAAAAGGCGAACAGTTGAGGAAAGATTGTCTGGCAGGTCATTTATGTAAAGTAGGAAAAGTAGGGGCCCCAGTACTGTGCCCTGTGGTACCCCAGAAATGACTTGAGTTGATGTTGGCTTGGATCCAATTATAACAACCTGTTGAGTTCTTCCTGTAAGGAAGCTATTTATCCATGATGATATTGGGCCTGTGATGCCATAGTGTTTGAGTTTGTGGATTAGTCTTTTATGTGGAACTTTATCGAATGCTTTGGTGAAGTCAATGATGGCCATGTCTACAGATTTCTTCTCATCAAGTGATTTGCTTATGTCATGGATTGTTTGAATTAATTGTGTTTCAGTTGATCTTTTGGCATGGAAGCCATGTTGGTGGTCAGTTAGAATGTGGTGCTGTTCAAGGTGTTTCATAATGTGACTATGTATGATGTGTTCAAGAAGTTTAGAAACCACAGGTGTTAAGGATATTGGTCTGTAGTTAGATGTTTCTGCTCTACTTCCTTTCTTAAAAAATTGCTGTTACATTGGCTTCTTTCCAAGTATTGGGGACTTGTCCAGAGTCAACAGATGATGCTAGATGAGAGGCATATCTGTTTAAGAACCATGGTGGAATGCCATCTGGTCCTTGCGATTTAGAAATGTTAATTTTGGAAAGTTGATCAAGTACTCCTTTAAGTGAAATTGTTAGTTTGGGGATTTCTTCATGTGGACTTCTGGCCATATCTGGTAGGGTTGAATTTCCTTCGTGTGTAAAGACACTTTGAAACTGATTGTTTAAGGCTTCTGCTTTATGTTTGTCGTCGCTAATGATGTTACCCGCAATGTTAAGGTCCCCAATACCCTGGTTATCCTGTCTAAGTTTAGAAATGAAGCTCCAAAATGATTTAGGTTTCTCTGTTATTGTTGTTGTCAGGAATTGACTTACGTAGGATAGTCTAGCAGAACGAAGGTGTTTATGCATGTTTCTCCTGGTGTCACAGAATTCTTTCCAGTCTTCTGGATTTCTAGTTCTTTTTTGTTGTTGTTCTAGTTATATGACTGTTTCTTTCTTTTGCACATTTTCTTTAAATCTTTATTGAACCAGGGAAGATTGTGTCTTGAAGTAGTAAGACGGTGCGGTACATATTGGTTCATAATGTTGATGATTTTCGTGGAAACAAGATTAAACTTGTCATTGACTGTCATGTTTTGGTTTTGAGAGAAGTATTCATGTGTAAAGTTTTCAAGAGATTTCTGGATGTTAATGTTGTCGGCTTTATTTCTAATGAAGACTTTACGTTTCGGACGATGTTTGCGTTTGGGCGAGATGTTTACATCAATAATGACTGTGCTATGGTCTGCTATTCCGTTTACTACATTTATCTTCTTTATTAACCTAGGTCTATTGGTGAAGACAAGATCTAAAATATTGTTTGCATTTCCCTGTCTGTGCGTGGGTTCCTTGACATGTTGGATCAGTCCATGTTCCTCTGTAAGAGAGTAATTTATTGGCAGCAGTTGTACTGTATCCATTGTTAGGTGTGACTTGATGAATTTCCCAATTGATGTTAGGGAGGTTAAAATCGCCAGTAATGATGACATTATGTGTGTTGATCTTGCTACCTAATTTAGAAAGGGCTAGGACTAGTTCTTCGATTTGAGTTCCATGAGAGTCATTTGGGGCACGATAGAGGGTACAGGTGATTATTGGTTTCATTCCTGTTATCTGGGTTTCAGTCCAAATGCTCTCACTGTTAGTGTCTAGGTCTGGTAGATGGCTTGTGATGAGGTCATCTTTTGATATTTGAAATACCCCCCTCCAGTAGTGTCTGTTTCTCTGTCCTTTCTAAAGGCGTTAAAGTTGCTTGGGAATATTTCTCAATTTTTTATTGAGGGATCTAACCATGATTCAGTGCCACAGATGATGTATGGGTTGTGTAGATTGTTTAGTGCTTCGATGTCTGAGGCTTTCTTTTTAACGCTTTGGCAGTTTATGAGGATGCATCTGAAGTTTGGTTTCTTTTTCGGTCTATATGCTTTCTTGCTATTAGTTGTATTGTTGTTGGTGGTTTCGTTTAGGTTATGACTGGTACTGTCCAGAGGATAAAAGGGATTTGCCGTTGGGATTTCTGTATCTCTGTATTTCTGAAGAAAGAATTTGTGAAGTTGAAGTTGTTGCATTCGGGGCAGGCCCACGAACATGAGGAATTTATTAATCGTTTGTATTCATTGTCATCTATTGCACAGCACTGTGTGTGGATCCAGTTTAGGCAGTGGTCGCACTGAATTGCTTTATGGTCATATAGGACATCCCCATGGCAAATGCCACATTGTGCTGAGCAATTTGAACAGTGCCATGGTACATTTAGGTTTCTGTAAGTGTTGTTAAATTCTTGTTTGGATATCCTGGCGCATTTGATGTGTGTTGATTTATTACAATCATTACAAGTTAGGATGAGTGCATTAGACTTTAGTGATTTCTTACATGAGTGACATTTAGAGGGGCCTGGATTTAGTTGAACATCTCCTGATAGCATGATGCATAGAAGTATGGAGAATTTTGTTGTTGTCCTGGGTTTGTACGGTAGAGGAGTGATTAGTAATCCAGTGGAGGTGCTGGATTTGAGACATTTCAATTGGGCTATGGTTTTCCATATGGGACTGTAAATGTAGTAGGACGTGACAGAATGGATGTCTTGTCTAACTTTGGCGTTGACATAGGTCTACTTTTAATCTACCCTAGATTACTCCCTGTAGCTAACTTTAAAAAAAAAATATTGCTTACTATATATCTATAATTACGTTATGTATGCTATACACTCAATAATATCAAATATCCTTATATTTTCGCAAGTTTGCTACACCAAATTCAAACCAATTCACCACCGGAAGTTCCGCCGAATTAATGGTCACATACGGCAGCAAACCGCTCACCAGCAAAACTGTTCAACGGCAAACCGTCGAGAATCGAAACAAAAGCGATTTTCAAAAAATTGCCGCGCGGCAAATTTTCTCTGACCAATCAACGCTGTTGCCTGGTGTGACGTCAAATTACACATTCACGTTCCAATATAGCGATGTAAACAAAAAATAAAGTTGAAGATTCAATGTTTGATATCTTTTTTAAATTGATGTAATTTGATTTGATTTACAATATGTAGTTGCATGGATACAAGGTGAAATCGTAACGGATAGTGAATTATCGGCGGGAGTTGTTAAAGCTCCGTCCCATCACGATTATACAAATTCCAAGGAGACGTTGGCCATTTGGGAGGTCATAGGGTCCATGGCAGATAAATGATAATTAATAAAAAAATAATGCAACAGAAGTTTCGATCGCTGTATAAATATAGCTTACACAAGCACACTTGTTTTGACTTGGTTTTTGATTAAACACCATTTCAGTTCACGTTTGAAACAATACAAATAATACGCGCTTTGCTGTTGCCCTTTGTCAGTGCCATCTGCTACAGCGTTCACAAATTGCACAAGTATCCAATTTGCATATGCCGTCGAAGATTATCGCGCTTTGTGTACTAGGCTCTGCTCGCGGTTTGCCGTTTTGCCGTCGAGATTTTGCCGTTGCCGTCAACATGTGTACTAGGCCCATGTCGACTCACGCTGTTTTGTATTCAAATAATCTAAGGTTGTAACACGCACACGCACACACGCACACACACACACACACACACACACACACACACACACACACACACACACACACACACACACACACACACACACACACACACACACACACACACACATATGGCTAAGACACTGGCAGTTTCTAGTTCTAATCAAAGAGTTCTAATGACAACTGGCCAATGATGTCGAAATGTTTCAGAATTAAAGTTTCTTGAGAGATAATATCAACCAAATTTGAAATTACAGAACAATACATTGTTCAGCAGTGTCAACAATAATGAAGCATATTAATCATTATTTTGACTGCATATGCTACGATATAATATTGCTATTGTCATAATTGTATATTTTCATACTTAGATGGTATTACTAGGTTTCGCAGCCGATCGATCTTCAGTGTATTAGTGTATTTTATTAGTGTATTAGTTTTTTTTTTGAGTCAATATATGTTGTTATCACATTTCTGTTGTAGTTATTGGCTAAAAGACAAATAAATAAAATGTCTGCTTTTTTTTCGTAGGATCGATACTTATCAGCTATCTAGCGAGACGTGCTTCCAAGAACCACCGTGCGCCGAATTGAAAAGCGAGGGTTCCATCCATGTGTTTGGTTGTGTCTCGTATGACGAATGGAATTGCGATTATATCGAATTGAAAAATAAAGATAAGGAGAAACTCTGGGAACATAAGTACATATTCAAAAGAATATTCAATTGCGATAAGCAAAGAGTATGCCCGTGAACCAGAACATAATCCGTGCACACGATTGGACTCGCATGTTCAGTTTCTTCGTTGCTGTTTTCATGTTGTTGTCATTATTGTTACTGTTCACGGTCCTTAGCAATATCAACCGTGGTGCGAACTCAGCAGTGGACTGCATCATTGTCGGTGAAAACAATCAGTTAGTATGTTTCAGTCAATACAAGACGATCGTATTTACGTGCTTTCAGCGTGACTTTTACCGAGGACTCGATAAATAATAAAATATAATAAATAGATTGGGCCCAGCAAAAAACTATGTTGTTCTTAAATCGTTATCAGTGTAGGCCTATTGCGTATTGCAACTCAATAAAGGTATATTGTAAAATATGCTCTCATCTCATTTCGAAGAAATTTCGGCAACAGTTTTTGTTTCGGGTGGATTAAGTGTTATATCACTGTCAAGCTGGACATCAACAAAATGTGTAAGTCGAGGATATATATATATTAAACTGTTATTCGAAAGAAATGTGTTCGTGAAAAATAAATGAGTCGTGGAAGCAACTATCCGTGTGTGTGTATGCGCGCATGCGTGTGTACGCGTGTGTGTGTACATTTTAAAAACGTCGCAGTTCCATTTGCACTTGAATGTCTGAATCAAAAACACTTGCATTTCCATCAAAACATGCATTTGCATTTCAATGATTGAAGCAGGTTTAAATCGCTTGCATTTGAATAGACAGCTCACAAATACACAGCATCGTTACATAACGCGCTCGCAGGTACTGGTTGTTTGCTCGAAATGTCGAAGTTCGGAGAGAATGTGAAGTACACCTCCATTGATGGGCCCAAGTCGTGATAGTGAGGAATTGTTAAATAATATTCGTATTGCAATGCTATTGGCATAAAGGTAGACAAATATCATTGTGTCAGCGTCAACTTCATGTCTGATAACCGGTTCAACATTACACATAATAGGTATACCTGCCAACTCTCCCGGGGAATCCGGGAATCTTTCGGATTGTTGGTGCACCTCCCGGAATACAGGTAAATCTCCCGGATTTTCTCAATCAGCACCCACTCCCCCGCCTTCGAAACAATGCGACGCACCAGAAGTCGTTCTGAACCGCGGAAGTTTCGGCTAAAAATCTTAAACAACACCCCCAGCGTCTTCGAATCTACGAGAGAGCAACCCAGTGAAGTTCCAGCGACAAATCTCCAACAGCACCCGTTCCCCGTCTTCCGATGTCAAAATCCGTGACAGCGCGACTCGGGAAGGGTGCTGAACCGCAAATGAATCTTCCGGATTGCAACAAAAAGGTGGCACGTAGAAAAATCTCAGTTGAGATTTTTCAGCACGCGCGCGCGCGCGCACACACACACACACACACACACACACACACACACTTATGGACGATCCTCACGAAAGGTGAACACATTATCGATTTGGCGACTTTTATATGTTTCATTTTTTAGTGTGATATAATAAACATATTAAAGATTTGACCATAATCTGGTTCGTCGATACCACACGAACCAGATAAACCGTCCGTCTTGCAACATATCATGTCACTGTAATATTAGTCACTACGCTTTTTTGATGGTTTGATTTTTGATACAGTCATGTGGAAAGTAAATTCGTCAGTTGTCAACGGACGGTTTTATAGTTTCCCTGCTGTTTAAATTGTGTATATTTATTTACACGTCTTCTTCGTCATACAACACACTATATAAGACCTCTTAGAAGTCTACTTATACTGTAAAAGACACTGTTGGCACTTATGACTAAAATAGAAAAAGATGGTATCAATTCGTGTTGGGGGGATCATTAATGATAATGGTAATTGCGGACTTGGAAAAATTTGTTTCGCGGGTTTCGAAATAGCAATAACGTATTCGGGTCATTCTCCAAATACCGTAACTTTGATGTTGCTGGTTTTTTTAATTACGCCGTGTAATATTTCTGGTGCGATGCTTCGTAAGTCTAATTCATATGATAGCTGAGAAACGCCACATTTTGAGTGGAAATTCGCACCGCTATTGGGCAATGACGCGATGCGATGGACGATACGCGAAGCGATGCCCGATGGGATGGACGATGCGCGATGCGATGCGCAGTGTGATGCGCGATGTGATGACCGATGCGATGCGCGATTCGATTCGCGATGCGATTGGCTATGTGATGCGGGATGCGATGCGCGATGCCCTGGTATAAATTATTAAATGATCATACACCTGCCGAAAACGAGACTTAGGTAGCAATTTGTAGTTTATTTTAAACAACTTCCTGTTGTGTTCAGAATATGTGATGAAGGCTGAAGACGCTGACTTAACGTACACGGTTACACATCTGTTTATTTTGCACAAAGGAGTGTGCGTTCGTGCTTATAAATAATGTGACGGTAGTCCAGAGGAATTTAATTAAAGGGAAACATAAGGTAACTTTTTGGTGCTATGCACCTAAAAGAGTTAATGCAAACTAACTATTTCCAACTAATAATATTTTTAACGTCAGTGGTTTACTGGTAATATTATCTCAAATTGGAAAATTCTAATGAAATCTTCGATAACATGAAGGCAGCCATCTTACTGATGGCGACCAAAAGCAACCAATAAATGAGCAGCATTATTTTTACCACTATGTTCCCATGACGTAAGCAATGTTGTCAACACTGACAACATATTTTACGGCATACGCTGTACAGTTCACTCTGTTCGGCTCATTTTGAATAAACGTGTTTGGAAGTGGATGTATTTCATCAGTTAATGGGACAAGACCCGTCGAAACGTCGGCGACGTCGGGTTTTGAAGCAATGCCGACGATATTTAGTTACAGACCACTCTGTCCACAACTGTCGAAACGCCGTACATTCTCCGTCGAGCGCGCTGCCAAGTGAAGTCCGATCGCAAGAACGTTGGTATTGAGTATTCAGTACCTAAATGATAATCTTGTACCATTTCACACTGCATGATCTGACGTTATATACGCAATTGTATTGTTTATAAACATCCGGCATAGTTAACTTTCTAGCTTTGGAATGGTGTCAGCAGGAACTGAACCTCAGAGAGACTTAACCTCGGCTCTGTCATGATGAATGCATGCCTTCCACCGGGAATTTGACGGTTATTATTATTATTTGGTCTTACTTTGATTGGTGTCACGGCCGCGTGAACAAAGATATGCTGGAAATAATCTTGAACTACATGACACATTGAAGACTAGAAGAAAGCTGACGACTAGCAAAAGTTAACGGCAATCAATTGAATAATATACCACTTTGGTTAACGTCACCGGGCAGAAAAGTCTGGAATTGTCGCTGTGACCCCTTCAGAATGTTTTGTAATAACATTTCAAGGCAGAATGTGTTTGTGTGTTAAATGAATTTGTTGTAAATACATTCTGTTGAACATTTGTCTTTTAGAAATCACTGATGACCATTGATGACCATTGGTAAGGGTTCCAACAAAAAGATTACTAAATAACATATGTATGAGTATAAATCAAATAAGCACCAAAGGACTGAATAACTACGCAGGGTATAGTCTCCTTTGTTCAAATAACTAACTACCCATCAGCAGCAGGGAAATGCTGGATAATCAGCTCCCATTACATAACAGTGACAATGTTTTTATGATCTAAATCGGATCTTTGCTCAACTTGGACAGAATTCCGAGGAACGGTTGATTTGTAATGCTTTTCCCATAAATTTTTGGTGTAAGTCAGATTATTCAAGTCGGATCTTCATCTAACTCGGAATAACTGAGTCGGTCCATTTGATCCGAGATAATGCGTTTTCCTCGCCTAAGTCGGATCGCAGTATTCAACAAAATAAATAAATAAAATGAATAAAAGTACTTGTATAGCGCCCAATCAATAAAAATTGCCCTCGGGCTCTTTACATACATGCACACGTATATAACAGTATTTTACATTAAAAAAATGCTAACTAATAAATAAATATGTAAAAATATAACATTACCTTAAATATAGTTACTAAAAAATGAGATCATTAAAAAACGTTTAAATAAATTAAGACATTCTTAAAAACTACTATAAATATATTCATTTATAAAAGGAGAATAACCATAAATATGTTAAGAAACTAATAAAACAAAAATATATTTATCAATAGAAAGCACATAAAATTTCCTCGTCGGTGAATTATAAAAACACTTGTTTAAAAAGGTGAGTCTTCAAAAGTGTTTTAAACACTTGTAAAGATGTTGCTGTCCTGAGCGTAGGAGGCAAATTGTTCAATGGAACCGCCGAGCAAACCGCGAAACAGTGATCACCATGAGTAACAGTTTGTGAGGCCGGTACGAACAAAAGGCGAGGCTGCGAGGTAGATCGTAGAGTTCTGTTGATGGGACGGTAGCCAATTAACTCACTTATGTAGTCCGGCGCTAGACCATTCAAGGCACAATACGCAAACACCAGCACTTTGTAGGTCGGTATCAAATGAACGGGTAGCCAATGTAAACGCTGCAACACGGGCGTGATGTGTTCGTATTTCCTCGTGCGAGTAATTAGGCGAGCGGCACAGTTCTGCACCCTTTGTAGACGTTGCATCACCTTGTGTGAGAGACCATAAAGGGTGGATTCCCATAAGGCCAAGTAAAAAAAGAAAATAGTTTCTCGTCCGGATTTTTTTTCAAAAGGAGGCGGGAGGTCCTTATTATTTACTATTTGTCAATATTTTGTTATTTTTTAAAGATGGCCGCAATGTCGTAGATGTTAAGTGTTACTGATTTAAAGACACTGTTGCTTGTCCGATGTAACGTGGAACATACCAGGGCTGTGATGTATGTTACTATAATTACTATTATTTTAGCTGGATTGACAAATAAACAGAAACAATTATGTGGAATCTATATATCCCATGTTACACCGAATACAATTTAAATTGATTAAATAAACAAAACACAATGTTAAATGTATTTAATACACAGCAAAAGGTGCCACACTGTACGGATTTCCCGCATACATTATGGATTTTTAAAAATACGGCAATATCCAGTTTTAATACGGATTTGCTACAAAATGTAAGCAAATGTTAATTAATGTAGGTATATTTAGTAGCCTGGTAAATGGCGACACTCGCTCGGAACAAGCATGTTAACCAATACAAAAATACTACAGTTTCAAGTTAAAATATGCATTTCAGAACACAAAATGTGGCATGTCTGTAAAAACAACCATCCATTGCCAAACGTACACATGCACATCATTTGCTTGCAGGTTGCCGAGGTGCGAAGGATCTAGTCACTTTCTTCTTGGCCACTTTGCATTTCACCTCACATTCCTCACAAAGAGGATAATGGCCAACCGATGTTGTAACGCTATGTTACATAGTACGATGCCTCAATGGATATTTTACTTGTTAATTTGTCGTTGACCTTCACTATGTCAAATGTGTTCCCTTCTCCAGGATCATTGACGTCTTTGAAGCATGCGCCACATGAGTGTAACATCACCTCCAAGTTCCTCTCCAATTCTTATTTCTCTTCTGGTTTGAGAACGCGGGCAGCATAGAGGACACTCCATTTCAGACATCCTTCACACTTATAAAAATTGAAAGTGGAGAAAAATTGCAATTGGCCAGTTCACAATAAATAAAGCAGTTTCCGTCTTACCTTATTGTGGTAGGCATGGTTTGCCTACTTATCTCTCTGTTACAATTGATTGGGTGTTTATAACCTATGTGGTTAAACAACCAATCACAACATAAATATTTCAACCACGACAAGTTGGAGGGCAGAGTCATACCATCTTTGATGCAAAGTTGTATGCGTTGTCATAAAGCTTTGTTGTGATGAACATATATATTCATTTGTAAATAATGAATCATTCCAATTATTCAATTTTGGGGTGTGACATGTATTGCAATTATCTCACTGACGAGGTAATTGACACAATGTCTGCTAGACACTCATTCGGGTTTGCCGACACGTCCAACTTGTCCTTACTTCTACCAATGTTCACTTTTACCTGAAGACAAAATAAAAGAAATGAGACCTTAAAACTACAACCTTTTCCAAAAACCATTTGACAATTGACAAATCTTAATTGGCTGAGGTTATTTTGAACAAAACAACACAAATGATCAAGCAAGAAAAGGGTGAGTAGGCCTACATTGAAACGTTTTTAATATTTGTGCCCGAGCAGTAGGCTATCATGGAACGATTTCCAAGGAGTTGCAATCCACAATATCTCTCTGGCTACATTTCAAATATTTCGTTTAAGCTATGCAACGTAATGCTGTATTTTACGAAAAGTGCACTTGCATTTCTAAATGTTACTTATTTCCATGAAACATTCGAAAATTACAAACTAAAACAGACAAAAAAATTCGTACAACTCCGCATGGTGTCACTAGTAACAGCCTTGTTAGACAGTCACCATAATTTAATAAACTGCACAAATCAGCATGTCATGCCATATTTAAACTACTTCAGTAATACTTTTATACACTGTTGCTAACAAAGTTGTCATTTTAAGTAATCTTCAATATCTTGGCATATTTGTGGCGGGTCTAACCGGTGATTATTTACACTAGTAGCGCCACCTTGTAGACTTGAGCGAAGTCAATGCAAAATCTACTGACAGGCCTCGAATTTTATCAAATTGAGGATTTTTATACTTTTTAGGGGGCACATAATATATAACACGACCAGACCGTGAACAATAGCTTAATTTCCGAGGCAACGCGGCCAGTTGCCAGGGCATTTCGGCAAATGGCCGCGTGCTGCCACGCAGTTTGAGGTGAGTACCGACCTGTGACGTTTGACAGCATTCTGTTGAACTGATGTCTTCTCCGTCATCAAATTCCCCTGTGGGCGTGTGGCAAATTGTGAGAAAAGCTCTAGGAATGTCTGCTTGCCATTTAATACCGTCCTAGCATACCACGGTTTCAATATTGCGGTGGACCTACGAATTCGCAAGCAAACAAACACCGACATATTCGGACTAAAGATGGCCGACAATAGCAGACATGTCGCGCAAGCGCTATAGTTTCGTGCACGTGATTAGCCTCGATTCCAGACTTGAGTATGCGGTCCTTGGAGCACGGGGCACGCAACAAGCCAATATCGTTCCTATTTTAATCTCTATAGAAGGCATACACAGATCTGAAAAGCGTTTAAAATAACGAATTTTGTTAATAGTAAATAGCAAAAAAAGGTGGCGGTAGCTAAAAAGGAAGCGGGCGAGGACGAGAAACTATTTTCTTTTTTTACTTGGCCTAATCTAAACGTGATGTCACTATTGCGTGAACAAGTGCCTTGCATGATTCTTCCGTCAGATGTGGCCGAATTCGCCCAATGTTTCTGATGTGATAGTAGCAGCTATTCACAGTGTTGGCAATCTGCTGTTCCATTTTTAGGTTGCTATCAAATAGCACACCCAAACTGCGCACGCACTATGATGGTTGAATTCGATGGCCGGCTACTGTGATGTATACATTGGCAGGCAGACTGCTGCGTTTCTTCGCTGGAGAAAAAATGATCGCCTCGGATTTCTCTGTGTTCAGTTTTAACTGGTTTCTAGTCGACCATGCAGCCACTACCGCAACACACAATTCCACCTTAGCCAGTGCCGCCACAATTGATTCATCTCGTTCAACCGTGAGGCAGATTTGAATGTCATCAGCATAACAGTGATGTTCCATGCCGTGTTTAGCAACATCTCCGATAGGTTTGGTGTACATGCAATACAAAGTAGGGCCCAACACCGACCCTTGGGGGACGCCACACGCCAAGATTGACTCAACCGACTCGGCACTTCCCACTGCCACTTTCTGATACCGTTCGCTAATGTATGATTTCAGCCACGCAAGCGCCTTATCGGTGATACCGAATGAGTGTTCAAGTCGAGTCATCAACAACTCATGATCGACTGTATCAAACGAGGACGACAAATCAAGCATCACGATAATTGTACATTTCCTATCCAGTGTCGCGGCAATGTCATTCTTGGTAAGCTATATAACCTTAGAGATCCGTGCCAAAATGAAGCATAAAACTGTTTTAATACTGCATGATGTTGTTTGTGGACATCAACATTTATAGAGTTACCGCGTTATTTACAGTTACCTAAGGGCTTTTAGAGGGTTGCCTTTGGCGCTGGGATATATGTAATCTTCGGCTAAGTCGTACTTTTTTGCAACTCGGATTAAAACACTTGGTCCGATTGAATCCGACTTAGGCGAGGTTTACTGTAATTTGTTTTGATCAGTTCATTCAATTCCAATTAAATCTGGTTTTTTTTATTCAAATTTATGTGTATGACTACTGTATGTTTTATCAATTCAATTCCAAATCAAATAAGAATTGATAGAATGTCTGCGACAAACTATCCTATTCACATAAGATTGATTTAGTGGCTGCTTGCAGACTGTTGAACCTAAACTCCCATTAGTGTGAAAAATATAAATATTATATTTGTACTGGTTTTACAATTTGTACTTGAACTGATACTTATCTGTCAACCAAGCAGCAGTGTAGCAGTATGTACAGCATACATTGTAGCAGTACATAAAAAAGTAACAAGAATTAAAGTAACACAAAAGTAACATTATTGATATTATTATTTTATCTATTCATTATAAAAATACTTTTGTGTTAAAAATGGTAGGAGAACATCACCAATAGATGACACATTTAATAAGTCAAGATATATTAACATTTGAAATACTGATTGTTTTATATAATTTTTAAACTCAACGTAATTATAAATTGAAGTTATAAATGTAAAATTGCTGTAGCCCCAAAATTACTGGAGTTGAGAGGCTCCTAGTTTGGTTTCATGTTCATCTTCTCAAGGGATATCACCAAATTGATTATTCAAAAACTGAAGAGATGAGTGCAACCAATTTAAGAATTATTGGTTACCTTCACATATAATGACCCACTATATGACCATATTATTAATGATAACAAACACTCCATAATTAATCCAGACATGATCTTTATTCAGTATCTGTCTCTATTGCAGACCTTTACACAACCATTGTCCACTCGCATTCCGCTGTCCCCAGTGCCTACTAAATCTAGCAAGTCTTCTGCACATCACATCTAGTCGGCATGTATGCATTATTCACGTGGAAACTCTTATTGATTTCTTGCTTGAAAAAAATGAATTCAACATTGTCTTGTTTCTGTAATGTGATAATTTAACAAATTATTTACCGTAATAGTGCACAAACACAATGTCATGTTTTACAGATTCCACGAAAGAGGGTTGCTCCTAATTCCACCATTACACCACAACATGTTCTGCAAGCCCTTCCCCACCTGACAAAGCACTGCCACACTGGACAACTTAGACTTCAAAGTATTTCACAGTTACCTGCTCAAGTACTGCTCCGAAAAACAGCACTTTTTCTATGAAGGAAGGACAGAAGTCATACATTGCAATAGGCATTTAGTTGTAAAAAAAATTGACCTCAGTCATTCTAATAATAGCACCACTAACATATTGTGGCATGGTAACATACTGGTTAGATCATCAGACTCTTTTAAGTCTCTGCCATTTCAAAGCTTGTGGAGTTTTGCTCACTCCACATTGCTCCAGTTCACTCGGATATATAAATGAGTACCTGGTGGTGATAATATTTTTGTAGTATATGCTGTTTGGGGCTGAATACTTCCCAGAGGAGGATGGTGGTTGAATGGACAGGACTGTCAGGTGTTAACTATGTCATAGAGATGGCATGAATACTTCACAACTGTATTAACTTATTTTAGTGTAATACATTCTCCATGTAATAGTAACGATAACAAAATACCGCCACTGTATATACAGCCAGTTTGCAATTAAGGTCACCCCAGGACAGTACACAATTATTTCCACACCCGGTATAGTATAGGATATCAGTACCGCTAGTAAGGTAACTTTTATCCAGTCCCAAGGGTGACCTTAAAAGTGAGGTTCCACTGTACATTATTTCAGCTAAAAACCGATCGTTTTATCATTTTGAATGAAGCCAATTTCACAAGAAGCATGGATTAGGATTGTCTTTCTGTATTTATCCCCCAAGAAGTATGCCCCCTCTCTATAAAATTTAATTCAAGCCTATTAAAAGAACAATTAATACTTGAGAGACAATTTAAACAGCTAGTCACTTACATGAAGACGGGTATACACCGTTGTAAAGTCAATGAGCTGTAACCAATGCCTCGTGATGTGCGAATGTCAGGACGAAAGTCGCTCGGCGTTCGGCGATCGAATTCACGTAGACGATAGCAGGCGACTCGGGCGATACAGTAGACGGTAGATTTGCCTTGTCGATCCCACGCGAAACACCAGGCAACAACACGGAAACGATGTCACGACGTCGACGATGTCGAGAAGGTCTGTCACGGAGTCCGTGTTACGACAGATGAGCTATAGCCCGGCGGAATGGCTATGGCCTATGCCTAGTTGACAGTCGCTAGCAGACGAAACGGTGGTGGCTTCGCATTCGAAGATCACGTCAAAACGGAATTGCAGACGGTTATCGCTTAGTCTTCTTCAACACGTGAGAAGTGCAGCGACTCATAACTAATCAGTACTGTTGAAATCGTAGAAGTATTTACCTCAGGCGTTGGGCGGGCACACATTTCGGCCCAATTCCTGGAGACGAGAGTGCAACACTTTCTTCTGCTCAAATATTCGTCTGGCCTCGAATGGCCGTTCTGCCCTTATATAGCTTGATGTCCGGAAGTTAGTCTGACCAATTACGACACTTCATACAAATTAAAGTCGCTCCAGAAACCGGCTCCCGAAACCTCTCACACTTCGAACCAATCCATACAACTCGCTGAGTTTAAATAGATTTTGCCAGCTAAACGTTTGGCTATATAAGTGCTCATTTAATATTTAACTTACGTGAATTACTTACATATTGAATATCACTGGATTCCCTGTATCGAGCCGGATACCATAATGTTTATCGTACATTCTAACTCTCACGAATTAATCCATAATTTTAATAAAACACGCACTATTCATAAGCTAGGTGTGACACCAGTGTTTTTCACACCTACATTTCTGTAAACAACTATTATAAGTTCATAATATAATCTTGTTATAACCACAAGTAGCTTGCAAGGTCACCATATTACCAGTCACGTTAAATAATTTCTACTGATACCAAATTTGGTATACCTAACCGTAAGATTAGTGGTAAACGCTACAAATGAAATTAATTAAATCTGACTCGTCGGCAGTTAAAAAGTTACACGCCTTAATCGCCAGAGGGCACCAGCGCATACCTCAGCGACAATACATACCAGAGATGGCAGCACCATCCCGTCAACAATACTTTGTAAACAAAACCACTGTTCTAAAGCCTGATTAAATTCTATACAAACCACTTTGTGACAACCAACAATTTTGAAGCCTAGTTTTTTAGTATGCCTTACATAAATTTAAAATATAACCATTTAATCATTTAGGTCCCCTGCTTTAATCCGCAGCCTTCAGTACGTCTATGTCTGGGAAACAAAAAACTATAGTACCTATTCTGTAAGACGATTTTTGATACAAATGCAGTATTGTTTAATGTTGTAGTATGGCTAACCTAGTTGCACCTATTGGGTAACAACAATTTAGTCCTGCCACCAAACAGTGATTTGTGGTTGAACTATGCAGTGGAGTCTACCCAACCCAATGTTTGTTGATGGTTTTTAGTACTAGAAGGTCTACTGAATCACAAACTGCATTATGCCACTCTGGCATCCTTGACGAATTTTAAATATCCAAGATGGCTGCCATGATGTAAAATATGTATAAAACCGATTATAATGTCTCTGCTATGCCACCTAGATACTTGCTTTTTGTTTTTAAAATTAATATATATTTTAGCACCCCAGGAATTCAATGGACTAGTTTGTAGTAATACACGACTGCCAAATGGCAGCGTTATTATTAAAATTTAAGTATACATACATTCGATATGATACACCCGAATTTGTAGCTTTCTACACCAAGAAATCAAGTCAGCAGAATCACAGTCAGAAAACAAAGACAATGGTTGCCTACAGTCCGCTGATAGATATGGTACCATCTGATCCTTCGACTATCATGACTGCATTGAAGGTGTCTCAGCGAATAACGAGTCAAACTGGACAGACCATTGCCGTCTTTACTGCAGACCAACAATTATACAAAATGCAGTCAACATACTGTAGGTCTACCCCGACATGCTCGCCAGCTTTCTGCTCAGACTACGGAATATGCACATGCTTATGAGGTGTGCAGGATTAGGTTAATGCCTGATGGGTAACAGTGGATTCGAAGTCGTAATGAAGGCTGCGTTTAGTGGTGTTTCACGGATGCTATCTGGAAATAACTGCCCTCAAAATACTTGAACTTTGAGAATTGTTGTAGAATAATTTCTACGTACACTGATCAATAATGCAGAGGACCATGACGATCTCATGTATCTTCTAGAAAAGAGAGTTGAAGCAGCAGAACATTAGTGCTGTGGATAGAGAACCTTTTCAAGCCTGTGCTCATTATGATGCTGTTCATACATGCAGAGCGCGAAGCAGACTAGCCTCTTCATCTAGAGGCCTCAAAGGAGTTGATGCCGGACTTCTTTGCGGCCGGACATGTGGACTACGCTAGATATGGATTGTTTTATTTAAGAACCATGATGCGTCTTCCTGAAAGCCTGCTGGAGAACTTCCTGAAAGGACAGCATGTAATGCGCCACAACCCGGTCATTTGGAATGCCATTTGCGCAGAATTGTACATTGAAACGACATTTATGCGATATGGGCAGGAGGTACTGTTGGTGTAAGCCTAATGCCGTCAACTGTGAAAAGGTGGGCTCTGAGACTTCATATAATCAGTTGCAATGAGAGTAACGTTGCCAGAGAAAGTCGCATACAACAAAGCAAGGAACGGCCCACAAAGAACATCCGTCAGGCCGCATTCAATCTGACGGAACAGGCAGAGAGATCGTTCAACAATGCTGGAGACCTGGATTTATTTGCTAAACATTTAGGGTCATCATCAGGGCATTGTCAACATAGCTTTTTGGGAGAATAGCTGCAGAATCCTTGAATGTTGACCTGCAAGGAGTACTGGCCACTAACCTGCAATATGTACTGCCCACTACCCTGCGAGGTTTACTGTCCACTAACCTGCAAGATATACTGTCCACTAACATGTAATGTGTATTGCCCACTACCCTGCGAGGTTTACTGTCCACTAACCTGCAAGATATACTGTCCACTAACATGTAATGTGTATTGCCCACTAACCTGCAAGGTGTACTGGCCAATAACCTGCAAGGTATATTGCCCACTAACCTGCAAGGTATACTGCCCACTAACCTGCAAGGTGAACTGTTCACTAACCTGCAAGGTATACCGCCCACTAACCTGCAAGATGTAGTGCCCTGGAAACTGCTAAGTATACTGCCCACTAACCTGCAAGGTGTACTGCCCACTAACCTGCAAGGTGTACTGCCCTCTAACCTGCAAGGTGTACTGCCCACTAACATCAAAGGTATACTGCTCTCTAACCTGCAAGGTATACTGTCCACTAATCGTAAGGTGTACTTCCCACTAACCTGCAAGGTGTACTGTCCACTAACCTGCCAGGTATGCCAAACACTAACCGCAAGGTTTACTGCCCTCTAACCTGCTATAAGTATTGCCCATTAACCTGCAAGGCATACTGCTCACTAAACTGCAAGGCGTACTGCCCACTAACCTGAAAGGTGTACTGCCTACTAACCTGCAAGGTGTGCTGGCAACTAACCTTCAAGATATGCTTCCCACTACTATGCAAGGTGTACTATTCACAAACCTGCAAGGTATACTGCCACTAACATGCTAAGTATACTGCCCCTAACCTGCAATGAGTACAGCCCACTAACCGGCAAGGTGTACTGCCCACTAACATGCAAGGTGCACTGCCCACTAACCTGGAATATGTATTGCCCACTAACCTGCAAAGTGTACTGCCCACTAACCTGCAAGGTGTATTGTCCTCTGACCTACAAGGTGTACTGCTCAATAATTGGCAAGGTGCACTACCCTTTAACCTGCATGGTGTACTGCCCACTAAACTGCAAGGTGTATTGTCCTCTGACCTGCAATGTGTACTTCTCACTAACCTGCAAGGTGTACTAACCTGCAAGATGTATTTCCTTCTATCCTGCAATTTACAATGCCCACTAACCTGCAAGATGTACTACCCACTAACATGCAAGGTGTACTGCCCACCTACCAGCAAGGTGTACTGTCCACTAACCTATAAGGTATACTGCCCACTAAACTGCAAGGTGTACTGTCCACTAACCTGCAAGGTATATCGCCCACTAACCTGCAAGGTGTAGTGCCCTGTAAACTGCTAAGTATACTGCCCACTAACCTACAAGGTGTACAGCCCACTAACCTGCAAGGTGTACTGCCCACTAATCTGCAAGGTATAATGTCCACTAATCGTAAGGTGTACTTCCCACTAACCTGCAAGGTGTACTGTCCACTAACCTGCAAGGTATGCCAAACACTATCCGCAAGGTATACTGCCCTCTAACCTGCTAGAAATATTGCCCATTAACCTGCAAGGCACACTGCCCACTAAACTGCAAGGCGTACTGCCCACTAACCTGAAAGGTGTACTGCCCACTAAACTGCAAAATGGACTGTTCACAAACCTGCAAGGTATAATGCCCACTAACCTGCTAGAAGTATTGCCCATTAACCTGCAAGGCACACTGCCCACTAAACTGCAAGGCGTACTGCCCACTAACCTGAAAGGTGTACTGCCCACTAAACTGCAAGATGGACTGTTCACAAACCTGCAAGGTATAATGCCCACTAACCTGCTAAGTATATTGCCCCTAATCTGCAATGTGTACTGCCCACTAACCGGCAAGGTGTACTGCCCACTAAGCTGCAAGGTGCAATGCCCACTAACCTGGAAGATGTACTGCCCATTAACATGCAAAGTGGACTGCCCACTAACCTGCAAGGTGTATTGTTCTCTGATCTTACAAGGTGTACTGCTCACTAACTTGCAAGGTGTACTGCCCACTAACCTGCAAGGTGTAATACCCTTTAACCTGCATGGTGTACCGCCCAATAACCTGCAAGGTGTACTGTCCTCTGACCTGCAAGGTGTACTGCTCACTAACCTGAAAGGTGTACGACCCACTAACCTCCATGGTGTACTACCCTCTATCCTGCAAGTTGCAATGCCCACTAACCTGCAAGATGTACTACCCACTAACATGCAAGGTGTACTGTCCACTAATCAGCAAGGTGTACTGTCCACTAAACTGCAAGGTATAACGCCCACTAACTTGCAAGGTGTGGTGCCCTGTAAACTGCTAAGTATACTGCCCACTAATCAGCAAGGTGTACTGCCCACTAACATGCAAGGTGTAACACCCACTAACATGCAAAGTGCACTGCCCACTAACCTGGAAGATGTACTGCCCACTAACATGCAAAGTGTACTGCCCACTAACCTGCAAGGTGTACTACCCTTTAACCTGCATGATGTACCGCCCACTAACCTGCAAGATGTCCTCACCTCTGACCTGCAAGGTGTACAGCTCACTAACCTGCCAGGTGTACTACCAACTAACATGCTAGGTGCACTACCCTCTATCCTGTAAGTTGCAATGCCCACTAACCTGCAAGATGTACAACCCACTAACATGCAAAGTGTACTGCCCACTAACCAGCAAGGTGTACTGTCCACTAACCTGCAAGGTATACTGCCCACTAACCTGCAAGGTTTACTGCCCACTAAACTGCTAGGTGTACTGCCCACTAATCGTAAGATGTACTGTCCAATAACCTGCAAGATATACTGCTCACGAACCTGCAAGGTGTAATGCACATTAACTTGCAATGTGTACTGCCCACTAACCTGCAAGGTGCAAGGCCCACTAACTTTCAAGGTGTACTGCCCACTAATCTGCAAGGTGTACTGCCCAATAACCTGCAAGGTATACAGCCCACTAAACTGCAAGGTGTACTGCCCACTAACCTGAAAGGTGTACTGCCCACTAAACGCACGGTGTACTGCCCACTAACCTGCAAGGTCTGCCAATCACTAACCGCAAAGTATACTGCCCTCTAACCTGGTAGACGTATTGCCCATTAACCTGCAAGGTATACTGCCCACTAAACTGCAAGGCGAACAGCCCACTAACCTAAAAGGTGTACTGCCCACTATCCTACAAGGTGTGCTGGCCACTACCCTTCAAGATATGCTTCCCACTACCCTGCAAAGTGTACTGTTCACAAACCTGCAAGGTGTACTGCCCACTAAACTGCAAGGTGGACTGCCCACAAACCAGCAAGGTATACTGCCCCCTAACCTGCTAAGTATACTGCCCATAACCTGCAAGGTGTACTGCTCACTAACCTGGAAGGTGTATTGTCCTCTGACCTACAAGGTGTACTGCTCAATAACTTGCAAGGTGTACTACCCTTTAACCTGCAAGGTGTACCGCCCACTAAACTGCAAGGTGTACTGTCCTCTGACCTGCAAGGTGTATTGCTCACTAACCTGCAAGGTGTACTAACCTGCAAGATGTATTACCTTCTATCCTGCAAATTACAATGCCCACTAACCTGTAAGATGTACTACCCACTAACATGCTAAGTGTACTGCCCACCTACCAGCAAGGTGTACTGTTCACTAACCTATAAGGAATACTGCCCACTAACACGCAAGGTGTACTGTCCACTAACCTGCAAGGTATACCGCACACTAACCTGCAAGGTGTAGTGCCCTGTAAACTGCTAAGTATACTGCCCACTAACCTACAAGGTGTACAGCCCACTAACCTGTAAGGTGTACTGCCCACTAACCTGCAAGGTATTCTGTCCTCTAATCGTAAGGTGTACTTGCCACTAACCTGCAAGGTGTACTGTCCACTAACCTGCAAGGTATGCCAAACACTAACCGCAAGGTATACTGCCCTCTAACCTGCTAGAAGTATTGCCCATTAACCTGCAAGGCACACTGCCCACTAAACTGCAAGGCGTACTGCCCACTAACCTGAAAGGTGTACTGCCTACTAAACCGCAAAATGGACTGTTCACAAACCTGCAAGGTATAATGCCCACTAACCTGCTAGAAGTATTGCCCATTAACCTGCAAGGCACACTGCCCACTAAACTGCAATGCGTACTGCCCACTAACCTGAAAGGTGTACTGCCCACTAAACTGCAAGATGGACTGTTCACAAACCTGCAAGGTATAATGCCCACTAACCTGCTAAGTATATTGTCCCTAACCTGCAATGTGTACTGCCCACTAACCGGCAAGGTGTACTGCCCACTAAGCTGCAAGGTGCAATGCCCACTAACCTGGAAGATGTACTGCCCACTAACCTGCAAAGTGGACTGCCCACTAACCTGCAAGGTGTATTGTCCTCTGACCTGCAAGGTGTACTGCTCACTAACTTGCAAGGTGTACTGCCCACTAACCTGCAAGGTGTAATACCCTTTAACCTGCGTGGTGTACCACCCAATAACCTGCAAGGTGTACTGTCCTCTGACCTGCAAGGTGTACTGCTCACTAACCTGCAAGGTGTACTACCCACTAACCTCCATGGTGTACTACCCTCTATCCTGCAAGTTGCAATGCCCATTAACCTGCAAGATGTACTACCCACTAACATGCAAGGTGTACTGCCCACTAACCAGCAAGGTGTACTGTCCACTAAACTGCAAGGTATAACGCCCACTAACCTGCAAGGTGTAGTGCCCTGTAAACTGCTAAGTATACTGCCCACAAATCTGCAAGGTGTACTGCCCACTAACATGAAAGGTGTAACACCCACTAACATGCAAAGTGCACTGCCCACTAACCAGGAAGATGTACTGCCCACTAACATGCAAAGTGTACTGCCCTCTAACCTGCAAGGTGTATTGTCCTCTGACCTGCAAGGTGTACTGCTCACTAACCTGCAATGTATACTGCCCACTAACCTGCAAGGTGTACTACCCTTTAACCTCCATGATATACCGCCCACTAACCTGCAAGATGTCCTCACCTCTGACCTGCAAGGTGTACTGCTCACTAACCTGCAAGGTGTACTACCCACTAACCTGCTAGGTGTACCACCCACTAACATTCAAAGTGTACTGCCCACTAACCAGCAAGGTGTAGTGTCCACTAACCTGCAAGGTATACTGCCCACTAACCTGCAAGGTTTACTGCCCATTAAACTGCAAGGTGTACTGCCCACTAATGGTAAGGTGTACTGTCCAATAACCTGCAAGATATACTGCTCACGAACCTGCAAGGTGTAATGCACATTAACCTGAAAGGTGTATTGCCCACTAAACGCACGGTGTACTGCCCACTAACCTGCAAGTTCTGCCAATCACTAACCGCAAAGTATACTGCCCTCTAACCTGCTAGACGTATGGCCCATTAACCTGCAAGGCATACTGCCCACTAAACTGCAAGGCGAACAGCCCACTAACCTAAAAGGTGTACCGCCCACTAACCTACAAGGTGTGCTGGCCACTACCCTTCAAGATATGCTTCCCACTACCCTGCAAAGTGTACTGTTCACAAACCTGCAAGGTGTACTGCCCACTAAACTGCAAGGTGGACTGCCCACAAACCTGCAAGGTATACTGCCCCCTAACCTGCTAAGTATACTGCCCCTAACCTGCAAGGTGTACTGCTCACTAAACTGGAAGATGTACTGCTCACTGATATGCAAAGTGTACTGCCCACTAACCTGCAAGGTGTATTGTCCTCTGACCTGCAAGGTGTACTGCTCACTAACTTGCAAGGTGTACTGCCCACAAACCTGTAAGGTGTACTACCCATTAACCTGCATGGTGTACCACCCACTAATCTGCAATGTGTACTCTCCTCTGACCTGCAAGGTGTACTGCTCACTAACTTGTAAGGTGTACTACCCACTAACATGCTAGATGTACTACCCTCTATCCTGCAAGTTGCAATGCCCACTAACCTGCAAGATGTACTACCCACTAACATGCAAGGTGTACCGCCCACTATCCAACAAGGTGTACTGTCCACTAACCTGCAAGTTATACTGCCCAAGAAACTGCAAGGTATACCGCCCACTAATCTGCAAAGTGTAGTGCCCTGTAAACTGCTAAATATACTGTCCACTAATCTGCAAGGTGTAATGCCCACTTACCTGCAAGGTATGCCAAACACTAACCAAAAGGTATACTGCCCTCTAACCTGCTAGACGTTTTGCCCATTAACCTGCAAGGCATACTGCCCACTAAACTGCAAGGCATACTGCCCACTACCCTGAAAGGTGTACTGCCCACTAAATTGCAAGGTGGACTGCCCACTAACCTGGAAGGTGTGCTGACTACTAACCTTCAAGATATGGTTCCCACTACCCTGCAATGTGTACTGTTCACAAACCTCCAAGGTATACTGCCCACTAACCTGCTAAGTACACTGCCCCAAACCTGCAAGGTGTACTGCCCACTAACATACAAGATGTACTGCCCATTAACCTGGAAGTTGTACTGCCCACTAACATGCAAAGTGTACTGCCCACTAGCCTGCAAGGTGTATTGTCCTCTGACCTGCAAGGTGTACTACTCACTAACATGCAAGTTGTACTGTCCACTAAACTGCAAGATGTAGTACCCTTTAACCTGCATGGTGTACCGCCCACTAACCTGCAAAGTGTACTCTCCTCTGACCTGCAAGGTGTACTGCTCACTAACCTGCAAGGTGTACTACCCACTAACCTGCATGGTATGCCAACCACTAACCGCAAGATATACTGCCCTCTAACCTGCTAGACGTATTGCCCATTAACCTTCAAGGCATACCGCCCACTAAGCAGTAAGGCGTACTGACCACTAACCTGCAAGGTGTACTCCCACTAACCTGCAAGGTATACCGCCCACTAACCTGCAAGGTGTAGTGCCCTGTAAACTGCTAAGTACACTGACCACTAACCTGCAAGGTGTACTGTCCACTAACCTGCAATATGTAGTACCCTTTAACCTGCATGGTGTACCGCCCACTAACCTGCAAAGTGTACTCTCCTCTGACCTGCAAGGTGTACTGCTCACTAACCTGCAAGGTGTACTACCCACTAACCTGCTAGGTGTACTACACCCTTTATCCTGCAAGTTGTAATATCCACTAACCTGCAGGATGTACTACCCACTAACATGCAAGGTGCACTGCCAACTAACCAGCAAGGTGTATTGTCCACTAACCTGCAAGGTATACTGCCCACTAACCTGCATGGTTTATTGCCCACTAACCTGCAAGGTGTACTGCCCACTAATCGTAAGGTGTACTGTCCACTAACCTGCAAGATATACTGCCCTCGAACCTGCAATGTGTAATGCACATTAACTTGCAATGTGTACTGCCCACTAAACTGCAAGGTGCAAGGCCCACTAACTTTCAAGGTGTACTGCCCACTAACCTGCAAGGTGTACTGCCCTCTAACATGGAAGGTGTACTGCCCACTAACATGAATGGTATACTGCCCTCTAACCTGCAAGATATACTGCCTACTAACCGCAAGGAGTACTGCCCACTTACCTGCAAGGTATGCCAAACACTAACCACAAGGTATACTGCCCTCTAACCTGCTAGACGTTTTGCCCATTAACCTGCAAGGCATACTGCCCACTAAACTGCAAGGCGTACTGCCCACTACCCTGAAAGGTGTACTGCCCACTAAATTGCAAGGTGGACTGCCCACTAACCTGGAAGGTGTGCTGACTACTAACCTTCAATATATGGTTCCCACTACACTGCAATGTGTACTGTTCACAAACCTGCAAGGTATACTGCCCACTAACCTCCTAAGTATACTGCCCCAAACCTGCAAGGTGTACTGCCCACTAACCTACAAGGTGTACTGCCCACTAACCTGGAAGATGTACTGCCCACTAACATGCAAAGTGTACTGCCCACTAACCTGCAAGGTGTATTGTCCTCTGACCTGCAAGGTGTAGTACTCACTAACCTGCAAGGTGTACTGTCCACTATCCTGCAAGATGTAGTACCCTTTAACCTGCATGGTGTACCGCCCACTAACCTGCAAAGTGTACTTTCCTCTGACCTGCAAGGTGTACTGCTCACTAACCTGCAAGGTGTACTACCCACTAACCTGCTTGGTATGCCAACCACTAACCGCGATATATACTACCCTCTAACCTGCTAGACGTATTGCCCATTAACCTTCAAGGCATACTGCCCACTAAACAGCAAGGCGTACTGACCACTATCCTGCAAGGTGTACTGTCCACTAACCTGCAAGGTATACCGCCCACTAACCTGCAAGGTGTAGTGCCCTGTAAACTGCTAAGTACACTGACCACTAATCTGCAAGGTATACTGTCCACTAACCTGCAAGATGTAGTACCCTTTCACCTGCATGGTGTACCGCCCACTAACCTGCAAAGTGTACACTCCTCTGACCTGCAAGGTGTGCTGCTCACTAACCTGCAAGGTGTACTATCCACTAAACTGCTAGGTGTACTACACCCTTTATCCTGTAAGTTGTAATACCCACTAACCTGCAGGATGTACTACCCACTAATATGCAAGGTGCACTGCCCACTAACCTGCAAGGTGTACTACCTATTAGCCTGGAAGAAGTACTGCCCACTAACCTGCAAAGTGTACTGACCGCTAGCCTGCAGTGTGTATTGTCCTCTGACCTGCAAGGTTTACTGCTCACTAATCTGCTAGGTGTACTGCCCACTAACCTGCAATGTGTTCTACCCTTTAACATGCAAGGTGTACTATACTCTATCCTGGAAGGTGCAATGGCCACTAACCTGCAAGAGGTATTACCCACTAACATGCATGGTGTACTGCCCACTAACCAGCAAAGTGTACTGTCCACTAATCTGCAAGGTATACTGCCCACTAACCTGCAAGGTGTGCTGGCCACTAACATTCAAGATATGCTACACACAACATTGCAAGGTGTACTGTTCACAAACCTGCAAGGTATACTGCCCACTAACCTGCTAAGTATACTGCCCCTAACCTACAATGTATACCGCCCACTAAACTGCAAGGTGTACTGCCCACTAACCTGCAAGGTGCACTGCCCACTAACCAGGAAGATGTACTGCCCACTAACCTGCAAAGTGAACTGCCCACTAACCTGCAATGTGTTCTACCCTTTAACATGCAAGGTGTACTATCCTCTATCATGGAAGGTGCAATGGCCACTAATCTGCAAGAGGTATTACCCACTAACATGCAAGGTGTACCGCCAACTAACCAGCAAAGTGTACTGTCCACTAACCTGCAAGGTATACTACCCACTAACCTGCAAGGTGTGATGGCCACTAACATTCAATATATGATACCCACTACACTGCAAGGTGTACTGTTCACAAACCTGCAAGGTATACTGCCCACTAAACTGCTAAGTATACTGCCCCAAACCTGCAAGGTGTACTGCCCACTAACCTACAAGGTGTACTGCCCACTAACCTGGAAGATGTACTGCCCACTAACCTGGAATATGTACTGCCCACTAACATGCAAAGTGTACTGCCCACTAAACTGCAAGGTGTATTGTCCTCTGACCTGCAAGGTGTACTACTCACTAACATGCAAGGTGTACTGTCCACTAAACTGCAAGATGTAGTACCCTTTAACCTGCATTGTGTACCGCCCACTAACCTGCAAAGTGTACTCACCTCTGACCTGCAAGGTGTACTGCTCACTAACCTGCAAGGTGTACTACCCACTAACCTGCATGGTATGCCAACCACTAACCGCAAGATATACTGCCCTCTAACCTGCTAGACATATTGCCCATTAACCTTAAAGGCATACCGCCCACTAAACAGCCAGGCGTACTGACCACTAACCTGCAAGGTGTACTCTCCACTAACCTGCAAGGTATACCGCCCATTAACCTGCAAGGTGTAGTGCCCTGTAAACTGCTAAGTACACTGACCACTAACCTGCAAGGTGTACTGTCCACTAACCTGCAATATGTAGTACCCTTTAACCTGCATGGTGTACCGCCCACTAACCTGCAAAGTGTACTCTCCTCTGACCTGCAAGGTGTACTACCCACTAAACTGCTAGGTGTACTACACCTTTATCCTGCAAGTTGTAATATCCACTAACCTGCAGGATGTACTACCCACTAACATGCAAGGTGCACTGCCTACTAACCAGCAAGGTGTATTGTCCACTAACCTGCAAGGTATACTGCCCACAAACCTGCATGGTTTACTGCCCACTAAACTGCAAGGTGTACTGCCCACTAATCGTAAGGTGTACTGTCCACTAACCTGCAAGATATACTGCCCTCGAACCTGCAATGTGTAATGCACATTAACTTGCAAAGTGTACTGCCCACTAAACTGCAAGGTGCAAGGCCCACTAACTTTCAAGGTGTACTGCCCACTAACCTGCAAGGTGTACTGCCCTCTAACATGGAAGGTGTACTGCCCACTAACATGAAAGGTATACTGCCCTCTAACCTGCAAGATGTACTGCCTACTAACCGCAAGGAGTACAGCCCACTTACCTGCAAGGTATGCCAAACACTAACCACAAGGTATACTGCCCTCTATCCTGCTAGACGTTTTGCCCATTAACCTGCAAGGCATACTGCCCACTAAACTGCAAGGCGTACTGCCCACTACCCTGAAAGGTGTACTGCCCACTAAATTGCAAGGTGGACTGCCCACTAACCTGGAAGGTGTGCTGACTACTAACCTTCAAGATATGGTTCCCACTACCCTGCAATGTGTACTGTTCACAAACCTCCAAGGTATACTGCCCACTAACCTACTAAGTATACTGCCCCAAACCTGCAAGGTGTACTGCCCACTAACCTACAAGATGTACTGCCCATTAACCTGGAAGTTGTACTGCCCACTAACATGCAAAGTGTACTGCCCACTAGCCTGCAAGGTGTATTGTCCTCTGACCTGCAAGGTGTACTACTCACTAATATGCAAGATGTACTGTCATCTAAACTGCAAGATGTAGTACCCTTTAACCTGCATGGTGTACCGCCCACTAACCTGCAAAGTGTACTCTCCTCTGACCTGCAAGGTGTACTGCTCACTAACCTGCAAGGTGTACTACCCACTAACCTGCATGGTATGCCAACCACTAACCGCAAGATATACTGCCCTCTAACCTGCTAGACGTATTGCCCATTAACCTTCAAGGCATACCGCCCACTAAGCAGCAAGGCGTCCTGACCACTAACCTGCAAGGTGTACTCTCCACTAACCTGCAAGGTATACCGCCCACTAACCTGCAAGGTGTAGTGCCCTGTAAACTGCTAAGTACACTGACCACTAACTTGCAAGGTTATTGTCCACTAACCTGCAAGATGTAGTACCCTTTAACCTGCATGGTGTACCGCCCACTAACCTGCAAAGTGTACTCTCCTCTGACCTGCAAGGTGTACTACATCCTTTATCCTGCAAGTTGTAATATCCACTAACCTGCAGGATGTACTACCCACTAACATGCAAGGTGCACTGCCAACTAACCAACAAGGTGTATTTTCCACTAACCTGCAAGGTATACTGCCCACTAACCTGCATGGTTTATTGCCCACTAACCTGCAAGGTGTACTGCCCACTAATCGTAAGGTTTACTGTCCACTAACCTGCAAGATATACTGCCCTCGAACCTGCAATGTGTAATGCACATTAACTTGCAATGTGTACTGCCCACTAAACTGCAAGGTGCAAGGCCCACTAACTTTCAAGGTGTACTGCCCACTAACCTGCAAGGTGTACTGCCCACTTCCCTGAAAGGTGTACTGCCCACTAAATTGCAAGGTGGACTGCCCACTAACCTGGAAGGTGTGCTGACTACTAACCTTCAATATATGGTTCCCACTACCCTGCAATGTGTACTGTTCACAAACCTGCAAGGTATACTGCCCACTAACCTGCTAAGTATACTGCCCCAAACCTGCAAGGTGTACTGCCCACTAACTTACAAGGTGTACTGCCCACTAACCTGGAAGATGTACTGCCCACTAACATGCAAAGTGTACTGCCCACTAACCTGCAATGTGTATTGTCCTCTGACCTGCAAGGTGTAGTACTCACTAACCTGCAAGGTGTACTGTCCACTATCCTGCAAGATGTAGTACCCTTTAACCTGCATGGTGTAACGCCCACTAACCTGCAAAGTGTACTTTCCTCTGACCTGCAAGGTGTACTGCTCACTAACCTGCAAGGTGTACTACCCACTAACCTGCTTGGTATGCCAACCACTAACCGCGAGATATACTACCCTCTAACCTGCTAGACGTATTGCCCATTAACCTTCAAGGCATACCGCCCACTAAACAGCAAGGCGTACTGACCACTAACCTGCAAGGTGTACTGTCCACTAACCTGCAAGGTATACAGCCCACTAACCTGCAAGGTGTAGTGCCCTGTAAACTGCTAAGTACACTGACCACTAATCTGCAAGGTATACTCTCCACTAACCTGCAAGATGTAGTACCCTTTAACCTGCATGGTGTACCGCCCACTAACCTGCAAAGTGTACACTCCTCTGACCTGCAAGGTGTGCTGCTCACTAACGTGCAAGGTGTACTACCCACTAAATTGCTAGGTGTACTACACCCTTTATCCTGTAAGTTGTAATACCCACTAACCTGCAGGATGTACTACCCACTAACATGCAAGGTGCACTGCCCACTAACCTGCAAGGTGTACCACCTATTAGCCTGGAAGAAGTACTGCCCACTAACCTGCAAAGTGTACTGACCGCTAACATGCAGTGTGTATTGTCCTCTGACCTGCAAGGTTTACTGCTCACTAAACTGCTAGGTGTACTGCCCACTAACCTGCAATGTGTTCTACCCTTTAACATGCAAGGTGTACTATACTCTATCCTGGAAGGTGCAATGGTCACTAACCTGCAAGAGGTATTACCCACTAACAGGCAAGGTGTACTGCCCACTAACCAGCAAAGTGTACTGTCCACTAATCTGCAAGGTATACTGCCCACTAACCTGCAAGGTGTGCTGGCCACTAACATTCAAGATATGCTACACACAACATTGCAAGGTGTACTGTTCACAATCCTGCAAGGTATACTGCCCACTAACCTGCTAAGTATACTGCCCCTAACCTACAATGTATACCGCCCACTAAACTGCAAGGTGTACTGCCCACTAACCTGCAAGGTGCACTGCCCACTAACCAGGAAGATGTACTGCCCACTAACATGCAAAGTGAACTGCCCACTAACCTGCAATGTGTTCTACCCTTTAACATGCAAGGTGTACTATCCTCTATCATGGAAGGTGCAATGGCCACTAACCTGCAAGAGGTATTACCCACTAACATGCAAGGTGTACTGCCCACTAACCAGCAAAGTGTACTGTCCACTAACCTGCAAGGTATACTACCCACTAACCTGCAAGGTGTGCTGGCCACTAACATTCAATATATGCTACCCACTACACTGCAAGGTGTACTGTTCACAAACCTGCAAGGTATACTGCCCACTAACCTGCTAAGTATACTGCCCCAAACCTGCAAGGTGTACTGCCCACTAACCTACAAGGTGTACTGCCCACTAACCTGGAAGATATACTGCCCACTAACCTGGAATATGTACTGCCCACTAACATGCAAAGTGTACTGCCCACTAACCTGCAAGGTGTATTGTTCTCTGACCTGCAAGGTGTACTACTCACTAACATGCAAGGTGTACTGTCCACTAAACTGCAAGATGTAGTACCCTTTAACCTGCATGGTGTACCGCCCACTAACCTGCAAAGTGTACTCACCTCTGACCTGCAAGGTGTACTGCTCACTAATCTGCAAGGTGTACTACCAACTAACCTGCATGGTATGCCAACCACTAACCGCAAGATATACTGCCCTCTAACCTGCTAGACGTATTGCCCATTAACCTTAAAGGCATACCGCCCACTAAACAGCCAGGCGTACTGACCACTAACCTGCAAGGTGTACTCTCCACTAACCTGCAAGTTATACCGCCCACTAACCTGCAAAGTGTAGTGCCCTGTAAACTGCTAAGTACACTGACCACTAACTTGCAAGGTGTACTGTCCTCTATCCTGCAATATGTAGTACCCTTTAACCTGCATGGTGTACCGCCCACTAATCTGCAAAGTGTACTCTCCTCTGACCTGCAAGGTGTACTGCTCACTAACCTGCAAGGTGTACTACCCACTAAACTTCTAGGTGTACTACACCTTTATCCTGCAAGTTGTAATATCCACTAACCTGCAGGATGTACTACCCTCTAACATGCAAGGTGCACTGCCAACTAACCAGCAAGGTATATTGTCCACTAACCTGCAAGGTATACTGCCCACTAACCTGCATGGTTTACTGCCCACTAACCTGCAAGGTGTACTGCCCACTAATCGTAAGGTGTACTGTCCACTAACCTGCAAGATATACTGCCCTCGAACCTGCAATGTGTAATGCACATTAACTTGCAAAGTGTAGTACCCACTAAACTGCAAAGTGCAAGGCCCACTAACTTTCAAGGTGTACTGCCCACTAACCTGCAAGGTGTACTGCCCTCTAACATGGAAGGTGTACTGCCCACTAACATGAAAGGTATACTGCCCTCTAACCTGCAAGATGTACTGCCTACTAACCGCAAGGAGTACTGCCCACTTACCTGCAAGGTATGCCAAACACAAACCACAAGGTATACTGCCCTCTAACCTGCTAGACGTTTTGCCCATTAACCTGCAAGGCATACTGCCCACTAAACTGCAAGGCGTACTGCCCACTACCCTGAAAGGTGTACTGCCCACTAAATTGCAAGGTGGACTGCCCACTAACCTGGAAGGTGTGCTGACTACTAACCTTCAATATATGGTTCCCACTACCCTGCAATGTGTACTGTTCACAAACCTCCAAGGTATACTGCCCACTAACCTGATAAGTATACTGCCCCAAACCTGCAAGGTGTACTGCCCACTAACCTACAAGATGTACTGCCCATTAACCTGGAAGTTGTACTGCCCACTAACATGCAAAGTGTACTGCCCACTAGCCTGCAAGGTGTATTGTCCTCTGACCTGCAAGGTGTACTACTCACAAACATGCAAGTTGTACTGTCCACTAAACTGCAAGATGTAGTACCCTTTAACCTGCATGGTGTACCGCCCACTAACCTGCAAAGTGTACACTCCTCTGACCAGCAAGGTGTGCTGCTCACTAACCTGCAAGGTGTACTACCCACTAAACTGCTAGGTGTACTACACCATTTATCCTGTAAGTTGTAATACCCACTAACCTGCAGGATGTACTACCCTCTAACATGCAAGGTGCACTTCCCACTAACCTGCAAGGTGTACTACCTATTAGCCTGGAAGAAGTACTGCCCACTAACCTGCAAAGTGTACTGACCGCTAACCTGCAGTGTGTTTTGTCCTCTGACCTGCAAGGTTTTCTGCTCACTAACCTGCTAGGTGTACTGCCCACTAACCTGCAATGTGTTCTACCCTTTAACATGCAAGGTGTACTATACTCTATCCTGGAAGGTGCAATGGCCACTAACCTACAAGAGGTATTACCCACTAACATGCAAGGTGTACTGCCCACTAACCAGCAAAGTGTACTGTCCACTAACCTGCAAGGTATACTGCCCATTAACCTGCAAGGTGTGCTGGCCACTAACATTCAAGATATGCTACCCACAACATTGCAAGGTGTACTGTTCACAAACCTGCAAGGTATACTGCCCACTAACCTGCTAAGTATACTGCCCCTAACCTACAATGTATACCGCCCACTAAACTGCAAGGTGTACTGCCCACTAACCTGCAAGGTGCACTGCCCACTAACCAGGAAGATGTACTGCCCACTAACCTGCAAAGTGAACTGCCCACTAACCTGCAATGTGTTCTACCCTTTAACATGCAAGGTGTACTATCCTCTATCATGGAAGGTGCAATGGCCACTAACCTGCAAGAGGTATTACCCACTAACATGCAAGGTGTACTGCCCACTAACCAGCAAAGTGTACTGTCCACTAACCTGCAAGGTATACTACCCACTAACCTGCAAGGTGTGCTGGCCACTAACATTCAAGATATGCTACCCACTACACTGCAAGGTGTACTGTTCACAAACCTGCAATGTATACTGCCCACTAACCTGCTAAGTATACTGCCCCAAACCTGCAAGGTGTACTGCCCACTAACCTACAAGGTGTACTGCCCACTAACCTGGAAGATGTACTGCCCACTAACCTGGAATATGTACTGCCCACTATCCTGGAATATGTACTGCCCACTAACATGCAAAGTGTACTGCCCACTAACCTGCAAGGTGTATTGTCCTCTGACCTGCAAGGTGTACTACTCACTAACATGCAAGGTGTACTGTCCACTAAACTGCAAGATGTAGTACCCTTTAACCTGCATGGTGTACCGCCCACTAACCTGCAAAGTGTACTCTCCTCTGACCTGCAAGGTGTACTGTTCACTAACCTGCAAGGTGTACTACCCACTAACCTGCATGGTATGCCAACCACTAACCGCAAGATATACTGCCCTCTAACCTGCTAGACGTATTGCCCATTAACCTTAAAGGCATACCACCCACTAAATAGCAAGGCGTACTGACCACTAACCTGCAAGGTGTACTCTCCACTAAACTGCAAGGTATACCGCCCACTAACCTGCAAGGTGTAGTGCCCTGTAAACTGCTAAGTACACTGACCACTAACCTGCAAGGTGTACTGTCCACTAACCTGTAATATGTAGTACCCTTTAACCTGCATGGTGTACCGCCCACTAACCTGCAAAGTGTACTCTCCTCTGACCTGCAAGGTGTACTGCTCACTAACCTGCAAGGTGTACTATCCACTAACCTGCTAGGTGTACTACACCCTTTATCCTGCAAATTGTAATATCCACTAACCTGCAGGATGTACTACCCACTAACATGCAAGGTGCACTGCCAACTAACCAGCAAGGTGTATTGTCCACTAACCTGCAAGGTATACTGCCCACTAACCTGCATGGTTTACTGCCCACTAACCTGCAAGGTGTACTGCCCACTAACCTACAAGGTGTACTGCCCTCTAACATGGAAGGTGTACTGCCCACTAACATGAAAGGTATACTGCCCTCTAACCTGCAAGATGTACTGCCTACTAACCGCAAGGAGTACTGCCCACTTACCTGCAAGGTATGCCAAACACTAACCACAAGGTATACTGCCCTCTAACCTGCTAGACGTTTTGCCCATTAACCTGCAAGGCATACTGCCCACTAAACTGCAAGGCGTACTGCCCACTACCCTGAAAGGTGTACTGCCCACTAAATTGTAAGGTGGACTGCCCACTAACCTGGAAGGTGTGCTGACTACTAAACTTCAAGATATGGTTCCCACTACCCTGCAATGTGTACTGTTCACAAACCTCCAAGGTATACTGCCCACTAACCTGCTAAGTATACTGCCCCAAACCTACAAAGTGTACTGCCCACTAACCTACAAGATGTACTGCCCATTAACCTGGAAGTTGTACTGCCCACTAACATGCAAAGTGTACTGCCCACTAGCCTGCAAGGTGTATTGTCCTCTGACCTGCAAGGTGTACTACTCACTAATATGCAAGTTGTACTGTCCACTAAACTGCAAGATGTAGTACACTTTAACCTGCATGGTGTACCGCCCACTAACCTGCAAAGTGTACTCTCCTCTGACCTGCAAGGTGTACTGCTCACTAACCTGCAAGGTGTACTACCCAATAACCTGCATGGTATGCCAACCACTAACCGCAAGATATACTGCCCTCTAACCTGCTAGACGTATTGCCCATTAACCTTCAAGGCATACCGCCCACTAAGCAGCAAGGCGTACTGACCACTAACCTGCAAGGTGTACTCTCCACTAACCTGCAAGGTATACCGCCCACTAACCTGCAAGGTGTAGTGCCCTGTAAACTGCTAAGTACACTGACCACTAACCTGCAAGGTGTACTGTCCACTAACCTGCAATATGTAGTACCCTTTAACCTGCATGGTGTACCGCCCACTAACCTGCAAAGTGTACTCTCCTCTGACCTGCAAGGTGTACTGCTCACTAACCTGCTAGGTGTACTACACCCTTTATCCTGCAAGTTGTAATATCCACTAACCTGCAGGATGTACTACCCACTAACATGCAAGGTGCACTGCCAACTAACCAGCAAGGTGTATTGTCCACTAACCTGCAAGGTATACTGCCCACTAACCTGCATGGTTTACTGACCACTAACCTGTAAGGTGTACTGCCCACTAATCGTAAGGTGTACTGTCCACTAACCTGCAAGATATACTGCCCTCGAACCTGCAATGTGTAATGCACATTAACTTGCAATGTGTACTGCCCACAAAACTGCAAGGTGCAAGGCCCACTAACTTTCAAGGTGTACTGCCCACTAACCTACAAGGTGTACTGCCCTCTAACATGGAAGGTGTACTGCCCACTAACATGAAAGGTATACTGCCCTCTAACCTGCAAGATGTACTGCCTACTAACCGCAAGGAGTACTGCCCACTTACCTGCAAGGTATGCCAAACACTAACCACAAGGTATACTGCCCTCTAACCTGCTAGACGTTTTGCCCATTAACCTGCAAGGCATACTGCCCACTAAACTGCAAGGCGTACTGCCCACTACCCTGAAAGGTGTACTGCCCACTAAATTGCAAGGTGGACTGCCCACTAACCTGGAAGGTGTGCTGACTACTAACCTTCAAGATATGGTTCCCACTACCCTGCAATGTGTACTGTTCACAAACCTCCAAGGTATACTGCCCACTAACCTGCTAAGTATACTGCCCCAAACCTACAAAGTGTACTGCCCACTAACCTACAAGATGTACTGCCCATTAACCTGGAAGTTGTACTGCCCACTAACATGCAAAGTGTACTGCCCACTAGCCTGCAAGGTGTATTGTCCTCTGACCTGCAAGGTGTACTACTCACTAATATGCAAGTTGTACTGTCCACTAAACTGCAAGATGTAGTACACTTTAACCTGCATGGTGTACCGCCCACTAACCTGCAAAGTGTACTCTCCTCTGACCTGCAAGGTGTACTGCTCACTAACCTGCAAGGTGTACTACCCAATAACCTGCATGGTATGCCAACCACTAACCGCAAGATATACTGCCCTCTAACCTGCTAGACGTATTGCCCATTAACCTTCAAGGCATACCGCCCACTAAGCAGCAAGGCGTACTGACCACTAACCTGCAAGGTGTACTCTCCACTAACCTGCAAGGTATACCGCCCACTAACCTGCAAGGTGTAGTGCCCTGTAAACTGCTAAGTACACTGACCACTAACCTGCAAGGTGTACTGTCCACTAACCTGCAATATGTAGTACCCTTTAACCTGCATGGTGTACCGCCCACTAACCTGCAAAGTGTACTCTCCTCTGACCTGCAAGGTGTACTGCTCACTAACCTGCTAGGTGTACTACACCCTTTATCCTGCAAGTTGTAATATCCACTAACCTGCAGGATGTACTACCCACTAACATGCAAGGTGCACTGCCAACTAACCAGCAAGGTGTATTGTCCACTAACCTGCAAGGTATACTGCCCACTAACCTGCATGGTTTACTGACCACTAACCTGTAAGGTGTACTGCCCACTAATCGTAAGGTGTACTGTCCACTAACCTGCAAGATATACTGCCCTCGAACCTGCAATGTGTAATGCACATTAACTTGCAATGTGTACTGCCCACAAAACTGCAAGGTGCAAGGCCCACTAACTTTCAAGGTGTACTGCCCACTAACCTACAAGGTGTACTGCCCTCTAACATGGAAGGTGTACTGCCCACTAACATGAAAGGTATACTGCCCTCTAACCTGCAAGATGTACTGCCTACTAACCGCAAGGAATACTGCCCACTTACCTGCAAGGTATGCCAAACACTAACCACAAGGTATACTGCCCTCTAACCTGCTAGACGTTTTGCCCATTAACCTGCAAGGCATACTGCCCACTAAACTGCAAGGCATACTGCCCACTACCCTGAAAGGTGTACTGCCCACTAAATTGCAAGGTGGACTGCCCACTAACCTGGAAGGTGTGCTGACTACTAACCTTCAAGATATGGTTCCCACTACCCTGCAATGTGTACTGTTCACAAACCTCCAAGGTATACTGCCCACTAACCTGCTAAGTATACTGCCCCAAACCTACAAAGTGTACTGCCCACTAACCTACAAGATGTACTGCCCATTAACCTGGAAGTTGTACTGCCCACTAACATGCAAAGTGTACTGCCCACTAGCCTGCAAGGTGTATTGTCCTCTGACCTGCAAGGTGTACTACTCACTAACCTACAAGGTGTACTGTTCACTAACCTGCAAGATGTAGTACCCTTTAACCTGCATGGTGTACCGCCCACTAACCTGCAAAGTGTACTTTCCTCTGACCTGCAAGGTGTACTGCTCACTAACCTGCAAGGTGTACTACCCACTAACCTGCTTGGTATGCCAACCACTAACCGCAATATATACTGCCCTCTAACCTGCTAGACGTATTGCCCATTAACCTTCAAGGCATACCGCCCACTAAACAGCAAGGCGTACTGACCACTAACCTGCAAGGTGTACTGTCCACTAACCTGCAAGGTATACCGCCCACTAACCTGCAAGGTGTAGTGCCCTGTAAACTGCTAAGTACACTGACCACTAACCTGCAAGGTGTACTGTCCACTAACCTGCAAGATGTAGTACCCTAACCCACTAACCTGCAAAGTGTACTCTCCTCTGACCCGCAAGGTGTACTGCTCACTAACCTGCAAGGTGTACTACCCACTAAACTGCTAGGTGTACTACACCCTTTATCCTGTAAGTTGTAATACCCACTAACCTGCAGGATGTACTACCCACTAACATGCAAGGTGCACTGCCCACTAACCTGCAAGGTGTACTACCTATTAGCCTGGAAGAAGTACGGCCCACTAACCTGCAATGTGTACTGACCGCTAACCTGCAGTGTGTATTGTCCTCTGACCTGCAAGGTTTACTGCTCACTAACCTGCTAGGTGTACTGCCCAGTAACCTGCAATGTGTTCTACCCTTTAACATGCAAGGTGTACTATACTCTATCCTGGAAGGTGCAATGGCCACTAACCTGAAAGTGGTATTACCAACTAACATGCAAGGTGTACTGCCCACTAAACAGCAAAGTGTACTGTCCACTAACCTGCAAGGTATACTGCCCACTAACCTGCAAGGTGTGCTGGCCACTAACATTCAAGATATGCTACCCACTACATTGCAAGGTGTACTGTTCACAAACCTGCAAGGTATACTGCCCACTAACCTGCTAAGTATACTGCCCCTAACCTACAATGTATACCGCCCACTAAACTGCAAGATGTACTGCCCAATAACCTGCAAGGTGCACTGCCCACTAACCAGGAAGATGTACTGCCCACTAACCTGCAAAGTGAACTGCCCACTAACCTGCAATGTGTTCTACCCTTTAACATGCACGGTGTACTATCCTCTACCCTGGAAGGTGCAATGGCCACTAACCTGCAAGAGGTATTACCCACTAACATGCAAGGTGTACTGCCCAATAACCAGCAAAGTGTACTGTCCACTAACCTGCAAGGTATACTACCCACTAACCTGCAAGGTGTGCTGGCCACTATCATTCAAGATATGCTACCCACTACACTGCAAGGTGTACTGTTCACAAACCTGCAATGTATACTGCCCACTAACCTGCTAAGTATACTGCCCCAAACCTGCAAGGTGTACTGCCCACTAACCTACAAGGTGTACTGCCCACTAACCTGGAAGACGTACTGCCCACTAACCTGGAATATGTACTGCCCACTATCCTGGAATATGTACTGCCCACTAACATGCAAAGTGTACTGCCCACTAACCTGCAAGGTGTATTGTCCTCTGACCTGCAAGGTGTACTACTCACTAACATGCAAGGTGTACTGTCCACTAAACTGCAAGATGTAGTACCCTTTAACCTGCATGGTGTACCGCCCACTAACCTGCAAAGTGTACTCTCCTCTGACCTGCAAGGTGTACTGTTCACTAACCTGCAAGGTGTACTACCCACTAACCTGCATGGTATGCCAACCACTAACTGCAAGATATACTGCCCTCTAACCTGCTAGACGTATTGCCCATTAACCTTAAAGGCATACCGCCCACTAAATAGCAAGGCGTACTGACCACTAACCTGCAAGGTGTACTCTCCACTAACCTGCAAGGTATACCGCCCACTAACCTGCAAGGTGTAGTGCCCTGTAAACTGCTAAGTACACTGACCACTAACCTGCAAGGTGTACTGTCCACTAACCTGTAATATGTAGTACCCTTTAACCTGCATGGTGTACCGCCCACTAACCTGCAAAGTGTACTCTCCTCTGACCTGCAAGGTGTACTGCTCACTAACCTGTAATATGTAGTACCCTTTAACCTGCATGGTGTACCACCCACTAACCTGCAAAGTGTACTCTCCTCTGGCCTGCAAGGTGTACTGCTCACTAACCTGCAAGGTGTACTATCCACTAACCTGCTAGGTGTACTACACCCTTTATCCTGCAAATTGTAATATCCACTAACCTGCAGGATGTACTACCCTCTAACATGCAAGGTGCACTGCCAACTAACCAGCAAGGTGTATTGTCCACTAACCTGCAAGGTATACTGCCCACTAACCTGCATGGTTTACTGCCCACTAACCTGCATGGTATGCCAACCACTAACTGCAAGATATACTGCCCTCTAACCTGCTAGACGTATTGCCCATTAACCTTAAAGGCATACCGCCCACTAAATAGCAAGGCGTACTGACCACTAACCTGCAAGGTGTACTCTCCACTAACCTGCAAGGTATACCGCCCACTAACCTGCAAGGTGTAGTGCCCTGTAAACTGCTAAGTACACTGACCACTAACCTGCAAGGTGTACTGTCCACTAACCTGTAATATGTAGTACCCTTTAACCTGCATGGTGTACCGCCCACTAACCTGCAAAGTGTACTCTCCTCTGACCTGCAAGGTGTACTGCTCACTAACCTGTAATATGTAGTACCCTTTAACCTGCATGGTGTACTGCCCACTAACCTGCAAAGTGTACTCTCCTCTGGCCTGCAAGGTGTACTGCTCACTAACCTGCAAGGTGTACTATCCACTAACCTGCTAGGTGTACTACACCCTTTATCCTGCAAATTGTAATATCCACTAACCTGCAGGATGTACTACCCTCTAACATGCAAGGTGCACTGCCAACTAACCAGCAAGGTGTATTGTCCACTAACCTGCAAGGTATACTGCCCACTAACTGCATGGTTTACTGCCCACTAACCTGCAAGGTGTACTGCCCACTAATCGTAAGGTGTACTGTCCACTAACCTGCAAGATATACTGCCCTCAAACCTGCAATGTGTAATGCACATTAACTTGCAATGTGTACTGCCCACTAAACTGCAAGGTGCAAGGCCCACTAACTTTCAAGGTGTACTGCCCACTTACCTGCAAGGTGTACTGCCCTCTAACATGGAAGGTGTACTGCCCACTAACATGAAAGGTATACTGCCCTCTAACCTGCAAGATGTACTGCCTTCTAACCGCAAGGAGTACTGCCCACTTACCTGCAAGGTATGCCAAACACTAACCACAAGGTATACTGCCCTCTAACCTGCTAGACGTTTTGCCCATTAACCTGCAAGGCATACTGCCCACTAAACTGCAAGGCGTACTGCCCACTACCCTGAAAGGTGTACTGCCCACTAAATTGCAAGGTGGACTGCCCACTAACCTGGAAGGTGTGCTGACTACTAACCTTCAAGATATGGTTCCCAATACCCTGCAATGTGTACTGTTCACAAACCTCCAAGGTATACTGCCCACTAACCTGCTAAGTATACTGTCACAAACCTGCAAGGTGTACTGCCCACTAACCTACAAGATGTACTGCCCATTAACCTGGAAGTTGTACTGCCCACTAACATGCAAAGTGTACTGCCCACTAGCCTGCAAGGTGTATTGTCCTCTGACCTGCAAGGTGTACTACTCACTAATATGCAAGTTGTACTGTCCACTAAACTGCAAGATGTAGTACACTTTAACCTGCATGGTGTACCGCCCACTAACCTGCAAAGTGTACTCTCCTCTGACCTGCAAGGTGTACTGCTCACTAACCTGCAAGGTGTACTACCCAATAACCTGCATGGTATGCCAACCACTAACCGCAAGATATACTGCCCTCTAACCTGCTAGACGTATTGCCCATTAACCTTCAAGGCATACCGCCCACTAAGCAGCAAGGCGTACTGACCACTAACCTGCAAGGTGTACTCTCCACTAACCTGCAAGGTATACCGCCCACTAACCTGCAAGGTGTAGTGCCCTGTAAACTGCTAAGTACACTGACCACTAACCTGCAAGGTGTACTGTCCACTAACCTGCAATATGTAGTACCCTATAACCTGCATGGTGTACCGCCCACTAACCTGCAAAGTGTACTCTCCTCTGACCTGCAAGGTGTACTGCTCACTAACCTGCAAGGTGTACTACCCACTAACCTGCTAGGTGTACTACACCCTTTATCCTGCAAGTTGTAATATCCACTAACCTGCAGGATGTACTACCCACTAACATGCAAGGTGCACTGCCAACTAACCAGCAAGGTGTATTGTCCACTAACCTGCAAGGTATACTGCCCACTAACCTGCATGGTTTACTGACCACTAACCTGTAAGGTGTACTGCCCACTAATCGTAAGGTGTACTGTCCACTAACCTGCAAGATATACTGCCCTCGAACCTGCAATGTGTAATGCACATTAACTTGCAATGTGTACTGCCCACAAAACTGCAAGGTGCAAGGCCCACTAACTTTCAAGGTGTACTGCCCACTAACCTACAAGGTGTACTGCCCTCTAACATGGAAGGTGTACTGCCCACTAACATGAAAGGTATACTGCCCTCTAACCTGCAAGATGTACTGCCTACTAACCGCAAGGAATACTGCCCACTTACCTGCAAGGTATGCCAAACACTAACCACAAGGTATACTGCCCTCTAACCTGCTAGACGTTTTGCCCATTAACCTGCAAGGCATACTGCCCACTAAACTGCAAGGCGTACTGCCCACTACCCTGAAAGGTGTACTGCCCACTAAATTGCAAGGTGGACTGCCCACTAACCTGGAAGGTGTGCTGACTACTAACCTTCAAGATATGGTTCCCACTACCCTGCAATGTGTACTGTTCACAAACCTCCAAGGTATACTGCCCACTAACCTGCTAAGTATACTGCCCCAAACCTACAAAGTGTACTGCCCACTAACCTACAAGATGTACTGCCCATTAACCTGGAAGTTGTACTGCCCACTAACATGCAAAGTGTACTGCCCACTAGCCTGCAAGGTGTATTGTCCTCTGACCTGCAAGGTGTACTACTCACTAACCTACAAGGTGTACTGTTCACTAACCTGCAAGATGTAGTACCCTTTAACCTGCATGGTGTACCGCCCACTAACCTGCAAAGTGTACTTTCCTCTGACCTGCAAGGTGTACTGCTCACTAACCTGCAAGGTGTACTACCCACTAACCTGCTTGGTATGCCAACCACTAACCGCAATATATACTGCCCTCTAACCTGCTAGACGTATTGCCCATTAACCTTCAAGGCATACCGCCCACTAAACAGCAAGGCGTACTGACCACTAACCTGCAAGGTGTACTGTCCACTAACCTGCAAGGTATACCGCCCACTAACCTGCAAGGTGTAGTGCCCTGTAAACTGCTAAGTACACTGACCACTAACCTGCAAGGTGTACTGTCCACTAACCTGCAAGATGTAGTACCCTAACCCACTAACCTGCAAAGTGTACTCTCCTCTGACCCGCAAGGTGTACTGCTCACTAACCTGCAAGGTGTACTACCCACTAAACTGCTAGGTGTACTACACCCTTTATCCTGTAAGTTGTAATACCCACTAACCTGCAGGATGTACTACCCACTAACATGCAAGGTGCACTGCCCACTAACCTGCAAGGTGTACTACCTATTAGCCTGGAAGAAGTACGGCCCACTAACCTGCAATGTGTATTGACCGCTAACCTGCAGTGTGTATTGTCCTCTGACCTGCAAGGTTTACTGCTCACTAACCTGCTAGGTGTACTGCCCAGTAACCTGCAATGTGTTCTACCCTTTAACATGCAAGGTGTACTATACTCTATCCTGGAAGGTGCAATGGCCACTAACCTGAAAGTGGAATTACCAACTAACATGCAAGGTGTACTGCCCACTAAACAGCAAAGTGTACTGTCCACTAACCTGCAAGGTATACTGCCCACTAACCTGCAAGGTGTGCTGGCCACTAACATTCAAGATATGCTACCCACTACATTGCAAGGTGTACTGTTCACAAACCTGCAAGGTATACTGCCCACAAACCTGCTAAGTATACTGCCCCTAACCTACAATGTATACCGCCCACTAAACTGCAAGGTGTACTGCCCACTAACCTGCAAGGTGCACTGCCCACTAACCAGGAAGATGTACTGCCCACTAACCTGCAAAGTGAACTGCCCACTAACCTGCAATGTGTTCTACCCTTTAACATGCAAGGTGTACTATCCTCTACCCTGGAAGGTGCAATGGCCACTAACCTGCAAGAGGTATTACCCACTAACATGCAAGGTGTACTGCCCAATAACCAGCAAAGTGTACTGTCCACTAACCTGCAAGGTATACTACCCACTAACCTGCAAGGTGTGCTGGCCACTAACATTCAAGATATGCTACCCACTACACTGCAAGGTGTACTGTTCACAAACCTGCAACGTATACTGCCCACTAACCTGCTAAGTATACTGCCCCAAACCTGCAAGGTGTACTGCCCACTAACCTACAAGGTGTACTGCCCACTAACCTGGAAGATGTACTGCCCACTAACCTGGAATATGTACTGCCCACTACCCTGAAAGGTGTACTGCCCACTAAATTGCAAGGTGGACTGCCCACTAACCTGGAAGGTGTGCTGACTACTAACCTTCAAGATATGGTTCCCACTACCCTGCAATGTGTACTGTTCACAAACCTCCAAGGTATACTGCCCACTAACCTGCTAAGTATACTGCCCCAAACCTACAAAGTGTACTGCCCACTAACCTACAAGATGTACTGCCCATTAACCTGGAAGTTGTACTGCCCACTAACATGCAAAGTGTACTGCCCACTAGCCTGCAAGGTGTATTGTCCTCTGACGCCGCAGGTGTACTGCTCCGCAACCACCACAAGGTGTACTGTTCACTAACCTACGGTGTAGTACCAGCGGCACCATTGGTGTACCGCCCACTGGCTTTCCTGCAAAGTGTACTTTCTCTGACCTGCAAAGGTGTACTGCTCACTAACCTGCGAAGAGGGTGGCTACTACCCACTAACCTGCTTGGTATGCCAACCACTAACCGCAATATATACTGCCCTCTAACCTGCTAGACGTATTGCCCATTAACCTTCAAGGCATACCGCCCACTAAACAGCAAGGCGTACTGACCACTAATCTGCAAGGTGTACTGTCCACTAACCTGCAAGGTATACCGCCCACTAACCTGCAAGGTGTAGTGCCCTGTAAACTGCTAAGTACACTGACCACTAACCTACAAGGTGTACTGTCCACTAACCTGCAAGATGTAGTACCCTAACCCACTAACCTGCAAAGTGTCCTCTCCTCTGACCCACAAGGTGTACTGCTCACTAACCTGCAAGGTGTACTACCCACTAAACTGCTAGGTGTACTACACCCTTTATCCTGTAAGTTGTAATACCCACTAACCTGCAGGATGTACTACCCACTAACATGCAAGGTGCACTGCCCACTAACCTGCAAGGTGTACTACCTAGTAGCCTGGAAGAAGTACGGCCCACTAACCTGCAATGTGTACTGACCGCTAACCTGCAGTGTGTGTTGTCCTCTGACCTGCAAGGTTTACTGCTCACTAACCTGCTAGGTGTACTGCCCAGTAACCTGCAATGTGTTCTACCCTTTAACATGCAAGGTGTACTATACTCTATCCTGGAAGGTGCAATGGCCACTAACCTGAAAGTGGTATTACCAACTAACATGCAAGGTGTACTGCCCACTAACCAGCAAAGTGTACTGTCCACTAACCTGCAAGGTATACTGCCCACTAACCTGCAAGGTGTGCTGGCCACTAACATTCAAGATATGCTACCCACTACATTGCAAGGTGTACTGTTCACAAACCTGCAAGGTATACTGCCCACTAACCTGCTAAGTATACTGCCCCTAACCTACAATGTATACCGCCCACTAAACTGCAAGGTGTACTGCCCACTAACCTGCAAGGCACCGCCCACCAACCAGGAAGATGTACCTCGCCCACTAACCCGCAAAGTGCGAACCGCCCACTAACCTGCAATGTGTTCCAATCTCTAAATACGCAAGGTGTACCATCCTCTACCCTGGAGGCTGCGCAATAATGGCCACTAACCTGCAAGAGGCATTACCCAATCAACATAAGGTGTACCGCTCCTAATAAATCCGCTGTGCGTACTGGTCCAATTAACCTGCAAGGTATACCACTCACTAACCTGGTATGTTACCACTAACATCTCAAGATATGCTACCCACCACACTGCAAGGTGTACTGTTCACAAACTTGCAAGGTATATCGCCCACTAACCTGCTGGCATACCGTCCTCAACCTACAATGTATTCGCCCACTAAACTGCAAGGTGTACTCGCCCACTAACCTGCAAGGCACCTCGCCCACTATCCAGGAAGATGTACTCGCCCACTAACCTCCAGCGAACTGCCCACTAACCTGCAAGGTGTATTGTCCTGTGACCTGCAAGGTGTACTGCTCACTAAGTTGGAAGGTGTACTGCCCACTAACCTGCAAGGTGTACTACCATTTAACCTGCATGGTGTACCGCCCACTAACCTGCAATGTGTACTGCTGACTAACCTGCAATGTGTACTACCCACAAACCTGCAAGGTGTAATACGTTCTATCCTGCAAGTTGCAATGCCCACTAACCTGCAATATGTACTACCCACTAACATGCAAGGTGTACTGCCCACTAACCAGCAAAGTATACTGCCAAAAAAACTGCAAGGTGTACTTCCCACTAACCTGCAAGGTGTACTGTCCACTAACCTGCAAGGTATACCGCCCAGTAACCTGCAAGGTGTAGTGCCCTGTAAACTGCTAAGTACACTGACCATTAACCTGCAAGTTGTACTGCCCACTAACCTGCAAGGTGTACTGCCCTCTAACCTGGAAGGTGTACTGCCCACTAACATGAAAGATATACTGCCCTCTAAGAGGGATTCACCTTTCAGTGCGTGGGGTGTTGGAAGGTGAAATGTCTGGAGAAAGAGGTAGCTAGGTTGGTAGATATTGTGAAGGGGATGGAGATGAGAATCAGCAAGGAGACAGATGGAATGGAGAGAGACGACAGGGATAAAGTTGGGAATACTGTGAAACTGAAGGAGCAGAGTAGTGGCAACAAGACCGAGGAAAGGAGACTGAGAGGAGGTAAGGTGATCGGAGGGGAAGAAAGTGGAGGATCGACGGCAGGAAATGTGACAGGTGTGAAGGTGGCAGGAGAGAAAGTGACCATAGAGAAAGAGGTAGGAGGGAAAAAGAGACGGGAGAGGAGAGAAGGAAATGCAATGGGAGGAAAGATGACGGGAAGAAAGGAAGTGAGAGTACATGTGACAGAAGAGAAGTCGGGAGGGGCGATGACAGGAAGAAAGGTGACAAGAGAAACAGCGTCAGGAAAGAATGGAACGGACGAGATTGTGACGGGAGAGCAGAAGACAGGGGAACAAGATTACAACCAGACAGATGCAAACCGTAGAAAGAGCTACACTGAGGCAGTGATTGAGGGGGCAATGAGGAAAGAGAGGGTGTTTATGGGCGATTCGATTATGAGAAAGACAGATAAGACTCTAAGCGAGAGGGAGGACGTCGTTGTTTGTCTACCGGGGGCTAGGATAGAACATGTAACTGAAAGGGTAGAGAAGGTACTGGGGCATGGCAAGGGAGGGTCTATACTAGTACATGTAGGGACAAATAACGCAGAGAGGGAGGGAACAACTGGGATAGTTCAGAAGTACAGACAGTTAGTGAAGAAGTTAAAGAAGACAAGAGTAGAACAGATTATCCTCTCAGGAATTTTGCCAGTAATGGGAGGAAGGGGGCCGACATATAGAAACTGCAAGAGGATGGCGATCAACGTACTAGTTGAGCAGATGTGTAAAGAAGAGGGGGTGGAATTCGTAGATTTATGGGGATACTTTGTTAGGAGGAAAGATATGTACATGAGAGATGGCCTCCATCTAAGTGAAAAGGGGGCAGCAGTTTTCTCAGAGAACTTGCTGCAATATGTTGACAGTGGGACAGGTTGAATCAATTTAAACTAGATTCGCAGGGGGGATTCACAGAGAAGCATGAAACTGCAAGCATAGATAAAGACAGCAGAAATAAATCAGCAAAGAACAGCCTGGAAAACTGTTTTGAATCAGGATATAAATGCGTTTGTTTAAATGCAAGGAGCATAGTAAATAAAAGAAGTGAACTAAACATTATGGTAGAAGATATTGATCCTCACATAATAGGTACAACCTAATCATGGGCAACCACCGATGTATCAGATGCCGAATTGGGACTGACAGGATATGTAATGTTTGGGAAAGATAGAATAGGAAGAAGGGGAGGTGGAGTTATTTTATATATTAAGGAATCTATCCAGGCTAATTAAATAAAATCAGAAAGAAAAGCAGATTGCGAAGAAGCTGTTTTGTGTAACATATTTACAAGAAACTCAACGTTAACGGTTGGGTTAGTTTATCGAAGTCCAAACAGAAGCATAGAAGAGAATGAGAAAGTTCAAAACGCTATAAGGGAAGTTAGCAAACGTGAATGTATTATTATGGGAGATTTTAACCATGGTCATATACAATGGAAATTTCTACAGAGTACGTGGATTGGGGAACACAATTTTGTAGTTTTATTACAAGACAATTTTTTGGGGACCACAAGTTTTTAGTTTTAGTACAATACAATTTCCTTTCTCAACATGTGCTAGATCCAACCAGGGGTGAGAATGTGTTAGACATAGTTTTGTCCTCACATAATGAATTAGTTGACAATGTCAAGATATGTGAGCCACTGGGGAGTAGTGATCACAACCAGATACATTTTACCATCAAAGTAAAATCAGAAAGGAATAGTAAAAGCAGTATAGGAGAAATTTCCACAAAGGAAGGTATAAGGACATGAGGAAATATTTAGCAAAGATAGACTGGAATAACACACTGAAGAATAAGACAGCAACCGAATGCTGGAATATCTTAGATAGTGAAATTAAGTGCATAGTCGATAAATTTGTACCTTTCAAAAAACAAGGGAAACGGTCTAAAAAGAAACACTTATCGAAAGAAGCCATTAGAAAAATTAAGTATAAACAAATGATGTGGAAGTCATATAGATGTACTGGAAATGATGAAGACTACAACATTTATAAAGAAGCACTTAATCAAGCTACAGCTGAAATTAGAAATTCAAAGAGAAGCTATGAAAAAAAATTAGCTAGTAATATAAAACATGACAGTAAGAGTTTTTATGCGTATATTCGAAGCAAACAGAAAGTTCAGGATAAGGTCGGTCCTCTAGAAGATAGTGCTGGAAATACAATATCAAAGGGATTCTTAATGGCAGAAGACCTGAATGAGTATTTTAGTTCAGTGTTTACCAGGGAAGATATTAGTTCACTGCCAGTACCAGAGGCTAAGTTCAAGGGGGCAGATTCAGACTATTTAGGACAGTTAGTTGTAACCTCGGAAATGGTAGCTAAGAAAATAAGGGCTATGAAGGATAATAAATCACCTGGAGTGGACGGGATCCCGCCCAAACTACTATTGGAAATTGTAGAACAAATTAGCGTACCGCTTGCAACAGTTTTCAATTTGTCATTAGAAGAGGGAGTGGTTCCTTTAGAATGGAAAGAGGCAAACATTATAACGTTATTTAAAAAAGGTTCGAGAAACAAGTCGGAGAACTATAGACCAGTGAGTTTAACATCAGTGATTTGCAAATTATTAGAAAGACTAATTAAAGATCACATGGTGGATTTTCTTATTAAACATAACTTGATAAACCCATCTCAACATGGGTTTTTAAAAGCGAGGTCATGCTTAACAAATATGTTATGTTTTTTGGAAGACATCACTAGGTGGGTAGATGAGGGATCACCAGTAGATATCATCTATTTAGATTTTCAAAAGCTTTCGACAAAGTACCACATCAAAGATTACTGCTTAAGCTAAAGGCCCATGGCATAGGAAATGGTATAATAAACTGGATAGAAAAATGGCTGATTGACAGAAGACAACGTGTAGTAGTTGATGGGGAGGCTTCAAACTGGAAATCGGTATTGAGTGGGGTACCACAGGGATCAGTACTAGGACCTATATTATTCTTAATATATATCAACGATTTGGACGATGATATAACAAGCAAGGTGTTAAAATTTGCGGATGATACAAAAGTGTTTAGAAGGATTAAAAGTGATGGAGACAGACAGCATTTACAAGATGATCTTGACAGGTTGATCAAATGGTCTGAAAAGTGGCAAATGCTGTTCAATTTTGGGAAATGTAAATGCCTCCACACAGGTCATGGGAATGAAGAGGTAAAATATAAAATGGGGGGTACTGTTCTAAGTACTACTGTAAAAGAAAAGGACTTGGGGTTAACCATTAGTGCTGATATGAAGGTTTCAGAGCAGTGCGGAATTGCAGCGTCAAAGGGAAATCAAATCCTTGGATTAATTAGGCGAAATATAGCGTATAAGAAAAAAATTAATAGTACCGCTGTACAAAACAATAGTGAGGCCTCATTTAGAATATTGTATACAAGCATGGAGGCCATATCGCAAGAAGGACATAGATATGCTAGAAAGAGTACAGAGGAGAGCGACTAAAATGATACCAAATCTGAGGGATCTTAGTTACGAAATACGCCTAAAAGAATGTGGTTTAACAACATTAGAGACCAGGAGATTGAGAGGAGATCACATAGAAGTGTTTAAAATATTGAATGGTTATGAAAATATTGATAGAAACATTTTTTTCTCAGTTAAGAAAAATAGAAGGACCAGAGGACATGAAGCTACATTAGCAAAGGAGCAGTGTAGATTAGATATAAGAAAGTTCTCATTCTCACAAAGGACTGTAAATGAATGGAACAGATTATCTCCTGATTGTGTTGGTGCTAGTAGCGTGAATATGTTTAAAAATAAAATCGACACACACCTTAAAAAGGCGGGATACATGTAGATAAAAAGTATTGGACTCTCGATAAGCCAAAAGGCTTCCTTGTCCACCTGCCATCCAGAGTAATTTTCTGGATGGCAATCTTGTTAAATCTTGTTAAATCTTGTAAACCTGCAATGTGTACTGCATATTAACCGCAAGGAGTATTGCCCTCTAAACTGCAAGGTATGCCAAACACTAACCACAAGGTATACTGCCCTCTAACCTGCTAGACGTTTTGCCCATTAACCTGCAAGGCAAACTGCCCACTAAACTGCAAGGCGTACTGCCCACTAACCTGAAAGGTGTACTGCCCACTAACCTGAAAGGTATACAGCCCACTAATCTGCAAGGTGTACTGTCCACTAACCTGCAAGATGTAGTACCCTTTAACCTGCATGGTGTACCGCCCACTAACCTGCAAAGTGTACTCTCCTCTGACCTGCAATGAGTACTGCTCACTAACCTGCAAGGAGTATTACCCACTAACCTGCATGGTATGCCAACCACTAACCGCAAGATATACTGCCCTCTAACCTGCTAGACGTATTGCTCATTAACCTTCAAGGCATACCGCCCACTAAGCAGCAAGGCGTACTGACCATTAACCTGCAAGGTGTACTGTCCACTAACCTGCAAGGTATACCGCCCACTAACCTGCAAGGTGTAGTGCACTGTAAACTGCTAAGTACACTGACCACTAACCTGCAAGGTGTACTGTCCACTAACCTGCAATATGTAGTACCCTTTAACCTGCATGGTGTACCGCCCACTAACCTGCAAAGTGTACTCTCCTCTGACCTGCAAGGTGTACTGCTCACTAACCTGCAAGGTGTACTACCCACTAACCTGCTAGGTGTACTACACCCTTTATCCTGCAAGTTGGAATACCCACTAACCTGCAGGATGTACCACCCACTAACATGCAAGGTGCACTGCCCACTAACCAGCAAGGTGTACTGTCCACTAACCTGCAAGGTATACTGCCCACTAACCTGCATGGTTTACTGCCCACTAACCTGCAAGGTGTACTGCCCACTAATCGTAAGGTGTACTGTCCACTAACCTGCAAGATATACTGCCCTCGAACCTGCAATGTGTAATGCACATTAACTTGCAATGTGTACTGCCCACTAACCTGCAAGGTGCAAGGCCCTCTAACTTTCAAGGTGTACTGACCACTAACCTGCAAGGTGTACTGCCCTCTAACCTGGAAGGTGTACTGCCCACTAACATGAAAGGTATACTGCCCTCTAACCTGCAAGGTATACTGCCTACTAACCGCAAGGAGTACTGCCTACTAACCTGCAAGGTATGCCAAACACTAACCACAAGGTATATTGCCCTCTAACCTGGTAGACATTTTGCCCATTAACCTGCAAGGCATACTGCCCACTAAACTGCAAAGAGTAGTGCCCACTAACCTGATAGGTGTACTGCCCACTAAATTGCAAGGTGGACTGCCCACTAACCTGGAAGTTGTGCTGACTACTAACCTTCAAGATATGGTTTCCATTACCCTGCTAGGTGTACTGTTCACAAACTTGCAAGGTATACTGCCCACTAACCTGCTAAGTATACTGCCCCAAGCCTGCAAGGTGTACTGCCCACTAACCTACAAGATGTACTGCCCATTAACCTGGAAGATTTACTGCCCACTAACATGCAAAGTGTACTGCCCACTAGCCTGCAAGGTGTATTGTCCTCTGACCTGCAAGGTGTACTACTCACTAACCTACAAGGTGTACTGTCCACTAACCTGCAAGATGTAGTACTCTTTAACCTGCATGGTGTACCGCCCACTAACCTGTAAAGTGTACTATCCTCTGACCTGCAAGGTGTACTGCTCACTAACCTGTAAGGTGTACTACCCACTAACCTGCATGGTATGCCAACCACTAACCGCAAGATATACTGCCCTCTAACCTGCTAGACGTATTGCCCATCAACCTTCAAGGCATACCGCCCACTAAACAGCAAGGCGTACTGACCACTAACCTGCAAGGTGTACTCTCCACTAACCTGCAAGGTATACCGCCCACTAACCTGCAAGGTGTAGTGCCCTGTAAACTGCTAAGTACACTGACCACTAACCTGCAAGGTGTACTGTCCACTAACCTGCAAGATGTAGTATCCTTTAACCTGCATGGTGTACCGCCCACTAACCTGCAAAGTGTACTCTCCTCTGACCTGCAAGGTGTACTGCTCACTAACCTACAATGTGTACTACCCACTAACCTGCTAGGTGTACTACACCCTTTATCCTGCAAGTTGTAATATCTACTAACCTGCAGGATTTACTACCCACTAACATGCAAGGTGCCCTGCCAACTAACCAGCAAGGTGTATTGTCCACTAACCTGCAAGATACACTGCCCACTAACCTGCATGGTTTACTGCCCACTAACCTGCAAGGTGTACTGCCAACTAATCGTAAGGTGTACTGTCCACTATCCTGCAAGATATACTGCCCTCGAACCTGCAATGTGTAATGCACATTAACTTGCAATGTGTACTGCCCACTAAACTGCAAGGTGCAAGGCCCACTAACTTTCAAGGTGTACTGCCCACTAACCTGCAAGGTGTACTGCCCTCTAACATGGAAGGTGTACTGCCCACTAATATGAAAGGTATACTGCCCTCTAACCTGCAAGATGTACTGCCTACTAACCGCAAGGAGTACTGCCCACTTACCTGCAAGGTATGCCAAACACTAACCACAAGGTATACTGCCCTCTAACCTGCTAGACGTTTTGCCCATTAACCTGCAAGGCATACTGCCCACTAAACTGCAAGGCGTACTGCGCACTAACCTGAAAGGTGTACTGCCCACTAAATTGCAAGGTGGACTGCCCACTAACTTGGAAGGTGTGCTGACTACTAACCTTCAAGATATGGTTCCCACTACCCTGCAATGTGTACTGTTCACAAACCTGCAAGGTATACTGCCCACTAACCTGCTAAGTATACTGCCCCATACCTGCAAGGTGTACTGCCCACTAACCTACAAGGTGTACTGCCCACTAACCTGGAAGATGTACTGCCCACTAACATGCAAAGTGTACTGCCCACTAACCTGCAAGGTGTATTGTCCTCTGACCTGCAAGGTGTACTACTCACTAACCTGCAAGGTGTACTGTCCACTATCCTGCAAGATGTAGTACCCTTTAACCTGCATGGTGTACCGCCCACTTACCTGCAAAGTGTACTTTCCTCTGACCTGCAAGGTGTACTGCTCACTAACCTGCAAGGTGTACTACCCACTAACCTGCTTGGTTTGCCAACCACTAACCGCAAGATATACTGCTCTCTAACCTGCTAGACGTATTGCCCATTAACGTTCAAGGCATACCGCCCACTAAACAGCAAGGCGTACTGACCACTAACCTGCAAGGTGTACTGTCCACTAATCTGCAAGGTATACCGCCCACTAACCTGCAAGGTGTAGTGCCCTGTAAACTGCTAAGTACACTGACCACTAACCTGCAAGGTGTACTGTCCACTAACCTGCAATATGTAGTACCCTTTAACCTGCATGGTGTACCGCCCACTAACCTGCAAAGTGTACTCTCCTCTGACCTGCAAGGTGTACTGCTCACTAACCTGCAAGGTGTACTACCCACTAAACTGCTAGGTGTACTACACCCTTTATCCTGTAAGTTGTAATACCCACTAACCTGCAGGATGTACTACCCTCTAACATGCAAGGTGCACTGCCCACTAACCTGCAAGGTGTACTACCTATTAGCCTGGAAGAAGTACTGCCCACTAACCTGCAAAGTGTACTGACAGCTAACCTGCAGTGTGTATTGTCCTCTGACCTGCAAGGTTTACTGCTCAATAACCTGCTAGGTGTACTGCCTACTAACCTGCAATGTGTTCTACCCTTTAACATGCAAGGTGTACTATACTCTATCCTGGAAGGTGCAATGGCCACTAACCTGCAAGAGGTATTACCCAATAACATGCAAGGTGTACTGCCCACTGACCAGCAAAGTGTACTGTCCACTAACCTGCAAGGTATACTGCCCACTAACCTGCAAGGTGTGATGGCCACTAACATTCAAGATATGCTACCCACTACATTGCAAGGTGTACTGTTCACAAACCTGCAAGGTATACTGCCCACTAACCTGCTAAGTATACTGCCCCGAACCTACAATGTATACCGCCCACTAAACTGCAAGGTGTACTGCCCACTAACCTGCAAGGTGCACTGCCCACTAACCAGGAAGATGTACTGCCCACTAACCTGCAAAGTGAACTGCCCACTAACCTGCAATGTGTTCTACCCTTTAACATGCAAGGTGTACTATACTCTATCCTGGAAGGTGCAATGGCCACTAACCTGCAAGAGGTATTACCCACTAACATGCAAGGTGTACTGCCCACTAACTAGCAAAGTGTACTGTCCACTAACCTGCAAGGTATACTACCCACTAACCTGCAAGGTGTGCTGGCCACTAACATTCAAGATATGCTACCCACTACACTGCAAGGTGTACTGTTCACAAACCTGCAAGGTATACTGCCCACTAACCTGCTAAGTATACTGCCCCTAACCTACAATGTATACCACCCACTAAACTGCAAGGTGTACTGCCCAATAACCTGCAAGGTGCACTGCCCACTAACCAGGAAGATGTACTGCCCACTATCCTGCAAAGTGAATTGCCCACTAACCTGCAAGGTGTATTGTCCTGTGACCTGCAAGGTGTACTGCTCACTAAGTTGGAAGGTGTACTGCCCACTAACCTGCAAGGTGTACTACCATTTAACCTGCATGGTGTACCGCCCACTAACTTGCAATGTGTACTGCTGACTAACCTGCAATGTGTACTACCCACAAACCTGCAAGGAGTGCTACGCTCTATCCTGCAAGTTGCAATGCCCACTAACCTGCAAGATGTACTACCCACTAACAATCAAGGTGTACTGCCCACTAACCAGCAAAGTATACTGCCCAAAAAACTCCAAGGTGTACTGCCCACTAACCTGCAAGGTGTACTGTCCACTAACCTGTAAGGTGTAGTGCCCTGTAAACTGCTAAGTACACTGACCATTAACCTGCAAGTTGTACTGCCCACTAACCTGCAAGGTGTACTGCCCTCTAACCTGGAAGGTGTACTGCCCACTAACATGAAAGGTATACTGCCCTCTAACCTGCAAGGTGTACTGCCTACTAACCGCAAGGAGTACTGCCCACTAACCTGCAAGGTATGCGAAACACTAACCACAAGGTATATTGCCCTCTAACCTGGTAGACATTTTGCCCATTAACCTGCAAGGCATACTGCCCACTAAACTGCAAAGCGTACTGCCCACTAACCTGAAAGGTGTACTGCCCACTAAATTGCAAGGTGGACTGCCCACTAACCTGGAAGTTGTGCTGACTACTAACCTTCAAGATATGGTTCCCACTACCCTGCAAGGTGTACTGTTCACAAACATGCAAGGTATACTGCCCACTAACCTGCTAAGTATACTGCCCCAAACCTGCAAGGTGTACTGCCCACTAACCTACAAGATGTACTGCCCATTAACCTGGAAGTTTTACTGCCCACTAACATGCAAAGTGTACTGCCCACTAGCCTGCAAGGTGTATTGTCCTCTGACCTGTAAGGTGTACTACTCACTAACCTACAAGGTGTACTGTCCACTAACCTGCAAGATGTAGTACCCTTTAACCTGCATGGTGTACCGCCCACTAACCTGCAAAGTGTACTCTCCTCTGACCTGCAAGGTGTACTGCTCACTAACCTGTAAGGTGTACTACCCACTAACCTGCATGGTATGTCAACCACTAACCGCAAGATATACTGCCCTCTAACCTGCTAGACGTATTGCCCATTAACCTTCAAGGCATACCGCCCACTAAACAGCAAGGCGTACTGACCATTAACCTGCAAGGTGTACTGTCCACTAACCTGCAAGGTATACCGCCCACTAACCTGCAAGGTGTAGTGCCCTGTAAACTGCTAAGTACACTGACCACTAACCTGCAAGGTGTACTGTCCACTAACCTGCAAGATGTAGTACCCTTTAACCTGCATGGTGTACCGCCCACTATCCTGCAAAGTGTACTCTCCTCTGGCCTGCAAGGTGTACTGCTCACTAACGTGCAAGGTGTACTACCCACTATCGTGCTAGGTGTACTACACCTTTTATCCTGCATGTTGTAATACCCACTAACCTGCAGGATGTATTACCCACTAACATGAAAGGTGCACTGCCCACTAACCAGCAAGGTGTACTGTCCACTAACCTGCAAAGTATACTGCCCACTAACCTGCATGGTTTACTGCCCACTAACCTGCAAGGTGTACTGCCCACTAATCGTAAGGTGTACTGTCCACTAACCTGCAAGATATACTGCCCTCGAACCTGCAATGTGTAATGCACATTAACTTGCTATGTGTACTGCCCACTAACCTGCAAGGTGCAAGGCCCTCTAACTTTCAAGGTGTACTGACCACTAACCTGCAAGGTGTACTGCCCTCTAACCTGGAAGGTGTACTGCCCACTAACATGAAAGGTATACTGCCCTCTAACCTGCAAGGTATACTGCCTACTAACCACAAGGAGTACTGCCTACTAACCTGCAAGGTATGCCAAACACTAACCACAAGGTATATTGCCCTCTAACCTGGTAGACATTTTGCCCATTAACCTGCAAGGCATACTGCTCACTAAACTGCAAAGAGTACTGCCCACTAACCTGATAGGTGTACTGCCCACTAAATTGCAAGGTGGACTGCCCACTAACCTGGAAGTTGTGCTGACTACTAACCTTCAAGATATGGTTTCCATTACCCTGCAAGGTGTACTGTTCACAAACTTGCAAGGTATACTGCCCACTAACCTGCTAAGTATACTGCCCCAAACCTGCAAGGTGTACTGCCCATTAACCTGGAAGTTTTAATGCCCACTAACATGCAAAGTGTACTGCCCACTAGCCTGCAAGGTGTATTGTCCTCTGACCTGCAAGGTGTACTACTCACTAACCTACAAGGTGTACTGTCCACTAACCTGCAAGATGTAGTACTCTTTAACCTGCATGGTGTACCGCCCACTAACCTGTAAAGTGTACTATCCTCTGACCTGCAAGGTGTACTGCTCACTAACCTGTAAGGTGTACTACCCACTAACCTGCATGGTATGCCAACCACTAACCGCAAGATATACTGCCCTCTAACCTGCTAGACGTATTGCCCATCAACCTTCAAGGCATACCGCCCACTAAACAGCAAGGCGTACTGACCACTAACCTGCAAGGTGTACTCTCCACTAACCTGCAAGGTATACCGCCCACTAACCTGCAAGGTGTAGTGCCCTGTAAACTGCTAAGTACACTGACCACTAACCTGCAAGGTGTACTGTCCACTAACCTGCAAGATGTAGTACCCTTTAACCTGCATGGTGTACCGCCCACTAACCTGCAAAGTGTACTCTCCTCTGACCTGCAAGGTGTACTGCTCACTAACCTACAAGGTGTACTACCCACTAACCTGCTAGGTGTACTACACCCTTTATCCTGCAAGTTGTAATATCTACTAACCTGCAGGATTTACTACCCACTAACATGCAAGGTGCCCTGCCAACTAACCAGCAAGGTGTATTGTCCACTAACCTGCAAGGTACACTGCCCACTAACCTGCATGGTTTACTGCCCACTAACCTGCAAGGTGTACTGCCAACTAATCGTAAGGTGTACTGTCCACTAACCTGCAAGATATACTGCCCTCGAACCTGCAATGTGTAATGCACATTAACTTGCAATGTGTACTGCCCACTAAACTGCAAGGTGCAAGGCCCACTAACTTTCAAGGTGTACTGCCCACTAACCTGCAAGGTGTACTGCCCTCTAACATGGAAGGTGTACTGCCCACTAATATGAAAGGTATACTGCCCTCTAACCTGCAAGATGTACTGCCTACTAACCGCAAGGAGTACTGCCCACTTACCTGCAAGGTATGCCAAACACTAACCACAAGGTATACTGCCCTCTAACCTGCTAGACGTTTTGCCCATTAACCTGCAAGGCATACTGCCCACTAAACTGCAAGGCGTACTGCGCACTAACCTGAAAGGTGTACTGCCCACTAAATTGCAAGGTGGACTGCCCACTAACTTGGAAGGTGTGCTGACTACTAACCTTCAAGATATGGTTCCCACTACCCTGCAATGTTCACAAACCTGCAAGGTATATTGCCCACTAACCTGCTAAGTATACTGCCCCATACCTGCAAGGTGTACTGCCCACTAACCTACAAGGTGTACTGCCCACTAACCTGGAAGATGTACTGCCCACTAACATGCAAAGTGTACTGCCCACTAACCTGCAAGGTGTATTGTCCTCTGACCTGCAAGGTGTACTACTCACTAACCTGCAAGGTGTACTGTCCACTATCCTGCAAGATGTAGTACCCTTTAACCTGCATGGTGTACCGCCCACTAACCTGCAAAGTGTACTTTCCTCTGACCTGCAAGGTGTACTGCTCACTAACCTGCAAGGTGTACTACCCACTAACCTGCTTGGTTTGCCAACCACTAACCGCAAGATATACTGCTCTCTAACCTGCTAGACGTATTGCCCATTAACGTTCAAGGCATACCGCCCACTAAACAGCAAGGCGTACTGACCACTAACCTGCAAGGTGTACTGTCCACTAACCTGCAAGGTATACCGCTCACTAACCTGCAAGGTGTAGTGCCCTGTAAACAGCTAAGTACACTGACCACTAACCTGCAAGGTGTACTGTCCACTAACCTGCAATATGTAGTACCCTTTAACCTGCATGGTGTACCGCCCACTAACCTGCAAAGTGTACTCTCCTCTGACCTGCAAGGTGTACTGCTCACTAACCTGCAAGGTGTACTACCCACTAAACTGCTAGGTGTACTACACCCTTTATCCTGTAAGTTGTAATACCCACTAACCTGCAGGATGTACTACCCACTAACATGCAAGGTGCACTGCCCACTAACCTGCAAGGTGTACTACCTATTAGCCTGGAAGAAGTACTGCCCACTAACCTGCAAAGTGTACTGACAGCTAACCTGCAGTGTGTATTGTCCTCTGACCTGCAAGGTTTACTGCTCATTAACCTGCTAGGTGTACTGCCTACTAACCTGCAATGTGTTCTACCCTTTAACATGCAAGGTGTACTATACTCTATCCTGGAAGGTGCAATGGCCACTAACCTGCAAGAGGTATTACCCAATAACATGCAAGGAGTACTGCCCACTAACCAGCAAAGTGTACTGTCCACTAACCTGCAAGGTATACTGCCCTCTAACTTGCAAGGTGTGATGGCCACTAACATTCAAGATATGCTACCCACTACATTGCAAGGTGTACTGTTCACAAACCTGCAAGGTATACTGCCCACTAACCTGCTAAGTATACTGCCCCGAACCTACAATGTATACCGCCCACTAAACTGCAAGGTGTACTGCCCACTAACCTGCAAGGTGCACTGCCCACTAACCAGGAAGATGTACTGCCCACTAACCTGCAAAGTGAACTGCCCACTAACCTGCAATGTGTTCTACCCTTTAACATGCAAGGTGTACTATACTCTATCCTGGAAGGTGCAATGGCCACTAACCTGCAAGAGGTATTACCCACTAACATGCAAGGTGTACTGCCCACTAACTAGCAAAGTGTACTGTCCACTAACCTGCAAGGTATACTACCCACTAACCTGCAAGGTGTGCTGGCCACTAACATTCAAGATATGCTACCCACTACACTGCAAGGTGTACTGTTCACAAACCTGCAAGGTATACTGCCCACTAACCTGCTAAGTATACTGCCCCTAACCTACAATGTATACCACCCACTAAACTGCAAGGTGTACTGCCCACTAACCTGCAAGGTGCACTGCCCACTAACCAGGAAGATGTACTGCCCACTATCCTGCAAAGTGAATTGCCCACTAACCTGCAAGGTGTATTGTCCTGTGACCTGCAAGGTGTACTGCTCACTAAGTTGGAAGGTGTACTGCCCACTAACCTGCAAGGTGTACTACCATTTAACCTGCATGGTGTACCGCCCACTAACTTGCAATGTGTACTGCTGACTAACCTGCAATGTGTACTACCCACAAACCTGCAAGGTGTGCTACGCTCTATCCTGCAAGTTGCAATGCCCACTAACCTGCAAGATGTACTACCCACTAACAATCAAGGTGTACTGCCCACTAACCTGCAAGGTGTACTGTCCACTAACCTGTAAGGTGTAGTGCCCTGTAAACTGCTAAGTACACTGACCATTAACCTGCAAGTTGTACTGCCCACTAACCTGCAAGGTGTACTGCCCTCTAACCTGGAAGGTGTACTGCCCACTAACATGAAAGGTATACTGCCCTCTAACCTGCAAGGTGTACTGCCTACTAACCGCAAGGAGTACTGCCCACTAACCTGCAAGGTATGCCAAACACTAACCACAAGGTATATTGCCCTCTAACCTGGTAGACATTTTGCCCATTAACCTGCAAGGCATACTGCCCACTAAACTGCAAAGCGTACTGCCCACTAACCTGAAAGGTGTACTGCCCACTAAATTGCAAGGTGGACTGCCCACTAACCTGGAAGTTGTGCTGACTACTAACCTTCAAGATATGGTTCCCACTACCCTGCAAGGTGTACTGTTCACAAACATGCAAGGTATACTGCCCACTAACCTGCTAAGTATACTGCCCCAAACCTGCAAGGTGTACTGCCCACTAACCTACAAGATGTACTGCCCATTAACCTGGAAGTTTTACTGCCCACTAACATGCAAAGTGTACTGCCCACTAGCCTGCAAGGTGTATTGTCCTCTGACCTGTAAGGTGTACTACTCACTAACCTACAAGGTGTACTGTCCACTAACCTGCAAGATGTAGTACCCTTTAACCTGCATGGTGTACCGCCCACTAACCTGCAAAGTGTACTCTCCTCTGACCTGCAAGGTGTACTGCTCACTAACCTGTAAGGTGTACTACCCACTAACCTGCATGGTATGCCAACCACTAACCGCAAGATATACTGCCCTCTAACCTGCTAGACGTATTGCCCATTAACCTTCAAGGCATACCGCCCACTAAACAGCAAGGCGTACTGACCATTAACCTGCAAGGTGTACTGTCCACTAACTTGCAAGGTATACCGCCCACTAACCTGCAAGGTATAGTGCCCTGTAAACTGCTAAGTACACTGACCACTAACCTGCAAGGTGTACTGTCCACTAACCTGCAAGATGTAGTACCCTTTAACCTGCATGGTGTACCGCCCACTATCCTGCAAAGTGTATACAACACTTTATTTGCACCACAGTGTTCCTATTTTGGTATCCTTTCGATGCTGTACAATACACTGCCACATGTAAATGTGACAATTTATACTTGGCAATGCTTATTGACATGGTTACAGAAGCTCGTTAGGGCTAGTAGTCTAAAAACTCGCTCGCTCTCTCGCTCTGTGTCGCACACACATTCGTACGCACGCACTCACATACACACTCACACACACACGCGCGCGCGCACACACACACACACACACACACACACACACACACACACACACACACACACATACACACGGGGTTACACATTTTCGCTGCGGTTCATGACGTAACATGTTGTTGATATTACTCTGTGCGACGGGTCTACAGTAGAAGCAGGCGCGTATCGCTGAACATAGACCACTTTCTCACGGGTGACCAGCGCTGCTGTCTTGGTACACACCGATGTATGTACTATATTTGTGAATGCGTTGTTTACGTGCGATTTAACCTGATTGGGGTCACTGGAGTAAATTTTAACAACACAAAGTGTGGCCTAGCAAATATACTATTTATTCTACTAAGCTAGATGCGAAAGTCGATTCATTAGGCAAGCCTCAAACAAGATAGATTGATTATTTATTGTTTGGACGAAAGACCAGTAGCACAAATCCAAAGCTGCCAAAGTAACTAATATCTTACTCCAGTACAGTGTATGCAATTACTTTAAACGAAGGAGGCAGTGCGACTAAAACGTCCCCAACTCACAGATCTGACTAGAAGGTCAAGACAGGATCATGTGGATGGTCGTGGTGATGTTATTTGGTGCAAACTCACACGATTTTCGATGCCGCAATACTACGGTGTTATTTACATGTTGATTATGATCGGCCTCGTGTACACCATTAAAGCCAGTCAACATTATTTGAGACTGTTCCAGTATGATCTCAATTGAAGGTAACCGCGTTACCGTAACGACCGTAAAGCATGTTTTACTGTATTTCAACTGTAAAGGTCGACTACTCAACTAATATGGTAGTCATCTATTGCTCGACGCTGGCGTATCGACTGTCGTTTGCTGTTTTGTGTGTTCTAATATATACAGCACCAGGGGTCGGGGTCAGTTATTAGGACGTAGCACCTGCTCAAAGGAAGGACTGTTGAGTCAGTGTGACCTGGTCAAATGGGGTATAGAGACGAGGTTAAATACTAGGCCGTGTTACCTGGTCAAAAATGGTGAGAGGTGATAATTGACCACAGGCTGCGCGCCGTTTCCCGTATATGGTACTAATTGGTATCACCAAGAAACACATTCTCGTTTATCTGATTACGCGAGACAAAGGTAAAGAAAATCGGAACAAGTCCTGGGATACAAAAAAAATCATAACTGTTACAGATTTCGTTATGATAAAAAGTAACAGGTCAAAAATAATCGTGACGGAAAGAAAACAAGATATGTTGTATCTAGAAATAAAGTAACTTATATAAAATGACACATTTTGTTAGAAATTTAATTTAAACGATTTTACTAAATGTTAACATATTTAACATTAAATAATAAGTCAAATTATTAACCTTAATTCAAAACGTGTTGTCCTGCTATTATTTAGCCTTCTACATTTTCTGCACTGTTTGTTACGACCGTTGGGGACGTCTTGTAAGTAATGGCCGCTGGCATTCAGCGTGGTGTGAAACAGTGCAAGTTGGTGTATGGGACTATATCTGAAATTGCAATTACGGAATTTATTATTTGTTATACCACCGTAAAGATAATAATCTGATCTACACATTTTCATTGGATGTCCGAAGAAGGTTGTGTACTTGTTGAGTTATTGCCGTGTGGATATTGCGAATGCTTAAACTTGTAAAGTAAAGTAAAGTAAAGTAAAGTAAAGTAAAGTAAATTTATTTCCTCATCCAGATACTATACAGCACAATTCAAGAACAATGTAACACAGATGAGGTGGCTACCAGAGAAGTATCACTTATCGAGCTGGTGGCCAATTAAATCAAACTCATATAGGTTACTCCCACATACATAATATTACGTATATAAAGGTTGCATTCAATTGCAATAGCTTCAGGTTAACGACTTCTGTAAATTAAAGCTAGAGATGTTGTACCAATATAAGAACAAATTCACAAGCGAATTTCTTACAATATGTAATTAGATTTAAGCTTTAGTTAATGCCAATTATAAAGCTCCTGGCTTTATGCTTAAACATATTTAGCGTTTTCGAATGTTTAATGTCTACAGGTAGTTTATTCCAAAGACGAGCCCCTATTACTTTCAAGGAGTTCTCTCCAGTTCTATAATTACATCTATGTATATATAAATTGTTCTCCTGTCTGGAACTTCTGATTATGAAATCACTATTACATTGGTCAAATTGGTGGAATATACTAGGAAGTTGATTCGTACGCTGTTTATACACAAATATTAGAAGATTTAGTTTAAATAGTTCCTGAACTTTAAGTATATTAAGTTCCCTATGCAATGCTGTGGCACTGTCACGGCGGTGACGTTTTGCTAATGTTTTAAGTAATAAATTTTGTAAAACTTGTATTTTAGATAAGTTAGTTTTACAAGCCGATCCATATAATTCAATCCCATAATTAATATGGGGAAATACATAGGCATAATATAATAGCCTGACCATATCGGCATTTATGAACGAGGCCATGTGATAAAATAAACCTGATAACTTAGACACCTTTGAACAAAGTTCCTTAATTTGTTCCGACCATGACAGGTTACAGTCTAGATATATACCCAGATATTTGGCAGAGTTAACCCGTTCAATGCGTTGGCCCTGCAACAATAATGGCACGACTTCACGTTCCATATGTCTACTGAAGATTGTATAACATGTCTTACTCAAGTTTAGAGTTAGTTGATTGTACCGGAACCAGTCACTAAGCGATTCTAACTTCTCCATAGCCGTATACACAGTATCATTGGCATCCATTCCAGTAATGAACAAGTTAGTATCGTCAGCAAACAATCGCAAAGATACGTGATCCACAGCACTCGATATATCATTAATATATAATAGAAATAACACTGGCCCTAAGATGGAGCCCTGCGGAACGCCAGTTTGAACATGAGCATATTCTGAAACTGTGCCATTAATGCTAACACATTGCTGTCTATCACTTAAATAATGTATAAACCATTTACATACATGACCTCTTATTCCACAATGATCCAGCTTATACAACAATATATCGTGATTAATGGTGTCAAAAGCCTTACTTAGGTCAAGGTATGCCCCAACAACTAATTCGCCATTTTCAAGAGAATTTATAATATTTTCTATAATTTCAATAATCGCTAACGTAGTCGAGTGATCTTTACGAAATCCAAATTGATATTCGGACAAAACGTCATTTTTATCCATAAAGTCTAATAACCTCTTCAACATTAACTTTTCTAGGATTTTATTGGTCGATAGTTGGATGGTTCACACCTTGATCCTTTCTTAAATATAGGTATTACTTTTGACACCTTTAATGCTCGTGGTACCGTGGCTTCGAAGAACGACAAATTACAAATGTATGTCAGAGGTTTACAAATGAAATTGCATGACAATTTGATAATTTTTGAAGGGAAATTATCAATACCTGATACATTAGAATTAGTTAGCTTGTTAATTTCATTGATCACTTCTTGTTGACAAATTGGTGACAGGAACATGGTATTGTGTATCGGGTCGGATAGAAATTGTCTATATTCGTTTCCCTGAGTATATGTCTTTGATAATTCTTTACCTACAGTAGCGAAATATTGGTTCAATGCATTAGCAATACTTTCGTTGTCGTTAAATTCTATATGATTGATGACCAGCTTTTTAATGTTGTGCATGTTCCTTTTGTCCTTATTCACAAGTTCCGCATATATCTTCCATAATTCCTTGGTTGATTGTTTTGCTTGTGAGAGTAAGCTACTGTAATATGATTTCTCCGCCTGCCGTATAATAGTTGTAAGTTTATTCTTATACTGTCGGTATTCTGTTTTATTGTGTTCATTTGGTCTATTGATATATTTCTTATACAACCTAGTCTTTGTTAAAATACTATTTCTAATGCCTTTAGTCATCCACTTTTTGTCCTTGAAGCGTTTAATTGACATTCTGGTAAGTGGGAAACATTTTTGGAAAATGGTGTCGTATTTGGTTACAAACATATCATAACATACATCCGTGTCCTTACATGTCATAATATTGTCCCAGTTTATATTCTCCAGTTCCCGATTGAAATTTGAAATATTATTTTCACTATATATTCTCAGTTTAGGTCTGTCATTGGTGTCATGAGATTTGGATACACCTTTTATAATGATGAAGTTGGGTAAATGGTCTGGTATATCTACAAACAGGTTTCCTGAAATTATATCAGTTTTCATGAACTTTAAAGGTCGATATATATTCATATGATCAATGAGAGTTGCAGAGTGATCTGTTATTCTTGTAGGCAGTGTGATACATGGTAACATATTTTCCCTTATTAACGTGTCCATGTATATCTTAGTTTGACACGAGTCCTGTTGTAAAATATCAATATTAACATCACCACATATAATACAAATTTTACCTTCCTGCTTGATAATAGACAAGTTTGATCCAATAAGATCAGAAATAACGTGTGTGTTATAGTTTGGATGTCTATACATATTGCCAATCACAAAACTGACTCCATCTTTAATTATTTCAAGCCACAAATTGTCCAACCTAGGATTATGACATAACGTTAAGTCAAATCGTTCTTGGACGTACACGTCTTTCTTAATATAAACAGCAACTCCGCCTTTATTGTTATCTAGTGGTCCATGATAGTAGAAATTATATTCTTTGAATATATTCGCACATCTATCTTGGTTATTCATCCCTGCCTCAGTGATCGCAATTACATCAAATTTTATATTTATAGAGTCAATATGTGCTTTAAGTAGATTGTAGTTTTTGAAAGAGCTTTGTAAGTTGATATGGATAACAGTTATTAGTCCTTCTGTTATGTGTATTGACTCGTTTAATTCGGTCAAATCATAATATTTACAGTTTAGTGATTTTGTCACTTCTTCAGATAATCCTTTATCAAGACAAGGTTGCAAGTTATGTGTTTTTAAGAGTTCTGAAAATTTGGTTCTTGGGTGTTGGTATTGCGTAGTTAACAGGAGATTGGTCAACGTGCAAAATGGTAACAAATTCGCTATTTCCTTATTTTCACCCATTACTGTTGTTTTTTGTCATATTAGTTAAAATACATTCTCTCAGCTTTGCTAGAATATATACTAGTAACCCTGAATGCAATTCATGTAGTACAATCATGTAACCTTTCATCGAAAACAATGTCTCAGTAGTTGGAGTAACGAATACACAAACAAAAAGTCAGATGACCACCACAGTTAGGGCATGTCGGCAGTCGAGGAGCTCAAGAGTAAATTGATTGTTATAACGTAGTGCGCCAGCACAGATGTCAGTCACCGTATCTGTAATGGAATTTAATATGTGTTATTTTTCATTAAAGATAGTATTTATAAATATCCCGCTGGACGTAACCTGGATTTATCTTTTAGGTTTTAAGTATCCCGAATCGAGTTTGAATATCACGAAATTCCTGCAGTAGGTACATAAGCGACGAATGATATAAAGCAAGGTTAAGACTTCGTATTCGATATATTCAAACTGCAATAACTCAAAATGTAAACACACAATTCCTGTGTGAATCCAGCGACACATTAGTCATTAAGATTATTATCTTTACGGTGATATAAAACGGATTAAATTCGTGATTGCAATGTCATGTACATCCTGAAACAACATATCACTAGCTGATTATTTTGTGACACGCAAATGACCACATATTTGAGCGTGGTTAGTGACATGAATTCAAACGTTGCACACTTCATATTCGGCAAATACTTGACAAGAACATTAAATTTACGTATGCGAAGTTTCAAAGAAATGGAATAATTAAAATATCATTGTTTTGTAATTTTGTCTCAGTAGTTTTCTTCTTTTCATCATGTTTCATTGACGTTTATTAATATGACTTTTTATAGTCTTGATCAATCGATCAATCAATCAGTCATTCAGTCAATCTATATATATATATATATATATATATATATATATATATGCATACAAACACAAAACAACGTAACAAAATATTATTTTATGATGTATGAAACTGTGGCAAAATGTCTTGTGACCATATGTCTTGTGACCAAATGTTGTATGAAGAATTGTTATGTAACCAAATGTCATGTGTTCACTTTTTGGTGTTAACATACGTTTATGTAATGTGACCAAAAGTCGTGTGACCAAACGTTATGTGATCACATTTATGGTGACCAAGCTTTTATGTCCTGTGACCAAATGTCGTGCGATCACATTTTACTTGACTAAGATATTTAAAGTCGTATGGCTAAATGTTGTTTGATCAAAAATGTGTGTAAGCAAAATCTGCACCCAGCTGGGGAAAACATCCCACACATAATTCACATAATTATTGTCGCCTCCACAGTACTTATAGAAACTACAGAAACACACCTTCGCAACCACCAACCTAAGCACTTAAATTAACCGCAGCAAACAACAAACCGATTCTTACTATCAGATTGTCGACAACTTGCACTGCTTTACACGCCCACGTTACTTAAGCCTCAAGTGTAATGTGTACCATCCACTCGACCGGAACCTGATCAGGAATGAAGATAGAGAACAGTACTTGTACCAGCATGACGCCTGTTTATTTGGAACGTTAATAGAGCGCTATATATAAATACGAACCATTGTCAATGTTAAATAGAGAGGGTGACTCGTTCTTTGGGATGGGCTGCTCCTGCAGATGAGAAGAAAGTAGCCGTTTGTGCAAGGTTGAGAGAGGACGTGGATAGAGTTACGGTAAAGACTGGCGATTAGGTACAGCCCGTGGTGCTGTGCTCAAAGTGGGTGAGCTGCTTCCACGCGAATATAGTTGTTAGTAGCTGTGACTCACATGATTGTTGTTTTCCACGGGACAGGAGTTACAATTTCATACTCAACAAGATGCTTTCGGGGATGTGAGCAGATAATATGTTTGAATAGCGCAAACGAAGTGGCGCGTCAGCCGTTGCGTGACGTCACAGGGTGTCTTCTCCGTCGTTCCCTCCAACCATCGCATTACACGGACCGCCGAGCACTGGGGAGAGACGCCTGTTTCTTTGGAGTCATTTATACCGCTTCGTTGTGGGACTACTCCAAAGTCTACTCAAAAGAGATCACTCTTGAAATTTCTTCCCAATAAATGCTGCCATATGATGGGATTCGGAATACAAAACATTCGGAACATTGCTTATACACTGGGATCTGGTGAAATAACATTTATAAGTACAGACAAGGAGAAAGACATTGGAGTTATTTTATACTCATCACTCAACCTTGAGGCACGTATGTCAGAACAAAACAATCAAACCAATTTGATGATGGGGAAAATTAATCGTATTTTCGATCGAATGGGTGTACATTGTTTTTTTGTAGAATTAAACAATGTTGTTCTTTCGCCTATTGAATACGCTAATCAGATATGGACTCCTTCCGTAATGAAGCATCTTACAGGTCTTGAAAATGTTTAGCGTAGAACAACCAAATTTATTTTTGGTTTCAAACACCTTGAATATAAAGAACGTTTACAGAGACATAAATTATCAACTCTGGCATACCGTCGCCTCAGATGAGACAAAATTGAACTATGTGAGTCTCTAACAGTGAAATACGATTCAGCAGTCACACCTAATTTGTGATATTTAAGGACAACGAGTCACAAACGAGGGGACACCACCTAAAGTATTTAAAGGAAAATGCAGATTAAGCATTACAATGATTATTTACACACTGCTGTACACCTGTATGGAATAGCAACCCACAATCTGTGTTTGAGACCCAATCGGTACGGCTTTTTGAGGGGGAAAAGGTACGTTGTGCTAAACCGTCCAGATAAATTAGACTATATGTAAACTGCTCTGCCAAAACCAGACTGAAGTAGCACATTCTGTATGCAGATATTTATACATCATTGGAAAGCAGATACACAGAGATTTCCAACGAGCCATCACATATTGTTGTATGTTGTATATTTGTTAAGTTATACCGAATTGAATGATGATGCATTGAAATCGACAATTTGGAGAAAAACAGCGTTACACTTTGGCGTGATGTTATGCAGACATACAGCTAAAACTACCATAGCAATCATGCATGCACAGTGTCCTAATTTTACATATTCAGTGGCGTACCGAGGGGGGTTGGTTGCCCGAAAACCCCCCCAAATTTCCTCACTATTGTATGATCCATACGGTAACGTACAGCAGAGTCGTACCCAAGGGTTTTTTTGGTTGTCCGGAAACCCATCCAAATGTCTGCACTGCAGTATGATCAAAAGTACGGCAATGTACATGAGTACACGGAAGTAGAAGACGGTAATACCCACAGGCGCGGGAAAAAGGTTAGGGTTATAAATTGGTTTTGAACAGCAATGCCCCCTCCCCCCCGTGTTCGGATGTTTTGAGTTCACAGCCGAGACAGCGGAGAAGCTGAAGTTACAGCGGCGCACCGGCGAAACATTTTCAACAGCACATATGTCACAGTCGCGCCAACCTAGACAGCCACAAGGTGAAGAAAGATGTGAAGATATGCGGCGGAGCGGCGGCGAAAACTGTGCAGTGGTGCTGAAGCTCCGGTAGCCCCCCAATATGAATTTAATTCCCGCGCCACTGGTAATTCCCGTTTGGAAACCCCCCAACATGTCAATCCTGGGTACTCCCCTGATACTTATAACCTGAGTAAAGAGATTCACAGAAATGTCATTGGTATAAGTTAGATTTAATTAAACGTTAAAAATGATTTGTTAAATACATCAAAATATTATTTTTTATTTCTGTACTGATGAAAAAAGCACACACCAAATATCAACAGGAACATATTTCTGGGTCATAGACTAGTTCGTCAGGTTAAAATACAAACAATAAGTTAATTGTGAAATACATTCATGAAATGTTATTTCACGGCAATGACCTAATTACATGTGCGACCCTTGACCCGACCCCGCATGACCCCGTGCACCCACTCACTGGCTAGCAACAGCACTGCAACTATTAACTACACTAGCAGTCGCTATTTGAGCTTTTGACAAGCGGTTCGTTGTCCTCAGAATGGCTGGAATCCACATCTTCCAAAGGACGCGGATACACTATGTCCTCTGTCTCGTCAGTGCAGAACTGGCGGGTTTCGTTGCATAAATAGGCCTGACGCTTCTTGTCCCAGCCAGCAGGGACTACGATCGCTGACATTCCTTGAGGAACGACTCCCCGCAGGATGTTGTGTTCCTCGTTCTCACATTCAAAGTACACCTTTGTGAGCAGTTTGTTTGTTTCCCTGAGTCGGCATCACTGATGTGAAATTAATGATCTTTTCTTCAAACCAACCACTTACTTGTATGCTGGAGTGAGGAATGCCTTCCAGTCATATGTCGGCACGACGATTTCCCTGTCATCATATCCAACGAGTTGTGGCAAATTGAGGGCTTTCTCTGATGACTTGTGTATTACATTAACAATGTCCTGCATGCAAGACGCCTTTGTTCGCCGGTAGACGCGCTTGATCAGGCCGAAACACCAGTCCGGGGAGAACTTTGTGTGGCCGGCAGGTAAAAATGACGTGGTGGCTGTGGCGTTGAGTCCGGTGGCAACTCTCCAGGCCAGGTACCACAGCATGAAATTGTTTTAGTTTTGTCCCCCACGGTTGTTAGCATTTAGTTGAAGGTGATACTCGCCAGCAATGTAGTTGTCGAGAAAGTAATGCAGGTAATTAATAACGACATTTGCACCTTTGCCGCATGACACACACCCATCGACTTAGCAATTCACTTGTTTCACAACCAGATCAGCGTATATTCCAAAGATCTGTCATTTTCGAGGAGTTTTACATTATATGGGTCCGGGCTGTACTGGATCAAACGGGAAATGTACTTGTTGTGCAAAGTCAAAACTGTAATGGAATGCGACGTTTCTAGAGAGCGGGCGTGTCACGTGTAGTTCCTGCAGGCTGTGGGTGTCGGCGACTTGTCATGACTGTTGGCACAGGTCGTGATAGTGTGCGCGTTCTGCACGTGCATGCCCAAGATGAGTATCTTTTTGCCGAAGCACTGCACTTTTCTCATTCTCAGTCACGTTTCCCTGCCGTACGATACGTTTATTGTTCAGTTGGCAGGTCCAGCACAAGTCTGACATCGGCTTGCAAATGACCACGTGTGGCAGTAGCTGATTCCACACTTTGCAAATGACCACGTGTGGCAGTAGCTGATTCCACACTTTGCAAATGACCACGTGTGGCAGTAGCTGATTCCACACTTTGCAAATGACCACGTGTGGCAGTAGCTGATTCCACACTTTGCAAATGACCACGTGTGGCAGTAGCTGATTCCACACTTTGCAAATGACCACGTGTGGCAGTAGCTGATTCCACACTTTGCAAATGACCACGTGTGGCAGTAGCTGATTCCACACTTTGCAAATGACCACGTGTGGCAGTAGCTGATTCCACACTTTGCGGAATGTAGAGTAGCGCACAATGCGCACACCCTGCACTGGTGCTGCTTTGTAGTACCGCCGTACGGATGCCTTTGTCTCGCACATGGGGAGCACCTTAACGTCATCGCGCTTGAAACCGGGAATACATCCTGGGAGAATGACGCTATGTTGCTCGGCAATATTTCTGATCACTAATGACCAATATTTCTGATCACTTTCCGTACTTTCTAAATCTGGACTATGTCGAAACAACTGGTGCGATACCAAGGTTTATTCGAAAAAAACAACAACATCCTGACTCACTAAATAAATTAAAAATTGAAATAATAAACTCAAATATTTATGATAAACTTTACACAGATATTCATGCGGATCCGAATGAAAACTACACCGAACGACACATTTGATTTCAGCAAAGCTCAATGCTGTTTTCCGTCGGCTTCCCGACTTCTTCTTGCGAGGGTAAATGCCATTTGCCAAATATAACTTTTCAAGTGGGTTAACTTGTCTTTCGATATGTTCACTAGAAAGAGAAAGTTGACGCGACATATCCGTCGATGTTCATAAGTGAAAGTAACGGATCTTTGTCGTCTTTCGATCAACTTTTAACTTCTTGGCGCTAAGGGTTTCTTCTGAAGCACTGATGCTGGCACAGATGATCCCTAGCAGCAGCAAGTCTTTGTCGTATGAACGCAGCTATTGTGTGTTCAGTCTGCAAAATAATTTAACACAATGTACTGTATAATAATATAGCTGATAATCATAAAACAATAAAGACAGTGGTACCACGTGGACTCAACGAGCGTTAATACAATATCGATAATTTTGTCACATTACTACGGATAAGTATAATTATTAATAGTTCAATTTACAATTATGCACCAGTAAACGTGTGTATGTAGCTTGTTGTTGTAGGCCTGCATAAAGTAATTATCTATTAAGATTTAACTGGGTAAATGTACATATATATATATATATATATATATGTATATATATATATATATATATATATATATATATGCATGTATTTATGGGGAGTTGGAGCTATGTGTGTATGAATACACAGGCTTTATAATAACTAAACATAGCATACCTAATAAACGCTTGATTTTCATCGCTGAAACGAGAAAATATCAAGGCTGGCGATTATGTAGCATGCATGCATACACAGTGGCATTTCTTCTGCGGTAGACTGTACAGAACTGTTGTTGTGTGGAACTGTTTTCAAGTCGTCGTGATTCTGCGAGGTTTTTGGTACGTTTACAATATGTGTTTGATCTATGGCATATGCAAGCATATATGGTCTGGGCCTGCTTAGTGCCTGGATAGCGAGTCGTTCCAAAGATATATGTGCATCAGTCATTTTTGGATTTTCTTTTATTCTGCGGGTCATTTATCGCCTAACAATTAACAACAGGTGATTGGCCACCATGTACCAATAGACTCTGCAGTATCGTTTGTTAGCAACGCCGGTGCCCAAATGACCGTGTGTTACCGTTGAGAAGTGCGTATATGACCGTGACGGTAAGCACCGTAAGCACTACCTGAACTGACCTCACTAACGCTACAACAATGGGCAAGACCACCGCTAAGACCAGGCCCAGTAGGGGTTCGCAGTCGAACACGGGGGCCGAACTTTTGGAGGAAACTGTGACGACGTCAACAACAACGGATGAGGCTTTCATGTTCAACAGACTGCTGGAAATGCAACAGAACATTTTCCAGAAGTGCTTGCAATCCTTCATGGAGAGCACAAACTCGAGATTAGACAATTTCATGGCCGAAACAATCAAATATATTACCGACCTAAATCACAGCATGCAGTAAACTCAGCAGGACGTGGCCGACCTCAAGCGTGAATTATCAAACTTTGACACACAACCTAGTGCCACTAGCGTCGATCACCTGCCAAAACAACTGCTGAAGCTTGAAGAAAATGTCGACTATATAGAAAACCGAAGTAGACGAACGAACGTCAAGATCGACGGCATACCAGAAATTGCGGACGAAACGTGGGAAAAAACGGAAGAACTTGTAAAAAAAAACCCAGCCTGTTCAATATGTTCGCCATCACAGCAAACAAAGTCGAAACGATGAAGATTGAGCGCGCTCACCGAACGGGCACTGCGACAATTGTGAACAGGGCGAAGAAGCCACGATCCATGACAGTGAAATTTGCATTGTTTAAGGACCGCGAGTACTTGTTAAACAAAGCCCGACTCATGAAGCCGATCGGTGTGTATGTGAATGAAGACTAGTCACTGAAGGTCGTACAGAAAGATCTAATTCCGAAAATGATGCAGCTACGTGCTGAAGGGATGTACGCGTACATCTCGTTCGACAGACTAGTTGTCAGAGATCACCGGTGACTGTCGTGTGGTATGCTATCTTGAACGCCTACACATATTTCCTATACCATAGACCTACCTATAATCAAATAACGAGAATTTGTATAACATGACGTGTAATTTATATTTCAATGCAATTATGTTGGATTTATTATTGTAATCAGTTATGTTGTGAGTCAGACTCCAATGTGACTAATATGCCTGTGTCACCTGTTTTGATTTTACTTAAGTGTTCTTTTCCTTATTATCCTTCTTACCCTTCACTTGTGTTAATCAAAGTAATGTTTAACATATATATATATATATATATATATATATATATCGATATACAGTCAATATTCACATTGTTTTCATTTTGGGGAGGGCAATGTTTATACATATTTTTCACTACGTTTAGTGTTAGTTATTTTTCGTTTTTATTTTTGGAACAGTGCAATATATATAGTATTTCCCCAGCGGTTAATGTCTACGCAATAATCGTTTTATGTGTTTTGTTAACGTAATGTGATATACTTACGTTATTCTCACTCTACGTTCATTTTGTGGCAGTACGTATGCTGTAATTTATTTTCACACATTTTGTGATGATGCAATAAGTACGTTGTGTTATATATGCATACGGAATATTCGTAAGATTATCTTTTACAAAATGTTTTGTATTATGCTCTGGGTATAATAATAATAACAATGTATTTAATTTGTTATAGCGCCAGATCCACAGTTGTTCATGTTGCTTTACAATACATCATGCGTCATGATCATTAAACTAAAATATTAGTATTAACACAATCATTTAAACTAAAAATTGCGCCATAAAATAGTAATAAAAATATTAATAAATAAATTAAGTAAAATGCAACAAAATATTTGGAATATGGTAGTAAGACGTTAACTACAAATAAGCACAATACAATATAATATAACTAATAACTTACAATGCATAACTTAATCACTAAAGTATAGCAGATTAAAATCAAATAAATAAATGAATAAGTAGTTTCAAAATATTACTAATACAAATAAGTCCACTGGATCTCTGAGGAAAGTCACAAACAAGCTACTTGCGTTCGTTTAGAATGGTATTCTAAATAAATGTGTTTTTAGTTTAGTTAACATTTAAAACTGCCAAGAGTGTCCGAAGATTTAATGTAATTAGGTGTTCCAAAGAGTTGCAGCGGCCACCGCGAACGAAATATCACTAGCTTTGACTCGAGTACGCGTTATGGACAACACGTTGTTGTTAGCAGACCGCATTGATCTAGCGGGTCTGTAAGGACACACGAGTACACGGGCGCAACTTCATGCATTGCCTTGTACGTAAACACCAATATTTTGAACTCGATTCTGCGAGCAACGGGTAGCCAGTGCAGATCATGCAACAGCGGAGCAGCACTACCACTTCGCGGGCGACGCAATATCCGACGAGCGGCCGAGTTGTGAATTCGTTGCAGACGAGCGGTATTGTTTGCAGATGTTCCGTATATGATTGAGTTGCAATAGTCTAGCCGCGATGTTATTATGGCGTTGACTATGCGTTCCTTCGTTGTTTTAGGTAAAAATCGGCTGATTTTTTTATGTGGCACAGGTGGAATGCGCACACACTAACAGTTTGTGACACCTGTTTGTCCACGTAGACGCCGATATTCCGGACACATCGTGAAGTTGCAATCGTACAGTCATCAACACGTATTATGCTGCCATCCACAAGTGCACCGGTCGACTTAGGCACCTGTGGAATGTATTCGGTCTACCTGTCATTCACGCACATTTAATTCCGCGCCATCCAATGTTTTATGTCATCCAGGCATGCTTCCATTCGACATAAAACAGCAGCGTAAGCGGTTGTCCTGAGATCAAAGTGGGAGTAGAGTTGTAAGTCGTCAGCGTGGTGGTGGCAACGGCCATGTTTTCTGATGATATCGCCAATTGGTTGCACATACAACGAGAAGAACAGTGGGCCTACGACGGAACCTTGTTGGACACCTGACGTCAGTGGAGTTGTACCCGAAAATGTGTCACCATATCATTGGTAAAGTATAGTGAAGGCGTTTCAGTCGAATGGTGTTTTCGGTACGCCGATTGGTAGCAGACAATCATTCCCTGATCAGAGACATGTGTGGATATTCTAAGCGCCATTACTTTCTCAACTACTTTAGACAAGTGTGTGACATTACTCACTGGACGGTAGTTATTCAAGACGTCTTTGCTAAGCGATGGCTTCTTCAACAAAGGACGTACAATAGCCTGCTTAAGCAGTGTAGGCATGACTGCATCTTCAAGAGATGCATTAATGATCAGTGTTACAATGGACACAAGACTGGTGGCATTGTCTTTCAGCTGGTTGGCAGATAGAGGATCTAGCACGCAAGTTTTATTCGAGGTAGCAAAAATTGTTGTGATTTCTTCGGCTGTTGTAGGATGGAAGACATGTATATTTGTCACTAAAGAAATGCGAAAATAGTTCGCATCCTTCCACTGCCGAGCTGAATTCCGGATGTAGCTGAGAATTGTTACCACCAAGAGATCTTACCAGACGAAACATAGTGTTGTTATTAGTGTGGTCTAAACGGTCTTTGTAATGTAATGTGTTTCTCTCCAGTAGGAAGGCATTGCATTCATCACGTGAAGTGACGTATAACTGGCGATGAATTTCAAGTTTGGTTTTCCTCCAAAAAATTTCCAATTTCCGTTTCTTCTCACGGGCATCGTCAATGTCTTTATTGTACCATGGGTTGGTTGAGTTGTTTCGTGTGCGTACAATGAGCCGTTAGATTGGTGTTGTACGTACTAATTCACCCACTTCCATAGCTTTATAGCCCGATGTCATATCAGCACAAACACATTTTAGTTCGTCTCTCAGTGCTCAGTTATCTGTATCCCGAAAATTACGTTTTGCAGTCGTCGATACCAGTGCGTTTACTGCAATTTCAATACGATGATGATCAGAAATGGAGTCTGGAAGAACTGTGACGGCATATATGTTGTTACTATTACTGACGATAAGATCCAGGATATGTCCACAAGCGTACAAAAGTGAAAGTACATGTTGAGTTAGGTTGAACAACTCGTAAAGATCACGTAGAGATTCCGATTTAGTTTCGCTATCAAAGTGCATATTGAAATCCCCCAAAAATTATGATGGGTACGACAGATATAGACGCTTTGCTGAATAAGTTTGCGAGTTCGATATAAACGTCCGATGTTAACCCGGATGTCTTACTTGATACCTGGGGTTGGTTGACAACCCACACGTTCTATTTCATGTAGTGCGGGTTAACGAACTGCAAACGGAGTAGATCAATGTTTGTTAAAGATTACTTCGGTTGCAATTTTGTTTTGTATAGCACGATGTACAATTAACACTCCACCGCCACGACCAGAAGCATCGAGACAGTCCATTACTGGATGACTGCTATGGATAATAAGACTCAAATAGATGTCATCCTACTTGACTTCGCCACAGCCTTCAACAAAGTCCCCCATAAATGCCTCCTATCCAAATTAGCTTTCTATGGAATAACTGGAAACACACAAAACTGAGTCAAATCGTTTCTATCCAATTGCAAACAGAGAGTCTCAGTCAATGGAGTCCTGTTGGACAGAACAGATGTTATATCTGGTGTAACACAGGGTTCAGTCCTATTACCTGTCCTATTTTTACTCTATATAAACGACATACACGAACATACCCAATCTCCCGTACGTCTCTTTGCAGATGACACCATTATATATCACAAAATCAAATCGAAACCGACCACGACATTCTCCAATCTGATCTGAGCAAACTCCAAATATGGTCTAATAAATGGCAATTGGAGTTTAACATATCTAAATGTTTGCATCTCCCAATAACAAACCAAACCAAACCCATACTACATTCATATTCACTCTTTGGCGTGCCACTCTCTACCGTATCTAGCCTCCCGTACCTAAACTAAAGTATAAACTAACCTGGACAAACCATATCACTGACATAGCTTCCAAATCTCCAAAAGTTTTAGGCATGATCACACGAACCCTCGGACCATACAAAAATGATCATAGACGCCAAACAAACTCAGCAGTCCTAATAGCCACCCTTGGATGGCCATCTATTGAACGATGACGCATTATTAAACAAGCCATGACATTTGACAAAATATTAAATAACATAATTTACATCTCTCCCCCACCAGGTCTACTAACACGGTAAAAACAAAGGTGGCCACTACGTAGCCCCTAGGTGCCGCATCAATGCAGCAGTGTTCTCTTTCTATCCCTGAGCTGTTCGAATCTGGAATATGATCCCACCACATATTACTGAACTAGAAAACCCCATAGCATTTCAAACAGCAATTATGAACTTTCCTTTCACCACACCCGATCACCTAAATTGCCTATAAAAAACAAAACAAAACAAAAAAACTACCCACAGCGCATGCGCACAAACAAGCACCACAAAACTCCTGCGTTAGCTCAAGTTTGGGCATTTTGGAGTAAATCGCCTAAGACCTGAGACATTTCGGTGTGTATATCCGGGCGGGGTCACTTCGGTTATTATAGCATCGTCTTCGTTCTTCTTAAGCCACGTCTCTATGATTGCCAGCACTTCCCATTTATGCTCACTACTACACTAGGCGGTTGACGGCAGTGTCCTGGGCCGAGAAGAAACATCCTAGACAACGACATGCTTCGCCGGTCGCTGGCCGGCTGAGCGTAGACGTCCAGGTAATGTATGTTGGAAACCGGTTCCGGTCAAGCTTGGTTAATCACAGCTTCCACGCCTCAAGAATAAAAGTCAATATAAAAGTCGATAAAAACTGAAGATCAACGGCACGAACGATTCGCAAATGTCATAAAAAAAATTAAAATGTTATAAAATTCAAAACAACTAAATTTTGATTATTTTACACGCAGAGCCGGGCAGCAGCCACACCGCAGCGCATCAGCCGTGTGTATAGATTGTGCATATCTTTCACAACGTCTAGTCCACATTGATATGATGTGTCCTGTAAACATAGAACACCATTATTTATCGAATTGTCCAATAGGATTGATAACAATTATTTCTTAGCGCAATCTGGTGGTCTAGAGAAAATGATTTCTATCACATATTAAAAACGGATGACGTTAATGAACATTCACCATACTTTGACGATGATAATTTAATAAATAACGAACAAGCAAAGCAAATGCATCGTGCTAAGCCTAAACTGTCAGAGTTTAAATGAGAAAAAATTACGAAATTTAAAATAAAAAAGGGGCTAAAAGTAGTGGCAGTGACATTAGTGTTCTATTTTTACAGGAAACATGGCTCGATGAAGAGGCTGACACTTCTTTATTTCAAATACATGGATTTACATTAATATGCCAAGGCAAAATATATAGTTCACATGCTGGCTTGGCAATCTACCTCAACAACAAATACAATTACAAATCTATAAATATCCATGAAAATACAGACACTTGGGAAAGTCAATTTATTGAAATAACATGTTGTGCCATGAAGAAAATAATTTTTCTTGGAAATACATATAGACCACCTAGACATATAATTGAAAACTACCGTATATTTACAGACGGATTTGCATCAAAGTTAGTTGATTTACAAAAATATAAAAGTGAAATAATAATTCCAGGAGATTACAATATTGATGTGCTTAAAATTAACCAAAAACCCATAATGTGTGAATATTTCGACACAATCGTTTCACATGGTTTCTTCCCTAAAATTACTATGCCAACACGACTTTCAGAGTACCATGGAACACTTATTAATAATTTTTGATGCAAGTTGTCAAAAGGATTCTTCAAATCTTCAGCTGGTATTTTAGTGAGCAATATTTCTTATCACTTTTCGTACTTTCTAAGTCTGGGCTATGTCGAAACAACTGGTGCGATACCAAGGGTTATACGAATAAAACAACAAAATTCTGACTCACTCAATAAATTAAAATTAAAATAATAAACTCAAATATTTATGATAAACTTAACACAGATACTCATGCGGATCCGAATGAAAACTGCAATATCCTCGATGACATTTTATCTGCAGCTGTGGATAAATTTATACCTATTAGAGTAATTAAATTTAATAACTATAAACATAAGTAAACTCCTTGGATTACCAAGGGCATTAGTGTGTATGTAAAGTTTAGAAATTTTCAATTTCTACCTACTGCTTACGATTTTGTTATTTACAAAATCGTAAGCAGTAGGCAGACATTGAAAATGTTAAGTCTAAGGAAATAGTCATCAACATTGGTGTCTCTCAAGGTTCAATTTTAGGGCCACTCTTATTTATTACATGCATAAATGACATTGCACTTTTTAGTGACTTTAGCTGACGACACCACCCTTACTAGTACACTAAATACATTTAACGATTCAGAAGGCCAAACGCTAAATGAAAATATTAACAAAGAACTAACAAAGAATAGCAATTGGTTGAAAGCTAATAAACTGACACTGAATGCAAAAAAGACAAAATTCATGATTTTTCATATGCCTCAAAAGAAAGTAGAATACCCTCCGTTACAAACAGAAGGGACACAGAATGTGTAAATGATTTCAATTGTTTAGGCGTCACAATAAATAGCCATTTAAACTGGCAGTGTCATACAAACGAAATAGCAAATAAAATATATAAAACAATAGGCATGTTAAATAAACTTAATAAATTCTATATGTTGTACAATGCTCTTGTTCTCCCTCATATTAATGATGGCTTACTTTTCTGGGGTTATCTGGCACATCGAATTTTCAAATTCCTTAAGTAAATATAATGCTCACACAAGTTCTATTTTTAAAAGACTTCAGTTGGTGAAGTTGGATTACATTAATAAAATCCAACAATTACAATTAAATAAAAATATTTTATCCTACTACTTCAATGTTTTTCCAAACTCACACATACATGATATTCATCAGCACTGTACACGTGAAAGCAATAATCTGTATATGTCCAGATTAAAACATGAATTTGCCAAACACATGCATTAGACACAACACAGTAGAGACCAAGTATTATCACTAATAAAATTTACGCCCACAGTCTATATGGTTTTTCAACATACACAAAAAACTGTTTTATTTTAAATTATGATTCACGTTGTCGTATTTAAAATTGCTTTATTTGTAATTCGTAATATGTATTGAAATGCATACCTAACTATCCATATGTACGTCAATGTGTACACGAGTACATATAATCAGTCCTTGTATTGTGTATGTATGTTGATACATTGAGTAATTATAAGTCATATGTTGTTCTGATTTGTGTCATGCCAATTTTGTTGTTGTTTATATTTATGGGGTGGTTCCAGTGCTAGCGATATTATGTATCTTAATGGGAGTCTCCGGACCTTATCTATTACTTACGTTATTCATAGTATATGTATCGTATTTACAGGTCAAATAAATTGATTTTGAGTTTTGAGTTCTGCGGAATGTTAACATATTCAAACATGTTCGCTGCTCGATCAATCGCACCCTCTACTATACGATGTGCGTCATCCGCGGTTGTTTCCTCACAATCATCGTTTAACAAGATTTAACGAGATTGCCACTCAGAGAATTAATTCTAGATGGCAAGTGGACAAGGAACCTTTTGGGCTTATCGGAAGTCCAGCCCTTTGTATCAACGTGTATCATGCCAGTCTGAGGTATGTGTCAATTTTATTTTTAAACATATTCATGCTACTAGCACAACAAAATCAGCAGATAATCTGTTCCAATCATATACAATCCTTTGTGAAAATGATAACTTTCTTATATATAATCTACACTGCTCCTTTACTAATGTAACTTTATGTCCCCTAGACCTTCTATCTTTCTTAACTGAGAAACAAATATGTCTATCAATATTTTCATAACCATTCAATATTTTAAACAACTTCTATTTGATATCCTCTCAATCACTTAGTCTCTAGTGTTGTCAAACCATATTCTTTTAGGCGTATTTTGTAACTAAGATATCTCAGTTTTGGTATCGTATTTAGTCGCTCTCTCCTGTACTCTTTCTAGCATGTCTATGTCTTTCTTGCGATCCATAATTATATTCATATAAAGCTAAAAATCTTGCTTGATTTCAATGCGCGACACTAGACGTTAGAACTATGTTTAACTTGACAACCACATATGAACATGGAGATTCCGGTGTAGGACGCTCAAAATACTAACCCGCTGAAAACACTACATTAGTGTTTTGGGCGTACTTTCAAAACACTACCGTAGTGTTTTCAGCGTACCTTACTGTTAAGTTCAAGACACTACCTCACGTACGCTCAAACCATAACCCCATTTTCAAAACACTACCGTCAGAATATTTTAACAGCGTAAACCAATCCCCTTTGGAAATCATCTTATACCCTAGGGTCGAGTTAGTAATCGTTGAAACCTATTAGACAACGTCATTAAATAGTTAGTGTGAAATCTCATAACACTATTAATTAAGCTGAATGCAATTATTATAATTGGTTATGGTTTTAGTGTTAGTGTGATAAACAGTTAGTGTGATAATCTGGCGAGGAGAATACATAAGTACTCATTAGGGCTAACGTTATTATTACAAATATATATATATATATATAACTAACTACAAATATAACTAATTATTACATATTGTGTTTAGAGTATATATACATATACATATATATATATATATATATATATATATATATGCATACATTGTTTATAGAATGGTGTACACGCACACGCACTCACTCACGCAAACACATGCGCTCGCACGCACACGCACACAATCATAGGCTTCTGACTGGGAGTTCGAAAATATCCTACTAATTTGCCAATATTTCCACAATTTCTTTAGAATCCATTCGCACGTTTGGTTAGGATGTATGAGCCTCAAGTCCATCTCGGCAGCCATTAATATTTCTTACCCCCACAAAATTTCAAATATGCACATCCCCCACAGTTCCCCGCTACGTTCCCGCCGCCGGCGACAAAGAAATAAAAATAGAATGACGCTAACTTACTCGCATTCGTGCACTCAATGAACTTATCGGTTAAACGACGAGGTTTATTAATAACATCAGTCTGGTGACAATAACTTTGTTTTTAATGTTTACGTAACCCTTATTACCAATATATCCTACCCCATATAAAGTTGTTTATTGCTTGTCCATCCAAACACCCCGACTTCCCATCAAGCGAGACGTACTGTATGAATGACCCCAAACACATAGAAATTAATATAAAAAAAACAAAAAAAACATTAAAAACATTACGCTACCCCTACGCTCAAAACACTACCGTAGTGTTTTCGAGGTGTACTGTTTTCATCTTACTACACCGTGTCAACCTCGCTGTCATCACCGTCAACATAAACTTCTACAGTGCTAGCAGAAGCCACCGGACTGGCACGGTCAGCACTTGTTGTTGTTGTTGTTGTTGTTGATATCGGGTTCAACATGAGTTCATCGTGGCTGTCAGTGCCCATGTCACTTACTTCGACGTCGCTGTCAAGTTCCGAAGTTTGCAGACAGAAGTAATCTTCTATCACTTCCCGCACCGCTGATCTGTCACTAATACCACATTTCGAACCTTTTTTCAACAGTTGTGTTATCTGCGAAGCTCGATCCATAATTATATTCACATAGAGCTAAAAACTTGCTTGAATTCATGAGCTATGATAGCTTGACAACCTGAGACGAACTCGGAGATTACTTATAAATAATTTATGCAGCTGGGTCAAGTAGCTCTTCCCAATCACCTCGTGTATATCGTGAATACGACTTCGTAATCCCTACTTGACCCTGTTGCATACATTTACAAGTATTAACTCGAGGAGCCCGTGAACTTTACAGTTCGCCAAGTCGTGTTTACGATATAAACGAGCCCACTGGAACGCAGAATAACGCTCGCGGCGGCGCGCTGAAATCGTGCTAATTTTGTCATTCAGTTAGCTGGTCATTGTTTTACCAAAATGAGTGGTAGGTGTCGAATAAAACAACGTTATGCCATGTTATATTGCGTTTTTGAGCTGCACACTTTACAAAATAAAAGATTATATTAAACAATACAGTTCCACTACAACAGGCAGTACATCATAGAAGCTAGAAAAGGACCTGTAAGAAGATGTAAAAGATGTAAGGCGCCGTCCGGTTTGCTTATATCATAGCATGGGGATGTACATGCTTTGCTTATATTAACGAAGACGCCATCATTATGACGTCGCCAGAAATGCGGCGGCGACTACGCTAGTGATGGTGCGTCGGCCGTCTCATGGTGACGTCACAGTGCCATCATCACCGCCGAGCGCTTTCGAGATACGCCTGTTTCCTCGGAGGAATTTGTACCGCGTCATTTTGACAGTAGCGCTATGCCAATGGTACCATGCACGTGCTTGGGTGCGTGCATGCGTGCGTGCGTGCGTGCGTGTATGTTTGGAAGACATAAGACAGCTCGTTTGAGTGTGTATATATTTCTAATGATGTATACAGTGCAACCTTCTTTTTAAAGACGCAGACGCCATTCCGCGGTTAATTTCAAACAGCGACATCAGCCAAGCAAACAGGGCCAATGTCGTAAACGTTGAAAGAAAAAACAAAAACAACTTCGCCACAGCTAAATGTCCGTTGTAGCGATTACGCGATTTTCGTGTTTGGATTCCTTTCAACGTTCAGATGGTCAGCTATATTAACGAAGCTAGCGTCGGGATATATTAAAGAGTTGTGGTGGCAGCGACAGAGTGAGTGGAGGCGCAGTATTCAAGGAGCACCTGAGGAGCATTTTTATCTACACAGGTTTTAACCTGATTTAGGATATCTGGCGCACAAGCCGCTGCGCCACAATACAGCTGTGTATCTGTATCTGCTGAATAATTGTTAAATCCCTCTGGGCATCGCGCCGATGGATGGCGGTTGCCCTATGAGCATTGGGCACGGCCCAGTAGTATTTTTACGTTTTAGGCGTCCTTAGCCACAACCGATGACGCCTGTATGATGTTCCTTTCAGTTAAGGTCTGGGAAAAATGAGTTTCTGTATTCAGCATTGTTCGATCTTATGTGTTTGTTTTTGTAAGGATGATTAGAACGTGTGCGTCTGTCTGCGGGTTTTCGAGTGCATTTATGTTTGCTTGCATGCCCAACTGGTCCACCTGTGTATGGTTGGCTCTGTCTAACAGGCGCGTGTCGGCAAACAGACGGACATTAAATGTTACTTGCTTGGGTAAATCATCTGTATGCATTGAGAAGAGTAGAACGGCTGGGGGAGTACTCCGAGGTACGCCTCACTCGACAGTGACATAGGCAGGGAAGCTCCCTTCTACGAGGACACGCTGTGTACGGTGGTTCAGTAAACTATCCATCGATGGATGTTCGCATTTCTGCCATAGTGATTGAGTTTAGAAAGGTGTTTGTTAATGGGTACAGCGTCGAATGCTTCAGGGAAATCGAGAATAGCAAGATCCACTCGGATTTTAGTATCCCCGAGTTTCTGCAGATCCTGTAGAGTTGTTACTATATGTGACTCGTGTAAATGTTTTTTTCTAAAACCATGTTGGACGGGAGTCAAAACGTCATACTCATCAAGATGTGTACGGACATGTGAGCACATTATATGCTCAGGAAGCTTACACGCTATACATGTAAACTATATAGGCCTGTAGTTGGACGCATCGTGAACCCAGCCTTTCTCATGTATCGACATAACATCTGCCTTCTGCCAGTCTCATAGTATTTCCCCTGTGTTAAGTGACTTGTTAAATAAGTGTTTAAAAATAGGAGCAAGCTCCGCTGCTAGTTCCCTCAGTACGCGACAGGGAATATTGTGTGGACAGGACGCTTTAGAAGGGTTGATATCCGACGGTAGATTTTTGACACCAGCCGTGTCAGCATGAAATATACCTATCGGTGGGACATTTTTTCTTTGCTTATAGGTATGGCTGTGATTTCATCTTTTGTGAAACTATATGCACCTCAAGGCGAAATTCGCTCGCAATAGTCAAGCTCTTTGTAGGGTAGAAGAAATGACGTCGCCAGAAATGCCGCGGCAACTACGCGAGAAGTGGCGCGTCGGCCATTTCGTGACGTCACAGTGTGTCGTCTCCTTCGTTCCCTTCCGCCATCACAACGCACGGACCGCCGAGCGCTAAAGAGAAACGCCTGTTTCTGTGGAGTCGTTCATGCTGTTTCCATGTGGGGAATTCGCACTTGATAATTAATGTACAGATCTATGCTACTGGGATCAAGGAAGGACGTACTTGTTTAAAGGCCACGGACAGTGACAATTTTAATATCCGTTGTTTTTGCATAAGATGGTACTTTGGTGCGTGGTTAAACAATCCCAGGCCATTTTGGCCGTTCCCGCCAATTTATGTGGTAGTGGCGTCGTTGAGATGTCATGGCCTGGCGTCTATCTCAGCACGGGTCGTTCATTTCGCGTCCCAAGTGTATAACATCACACCAGACAATCTCGCACGAGCGAGAATGCGTCGGATGCGCGACCATATTGGTTTTGTGTGACAACTGACCTTCTGGAGTTAACGCTCGTTCCCTTGATTTAAGTTGATTTTGGTAATACTGTCGGATATATTTATGTTGACGAAGGATAGATAAGACCACCAGGCAATTGAAAACCAAGGTAAATAGGTGTGTCGTGTTTGGATGCAACGGTATTTTCGTCCCAAAGCAGGTGTCCATACACGAATTTCCCCTGGATGGTGCAAAAACACTGAAAATTGCGTGGGAACGCTTTGTTCAACGAACCAGGAATCCCCGGAATATTGCATCGCGCACCTCTATACCTTCATATGTAGCAAACATTTTGTGCAAGATGTTTTTGTGAACTGGTGTCCGTTCACCCTGGGATTTGCGAAGAAACTGTCACTGAATAAAGCTCCAACAAGAACAGTTGTCAGGAAAAGGGAAGCTCACAGGGTAAGCTGATTTTATGTTGTCACATGTTTATCAGAAATGTGTCTCATGTTTTGTTATTTTTCATACGAGCAATGTACATGTGTAGACCTACCTGCTAAACAGGAATTCACGAAGGGAGTTAGATTTCACTTTCGTTTTAGATATCACCCCTTTCTCTTTGTCGATTTCGAATTGAATCCCCTTTCATGGATTGAAATGGATTTCATAAAATTGAATAAAAACATAGTTATTATCTGACAGGAAGATCTGAAATGCTTTTCCAATTCCAAGAAATAAACGAAGAGTCAATTCTCAGTATAATTGATAATTTCTCTGTAATAATAATAATAATAATTGCTTTATTCACAGACTCCATGCAACATACAAGTACATTATCATGGTTCTATAGTTGTAAAAACCAGTAGTGGCTGTGATGGAATTACATTGAAACAAATAAAATATTTAAAATTTATTTTAATAAAACCCTTAACATTACTTCTTAATCAAATATAAAAAACTGGAATTTTCCCAGATAAGATGAAAATTGCAAAAGTTATTCCTATCTTTAAAAATGATGACGAAACATTATTTCATAACTACAGACCGATATCTCTGCTACCAGTAATTTATAAGATTATCGAAAAAGTTATGCATAATCAGATATATTCATATTTTACTGAACACCAACTTTTCAATGCTAATCAGTACGGATTTAAATCTGGTCACTCAACTGAATATGCCATTATGGAAGTTATAGACCGTACAATAATCGCACTGGATTCTAATGAAACACCCATTAATATATTTTTAGACTTATCAAAAGCTTTCGATACTTTAGACCACTCAATTTTATTAAGTAAACTAAATCTGTATGGAATAGGCGAATCTGCCTTAAAGCTAATGGAAAGTTATTTGAAAAATAGAAAACAGTACGTTATTTACAACGTTAGTAGTATACAGGTCCTGTACGGTCTCAAAACCCTACTTATAAAAAACTTTTTAATGACCACTAAACGTTTTCGGCAACCTACTTATAAAAAAAGATAAAAGGCTTTTTTTGACACTAATTAGTTTCGGGAACCTACTTATAAAAAACGTGATTGATGACCCTTGTAATTTGATACTAATTGGACACCTACTTATAAAAAACGTGATTGATTACCCCGAGATACCACCTAGCGGTGAGTGCAGAGACCCTTTTAGTTGGTCCCCTAGCGATCAACGCCGTACTTAGCGCGTGCTGACGTAAGCAAAAATGCGTTTATCGCGCGAATATATAACCACGATAAAACCACTGTGTGCAGATTTCCCCCGTCAGCCCTATGTGAATGGCCCACTGTACCCTATGTTGACAGCAGCGATAAGAACTGCTGCTGCTGGAGTGGACTATGACCCCTGCATGACAGCATAGCTGGCTAACGGTGAACGTTCTGGTGGAAAGATTAAAACGAAACTAATGCGTTGTGCGTTTAAATACATCTAGTCGTGGGATTACAATGAAACCAAATGCATAAATACGCTAACGTTCAGTTGGTGATACTGTTCGTAGTAAGGTGTTTATGTAGTGGATACAGACGCGTGAAAACGTGAGTAGTGACTGAAATAATTATTGCGTGAAGTATCGGAGCATTCGTCCGCGACCAACGGGTCTCCTGGTATCGGGGGAGTTGAAGCCATCTCGTTGGTAAAATTCAGTGGGTGGAATTGGTTTCTTCCACAGTCCATTGGGCTGTTTTACCAGGAATACTCTTGCGAGGCCGGGCGTGTCGTCATCATCCGAGTCGTGGTGGCTGCTAGGTGTCGGCGTGATGGGATGACTCGTAGGAGGTGTGATTGCGTGAATTGAAGGTGCAACCGTGCATGTCGGTTTAGATGATGATGTGGTGGTTGTACGCAGTTGGATCGGTCTATGAAATAAAACCACAATACATGTTTAAACAAAGGGTGGTAAAATAAAATGAGAACCATGCATGCGTACTTACAACTGTTTAAATGGTAAAATAAAATGAGAACCATGCATGCATGCATAAAAGCAGACTTACAACTGTATAAATGATAAAATAAAATGAGAATCATGCATGCATAAAATAAAATGAGAACCATGCATGCATGCATGCGTACTTACAATTGTTTAAATGGTAAAATAAAATGAGAACTATGCATGCATGCATGCAGACTTACAACTGTTTAAATGATAAAATAAAATGAGAACCATGCATGCATGCGTTCTTACAATTGTTTAAATGGTAAAATAAAATGAGACATGCATGCATGCATGCGTACTTACAATTGTTTAAATGGTAAAATAAAATGAGACATGCATGCATGCATGTGTACTTACAACTATTGAAATGGTAAAATAAAATGAGACATGCATGCATGCATGCGTACTTACAACTATTTAAATGATAAAATAAAATGAGACATGCATGCATGCATGCATGCATGCGTACTTACAATTGTTTAAATGGTAAAATAAAATGAGACATGCATGCATGCTGCGTAAAAGCAGACTTACCGTTGTGTTGACTTATGTGGCGACGTAGTTGTTGTTGGTGTGTCCATGGTTGGAAGTAGGGAACGAAGAAATGTAGCGTCGATTGCGCGTGAGTTCAGAAGTGTGTATGAAATATTTAATGCGCGCACCGTCAAACAGCGGTGGCGCATGACACTACGGCTTATCGTGATCGGAATGTGAACGGAGAACAAAGGATTTTTACAAACAATAAAGGAAACGTTAAAAGCATGAAATTAAACGTTGTACACGATCGCTGTGGGGTCAGGAAACATGAGGTGCAGTGATATTAGAGAAATTCGCTGTAAAAGTCACATTTGACGATGGATGTACTGACGTGACCGCTAACTTTTTTCCTAAAACAAATTCCTCGGTAGACTAGGCAGAATGCGTTAAATGCACATGCACGTAAATATGACATCTGTTGCGCGTGACTTATCGCGATTGGAATGTGAACGGAGAACAATGGATTTTCAAAAACAATAAACGAAACGTTAAAAGCATGAAAATAAACGTTGTATAGGTTCGGTGTGGGGTCAGGAAACGTGAGGTGCAATGATATTAGAGAAATTCGATGTAAAGAGATATTTAACGGTGAATGTAGTGACGTGACCGGAAACTTTTTTCCGAAAACAAAATGCCTGGGATGTATGAAGTATGCATGCTGATAATTGAGTAAGATAACGGTATTAGTGTGAAGTGCGCATGCGCGTTATGTTATAGACAATGACATTTCAAAAACAATAAACGATCAGTTAAAAGCATGAAAGTAACGGTTGTACACGATGAGTTTGGGCTCTGGAATCGAGTGGTGTAATAATATTAGATAAATTCGATGTAAAAGGCACATTTGACGATGGATGTACTGACGTGACCGCTAACTTTTTTCCTAAGACAAATTCCTCGGTATCGACGTCGTTTGCGTTAAGTACGCATGCGCTAGATTTGTAAGATAACTGTAGACTGTTTAGTGCGCATGCGCGTTATTTTGAAAAGTATAAAACGGCTGAGAAAATGCTATATTGTATGTCGCCGGAGTTCTAACGTGTATTCTTTCTACAGCAGAAGCAGCAAGCAGCAGACGTTCTTCCGCGAAAACATGGCAGATGAAAATCCACCAAAAAAGACCAAGGCACCGCGCAAGCAGTCACTGAAGGCGGCCAGCGGTCAACAGCAGCAGCAACCTTCACCGGTGGTAGCAGCCGTGTCAACGGGAGCAGCACCTGTTAAGCGGCCCGTCGTGCTCATTGCGTCACCGTTGGCTGCTACTGTCGGGCGAAAGCGAAGCGCCGAAGAGGCGTCCTTGGGCACCGTCGAGACGGCTGAGGGACACCCACCCCTGACGCGGAGCGAATCATTGGAGCGTGAATGCGAATCGTCGGCGTCGACGCGCGCCACATTGGTGAGTCTGAGGCATCTGAAGTGTGCTGTCAACGGTGTGTATAAACTTCTGTTGCCCGTTATGATCGACGCTGTGTCGTACAAAGAGGTTGGCGCCTATTTGGGATGTTCCCGTTGTCGCCGGAAATTGCAGAAAAGCAAAGGCGGGGAACTGATATGCCGAACGCACGGTGGAGTGTTGGTGCCGAAATATTACTTCGCGTTGCGTGTGATGGTGAAGGACGGCGAGGAGGAGGAAGACGAGCTTTGGCTTACGTTGTTTGACAGCCAAATGTATAATCTCGTCGAGTACACGGCCGAGTACTTGGTGGAGTTGAGCGAGGAGGATCTCCGTGACACTGTGCTTGAGTTAACCGGTACGAAAGTGGAGATCAGTGTGCGTAAGACGACTTGGAACGGGGAGCCCTCGTATACCGTGCGCACACTGAAGAGATTCGACGACGATGACGACTAACGTGTTGTGTTGTGTTGTTTGTAGGAAGAATGGCCGATACTGGTAGATTTGTTGACACACGCGAACGTGCAACAACGAATGAGAGAGCGTCGTAGTCGTGAAATAACCGAGGAGGCCTTTCAACTATTAACCGAGACGGCCGGAAATTACATAAGGGCGTTTTGGCTAGCTTACGAAGCAAACTTATTTTGTAGTATTCCGTAACTAACAGTTGTGCTTATATGCTGTAGTAAGTGCGCCGCCTACTGGAAAATATGCTTGCAAACAACGAAAGGATTCGTGCTCAGTACGACGAGGTTGCCACGTTTGCAAGAACGTTGTTGGAACGCGAAGTGAAGGGGTCGATAAAGAGGGAGGACCAGATCAAGAAAGAGGCGGACTAATAATAATAATAATGTGTTTGTAGGAGGCGCTAATGCAACACACCAGGCGTGAGTGTATGCGCGACTTCCTACACGCATTCCTGACGGTGATTCGTAAAGAGTAGAACTGCTTTTTGCTGTAGGGTGGAAGCGGAGTGCGTGACGCCCACGTATTGGACGCGATCATCGAGGAGGCACTCGGTGGATCGATTGCGACCCGAACGCGTCCTCCTCCACCGACGTATAACGAAAGCGTATACACGCCGCTGGGGACGATGGGACCGACGTGCGCTCCGTGCTGGACCCTATCGGAGGAGATGGCGTCCCAACGTCAAAACGTCGTGCCGAGCAGGGCCCAGTTGGTCTGCCGTTATGAACGGCTGGCAATGGACCTCGTCGCCGAGACCCTCGGTGAAATGATTCTGGAGCGGGCACGGGATCATTGCGTGGTATGTGAGCCGAATGAAGGCTGTCCATATGTACACATGACCGGCTATCGTGCGGGACGACCAAACCGTGTATACATGCAGCGTTTCGACAACACGGGCTGTATCGTAACGCGATATTTCAACAGCGTCATGGAAACGTTCCTGCGTCTGTCGCTTATCCCCTGTTTCACGCGACTCGTGCAAATTCTACACGAAACTACGGTGTCAACTTCAGGTGGTCAGCAGCCACAAACTGGTCGTGCGGGAGAGTTGTATTTGGTGCAGTTTGTGTCGGACTGGCTGTTAGGAACGAACTGGCGTGATTACATGAACCGTGTGCAGCTGGAGTCGGCCGTGCACACGTACGTGCAGCGCCGGAGCGGACTGGAATGAAGAACGAACAATAGAATAAAGAACACTGCTTGTTTTGCTAATATTTGCTTGCTATTGAAACAAAGGCTTCAACATTGTGTTCGAATGTTGTAAGCTACTGAATAAAACGTTGAAAATGTCCTTTCCGTTTCCGAGTTACCCACAACAAGTCACCGCTAGGGTTAGCTAAAACATTCCGATTTAGTTATAAAAATTACCGCTAGTCCATCACTCGTTACCGCAAACACATTTCTTACACTATCGTTCCGAGTTCCCCACCACTAGGGTTACCTAAAACATTCCGAGTTAGTTATAAAAATTTCCGCTAGTTCGCAACCACCATCACCACTCGTTACCACAAAAAAAAACATTCCTTCCACTATCGTTCCGAGTTACTCGCATTACCTAAAACCACATTCCTCCCGCTAGGGTGTACTTACCACCACCACCACCACCACAGTCACCACTGTTATAAATAGCGGTGGTCGAAAAAATATCAGCACATTAGAGAATGTCACCACCACCATCACCTACTAGATGGCAATGTCCGAAATGTGGGGCCTATTTCGCGAAACAATCGACGTTAGAGCGACACGCGAAGAGTTCGAAAAGATGGGGCAACGAAGGGCTATGCGTAAAACGCCGAGAGTGCCCAAAATGTGGCGCGACGTACACTTCGCGTCACGCTATGCTACGACACCTGAAGGAGCGGTGTGGTCGTCAGACGTCGCCACCTCCTGGTAGTAGTAATGAATCAGTGGTGGAGGCGGCAGCCGCCAGGGCGCCGTCACCCGAAGATCTACAGCGTATCGTGGACGAACACCGGCGTAGCATAGAGACGTCGGTAGCGCGCGGTGCCGTGCAGTCCCGTTACAACTATCGCATGACCGCCTGTACGAGTACGCGGGTGCTCGAACCGCGTCTGAGGGAAATGTTTCGCGAACAAAAGAATGCGTTTAAAATTAACGTAAGCTACGGTTTCGTATTACGCCACAAGGTGTCGTGTCGGTACCGATATTTTCATTCTTCCTGTAACTGTTGCGGTCGCCTCCTCGTAAAACCCGCCCTAGTTACCGATAGCTGTTCGTTCGAACGATTCCTCGACGCCGTGCGCACGACCGACGTACTGCAGTACGCCATCGCGCAGCGTCCCGACTCGGGGTGGATCGTCGAGCTCGTAACGAACGCCACCTACTTCGTGAACGCCATCATCAATCATCCTATCGGCTGCGTTGCCGTGACGCTTCCCGCCTACGTGCGCCTCAACAGGGCCATCGTGTCGTTGACGAAAGATCATCGAGGTACGCCCTACGACGACCATCTATGCCTCTTCCGGTGCATCGGTCTCCACCTACAAGGTCACCGACGAGGCGAAAGTGGCCGCCACATCGATACGAACCGTTTAACGAAAGTCGCTAAACGACTCCACGCGCAGTATTGTCGCGCCACGCGCACATCGGCCTCGAACGGTGTGCGCCTGAACGAACTGGATCGCGTGGAGACGGTTTTCGACATCAACGTCGTCTTCTATCGACTGACGAGTGACGTCGCCGAAATAGTCCGTCGGTCGCGCGAAGCGCACCGCACGACCCTGAACGTCAACCTGTACGAGACGCACTTCTCGTACATAAGCGACTCGCGCGCGTACACGAAAACGTACAAGTGCGGAAAATGTGGCAACGCCCTCTGGCGGAGCGCATCCAAGTTACGACGTCACAAAGCGACGTGCGAAGGTGGCGTTCGTCACGTGTTCCCCGACGGAATCTACCGACCGTCGCCGTCCGTATTCGAGCGGCTCGACGACGAAGGCATCGACGTCGGCGACGACGACCTGCGCTACTACCCGTACAGCGCGACGTTCGATTTTGAATGCTATTTCGCCGATACCGATCTGCCCACGGATACCGACAAATGCTGAGCGTGAGCGTCCCGTCGAACGTGCCCGGTCACGAAGTGGCGCGGTGTTACGTCACGACCGGCGATTCGACGGAACTTGCGCGTTGCCTCATCGACGACCTGGAAGCGGTGAGCGCGGCGGCGTGCGCGATTCTACGCCCCCGCTACGACGCGACCTTCGAGGAGCTCGACGCGCTCGACGCCGACTGGCGGCGACGGTGCAATGATGACGACGACGCCGACGCGTCACCGTACGTCACTCTCGCCAACCGACTGTGGACGCACCTTCGTCAAATGCCCGTACTGGGATTCAATTCGGGTAAGTACGATCTCAATGTCGTCAAGAAGTACTTGACCCCCCTGCTCATAACCGGCGACGCGCAGCACACGTCGTCGGCGTTTACCATTAAACGTCAGAACAATTACATGTGCCTGTCGACGACGACGTTAAAGTTCCTGGACATAACGAATTACCTAGCGCCCGGCGTTAGCTACGATCGCTTTCTGAAAGCGTGCGGTTGCACGGCAACGAAGGGGTACTTTCCGTACGAACATATCGACGCGTTGACGCGTCTGGACGAAACCGCCCTGCCGTCGCGCGAAGCTTTCTACAGCCACCTGAAACGCGAGGGAATCTCCGCGGAGGCGTACGAGATTTGCGAGACAGCGTGGCGTGACGAGGGCATGACGACGATGCACGATTTTCTGGTGTGGTATAACAATCGAGACGTGGCGCCGTTTCTCGAGGCCGTCGATCGTCAGTTCGCCTTCTATCGGCGCCGACGTATCGATATTTTCAAGGACGCCATCAGCGTACCGGGGTTGACGTTGTTGTACCTGTTCAACGATCTGCCAACGTCGATCCATTTCTCGCTTTTCAACGAGCCGAACAAAGATCTGCACCGTCTGCTGCAGGCGCAGATCGTCGGCGGCCCGTCGATCATCTTCGCGCGCCACCACGAGGCCGGCGTGACGGCGATTCGAGGCGGCGACGCGCCGTGTCGTTCGATAGTCGGCTTCGACGCAAACGACCTCTATCTATGGGCGATAATGCAGGAGATGCCGACGGGCTGGTACACACGCCGGCGCGCGGAGAACGCCTTTCGAGCGGAACGCGTGCACCGCTACGGCCGTATGGCCGTGGAGTGGTTGACGTGGTTGGAGGAGCAAACCGGCGCGCGTATACGTCACCAGTTGAACGGACGCGAGAAGCGCATCGGAAACCACCCAGTCGACGGCTGGTGTGCCGCCACGCGAACGGCGTATCAATTTCACGGCTGCTATTTTCACGGCTGCCCGACGTGTCAGGCGCACGTAACGACGAACGCCGTCAACGGACAACCGATGACGACGCTGTACGCCGCGACGATCGCCGTGACGACCTACCTGCGCCGTTTTGTCGATTACGTCATCGAAATGTGGGAGTGCCAGTGGCACGCCGTGCGACCACCCGCGGCGCCGACGCCGCCCGACGCGTCACGATGGCAACCACCGACCACCATTACGCGCTCGACGATACTGGAGGCGGTGCGCTACGGCTCTCTGTTTGGCCTCGTGCAGTGCGATATCGCCGTGCCGCAAGCGCTGCGCGACAAGTTCGCCGAAATGCAGCCCGTATTCAAGAACGTCGATATCGTGCGCGACGATCTCAGCCCGTTCATGCGCGACTACGCCGAGTCGCACGATCTCCTCACCCGACCTCAACGGACGCTCGTCGGTAACTACTTCGGCGCCGAGATCTTGCTCGCGACGCCCCTCCTACGCTGGTATCTGGCGCACCGTCTCGTCGTCGAGCGCGTCTACCAGATCGTCGAGTACGCGCCGATCGCGTGATTTCGCCGCTTCGGCGACACGGTCACGACGGCGCTACGCGAGGGCGATATCGATCCCGACAAAACGATCATCGCCGATACCTTTAAACTTCTCGGCAACAGTTCCTACGGGGAAACGATTACGCGCGTCGATCGGCACCGGGAAATCAAGTACGCCACGCCGATCGGCGTGTCGATGCTCGTCAACAACCGTCGCTTCCGGCAACTCGACGTCGTCGTCGACGACGCACTGTACGAGGTGGCGCTGAATAAGCGAAAAGTCGTCTACGGCCTGCCGATACATATCGGCTATTTCGTCTTGCAGTACGCAAAATTGAGAATGCTGGAATTTTATTTCGATTTCGTCGACGCCTACATCCCCCGTCCGCTCTTCCAGTACTGCGCTATGGACACGGACTCGGCGTACATCGCCCTCGCCGGACGTGACGTCGACGCGCTCGTACCGGAAGAACATCGCGAACACTACTTCCGGAATCGATCGCTGTGGTTCCGGCCGAATGCTGCGACGCGCACGTGGGCGCCTACGTACGACGGCGCGTCGTCGGACTAGCGTGGGAGGACGTGCCGGCCTTCTGCGCGCCCCGACGTCTGTTCGATCGTCGAACGCCGGGTCTCTTCAAAGAAGAGTGGCGCGGCGACGGAATCATGGCGCTGTGCAGCAAGACCTACTACTGCTTCGGCGGCGACAACGGTCCGAAGTACAGCACGAAGGGACTGAGCAAGCGACAGAACGACATCGACGAGCACACCTTCCTCGCCGTACTGCGCGACCGTCGCAACGGCGTCGGCTGGAACCGCGGTTTCCAGGTGAAAGACTCGTCCGTGTTGACGTACGTTCAAGAACGCGTGGCGTTGAACTACTTCTACGCTAAACGCCGCGTGCTCGACGACGGCGTCACCACGGCGCCGATACTCGTCTAACTCGTATAACTCGTCGTCTAACTCGTCTAACCTAAGGAATACCCCACCACGCCCTATGGGTAGTTTCTGTATGTATGTATGTATGTATAGGTAGGGTAATAAAAAACACCAACAACAATTGTGTACATCATCGTTTGTTTTTTATTTCTACTACTGTACACGTAAAAGCGAAATTAATGCGGTTTTAACAAATCGTATACGAGACAGTCATTGGCAACCCGATTGGTGACAAATAGGCTCTGGAACGTCGTCAACGGCATAACGCGACATCGGAGGAGAAGGTGGCGAAGCAATATTTTCCGCACACGTTAGAGATGGCGCTCTGCAGCCGCTTGTCGTTGTACGTCCACGCGTCGCCGCTGTGACGGTGGAGGAACGCGTGGAAGTCGGCGTGCAGCGGCGGCAGACCGTACGAATCGAAGTTCTCGCCTCGCCGGTCGGCGTCCACGTAGACGGCCACCCAGTGCTCGTTCGCCGCCGTCGTCGGTGTTGCACACGAAGGCCGTCGGGTAAACGGTGGCGGTGGTGGTGACGGTAAGTAGCGCGTCTTTAGGCACGACGCCGAAGACGATACGTTTAGCGTACGTATCGTGTTCCAGGCGACGCATCAGTTGAAACGTATCCATAGTTACTACCAGTCGTACACGACGTTCAGGTTCCTGTCGATCTCCATCACCGTCTCGAATTCCGCGTACACGACGACGTTCACCGGAAGGGGTAGCGGCGTCCCGAAGTGCATTTCGGTACCCACGGTCCCCTGACGCACGACGTTGAAATGGTCCCTGTCGCAACAGTCGGGGGTCAGGTCGAAACCGAAGATGGTGTACCCGGCGCCGAAGTCCGTACGCGATACGTCGTTCCCATCGTCCTCGTACGCAATTCCGCTGGCCTCGAAGAGGTTCATGTAGCTCCACACGTACCGGTTGTGCGGGAAGTCCGACTGCAGCGGCTTGCTCGGCACCTGACGTCCGTCGACGACGAGCGTGAGGAAGTTTATGTCGTTGTGACGCGCGTCGAACGGATTTCTAGTGTAGTCTCCGTTGTAGGCGACGTTATCGATCATCATCAGGAAGATGCGTTTCGGAATCGCACCCATGTACAAGTTCTCTTGCGTGTGCGATAGCGTACCCGCCGTTATCGAGAACGATTTGCAGTCGACGCGGCGCATCGGAAACTTAGCCGTTCCCAACGTCCACGCTTTGATATGTCCCATCTGGACGTCCGGGTTCAACTTCACTTTTCGCACGTGCAGTCGAATCGCCTGCAGCCCGACGCGCCACCCCGGTACGGCTTGCGCGCCCATGAGTGCGAAAGTGTCCTTCGAGCGCACCATGCGTACTTTCGTGTCGACGCCGTTCGGTATGTGTCTGTTTATCATAAACGTGTCGACGTGCACGCGTCCCATCATCTCCACCTCGTTGCTATCGGCTGTCATGACGCGTCGTGCCTCGAACCCGACGTTGTTTTTCCCGAGCGTGTCCATCCGTCCGGCGGTGTCTTTGTACCACAACGAACCCGTGAGATGCGAACGTTTCGCGTCGCTACCGTAACTCAGCAGCGTCTCGAGGTAGTCCCGGTACGCGTACGTATTGGTCGACGGCGTCACGAGGGTGTTGATCTGCGACACGTCGATTTGACTGAACATCGAATGCAGGAAATTGTTGACCGGCGCCACGTTGGCGCCGGCCGCCAGATCGGTACCGTCCCCCTGAATCACTTTGAAGCGCACGTACACTTGAAAGCTCGCCAGGTCCGTATAGTCTTGGCCCGAACCCGAGATGAGGAACTCGATAGGGCCGCCGGCGTCGAGAGTCGTCAGCGGCTGGTAGACGGTCCACTGACTGCTCTCGACGCTCGTCTGCGTCACCGGCCCGCTGAACAGCTCCAGTTCGGCCTTCACGCCCTCGCACGTTGCGCCGTTCACGAACATCATCGTTACTCGTCGAATATGTCGTGATCCGTTCGACGCCGTGTCTTCCGCCTACTGACGGCCGTCGCCTCTAGGCGCGGTCTCTTTATGCCAGCGACGGCGCCCCCGCCGCCGCCGCCGCGGCAGCGCTGCTGCTGCTGCGTTCTTTTCTTCCTATTCTTCTTCGCCGGTGCCTGCGAATTCAATAGACCGTCGAGAAGATCGGCGCCGGCCTCCTTCGCGCGCCGTTTTATCGACTGTTTCAGATTACCGCCGGCGACGACGTCGCGCGCCACGTGCATGCCGGTGTTGAGCGCACGTTTTCCCAACGCCAACGCGCCTCTCTTGATAAGCGGCATGGCGCTTCGAAACAGGCTCCCGAAGAGATTGCCCAGACCGTGACCTCGTTGCCCCCGACCACCGACGAAGACCGGCAGCTGAACGCCGGCCTGACGAACGTAGTAGTCCACGTACGGGTTCTGCGACGACGGCGACATGTTAAAACAATTTCGATTTACAGCGTCTGAAGTGAAGCGTCGTCACCACCTTCCCCTGCTCGAATGGTATCGGTTGGCCGTGATCGTCTCTTATATCGACTTCGACCTCACCAAATTGATTCCGCAGCAGCTTCACGTATTGCACGCGGTCGAACGTTTCCGAAATAATGTCACCGTTCTCACCGCGGACGGCGATGTTTCGAAAGAGTGGCGCGTACACGTCACCGACGACGCGCGGTTCCACGAGATCCGTGTACGCGTACAGGCTCTCGATGCCCGCCGACATATTCACCGTATCGCGACCTTCGTACTCGTACGTGTACGCGACGGGCATGGTGTCGATGACGACCGCCGGCTCGGGGCCATACATGGACGCACTCAGGATCGTGTTGCTATAGAAACCTAGCACGTACTTCAGACGGCTCGTATGAGGTATGATAAATTCGACACCTGGCGACATACGTAGCGTAAATCGGTTAGAGACGGCGCAGTATTCTAGCATGGCCTTGACCTTCTTGGTGCATAATTTATCTAGCGCCTCGTTGATCCTGTTCAACAACGTATAAACGTTGTTGTAGAAACCGTGAGGAATCGTGGTCTGACGGTATATCAGGAGGGTCGTTCCGTGTTCGTCTACCTGCGAGTAAACACCCGGATCACCCGTCGCGCAAGTCAGGTAGAAGTAGGCGTCCTTCTTTCTCACGTTGTACCACGTTTGCGGATACTGTAACGACACCGCTCCGCATTCCCACTCCCCTGACAGTTCGAAACGTCACGGCAACGTCGTGACGAAGTGCGTCAACGTATTTTCGGGGTGACGCTTCATAGACGCGTTGCTCGGTAGCGTCAGGTAAAAGTCAGACGAGACCGACATCGTGTTGTTGTCGACGTTCGCCGCCACCAACACTCATAGACGGACTCGGGAGCAGGTAACCGATACAGCTGCTCAACAGCGCCGTCCACAGGTTGGAGTCACCTTGACCTTTCGTCAGATTGTATATACTAACGGCGATGACGAAGTACAGGACGACGACCTGACAGAGGAATACGATTTCGGCCTTAGGGTATTTGTTGCCGCAGATTCGCCATGGAACGGGTTCGGCGGTGGTTGTGGTGGTAGCGTCGATGGAGTCCGCGTGCTCGTCGACGGAGTCCGCGTGACGATCGCCACTCGAGGTAGTTTCGTCGTCGTCGCTCATCGTCGCGCCACTGCGCTCTGTCGATACAGCAGGGACCTTTATACGATAAGAACGAAGATGCTTTGCATATTCCCGCCTCGTGCAGTCGCCAGCAGCCCGTGTGGCGCATCCAACGATTCATTCTCATCGCCGCCTCCTCGCTAGTAGTAGTAGTCTTTTTATAGGTCCACGAGCGACTCGGCGTCGAACCAGCTGTTGAAGGAGGCCGGATATCCGCTCCATTTTACGAGCGCCTCCGAACCACCGCCGCCGCCACGACGCCGACGACGCTGTAGAACCGCCTCCACGCGATACAGTTTGTCGTTCGGAACGACTACGCGTTGTAGTTCCGGTTCGTAGAAGGCGCCCTCTACCGGCGTCCCGGCGTCGTCCTTCAGGCGATAAACGGGCGGTTCGGACGGGTGCACCTCTACGACGGTGAAGAGCTCCTCGCTCCAGTTAGCCATGTAACATTTTTTGAATTGACCCCTCGTCTTGCTGATACGTACGCGATCTCCCACGCGTAGTTTCGGTTTTCGCCGTTGACCGCTACCGACGTCTCCACCCCCGTACAGTCGTTGCCATACGGCCTCCTGATTCGTCGCGTCGACAATCGCCGTCGTCCTACCGATGCTTCGGTGGTAGGCGTTGTTGTACGATCGCACGAAATCCGGTAACGCCTCTACGTAGCGCAGCGTCTCGTGTTTCGTAAAATAGCGCCACATACGCGTCTTCAAAGTCCGATTAAACCGTTCCACGACGCTCGCTTTAGTCTCCTCGTTATGCGTCACGAAATGATGAACGCCGCGACTCTTTAGGAACGTTTGCAGTGGTCGGTTCAAAAACTCGGTCCCCTTATCGGTCTGCAGCGAGTTCGGCGTCTCGTCGTCGCCGCCATCGCTCAGCAGGCGCTCGAAGGCCTCGACGAGCGACGGGCCGGACTTACTCTTCAACGGAACGCACCCGGCCCACTTCGAAAACACATCGATCACCGTCAATAGGTATGTTATACCGTCGTTGTGCGTTTTCAGTCTAGTCAAGTCGACCAGATCGGCTTGCCACTGCTGGTTTCGACCGCCCACGATGACGGGACTTCGTTTGAAATATCGTTTAACCGGTTTGTGTAGGGAATAGGCGTCCTGCGACGCTAGCCACCTCTCGACAGCCGGCCGTCGGAGCTTCGACGCCCGGTGCAACGCGTCGACACCTCCGTAACTTCCCACCCGTTTCGGATCGAAGTAGACGCTATTCAGGTCGTCGTCGTCGTCGACGTCGTTTCGTTGCTGTCGAGGCTTTTGTTTTGGACGACGACTCCACCCGGACACCATGACGACGACGACGATGATGATGAATGTTCGATGATTATTATACACGTATAGAGAGCGATAAGCGCGATGGTGAAGCCGACGACCGTTATGGTGCGTCGTGACGGCATCACAACGTGTCCCACGCCGCGACGCCCAACGAAGGGGATCGTTGTCTGCGTTGTCTCGCCTCGTATCCGACGACGTCTCCACTCCGGCATCGCTGATGAACTAGTCGTCGTCGGCGTCATCGACGCCTCTTCTAGTAGGCGCTTCTGTCGTCGCTCCATGTACGACCGATAGCGCGGGTTGCCCACGAATTCCATAGGGATATTCATATCCTTCATGCGCAATCCGAACTCTCGCCATCCTACGGGCGCTGTCGTCTTCGATCTCGTTCGCATGAGATCGTTCACTAGATCGACCATGTTACTCCCCGCGATCGTTTTACCGTCGTACACGAATTCACCGCGCTCGTTCCATCGACACAACGGATCGGCTTTAATTTTTTCGATAAGCAGTCCCGTCTTCCCTTTCAGCGTTTTCGGCATACTGGCTATGATTTCGCGCTATACGACCTCCGACGATGGTGGCGCCACCGTCGCCGCTGCCCCCACCGCAGGCGTCTCGCCGCCGCTGCTGTTGACCACCGACACGCGTACCGGTTGCGCCGCTCGAGCCGGCTCTATCGTAATGTACCGACTCAGCAGTTGATTGTAGGACGCTACCTTTTCGTGTTCGGATAAATCCGAACGTTCTAGAATGTCCTTCATGTCGCTGTCCAGGCTACTCAGCACACGTGATCGGGGCGTGCACGACGACTGATCGACACGTGGCAGGAGGCTTTCCACCAATCGCGGGTCGACCAACGCCATCTTCTTTGCGTACAGCATCAATCACCCGCTGCCGATCACCTGTCTGAGCAGTGGCAGGAGAACGGTGCTCGCTAACGGCGCTAGCAGGGCCGTCAGAAAACCACCCGCACCCTTTTGTAAGACGGCTCGCTTCTGCTTAATCGCAACTTGTTTGTCGGCGAGTTTACGCAGGTGATTCCGGTATTTTGACAACACGCGTTTCTGTTTCGGCGACAACTTCACGTTCCCTTTCAGAATGTTGTACGCGCAATCGCACAGACTACAAATGAGACCGGCGTCCGCGTGGCCGATCACGGCTTTTCGCAGATCGATGTTTCGCCTATGTCTCTCCAACGGTTGCAGGGCGAAAATGTGTATCTTCACTCGATTCGTCGGTGCCGCCACCTTTGGTCGTCGCTTCGCTACCACCGTGCGCCCCATCATAACGACTAATAAACGTACGCGCCGATGTCCTCTCTCCTTATAGGATGCTGCCACCACCACCACCGCCGCCACCACCCTTCCGTACGTACACGTACTGAAGACGATCGTCCGGAAATATGCACGTACGCAGGCGCATGTCCTCTTCCGTTTCCTGTTTCAGATCCACGAATAGATAGCCGTACGCCGACGACGTCGCGTCTTTGAAAGCCTCTATCATGTAGTTGACCTTTCCCGGGTACATCTGTTTCGCTAGGTGACCTACTTGGCCGGCGTTTCGGGGGCTCTTGAATAGCACTATGTATTGGGCGTTCAGGCTGATTGTACGGTTTTCTTTCCCTTTCGGAAACATGTTCTGTCGCAGTTGTACGACCGACGTATTACAATGATGACTTTTTTTATAAATAGTACCGTCACCCGGCTATCGGTCTCCTCCATGAGGTCGTCGAGTACTAGAAGCGTTCTCGCTTTACCGTCTAAACGTTTCGGATCCGGCAGGCCGTCTACGAACTCTATTTTCGAAGACATAGACGCGTAGCCGCTCTGCCACTGCCCGTAGCACCACAGGATTTTCTCCGGCGGCGGATCGATCATAGCGTCGTGACGTATCAGACGCTCGACGAACGTCGTCTTACCGCACCCCGTAGGACCGGCTACTATACACGTAAAAGGATGCTTCAACGACGGTCCGTTCATTTTTCGACGACTGAACGACGAACACTTTTTACGCGTCTTTATAAGCATCGCGCAACTTCATCAACAGTTTACCGAGCATGTTCTTCCCCGCATCGCCCCCGATTCCGGTACCCCAAAAACCCTCCCTACTCGGTACCCATTCCACCAATTCGGCGTCCCCGGTCGCCAACAGTTCGGCCTTCAAATCGTTCGAGCCGTCAAACTTCCTCCTCAACAACGTCTTCATACACTTCACCCTAACGTCCGTCCATTTGGTTCCCGTTCTCTTTTTTCGAATGTCGTAACCGCGTCGTTTCGCTGCATAAGAGGATCGCGTACTTATGATACGTTCGGCACATTCCACGTCGTCGTAGAATATTGCTTTCCTATACTGATAGGCGTGCTCGACGGATCGAAAACCCCGACCGAACGCCGACACTCGACACAAATACATATTCGACAAGAACGACCGCGATCCACCAAACCTTATAGGTGACGACATCATACCGACTACCGATAACCCGCTACCGTCACCGCTTATATACTGTCACCACCGCTAGATAGAGGAACTAAAAAGTTGCGACTAGGGTTCAAACCCGGAATCTTTCGATCCCTAGGCGAACGCTCTCCTAAGAGAGCTATACCGTCGCCAACGATTATGCAGTGGTTTTACCCCGGTTATATTATAGGGAACAATGATCTCTGTACTCACCGCTAGGTGGCATCTCACATACAACGAATCTAAAAAGGGTCGACGAACGGATTCGGACCGGGAATCTTTCGATCCCTAGTCGAACACTCTCCCAGGAGAGCTAATCCGTCGTCGACGTTTATACAGTGATTTTATCGTGGTTATATATTCGCGCGATAAACGCATTATTGCTTACGTCAGCACGCGCTAGGTACGACGTTGATCGCTAGGGGACGAACTAGAAGGGTCTCTGCACTCACCGCTAGGTGGCATCTCGGGATAATCAATCACGTTTTTTATAAGTAGGTGTCCAATTAGTATCAAATTACAAGGGTCATCAATCACGTTTTTTATAAGTAGGTTCCCGAAACTAATTAGTGTCAAAAAAAGCCTTTGATCTTTTTTTATAAGTAGGTTGCCGACAACGTTCAGTGGTCATTAAAAAGTTTTTTATAAGTAGGGTTTTGAGACCGTACAGGACCTCTATACTACTAACGATACCATTTCTGAAACCCTGCCTATTACTACAGGAGTGCCACAGGGTTCTACACTGGGACCACTTTTGTTTTTAATTTACATAAATGACTTACCAAAGTCAAGTGAAATATTTAAATTCGTAATGTATGCGGACGATACAACTTTATTTACAACTATCCAATCTTTAAAGATATGTCCAAAAGACGTCGAACAACTTTTAAATACAGAATTAAACAAGGTAAATGAATGGCTGAAAATAAATAAACTGTCTTTAAATACAAAGAAATCCAAATATATAATACACAAACTAAGAAACAAACAAGTCAACAATTTCCTGCTTAATATAGATGAAACCAGAATCGAAAGAGTCCAAAACTTTAATCTTCTTGGGGTGACTTTGCAAGAAAACCTAAGCTGGGATATTCATATTAAAAATATTTCAATCAAATTTTCTAAATTGATAGGCATATTAATCAAACTAAAACGGTTTTTACCAGTAAATATAAAAGTTACTTTGTATAGCTCTTTAATGTTACCGTACATTAATTATGGCCTAAAGGGTTTTAAATGTAACAGAATAATCAAACTACAAAAAAAAGTGATGAAAATAATATGTTTAGCAAAATATAATGAACATACTGAGCCGCTGTTCAAGAAACTAAACATCCTTAATGTAACAGATATGCTGCACTTACAGAAATTGAAACTATACTATAAATATGTCCATATGACATTACCAGCATATTTGCAAAATGTACCATTTACGCTAAATAAAAATGTTCACAATATTAATACACGGATACATGACAACATCCATACAAATAGAGCAAAACATGACTTTGCCAAAAGATGCACTCGGTTTGATATTCCATTACTAATAAATAATACTGCACCTCACATAAGGAACAACATTTTAACACATAGCCTTCAAGGATTTATTAGTTATGCCAAAATATGTTTTCTACAAAATTACAGAATACAGTGCTCTTTGCCAAATTGTTATATATGTGGACATTCTGAATAACTAACAACTAATTATATCTTGTTTTAATCTTATTACTTCTTTTAATTTACGTACACAATGTACTCTTATTAATATGTCTGATGTAGTTGTAACCATCTGCCAGTTATAAAAGTAAGATAACTTTTTATATTTTTGTTTTTGAGATTTTGACATCTATTATTTGGTAATTTAATTATAATGCTTGTGTAACCGATACTGCATCTGATAGTATGCACTTGTGTTGTTATCATTTTATCGAAAGTGTTTAAGTAAGCCAAATATACTATGTTGAAAAATTAATTAAGGGGGTGGCTGCTACGAGAGCGACCAATAATGGTCTTAGTGGCAGTCTCCCTGACCCTTGTTTTTGTTTATCTACAGCTACCTGATAGTTCATGATTAAGATGTTGCTAATTTATTATTATCATACATTGATTGTTTTTACTTTTATGCTATATATTCTACTTTATAATACATGTATTTTGTACTTATTATCTCAACACATATTCAGTTTTTCATAATTGAACTGCAGGTAGTTATGGGTTTTTGATAATGATACCGATTTTGTTTGTACATATGGGTCAAATAAACACTTCCGATTCCGATTCCGATTCCGATTCATGGGCGAATGTCCCCCTTTCTGTGTTTCTATACACTGGTCCAATCCCTGGACAAGACCTGGGGCGGAAGTACTCGGTACTCATGTACTCGTGTACTCGAGTATATAGGGCCTGTACGTCTCGCTTTCGATCTGGGGACATTTTTGGGACAGCGACTGCTTTTATCCGAGCGTAAACAATGGGGTTCTGTTTTGTTTTTGGTTGTAATCATCACACTGTCCCCAAATTGTGTTAATTGTTTAATAAAAACACATACTGCCCAACATCTTTAATACTATCTGCGCTGCGTAAATCGCCATGACAGTGTGGGCAACTCAATATTAAATCAGACAAATATGTCAAGAACGTTATAACACAAGATTTTTATTTAAAAAAACAATTAATTTGTGAGCCAAACAATTGTCTGTGAAAATTGTCATAGCACATGGGCTTATTCAAGAGCTCAACATGAACCATACAGTAAATTGAAAATTTGTGTGTGATGGAAATTTCGCGATCTATTAATAAAATATATCGTTTTGTAGAGTATGTTGATGAACTGATGGACACACTTCTTGAGAAGACGTTGAGTGATGAGGAGGATTCCATGTGGGAGGCATGGGAGGACATTCAAGCCAAAGTCCCAGCCAACATGTGTTCCGAATATGAGATACCCAGTAAGACTGAAGCAGTAGCATTGCATGTGTCAAGATTTGCTAAATGAGTAGTTATATATCACCCTTCGGCGAGGGGGGTACTATTGATGAGCGACCGTGACCCGCACCCGTCTGCAGCAAGCATGTGTTTGTCAACGCTTCACAGGGTATATTTATTTTCGGGTTTCTTTTGAATTTGATGCAACCATTAGTATGGGGTAGAGGATGAACGCTATTGATTATGGTCAAAATGTGTTGATGTGTGTGGGTTTGACTGAGAAGAATAAGTCAAAATGTGTTGATGTGTGTGGGTTTGACTGAGAAGAATAAGTCAAAATGTGTTGATGTATGTGGGTTTGACTGAGAAGAATAAGTCAAAATGTGTTGATGTGTGTGGGTTTGACTGAGAAGAATAAGTCAAAATGTGTTGATGTGTGTGGGTCTCACTGAGAAGAACGCTTTATATATCAAAATGTCACTTTGATTCTTCTGAAAAGTGTAAAGGATATGGGTATTTGGAATGTGACGACCCATCGACCCCTGTTGACCATAGGGAATATAATGTTGGCACGTACATTTCTCGGTCATCTGCATTAAAAGTAGAATCCATACATTTAAGATCAGTTGGTCTGCTCAAACTTCTACAAAGAAAGATAATATAACAACTCTTTATATTTCTGATATCTCTATATCCTGACATCACAGGAGTATGTGAATATTTGTTTATGTCACTATACTGTTCACAATGTATGTGCTTTATGTGAAAAGTTGTCTACTAAATAAATATTTGATTTTTTTTCTTCTAATTGTCATTGTGCGGTTTTTTTTTAACGGGAAAAAATAAATGCGTACTGACGAATTTTCCAAATTCAAATATTTATTAAAATTCCAAAGTGACTTGTGCGTGAACGTATGTACAGGTAGTCATGAGAACCGGTCAATCCAGACCTGGTATAAACTTATGGCCTAATCCGAGCATACAAATATCACACACAGTAGCGATGATACACCTCGCAAACATTGCAAAATGTGATCTTCTTCTTCTCTGACTTTTCTTGTCATCAGAGGTCATCGGTATGGCTGGTAATTTACTTTCTCCATGTTGCCCTGTCCATCACCACATATGCACTCAGACCCACGATTTCCATGTCTCGTCTGCATGTGTCTTTCCATCTGGTATTCGGTAGTCATCTCCTTCTTCTTCCTGGTATCTCTGCATTTAGCACTCTTCTCACTATGTGTTCCTCTTCCCTTCTCATCACATGTCCATACCATTTCAATAGTTTCTCTCTTATCTTTTTGGATGCGTGTGTCACTCTCGTTGCTCCTCTAATGTATTCGTTTCGGATCTTATCTTTCTTTGTTACTCAACACATCCACCTCAGCATCCTCATCCCATTCGTCTCTGTCATTGCTTCTTGTCCTTTTGTTGTTGCCCAGGTCTCTGCCCCGTACAGCATTGCTGGCCTGACTACTGTTTTATAGATCTTCCCCTTCAACTTCAATGGCATCCTCCTGTCGCACAACATTCCACTGCATTTCTTCCAATTTCTCCATGCTGCACTCACTCTCTGCTTGATCTCTGTTTCCATGCCTCCTTTCTCTTCTATGACTGACCCTAGATATTTGAAGCGTGTCACTTTTTCCAGCTCGTCTACCAGTGTCTTTACAGTTGGTCCGTCTATCTCATCATTCTGTTCGAACCTGAAGTCCATGAATTATGTTTGCGGTCGAATAACCCTCATTCCTCTCTCTTCCAGTGCCTTCCTCCACGTCTCCATGTACTCTGTCATATCTACATTCTTTCCTCCACACAGCACAATATCGTCTGCGAACATCATTGATTCTGGTGCATCTTTTCTCACCTTCTCCGTCAAGACGTCCGTCAATATGAGGCACAGGTATGTACTCAATGCAGATCCTTGGTGCAACCAAACCGCTACGCCAAAGTTGCTGCTTTCACCAGCCACACTGTGCATGTCTCACACCCCCGATGCATATACTGTATCAGTGTGATGTACTTTTCCGTTACGTTCCTTTCTCTCGCACATCTCCATATATCCTATCTTGGTACCCGATCATGTGCTTTCTGCAGGTCTATAAATACCACTCTGATGTCCTTCTGTCCCTCCCTGTGTTTATATATTGTTTGTTTGAGAATGAAAAGCGCATCTGTGGTACTCCTGCCTGGCATAAACCCAAACTGACGTTCACGTATGGTGTGCGTCAGGAGTTTGATCCCTCGGTAGTTCTTACTTTTCTGAATGTCACTTTTTCCCTTGAAGATTGGGATCAGTATGCTCTGTCGCCAATGTGTTCTGAAGTCATGACACAGTTGAATAGTCTGCATAGTACCTTTACACCAAAGTTGCCCATACATTTCCAAGCTTCACCTGGTATTTCATTTGCTCCTGCAGTCTTCCCACTTTTTATAACTCTGAGTGCTTTCTCTGTTTCTTCGTCACTGATACTCCTTACCATTCCTTGATTCACATCCTTCTCCTCGGTTTCTACTCTCGGGTTTTCCTCGTTCATCAGCCAGTTAAACTATTGGCCCCCATCTCTCTTTGATGTCATCGTCTTTCACCAGTACTTCTCCTGTTGCACTTTTGACTGTAGGTATCTGGCCTCTGTCCTTTCCTGCACGGTCCCTTGCTGCTGGTATTCTATATATATCCTTCTGACCATCACTAGTTTCTAGGTTGTTGTACAATCTCTCTACTGCTTCTTCTCTCACTCCTGCGACCACCTTCTTAGACGTCGGTTTCGCTCTCTTGTACTATGCCCTGTCTATCTCTGCTCCTGTTCGTTTCCATTTCTTCAGTCTGTCTTTCTTTTCCTTAACTGCATTCTCAGTGTCAACATTCCACCACCAGCTTTCTACTCCGGACTTCTTCTTCTTCCCCGTTGACCTTCCACATACTTCCTCCCCACACTTCCTGATCTGCTCCGCTGTTTCTTCCCACCATTCTTCCACGTTCTCCTTTGTTACTTCATGTTTATCAGATAGTATCTCCATTATTATTCTCCTGAAGTTCTCTCTCACTTCTTCATCTTTTAGTTTCAACCATCTGATCTGTATCCTTCCCACTTTTCTCCTCTGTCTGGTTTTCGTCACCTCCAGTTCAGAAACTAGTATCGTGTGTTGCGTGATGATGGCCTCTGAGGGCAGTACTTTACAGTTCTTTGATTCGTTAGCATGCTCTTTCCTCACCATGATGTAGTCAATTTCGGTTTCTTGTCCACAGCTGTTATAGGTTACAAAGTGGTTCTTTCTCTTCTTGTAGACTATATTCAGTATCCTCAGCTGGTATGTTGTTGCAAAGTCTAGTATATGTATGCCTTCCTCATTTGGGACTCCTATTCCGTGTCCTCAGTGTACGACATTATATCCTATCCGAGCTCTTCCCTCATGTCCATTTAGGTCTCCTTCCACCACCATTCTACCGCAACTTGGTATAGCTTGCATCTCATTATCTATGTGCTCCCAGAATTCATCCATTTCCTCTTCTGTGCATCCAGTTTGTGGTGCATAGCAACTGATAACATTCCACACTTCTCCTTTGATCTCTAGTTTCACTCATCACTCTATCGCACAGTCGCTCCACTGCTAGTACTCTGTCTTTCAGATCTTCACATAATACAATTCCTACTCCATTCTTCGTCCCATTTTGTCCATGGCAATACAATTTGTATCCGGCATCGATCTCCCTTGCTTTGCTCCCCTTCCACTTTGTCTCCTGTACACACAATACTTGCAGGTTCTTCTTTAGCATCAATTCTCCAATTCTTCCTGTCAAGCTCCCAACATTCAGTGTTGCGAGTTTAATCTTCCTCATTCTCGCTCCTGTTTGGACTAACTTCCTTAGCCGCCTTCGTCCTTCAGAAGATAGCCCTTGTCCATTTATCGCTGAACTCTGGCGGGGGTCTCGCGTGTCGCGAGAGAGAGAGAGAGAGAGAGAGAGAGAGAGAGAGAGAGAGAGAGAGAGAGAGAGAGAGAGAGAGAGAGAGAGAGAGAGAGAGAGAATCATTCATTGGGACGGGCAGCTCCAACAGATGAGAAGAAAGTAGCCGTTGGTGCAAGGTTGGGAGAGGACGTGGGTAGAGTTACGGCAAACTTACGCGATTTGGAACAGCCCGTGGTGCTGTGCTTAAAGTGAATGATCACACGGACACACACACACACGCACACGCACACGCACACGCGCACGCACAAACAAATACACCCTCACACAAACACTCGTACATACGCGCACGCGCGATCACACATTCACGCATGTACGCACATGCGCGGGCGCGCACAGACGCGCTCGCGCACACAAACAGGTACACGTACATACCCACGCGTACGCGCTATTGCACACCCACACACGTACGAGCGCATACGCGCGGGAGTGCATACAAAGGCAGGCAGGCACGCACGGACGCACGCACGCACGCAAACACACATACACGAGGTATAAATTACCATGGTATCACAAAAATTATATATATATATATATATATATATTAGGACTATTAACACAAAGGAGGAGTGGGGTTTATCGTACAAGTGCAGTGATCCTTGTAAAAGTACCCTTCTAAACAGAACAAGGATAGACAGTACTTCACCCGGTGAAGTCAGTTGCACAAAAAAGTCGGGGTGAAATAAATGCGGGTACACTCGGTAGCAATACAGACAGATGTACGAGGGTTAAATTGGTGTAAACATGATAGTTATGCAGTTGGACCTGTTACACAGTTGGGTTTGGCTATCACAACCAGAAACATGGAAATTCTGCGATATAAATGCATGAGTAGCAAATCTACATTATATTAAAATGTTCAAACTGGATGTTAGAATAAATAGGGTCAACATAAAAGAAGGGGTTATGGTATTGTAATTACACGTTGACCTCCCGCGTCAAATACGTCATAGTAAATCAAACGGTGGATAGATTTATTATGGAGTCAATTTACTATACTACACCGGAGCTGGAACCTTTACACTTTGCTACTCTCAGACACGAGAGACGGTGGGAGGAGCGCTGCTGGAGAGTGTTCGCGCAGAGTAGAGGTAGTGTTATGGTTTTTTTGACGTTTCGAAGGTCGTAGTTTTGGACAGGTTTCACGGTTCTAGGGGCGGTAGTGTTGGGGAATTGTTGCTGTTCTAAGGAGGGTAGTTTTGGAGATTTTTGAGGGCCATAGTGTTGGAGATTTTTCGCGTTTTGAAGTTTGTAATGTTTGAGAAGTTCCACGGTACGAGGGGCGGTAATGTTGGGGAATTGTTGCTGGTCAAAGGAGGGTAGTGTTGGATCTGATTAGAGGGGCGTAGTTTTGGGAATTGTTTGCGATACGAGGGAGTAGTGTTGGAGATTGTTAGCAGTTCGAGGGGAGGGTAGTATTTGATTTTTTTGGGGGATTACCTACGAGATGATGCATTTCATGCGTGAGCTGACAAGAGGGGGGGTTGCAGATTTTTTGAGAACCTCCAAATGCAGCAGCGTTGACGCTCACCAAACGTGTAACAACATTTACCAAATACTGGGGACTAAAGGGCCATTCTAAATATTGTGAGCTCTCACCCAAGCCCAGGGAGACGCTTAAAAGTAAGTATTGTCGTCAAACTTATATTCCAGTCTGTGCATATTGTTGACCAATTTTATTACACACGAAACTGCGTTGATCGTAAATGTCATTTTTGGAAACGATCGTTACGCCTCTCCATCGTGTGTATGCCATCTTCAAAGTCCAAGTTGGTCTGCTGGAGCCATTCGAACGGTAATGGGTCGAGGTTGGCGAGTTCCCGCACGCACCCGGGAATTTCTTAGACGGGGCAATCTCCGCTGATGATGTGCTCATTTGTTTGTTATGCCCCAGAGTCGCAGCGATTTATTTGGGTCCAACCGTCCCTCGCCTGATCGTAGAATGGTCAGTCGTGTCCAGGCTCGGCGTGAGAGGTCCACACCTACTGCGGTGGTTGATGGAGTGGGGATGAATCGGTGTTGTGGTGCGGTGGCTGGTGCCCACAATTCGGCCCACATTGCACTTTACAATGTTTGACTGAGGAGCGGTGGCAGAGACGTCGAGCATGCTGAATTAGCGGGTTGCGTGTCTTCAGCCGATTCAGTATTGTCTGTTGGACATCTCTCGATGCGTCCTGCAGCATATGGCCTCTGGCGGTGCCCTAGAGTTGCTGTGCTCGACCAACGCGCATAGTAGAGAGGCTGCTCTGGTTAGAAGTATGACAATTGATAGAATTATCAGTGCAAAGTGATAATTGATTTGACGATGGATAATAGCAATAGTAAATCAAACTATCCATAAATGCTGCTGATAATATATTGAGAGTAAATATATTTGGAGAAACTAACCAGCATTGATACATGTGTCATTTTAACACGTTTTTTCCAATTTATTTTTCATAATGATATTGCGATACTACTACAATGGTCATGACATTTTACTTACATGACTTAAGCCTTTTCACTCCCTGACGGGGCATATATATATATATATATGTTTTATTATCATGTAACTGAATAAATACAAACAACATCCCTTGATATGCAATCAACCGCTGAAATAACCGCTGCAAACAACATTCAACAAAACAATTACAGTCGTACTTAGCTTCACCTGGTATTTGTGTACAACTTCCAATTGAATATTTATGTGTACGACATTGACATATAATACCGTTCACACGAAGACGTCCTTCGTCACTATCACCACACGTTTTTGTCCATGTCAACGGGTTATCTGCTACTATAAAAATGCAACAAATCACACCGACGCTAACCGGCAGACCGCGTCCAGTTTCGTATATGTAACAGTTGTAATGTGAATCGTTAGTTTTTATTAGGGATAATGGTACATTGGATTATCTTAATATGTAAGTTGTTTGAGAGAGGCGAAGTAGTTGGGGTGGTTCAGTGATATTGTTTGCGGCAGTACTAGAAACAAGAAAGGAAGACGGACCAGCACAGAGAGAATAGAATTACAAGGAACTGGAAATAATAATAATAATATACTTTATTTATACATTCATATCCAGAGTAGGACTGACTGTTCAAGGGTGTTGACAACTAATAGCCAGTAGAATGTACATAATAGAATTCAACGTATAAAAAAGATTAGAACTAAATAAAACATGTACTAAAGAAACGTAAGATAAAAGTATCAAGACATAAAAAAAAAAATTATAATCAATAAATAAATAGATAATAAAATAGTAATGAACAAATTATTTACATAGTAGGCTAGTTCAGCTAATTAAACGTATAAAAAGGCTACAATTGCGTTAACATATAAAATGTACTAAACAAACCTATGCTAAAAATATCAAGACGTATATAACAGATAATAATAATAAATAAATAGACAATAAAATATTAATGAGTAAATAACAAAAATAATCAGCTAGTATAATAGTAAAAAATTATAGTAATAAGACATATTACTATGTGGAGAGTGAATGGTACAGAGAACTATACATTAATTTACAGTTGCTATTTTTTGTTTGTTATATAACATCAGACAGTTATATTTATACAGACATATTTAATATATATTTGTCATGGTGGCCTGCACGTCAGCGATCTTGTAGGTCTTAGTGCAGGTCTCCATAGATCAATCATCATGTATACTTATAATAATGTATAAACTGTATTATTATGTACGTAGTTGATCTTAAATAAATGTATATATATATATATCTATCTACATATCTATCAATGTCTGTTCTATTTATACATATGTTGCTATTGTCATAATTGCTGCTGTTTTGCACTCATCACTGTTTATGCAGTCCCAAACAGTCGCTTCCCCAATGTAAACATTGCAAAACTATTTCCTTTCTATAAACAGGCTGCAAATATCGAAAACGACAATAAAGAATACACATTAGTCGCTACATAAAACGTACTCTGACATAAGTGCATTAGAGTGGTCAGATTTCCAGGTGTGATTGTAGAAGCTGCTGACAGCAACATTGTGTGTTTTAGCTGATTTTACTAAATTGAAGAATATTTGACAGCAATCTGGCTATTTGACCCTTTAGTCGGAGTACTGCCTGCATTCATTCATAAATACTGACGGGTGTCATAAATACAGGCATTTTACGATAGGAACACGACATTGAAAACGGCACCACGATACGTCGACGGGTATGATTACAGTGACAGATTTAATTAGAATTAACCCCAAATTCTTGTCCGCAAAAGTGCATAGGCTATTGTGAGCAAACAGAGAATGTCTTGTATGGTTTCCGTGGTGATTTCGACCAACTCCATTGCCGTTATACTCCAGTTAGTGCTTGAAACTCGTATGATACATGGGAAGATATATATTGCCAAAAGAAATTTCGAAGTAATCAGCCGCACACAAAAAAATACCTTAAAGCACTAAGCTTCCATATGCCGATATGTACAGGTATTCCGTTAGATATCTCCACGTAGCATTTAATGAAAGTGGTTTCTTTGGCGGCAGTTCGATGAAAACCCGATAGAAAGTTTAAAGACAAAAAACCGTACCCTAACACCCTCTTAATCCGGATACTTATCGGCTTTTTCTAACTTTCATGTACGCTAATCATTATTCAAAAATGCGTTAGCGTGTGTTATATAAGTCATGTGCAGTTATTTTTTAATAGAATTCGGTAGCGAGGCATGTTCCTAGGCTGAAAAAACATGATTTTTATCATTTTCAGAAAAAGTCTCTCCACTTGTCTATAATGTCGACTACATCTTGAATATGACGGAAAGTTGGCTAATGTAAGAAAGGACAAACCTTCGGAAAAAAGTATATTTGGTCCACTTTATAGAGTGACTCATATTAGTGTATGGTATGGTGTTTGCCTCACAATGGCATAAGTTTTATGTTGTTCAGACATTTATTAAAAAATATGAAACTCTAGAGTTAACCCCAACTTGCAAGGGTCTTATTTGTGGAGTAATAAATTCACAAAATGCTACCTTCAAAAATTCCACCACGGTAATGGTAACCACTTCGAATATCGATACGCGGTTTGTTGTTCCAGTCAGACGTCGAGGGATATGAATACATTGACAGATTTAATAATTCCTATATGAAGGCAGCGGTTCACGGAACGGCTACCTTTTTAGGACCAACAAAATATTACGTAAAGTTTAAATAAAAATCGTATAAAAGTTACTTTGAGGTTGAAAAAAATTCAACAAAATGTTACGTAAAGTTTTTAAAAAATTCGTATAAAAGTTACCTTGAGGTTGAACAAAATTCGTGTAAAAGTTACTTTAAGGTTGAAAAAATTCAACAAAATATTGTGTAAAGTTTCAAAAAAATCGTATAAAAGTTACCTTGAGATTAAAAAAAAATCGTGTATAAGTTATCTTTAGGTTGAAAAAAAATAGTGTAAAAGTTACTTTGAGGTTGAAAAAAATCTTGTAAAAGTAACCTTTTGTTTGAAAATCACATCGTGTAAAAGTTACCTGAAGGTACGTACAGGTTTTATAAAATCATACAAAAGTTGAAGAAAATTCATCTAATAGTTATATAAGTTAAAAAAATACATCTCAATGTTACCTAAAGGTGGGAAACCAAAATGTTGAAAACTTAGAGAAACTCCTCTACGAGTACTAAAAAGGTGTAACAATTATATGTAGCACTTGTGCGACACTCAGAAAGAACATATGAAATGGTAGTAAAAAACGGTCCTAAAAATAGTGCGAAGAAAAGTAGGCAATCACAAAGGATTTATGAAAGACCTAAAAAGTGGTCATAAAAATCTGAGAAAAGTCGTAAACGTAAAAGGTAACAAATCTGGGAAGGACTTTTAGTAAAAAGTAGCCATTCCAGAAGGAGCATTTCCATATTTTGAAAGTAACTTTATTCCACCCAAAGAACGCCTTTCCAGTAGCAGTTCAAAGATTTTTGGCGAAAATGGTCCTAAAAGGTAGCTTTTCCGTGGAAACGCAATCTTTTTTAGGACCTTTAGCGACTTATCAATGATATGTTTAAGAATTTGTGTAGGTCACGTTTTCTTATGATCACACAAAACGTTAATATGGCAACCAATGGGAAACTAACTGTAGACTGACCGCTTCAGCTTGTGGACTGCTGGGTTTCAGTGCTCGCTTTTGAGTTTTCCCTAATTAATTTTCATACCCTTTTGATAGCAAGGGATACAGGCTGGGACGAATATAATATTAATATTATTATTCCATTCTGGAAATATGTAAATAAATTTCATTCAGTACTTTTTCTTTGTTAACTTTTAGAAGAATTAAACGTGATGGAGACAGACAGCATTTACAAGATGATCTTGGTATGGTAATAGAATTGTGTGAAAAGTGGCAAATGTTCAATTTGGGGAAATGTAAATGCCTCCTCCAATGATTAGTAATGCCACTAACAGGATTGTTACCTACGCATGTAGCTCAATTTGCTGTCACATTTCTTATAAAAATCACATTTAAACCAAATATCTCGACTCTAGGTGCTCTTTTGCATCATTAGCCCGCTACGCAGGATTATGTGACGTCCGATAATGTCACTCACTTTGCCTCCGCTAGTAATAGTTGTCAACAACAATTGTTAAGTTGTGTGCACCAACACGACATAGAACATCGAGCCAAGTCACTCAATGACAACATCTTTGTCTTCAGGAACAACAGAAAACATGACTGAGTCAACGGGTGGACACCAACTCCCTGTGGCGTGAAACCAGTCAAGTGGGACAGCTGTGCAACAACAGTAAGGTTGCATTTGCTTCCTGAAACAGTTGACAAACCTTCTTACTGTGACACACGTGGAAGACATTCTTCTCTGAGTAGCGTTTTAAGGCTGCACATTGACGCTTGTAAGGCAAAGTGTTAACAGAATAGTGTTTTAAACAATATATAAGCACTGAGGCTTGTGAGAAACTCTTCACATGTGATGCGCTTATGGGTTATGATTTAGTTATGTATACATGTACGCACATTAGTGATAACATGGTTATGTGTATTTGCAGTAGAGCTTTGAGAAATAAAATATATTATATTAAAAGTGTAACCACTGCAAATGTGACGAGTGTGTAAACATAATATTAGAAAGACAAATAGTTTCAATATGTCTGCAAATGTGCACACGGACAAATAAGAAACGATTCAAATGTGACATTTGTGGTAACCGATTTTTAAGCAGTGGTGATTTAGTGCTACGTGTACGCAAACACTCAGGTGAGAAACTACTCAAATGTGAAACTTGTGGGGCACAATTCTCAGAAAATTATTATTTAACGAATCACATCCGTATCCATGCTGGGGAGAAACCCTACAAATGTAAAGCCTGTGCCACACCGTTCTCACAGAATGGTAATTTGAAGGTCCATGTCCGTATCCACACTGAAGAAAACCTTACAAATGTGATATTTGTGGTGCACAATTCTCACAAAATGCTCATTTGAAAGTTCATGTCCATATTCACACCGGGGAGAAACCCTACAAATGTGATACATGTGATGCACAATTTTCATAAAATGCTCATTCGAAGGTCCATGTCCATATGCACACCGGAGAGAAACCCTACAAATAAGATACCTGTGGCGCACAGTTCTCAAAAAATGGTAATTTGAAGATCCATGTCCGTATCCACACCGCGGAGAAACCCTACAAATGTGATATATGCGGTGCACAGGTTGCACACATTAATGGTTTGAGACCACATGTTTGTTCTCATAATGATCAGAAACCGATGTGACACTTGTGGCTTCCAATTCTCAACAAGTGCAAGTGGCATTTTGAAGTCACACATGTAAGCCTACTCACACTGTTAAGAATCGATTCATATGTGACACGTGTAGGGGCTCAGTTTTTTAAAGAATGGCTGACGAAAGAAACTTGTGCACATTCACACTGGCATTACACGTTTAAGATGTGACACACGTGGACAACAGAGTGGAAACAGTAATATCTTTGGTTGTGGATACTTGTGCACATCCACACTGGCATTACACGTTTAAGATGTGACACACGTGGACAACAGAGTGGAAACAGTAGTGTGTTTGGTTGTGGATACTTGTGCACATTCACACTGGCATTACACGTTTAAGACGTGACACACGTGGACAACAGAGTGGAAACAGTAGTGTGTTTGGTTGTGGATACTTGTGCACATTCACACTGGCATTACACGTTTAAGACGTAACACACGTGGACAACAGAGTGGAAACAGTAGTGTGTTTGGTTGTGGATACTTGTGCACATTCACACTGGCATTACACGTTTAAGACGTGACACACGTGGACAACAGAGTGGAAACAGTAGTGTGTTTGGTTGTGGATACTTGTGCACATCCACACTGGCATTACACGTTTAAGATGTGACACACGTGGACAACAGAGTGGAAACAGTAGTGTGTTTGGTTGTGGATACTTGTGCACATTCACACTGGCATTACACGTTTAAGACGTGACACACGTGGACAACAGAGTGGAAACAGTAGTGTGTTTGGTTGTGGATACTTGTGCACATTCACACTGGCATTACACGTTTAAGACGTAACACACGTGGACAACAGAGTGGAAACAGTAGTGTGTTTGGTTGTGGATACTTGTGCACATTCACACTGGCATTACACGTTTAAGACGTGACACACGTGGACAACAGAGTGGAAACAGTAGTGTGTTTGGTTGTGGATACTTGTGCACATCCACACTGGCATTACACGTTTAAGACGTAACACACGTGGACAACAGAGTGGAAACAGTAGTGTCTTTGGTTGTGGATACTTGTGCACATCCACACTGGCATTACACGTTTAAGATGTGACACACGTGGACAACAGAGTGGAAACAGTAGTGTGTTTGGTTGTGGATACTTGTGCACATTCACACTGGCATTACACGTTTAAGATGTGACACACGTGGACAACAGAGTGGAAACAGTAGTGTGTTTGGTTGTGGATACTGGACAACAGAGTGGAAACAGTAGTGTGTTTGGTTGTGGATACTTGTGCACATCACACTGGCATTACACGTTTAAGACGTAACACACGTGGACAACAGAGTGGAAACAGTAGTGTGTTTGGTTGTGGATACTTGTGCACATTCACACTGGCATTACACGTTTAAGACGTGACACACGTGGACAACAGAGTGGAAACAGTAGTGTGTTTGGTTGTGGATACTTGTGCACATCCACACTGGCATTACACGTTTAAGACGTAACACACGTGGACAACAGAGTGGAAACAGTAATATCTTTGGTTGTGGATACTTGTGCACATCCACACTGGCATTACACGTTTAAGATGTGACACACGTGGACAACAGAGTGGAAACAGTAGTGTGTTTGGTTGTGGATACTTGTGCACATTCACACTGGCATTACACGTTTAAGACGTGACACACGTGGACAACAGAGTGGAAACAGTAGTGTGTTTGGTTGTGGATACTTGTGCACATTCACACTGGCATTACACGTTTAAGACGTAACACACGTGGACAACAGAGTGGAAACAGTAGTGTGTTTGGTTGTGGATACTTGTGCACATTCACACTGGCATTATACGTTTAAGATGTGACAAGCGTGGACAACAGAGTGGAAACAGTAGTGTGTTTGGTTGTGGATACTTGTGCACATTCACACTGGCATTACACGTTTAAGATGTGACACACGTGGACAACAGAGTGGAAACAGTAGTGTGTTTGGTTGTGGATACTTGTGCACCAGCACAACATGGAACATCGAGCCTAGTCACTGACTTGCCTATATTAATAATGACTTATATTTTGTTTCAAATCAGGGGTTGCCATTGCGTGTGAGGATGTTAAGAGACGTTTAAGTTCGTCAACAGCGTCCTGTCGTTCGTCAGACCATTTAAATCGTACGTGTTTGCGTGTCAACTGAATGAGCGGTTCAGCAATCTTGCCATAGTTTGGTACGCTTGTTCGATAGTAATTCGTCATACCAAGCACATATCTTACCTCTTTGATTGTTGTAGGTATCGGTAGGTCGCTAATTTTGTCCGGGTCCGTCTTATACCGTCACTATTAAGAATATATCCTAACAATTTTACTTCAGGGAGACCAAATGCACACTTTGTGGGTTTCAATTTCAAACCCACCTGCCTTAGCCTATTGAAAACAATTTGGAGGTGTCGCACGTGATCCTCTTCATTCTTGCTAAACACCAAAATGTCATCAATATACACGAAAACACATACACCAATCAAGTCAGCCATGATCTTATTCATTTCCTGTTGAAAGAAATTTGGAGCTGTCTTGAGTCCAAATGGAACTTTGGTGAATTCGTAGTGACCCGCATGACATCTAAAAGCTGTTTTATGAATGTCGGCTTCAGCCACTCGCATCTGGTGATAACCAGCTCTGAGATCTAGAGTCGAATAAATGGCACTGCCGCCCACCAAATCAAAGATATCTTGGATTATCGGAAGAGGAAAAGCGGATGATTCTGTTACAGCATTAAGCTTCCGATAATCTACGCAAAATCGTGTTTCACCATCTTTCTTGGGAACTAACAATACGGGGTTGGCATAGGATGAATTACTGGGACGAATGATGTCGTCTGCCAACATTTCAGCGATTAAGTGGTCAACCTTTGTGCATTTAGTCAATGGCATCCTGTACGCTTTTGACAAATTGGGGGTCCTGACGTTTTGATGGGTAATTTATTCGTGCTGCAACAACCATTCTTTTCCCCTGTCGCTGCAAATACGTCTGCATTACGCTGGACTAACTGTTCGATACTAGTATTTCCAGTATCTGGAGAAATAGGTCCTACAATATACCATGTAAATACATTTGATTTTAAATCAGTTACTCCGTTACCATCCCGCAAGGAATTATTCTCTAGTAACATTTTATGGGGAATGTTGCGATAAATTAATACATCAAGTGGCGATTTAACACCAGCCACTGCAATTTTAGTTTGAAGTGGCCGCGTCGTCGGCAGACGTAACACTCCGGCGGGTGTCGTTGTCGCGGTCCTCGGAGAAAGGATGGCCGGTTTGTTGCAGGGCGTGCGCCGCGCTGATCGTAAACCGGAGGCTATCGCTGGGTGGGCGCGGGTCACCAGAAGGTCGTGCCGATCGCTGGGGGGGGGGTCGGGTGTGCTAGACGCGGGATGACGTAATCGTGGGAGAGCTGTCTCGTATTACCTGGGCGAGTTGTCGGTGGTCGGAAAGCGTCGCGTGAAAGTCTATCGGCGGTCGTGCGGCTGCTTCGTGCCTCGATTTTGGCTACTTCGGTGCATGAATGACGTTAGCGCTTCTACCATGCGCAGCGTCTCATGTTGATTTTCAGGATCGGTTGTTCCAATTTCCATTGGCTATTCCTGACGTGTTGATCGTCCCAACCGAGCGTACGCGTCTTGGCGGGAACATGCACTACTGTTACAGCTGCTTCAAGAGTGGCCGGGTCGCCTTCAATTAGTTTAGTTGCTATGTCGTCTGACGAAAGTCCTCTAGCTAAAGTTTTAACCAGTTGATGTTGGTTGATGGGGTAGACAATATCTGCTACTTCACGGAACCGTCGAACATATTGTTGGGTCGGTTCGAAAGCTTTCTGCGCTAGTTTATCGAGTTCGTCTTTAAGACTGGCAGTCTCATCAATGTTCAGAAACTGTGCTGCTAAGTGGTCGCGCAAATCACCCCATACGACTGCTGCTCGAGAGATTTGATTTGCTGCTATCTGCGTTTCAATAAATTGCTCCAATTCGAAACGAAACGGGCCTGATACAGTATTGGATGCAATTTCGATTATGGCATTCACACCAACTTGATCAAATGCAAGGGTGACTTCTCGAATCCACGTTTGTAGGGCTAATGGGGAAGAGCCGTCGCACATCTGAGTCTGTCTTATTAGATCACGAATTTGTTCACGGGTTTTTAATACTTCGCGTCTATTGGCTTCTTGTTGTGCAAGGCCAACGGTGACATTTTGAAACTATTTTGCATCCATATTGAAGATTTAGAATTGTTTCAACCGCGAATAATTCATGGAAAACGTTCAAATGTTCATCACACGAACAGGTCGAAGCGTGCGTGCAAATGTTCAATGTTTTATATAAATGTTCTATTCGAGGATGGTTGACAGTTCATAACATTGGTTCACTCGTCAGCATTGGGTCTTCTTGTTGCTACCTTGAAAACAAAGTCAAGTTGTACTCACAGTACGAGGGAAGGCCCTGTAGCAGAATTCTTCGGAAGTTTCCTTTGTCGATCCGTGTGTAGATGGTGTGTCCTCTCCTTGTGTAGAAGATTCGAAGGCGCGCTCGCCAGTGTAAAGTCTGGACCCCCTCATGGGCTGCGTGCGTCTTGGGCATTCATATGGAGAATCTGAGTGTACAAGAGCACAAACAGCCTAATGGTTGTAGTCTTGGTACTACGGTTTTATCACCTGGGGCCGGTTTCATGAAGCGGCTAAGAACGTTCCTAAAGCTAAGATGATTGTCTTAGTAAATTACGCAATTTTTTTAATATGAGCAAACATAGGAGTTACGCAATACACGTTGTAAGAAACCACCTGCATCATATAAATTAGCTGGACAATACGCCGTGTGGTTGGTAAATAGAATCGTTAGAAATAAGTTAGCCAGTTCTAAGCAGAATGGACGCAGCCGAGAATCGGAATGCACTGGATAATTAGGAATGTGTAAATTGTATAGAGAAGACACAACTCGGCGCCCCGGTAACACAAATCAGGGGCGGGGCAACATTAATCCAGAATTGTATAAGAAAGGTATGCCGGACTGTCCGCAGCCTGCAGGTGTGTAACGTTAATCCAGCCGTTATAATTGAAAAGGTAGAAATTGTATAGAAAGGTATTAAGGTCGAACTCGACGCAGTCTAGGGGCGTGGTAACATTAATCTGCCCCGTCTCTACAAGTGATCGAGTCTCACTTATTTTTCTTTATGAAAGTCGCAGTTTGGAACAAAGGAATTCAATAGAGAGTACACTATAATTCTCATTCGAATGAACTCATATGAAAGAAAACGCTCATCCTGCCGAATTGACAGGCAGAACGTTGTTAGGTTACACTGATGTCCTTGTAGAGATGGAAGCCTTAATAAATGAAGTACGTATGTGCAGTGGTCTACGGATGCTTGAACATGCATGCGTGAATAAGGTTGGCTGGGTAATCTGGAGGGTGCTTAAAAGGAGAGGAAAGGGGAATGAAAGCAACCGGGAGGCGGGCGAAGATGTCTCTTGTATTTTGTAGAGTCTAAATTTCAACTTTAATATGGGACAGTTTATCCCATATTCTCTTTCTCAAATTCGGAAATTACCGGCCAACTTTTAACATTTAAAATGTAGAGACTGGACAACAGCGGGAATGAAGTACGGCCAAATCCAGAATCACGATTTCACTTAGCTGATGAGTTAAAGCAGAACTTACCTTATATCGACGACATATACGTGAAGTGTTCTCTATTCTCCGTGAATAAAAACTGGAATCCAACGTTTCTACTTATCGACTACTCATACAGACACTTAGAATCGGGGGTGTACATTAAGTCCGATTCTGTCGAGAGTAAATCCAACTTACACAACACACACACATTCTCCTGTGATGTCGGACCCGCCTGGCGCAGAGCTCGTTTTCATGCTGGAGCATGGCTTCCTGTGTGGGGGGATGTGGTCGAGCGTCCGAGTACCATGCGTGAAGAGTTGACGTCTGGCATCATTCACCTTTGGTCTTGCTGTAAATGATAACAGTCCAGCGTTCAATGCGTGCCATATGGATGGAGTCGAGTGTCAGGAGTATAGGGTCGTCGGAAAGAGAAAGTAGCGTTTCAGTAAGGTCTGGGTATGGCGGCCATGCTGCCCCGGCAGTTTTCTTACCGATGCCAAGGAAAGATGACGTCGTATCACACCCGGTGAAGGAATGGAACAGTGGAAGTTTGAGCGACTTCTCAGGACCAACTCGTTGGGTGATTGCATGCTCCATATATAATACGTATCACTCTTGTTTGCAAAACAAATATCGGCAATAAGTTAGAACGATACGTGTTGCCCCAAATCTCAGAGAAGTAGTCAATATACCGCATAAAAAGTGAAAAGTATAACAAGGAGAATGACTTGACATTTAATAAGCTTCCAGTTTTGTAAATTATTGATGATATTTTTGCTAATTTAGATAGACCCAATTGTATTTGTGTTTTCCAGGATAGCTTGTCCTCAATGATTGCACCCAGGAATTTGGTTTGGTACACTCTTTCTGTGTTTTATGATTAATTATTATATTGATGCCAGGAGTATTTCTCTTTTTTTCTCCAAAAATCATGAAACTGGTTTTGTCGACATTAAGACATAGTTTGTTTAATTCAAACCAATTCTGTAATTTCACCAGCTCCTGGTTGACTACTGCGCTAACCATATTTGGGTCATCAGCACAATAGAATATGTTAGTGTCAACTGCAAATAAAATGAATTTTACTACATCAGAAACTTTGCATAAGTCATTAATATAAATCAAAAATAATGTTGGTCCAAGTATTGATCCTTGCGGTACTCCACATAATATGTTTAAAACATTAGATTTTACATAATCAATACACACAAATTGTTTCCTCTTTCAAGGTAACTGCTCAACCAGTTATGTACAACCCCACATACACCACATAATTCCATTTTTAATAGCAGATTGTTAAAAAGAAACCCTTAAAGCCATTGGCTATTTCTTATTTATCGGTAAGGATTTTATTATCGCAAAAAAAGGAATCTGGAATATATTTATAGCTGTTTCCCTGTTTTATTATTGAGTTTAGTACTTTCCAAGTTCCCTTAATATCATGTTGATTTTTAGCAATAATTTAGATTAGTGATCTTTTTCGGCTTGTCTTAAAATATTTATTAGCTTATTTTTTTATTATTTTTATCTTTCCTCTGTGCTTTTTAATTTACATGCATATAATATTTTTTTTTATAGATTGTTTTTCTTTTTACATGCATTTGCTAATCCTTTTGTAAACCATGGCTTATATGAGTTGTGAATCTTATTATGCACATTTCTTATCGGACAACGAGTATTGTATAGATCGGTGAAGTTGTTAACAAATTCACTATATGCCGTGTTAATATCATCCGGTTGCATAATCAAGTCCCGATTACAGTTCGCCAATGCTGAGCTAAATGACTGTATACAATGCTCTTTTCTACACCTGACATATTTATAACTTTGTCCTTTAGGTCTATCAATGTTACTTCCACTCAATGCGAAAACAGGTAAATGGTCACTAACATCTGTAATTAATAACCCACTGCAAACGTCTTTTGTCAATTCGTTAGTGAAAATATTACAACCAAAGTGGCGCTGAAATAAGATATTCTACTTGGTTTTGTAATTAAGGGATATAATCCGTAACTGTACATGACATCTAGAAATTGTTTAGTTCCGTTGTGAGTTTCATGTTTTAAAAGATCAAGATTATAATCACCACACCAGTACATAGTCTTATTGGTGTTTCTTGTCTTCTCAAATATATGTTGTAAAGTTTCATTAAATGTGTCCACATTTGACCCAGGAGTCCTGTATATACATCCTATAATAATATTCGTCCTACTATTTAATTGTAATTCTACTGTGACACATTCCATGATGTTGTCTACTGCCAATGACAAACAACTGATTTCCTTAAAATTAATGTATTTTTAACGTAAATTACTACACCACCTCCTTTTTTATTTTTGTGACTGACTTGTACGGATTAAAACCCTTCTATAATAAAACTGTTTTCATTCCCTTCCAGACTCCACGATTCACTTATAACGTTTACATCAAAGTGGCCATGCCATGTATATAAACAGTCTTTGATATTCTGAAAATTTGCATTTAAACTTCTTGCGTTAAAGTTATTATTGATAAATCATTGTTGTATTTTGTTTTACGTTCAAATTTGGCTTCTGTATAATACGAACTACTAATATGTCATTGTAGAAGTTATTATCTGGATCGACATGGTCGACATAATTACTGTGTAAATAGTTATTATATTCATAACCTTTAAAATCAAACTTGGAAGTTTTTTCATAAATGTTAAACAATATTCATTAATATCACGTTCGCTTGTACTATATCTAAATTCTTCGTCAATTATATTGTGATAAGGAAAGCAGATGATATGTGTGCCACCAACCTTCAATCACGGCGATGAGAACTCGACAAGCCGAGCGCAGTCCGTATCGTCATGCATCACGTAGGTCTTAGCCACATCAGGTAGTGTTCGCAGTGTTCTTATCACTACTTTCCCATTCCTCACACATGTTGACGCGATCTTGTGAACTTTCATCAATGTTCTGGCTTCCCAGACAATGCTGTTGATTTTCTTTGTTAAGTGTTCGTTAATGTACACATTGCTTTTTCTGAGTTTGTAGGCATTGCGCAGCACCAGTGTTTTTGTTTTTCTTTTCACAGATCTCACTATGACGTCTGGCTTAACATTTCGTTGGTTTCGTTTATTTCCATTTGCGTTAGGTCGTTTGCGCAACGTATGGCATGCTGAGATATATGATTTATCGATGGTCAGTTGTAGTTTGTTGGCGAAAACTGGATCATGCTGTCTTCCAGACTGTGGTGGTGGAGTTGCTGCCGAACTGTAGGATGGGTGCTTTGTTTCCAGACCGGAGATGACGATGTTTTCCAGTCTGGAATATTGTTCCACGTCGTTCAGGCGCGACTCTAACTCTTTCAATTTTTTCCTTTTCCGCATTTTCACTTTCTAGTTTGTCAACGCTTTTAGTAACTGTGTTATCTCTTGTCGAATGGGCAACAGTTCATCCAGTTTATCACTTATGAAGGATATTGCTTGTTTCAATTCTGCCATGTCGTCATGTCGGTCTGTGCTGGATGAGGCTCGTGTTCCCCTTCGTTGTCATTGTCGAGAAGGGCAGCGATTCGATGGTGTAAGACAACGAAGAACAGTGAGCAGTGGTCGTCGATGAAGCACAACAACGAACAGCGGACCGCAGTGGTCGCCGAGGTGGTCAGTTGACTCGCGAACAATTGTGTAGGAACGCATTATAAATTACACAAAATGACAGCTATCTGTGTAGGTACGCGTAGTAAACAAGTCAAACTGACGGCTATCTGTGTAGGTACGCGTAGTAAACAAGTCAAACTGATGGCTATCTGTGTAGGTACACGTAGTAAACAAGTCAAACTGACGGCTATCTGTTTAGGTACGCGTAGTAAACAATTCAAACTGACGGCTATCTGTGTAGGTACGCGTAGTAAATTTGTGAAACTGACGGCTATCTGTGTAGGTACGCGAAGTACACAAGTCAAACTGACGGCCATCTGTGGAGGTACACGTAGTAAATTTGTCAAACTAACGGGTTTCTGCGTAGGTATGCGTAGTAAATCGGTCAAACTGGTAGTAATTTGGTCCAGACATTTGGAACTATTTGCTTCGGTACACTTGTCCCCTGTTGAATGACCACGAGTGTTTTCTGTTTATTTGGGAGACTTGTATGGATACCATTTCATAATTACACAAATGGTGTCGACTTTATTGCTTAATTAAGAAACATTTCAAACTACATAACATGCAGACATGTTACGCTTAACAAAATCAAATACATGACAGTCATTTTTTACTAAATAATAGACCATTGCTATCTTTTTCTACTGCAGTGCTTAAATTCGTGCTTCTTCGACAAAAACCTTGGGTCTTATCCACGCAATGAATAAAACTAAAATTCATAACCTGGCATTGACAACAAAAAATGGACACAAATAAATATTATACTTTTATTATAGTAATATTAGTATAACTTATAAAACTTACTTTTTTCACGGTTAGAAATTTATTCTTTTATGTGGTGAACTATAAAAATAAGTCATAGATGTAACGAAATAGGTCAATCATGTCATGAAATAGGTCATTACACATACTGACAGACCCCTATATATTTCTAAAACCTACGTATAACATGTAATGGTTATAAAATAGGAACGTCTCAGTTAAACCAGTCAAACTAACAGCTATCTGCGTAGGTACGATAGTTTCTTTTACATCACGCGCTTGCATACTGTTTTGATTTGTTCATGAAGAATGGCGGGAAGGTGATGAAAATGGCAGGAATTCGGTGAAAATGACGTCATTAAGTAAGTACGCGTGGTAGTTCGGTCCAACTTGTGGTTATTCGACTAGTCAACATTCTGAACTTGCTCGTATGTAACTAATCTCGTTCAATTACGTCATTAAATAAATATGCGTGGTAGTTCGATTCAACTTGTAGTAATTCGGCTAGCCAACATTCTTAACTTGCGCGCCTGTATATTCGTTCAATGACGTCATTAAACCAAACTTGGCCACCTAGTGACTCTATATATCAGTTTGGAGTAACCTGTTCGTGTATTGACCTACCAAGAAGCGCTACCAAGTGACTTTATAGCAATTATGAAACAATTTATAAGTCCTAAATCTCTTAAGTTCTGCCAACTATGAACAATTTCTAAGTCCCATCTTTATAAAAAAAAATGGCTTTGTGAAAGCCAAGTTTGTTAAAAAAACTCCGAACTATGAACAATGTCTAAGTCCAAAATTTCTAAATCATGCCAACTATGAAACATTTCTAAGCCACTACTATATTTCTAAATCCCTGCAAACTTAGACCAACATCTTTCATGAATCAAATAGATCAACGATATGAACGAACCAAACGTAGACCAAGGAATTACACGAAATAAACTTAGACCAATGACATTCTTGAGCCAAACTTAAAAAAAATAGATAGAACCAGAGACTTTGCATGGGACTACGGACGATATATTGCATGAGACTACGGATGGGACATCATACGAGACTACGACTGAAACTACGGCTAAGACTACGGACGATACATCAAATGACACTACGGACGAGATAACAGACGAGATATTTACAAATTTTCCGTGCTGAAACGCTCAAATTGAGGAGGAGGAGGGGGTATGTTTGCAATTCAGTCAACACAGGGTAACATATATAGGACCAATCGACACAAACTTAGACAAGCGAGTTGCACGAACCAAACAAACACCAACGATTTGCATTAAGAAAACAACTATGAACAATGTCTAAGTCCTGAAGTCCCAACTGTATAAACATTACTAAGTTGCAACTATAAAAATGTATCATTCCTAAATTTGTAAGTCCTGCCAACTATGAAACATTTCTAATTCACTCACACAAATCACTCAAATCATACAAATCACTCAAGCCACTCACTCGAATCACTCAATCATTCACTCAACTCACTCAAATCACTCACACAAATCACACAATTCACAAAAATCATTCACTCAATTCACTCATCTCACTCACTCATCTCACTCAAATCACAAACTCAAATAATTCCAATCACCCAAATCACACATTAAATCACTGATGTCACTCAAATCAATCAGTCAACTCACCAAAATCATTCACTGAACTCACTCTAACCAATCACAGAAATCACTCAAATAACTCACTCAAATAACGCAAATAACTCACTCAACTCACTCTGTTCACTCAAGTCACTGACTCAACTGACTCAGTTCCCCTAGGCTCGCTAGGTGAACTTCCGGTGGTGAATTGATTTGAATTTGGTGCAGCAAACTTGCGAAAATATAAGGATATTTGATCAAGATAAGTGATATCATTGAGTGTATAGCATACATAACGTAATTATAGATATATATTAAGCAATATTTTTTGTTAAAAGTTAGCTAGAGGGAGTAATCTAGGGTAGATTAAAAGTAGGCGATTTGCGAGCGATAATTGGGGACGTTAATGTAATCGAAACGTTGTTTACAAAGTAGGTCACTGGCGAAGTTAACGTAACGTGAACGACAATAGAATAGCGTTATTTGAGATAATCGATGTAGTTAGATGAGTAATTAAAACCTGAAATAACAACCTTTTAAATTGTATATTGGTACACAGGAAACAGTCTTTGTAAAGACTACCTTGTATCTAAGCCTAACTTGAATACATTGTCATCGACATCGTAATTAGGTAAGGCACGGTGTGTCATTGTGTGTTAACAAATATAACTAACTATAACCTAAACAATCTGGTGTAAATTGTACACAGAAAAGTCTTTTCAAAGACTATATAAAACTATTTTGAACATAAATAAATTCTGATATGGCACCTTGCAAGCGGCAGCTCAGGGCAAAACGACACTTAGTTTGCAACGACTGCCAGAGCTGGGTGGATTTTGCGTTGTCTGGCTGTCCAAAATTATGGGCAGAGACCAAAGATGATGGATTCACCTTTCGGTGTATGGGGTGTTTGAGGGTGGAATGTCTGATGAAGGAGGTGTGTAAGTTGACGGATATAGTGAAGGAGATGGAGGTGAGACTCAACATAGAAATAGATGGAGCAGAGAGGGATGACGCGGAGAGAGTTGAGAATTCTACAACACAGAAGGAGCAGAGTTGCGACACGGAGACTGAAGAAAGGAGACTGAGAGGAAGAAAGGTGACCGGTGTGAAGGAACAAGACATTGAGAAAACAGAGGGACGGAGGAAAAGTGTTCGGCAGAGGAAAAGAAAACGGGCCAGTGGGGATAGATCAGCAGGTAGTCAGACTGTAGAGAACGAGGAGAGACGCGACAGCGATACAGGTGGTCAAGAGGTAGATACCACAGAGGCAGTTGGTACGACTGTGAGACAGAAGACTGATGGAAGAAGACAGAGTGTTCAGCAAAAAACAGAAAACATGACAGGCGTGAAGGTGACAGGGGAGAAAGTGACCGTAGTGAAGGAGGTAGCCGGGGAAAAGGGACGGGAGAGGAGAGAAGAAAATGTGATGGGTCGAAAGAAGAAGGGACGAAAGGAAGTGAGAGTAAATGTGCTAGAAGAGAAGATGACAGGAGGAAAGGGGACAAGAGAAAACGCGACAGGAAAGAAGGGAATGGAAGAGAATGTGACAGGAGAGAAGACGACAAGAGGAAAAGACAACAACCAGACATATGCAAACAGGAGGAGCTACTCCGAGGCAGTGATTGATGGGGCTAGGAGAAAAGAGAGAGTGTTTATGGGCGATTCAATTCTGAGAAAAACAGACAAGACTATATGCGAGGGGAAGGACGTTGTTGTATGTCTACCGGGGGCTAGAATAGAGCATGTGACTGAAAGGGTAGAGAAGGTATTGGGGCATGGCAAGGGAGGGTCGATACTAGTACACGTTGGGACAAACAATGCAGACAAGGAGGGAACAACTGGGATAGTTCAGAAGTACAGACATCTAGTAAGGAAGCTAAAGAAGACAAGAGTGGAACAGGTTGTACTCTCAGGAATTTTGCCAGTAATGGGAGGAAGGGGGGCATCATACAGAAACTGTAAGAGGATGGCGATCAACGCACTAGTTGAGCAGATGTGTGAAGAAGAGGGCGTGGGATTCATAGATTTATGGGGGTACTTTGTTGTGAGAGAAGATATGTACATGAGAGATGGCCTCCATCTAAGTGGAAAGGGGGCAGCAGTATTCTCAGAGAATCTGCTGAGATCTGTTGACAGTGGGACAGGTTGCATCTATTTAAACTAAATTCGCAGGGGGGACTCGCAGAGAAGCCTGAAACTGGAGGCATACATAAAGACAGCAAAAATAATTCAGCAAAGAACAGTCTGGAAAACTTTTCTGAAGCTGGATATAAATGTGTTTGCTTAAATGCAAGGAGTATAGTAAACAAAAGAAATGAACTAAACATTATGGTAGAAGATATTGACCCTCACATAATAGGTATAACCGAATCATGGGCAACCACCGATGTATCAGATGCCGAATTGGGACTGACAGGATATGTAATGTTTAGGAAAGATAGAATAGGAAGAAGGGGAGGTGGAGTTATTTTATATATTAAAGAATCTATCCAGGTTTATGAAATAAAATTAGACAGAGAAGCAGATTGCGAAGAAGCTGTTTGGTGTAACATAGTTACAGGAAAGTAAACGTTAACGGTTGGATTAGTTTATCGAAGTCCAAACATAAGCATAGAAGAGAATGAAAAAATACAAAACGCTATAAGGGAAGTGAGCAAACGGGACTGTGTTATTATGGGGGATTTCAACCATGGGCATATAAAATGGAAATCTCTACAGAGTATGGGTAGTGAGGACCACAAGTTTTTAGTTTTAGTACAAGATAGTTTCCTTTCTCAACATGTGCTAGAACCAACCAGGGGAGAGAATGTGTTAGACATAGTTTTGTCCTCACAGAATGAATTAGTTGACAATGTCATGGTATGTGAGCCACTGGGGAATAGTGATCACAACCAGATACATTTTACCATCAAAGTAAAATCAGAAAGGAATAGTAAAAAGCAGTACAGGAGAAATTTCCACAAAGGAAAATATAACGACATAAGGAAATATTTAGCAAAGATTGACTGGAATAACACACTGAAGAATATGACGGCAACAGAATGCTGGAATATCTTAAAGAGTGAAATTGAATGCATCATCGTCAAATTTGTTCCCTTAAAAAAACACGGGAAACGGTCCAAAAAGAAACACTTATCGAAAGAAGCCATTAGAAAAATTAAGTATAAACAAATGATGTGGAAGTCATATAGACGTACTGGAAATGACGAAGACTACAACATTTATAAAGAAGCACTAAACCAAGCTACAGCTGAAATTAGAAATTCAAAGAGAAGTTATGAACATAAATTAGCTTGTAATATAAAATATGACAGCAAGAGTTTTTATGCATATGTTCGAAGCAAACAGAAAGTTCAGGATAAGGTCGGTCCTCTAGAAGATAGTGCTGGAAATGTAATATCAGAAGGATTCTTAATGGCAGAAGACCTGAATGAGTATTTTAGTTCAGTGTTTACCAGAGAAGACACTAGTTCACTGGCAGTAACAGAGGCTAAGTTCAAGGGGGCAGAATCAGACTATTTAAGACAGTTAATTGTAACCCCAGAAATGGTAGCTAAGAAAATCAGGGCTATGAAGGATAATAAATCACCTGGAGTGGATGGTATTCCACCCAAACTACTATTGGAAATTGTAGAACAACTTAGCATACCGCTTGCACAGTTTTCAACTTGTCATTAGAAGAGGGAGTGGTTCCTTTAGAATGGAGAGAAGCAAACATTATACCGTTATTCCAAAAAGGTTCGAGAAACAAGTCAAATAATTATAGACCAGTTAGTTTAACATCGGTGATTTGTAAATTATTAGAAAGGCTAATTAAAGATCACATGGTGGATTTTCTTGTGAAACAACTTGGGTTTCTAAAAGCGAGGTCATGCTTAACAAATATGTTATGTTTTTTGGAAGATATCACTAAGTGGGTAGATGATGGATCACCAGTAGATATCATCTACTTAGATTTTCAAAAAGCTTTCGACAAAGTGCCACATCAGAGATTACTGCTTAAACTAATGGCCCATGGCATAGGAAATGGTATAATTAACTGGATAGAAAAATGGCTGATTGACAGAAGACAGCGGGTAGTTGTTGATGGGGAGGCTTCAAACTGGAAATCAGTTTTGAATGGGGTTCCACAGGGATCAGTACTGGGACCTATATTATTCTTAATATATATAAACGATTTGGACGATGATATAGCTAGCAAGGTGTTGAAATTTGCGGATGATACAAAAGTGTTTAGAAGGATTAAAAGTGATGGAGATAGACAGCATTTACAAGATGATCTTGACACGTTGATCAAATGGTCTGAAAAGTGGCAAATGTTGTTCAATTTTGGGAAATGTAAATGTCTTCACACAGGACATGGGAACGAATATGTAGAATATACAATGGGGGGAACTGTACTAAATACTACTGTAAAAGAAAAAGAGAAAGGGCTGACAATTAGTGCTGACATGAAGGTTTCAGAGCAGTGTGGAATTGCAGCTTCAAAAGGAAATCAAATCCTTGGATTGATTAGGCGAAATATAGCATATAAAGAAAAAGAACTAATAATACCGCTGTACAAAACAATGGTTAGGCCTCATTTAGAATATTGTATACAAGCGTGGAGGCCATACCGCAAGAAGGACATAGATATGCTAGAAAGAGTACAGAGGAGAGCGACTAAAATGATACCAAAACTGAGGGATCTTAGTTATGAAAAACGCCTAAAAGAATGTGGTTTAACAACACTAGAGACCAGGAGATTGAGAGGAGATCAGATAGAAGTGTTTAAAATATTGAATGGTTATGAAAATATTGATAGAAATATGTTTTTTTCAGTTAAGAAAGACTAGAGGACATGAAGTTACATTAGTAAAGAACAGTGTAGATTAGACGTAAGAAAGTTTTCATTTTCACAAAGGACTGTGAATGTATGGAACAGATTATCTGATGATTGTGTGGGTGTTAGTAGTGTGAATATGTTTAAAAATAAAATCGACACATACCTCAGAAGGGCTGGATATATGTAGATAAAAGGGTTGGACTCTCGATAAGCCAAAGGGCTTCCTTGTCCACCTGCCATCTAGAGTTAATTCTCTGGATGGCAATCTTGTTAAATCTTGTTAAAACTCACTGAAATCACTGAATTAACTGAAATCACTGAAATCACTGAAATCATTAAAATCACTCAAATCACACAAGTCACTAAAATAACTCAAAATCACTAAACTCAATCAAATCATTCACTCAAATGACTCACTCAACTCTCTCAATTTACTCAATCAATTAACTCAAATCACTCACTTAACTCACTCAACTCATTCACATAATTCAATCAACCCACTCAAGTCACTCACTCAAATCACTCACTCAATTCAATCAAATCACTTAAATCACTCATTCAACTGATTCAAATGATTCGCTCAAAGCACTTAAATCACTCACTTTATTCAACTCACTTAAATCACTCGCTCAACTCACTCAAATGACTCACTCTACTCACTCAAATCACTCATTCCAACACACTTCCGGGAATTGTGGAACCGAAGAGGCCTCCATGACAGTCACGTGACTTCTGGTACGACGTCATTTTCGTCGTAGCTCCTCTAGTGGATAACGGGAGTACTACGTTACATGATGGTGTCATCTACCGGATAAAACATTAACTAATTAGGGTTAGATAGATAAAATAGTTGGGGTTAATCTCGCAAAAATTCATTCTTTCATAGTTGGAACTTCGCAAGTTTTTCAAACTTGAAATTTATAAAGTCGGACTTCAGAATTTTTTTATAAACTTGAGGCTTAGAAATTCATAGTAGGTAGAACTTAGAAATATAGGACTTATACTTTTTTCATAATTGCTATAAATGCTAGGTCAATACACGAACGGGTTACCCCAAACGGACATATACTGTCAATAGATGGCTAAATTTGGTTTAATGAAGTCATTGAACGAGATTATATACAGTCGCGCAAGTTCAGAATATTGGCTAGACGAATTACCACAAGTTAGACTAATATTATTATAATAAAAGTATAATATTTATGTGTGTCCATTTTCGGTTGTTAATGCCAGATTATGAATTTTAGTATTATTCATAGCGTGGAGAAGACATTGTTTTCCGAAGAAGCACGAATTTAAGCATTACAGTACAGAAAAAGATAGCAACGGTCCACTATTTAATAAAAAATTACTGTCGTGTATTTGATTTTGTTAAAAGTAACATGTCTGCATGCTATGTATTTTGAAATGTTTTCTTAATTAAGCAATAAAGTCGACACCATTTGCGAATTATGATTTTTTGTTTTTTCATAAGTCTCCCACATGAACAGAAAACACTCGTGGTCATTCAACAGTGAAAAGTGTACCGAAGCAAATAGATCCAAATGTTTGAACCAAATTACTACCAGTTTGACCGATTTACTACGCATACCTACGCAGATAGCAATAAGTTTGACTAATTTACTAAGCGTACCTGTGGACGCGTGTACACACTTCTGAAATAGATTAAATATATGAGTTAACACATTTCAGACTAAAATATCTTAGTTAATGTTAACAATATATGGCAGTAAACAGGTGATATGCTGCAGCCCAGCCGATTACTTTAATTAATGGAGGAACAGTGAAAAAACACTACCATCAATAATACTTTATGTTCTGCACTCAAACATTATCATGACATAAAACATGATAATGCATGTTGTCTAGTGACAACATTTATAGGGTCGACATTTATAGGATTAAGGTATTGATTTGTAGGTATTCCTAGCCTAACTCAAATTCGCAAAAGTTAATATAATATTATCAAGTTTCGCATAATTAAGTGAAATTTCGCAAAACTAAGTTGATTTTGATCTAATAAGTGAAAGTTTGACAATTATTGGCTGCCATGGCCAGGGTCACTTGAGATTGGACTTGTCCAGACTATATTGTACTGGTGTTCATTGGACTTATCCAGACTATGCTGCTCTGGTGTTCATTGGACTTATCCAGACTATGCTGCTCTGGTGTTCATTGGACTTATCCAGACTATGCTGCTCTGGTGTTCATTGTAGTTATCAAGACTATGCTGTTCTGGTGTTCATTGGACTTATCCAGGCTATGCTGCTCTGGTGTTCATTGGACTTATCCAGACTATGCTGTTCTGGTGTTCATTGGACTTATCCAGACTATGCTGCTCTGGTGTTCATTGGACTTAACCAGACTATGCTGTTCTGGTATTCATTGGACGTATCCAGACTATGCTGTTCTGGTGTTCATTGGACTTATCCAGACTATGCTGTTCTGGTGTTCATTGGACTTATCCAGACTATATTGTACTGGTGTTCATTAGACTTATCCAGACTATATTGTACTGGTGTTCATTAGACTTATCCAGACTATGCTGTTCTGGTGTTCATTGGACTTATCCAGACTATATTGTACTGGTGTTCATTGGACTTATCCAGACTATGCTGCTCTGGTGTTCATTGGACTTATCCAGACTATACTGTACTGGTGTTCATTAGACATATCCAGACTATACTGTGTTGGTGTTCATTGGACTTATCCAGACTATACTCTGCTGGTGTTCATTGGACTTATCCAGACTATACTGTGCTGGTGTTCATTGGACTTATCCAGACTATACTGTTCTGGTGTTCATTGGACTTATCCAGACTATAGTGTAATGGTGTTCATTGCAAATGCTGTTGTTAATCATGAAGGAGTAAGTGCAACTACGATGTGGTAGGAAGTCCTTGGTATCAACAACACGGAGCAAGTGCACCTACGATGTGGTAGGAAGTCCATGGTATCAACAACACGGAGTAAGTGAAACTACGATGTGGTAGGAAGTCTATGGTATCAACAACACGGAGCAAGTGCAACTACGATGTGGTAGGAAGTCCATGGTATCAACAACACGGAGCAAGTGCAACTACGATGTGGTAGGAAGTCCATGGTATCAACAACACGGAGCAAGTGCAACTACGATGTGGTAGGAAGTCCATGGTATCAACAACACGGAGCAAGTGCAACTACGATGTGGTAGGAAGTCCATGGTATCAACAACACGGAGCAAGTACAACTACGATGTGGTAGGAAGTCCATGGTATCAACAACACGGAGCAAGTGCAACTACGATGTGGTAGGAAGTCCATGGTATCAACAACACGGAGCAAGTGCAACTACGATGTGGTAGGAAGTCCATGGTATCAACAACACGGAGTAAGTGCAACTACGATGTGGTAGGAAGTCCATGGTATCAACAACACGGAGCAAGTGCAACTACGATGTGGTAGGAAGTCCATGGTATCAACAACACGGAGCAAGTGCAACTACGATGTGGTAGGAAGTCCATGGTATCAACAACACGGAGCAAGTGCAACTACGATGTGGTAGGAAGTCCATGGTATCAACAACACGGAGAGCAACTACGATGTGGTAGGAAGTCCATGGTATCAACAACACGGAGCAAGTGCAACTACGATGTGGTAGGAAGTCCATGGTATCAACAACACGGAGCAAGTGCAACTACGATGTGGTAGGAAGTCCATGGTATCAACAACACGGAGCAAGTGCAACTACGATGTGGTAGGAAGTCCATGGTATCAACAACACGGAGCAAGTGCAACTACGATGTGGTGGGAAGTTCAAGGAAACCATCCTGCTTAGAAAACCTAAAGGATATGTTTCACGTCACGATAATGTTTCAGTCCAGAAAATAAAGTTTATTTTATGGTGGTGTTGTTTTCACTGGAGCTAATCCAATATTCCTCCATTAATTATTGCAATCGGCTAGGCTACAAGTTGTGCATAATTCATGTAATGATGTTTAGAATACATTTTGATATTAGACAGAAGTAAGCGGTCACCTGGTCGAGAAGTTGAAAGAAGATCACGAAGAAAATGTTTTTTTTTGTAACTGAAATAAAAAGTAATGGAGATCCATGTATAATTGTTTCGTTGTTCTATATTTTAGTACGTTCTGGGAACTCCCAAATTTTTTTATACTAACGTTATGCAATAATGTTATGCATAACGTTCTGGAATCGTTAAGACAACTTTATAGAAAAAGTTTTCAGAACCTTACCACTAACACATTATCATAGCATGGCAATAACGTTCTGGGAACGTTAAGAAAACTTTACAAAAAACGTTCTCCTAACGTTACGCTATAAAGTTATCGTTACATAACAATGACGTTGTGGGAACGTTCTGCGAACATGTTTTGTTAGCTGAGTATATACCTGCCAACTCCTCGGGGATTTCCGGGAACCTCCTTGATTTTTATTGTATCTCCCGGAATATAGGCAGATCTTCCTGACTTTCGCTTAAAATCTCCAACAACCCACCCCCGTCTTCCGATGTCATCATCCGAGACAGCGCGATACCACGGAAGATGCTGAACCGCTGTTCCAGGTCAGAAGTATCCGTCTTCCGATGTCATCGTCCGAAACAGCGCGATACGGGAAGCGTGCTGAACCACTGATCTTCCGGAATAAAAAAAGCGGCAGGTATATTAATTTAAGTATTAACAGAGTAACACTATGTGGTGGCTTGAATTAAGCTCCCTATGATAATGGGTTCCAACCTTCGGCTGTACTTTGTATTAGAAATTTAAATGACGACCACAATATTATCAATTGGGAACCCACGACCGTATCCACAATAATTTATTAATGAGAATGAATGGCGCGGATATTTTGCTCCCGGCAGCAGCTTTGCGATTCACTTATGAAACACTAACAGACGCTTTTAAGCCAAGCACAGCGCACTCGTGATTGGTTACTAGGTGCAGGACGCGGCTGTCGCTTGTGTAATTTTGTCGTGTATCGAACAATAGTACTTAAAAAAGTATTGTTTATTTGTTATAGTGCATAATAGCAAAGCAAGTTCTAATGTAGTCGGATGCAATCTCAACATTACTTGAACACTCCGTGGACACATTCGTTTTTACTTTTTAATATTTATAAAGTTTTGAGGATGGACCTCTAATGTAATTAATTTTTTTAAGGGCAACTTAAGTGATTTATCGTGAATTAATTGATGTAACACCACAGAATGCGCATTGTTTAGCTGTGTTGTACAAAATAATTATTAACTTATATCAGTCATGTTTGGATGCTTTATATATCTCTCTTAGTTGTCGAGTATGCATTATACTCATGTACTGGCAGATATTTATAAAATTATCAGAACGAAGCCTGGCGACTAGAGTACACAACATTGTCATGGACGTAGTTGTTTGTCCGTCTACAGAAATAGAAAACAATCACAGTATTCATTGTCAATTAAACAGGTAAATATTTAATGGTGAAATGGAAATGTGAATGTTTCAGACAAAAATGGAATCTCAAGTGTTATTAGTTGTTTAGACTTATATTCAATTCACTTATTTACTTTATATCAAAATACACTTGGTAATACATATATTGGTTTATATATCAATATACATGTAACAGTTAATACTAGAAAGCATATTATACTTAAACTAAAAGTGGGACATATAATATGATCTAGGTATTTGATACTACTAACTTAGTTAAGTTCCTCCCCATTTAGCTTAGATGCAAGAGGGCATACATTCTTCATAATCTTACCTTCCTCTACTTATCAGTATCATGTTTCTCTCATAGATAATTTGAATGACCACAACAAACTAATATCAACTCCCTCGGGCTTACTTTGGAGATATAGAACATCAGAGTGCCCTGCATTATTTTCTTGGGAAGGGAGTCGTGGCGTGTGACATGGCCGTACCATGCCAGCTTTCTCCTCTTCACTGTTGCGAGGAGTGGCTCCTGTGCGCCTGCCAAGGCAGTGAACCGTCTTCAGACAAAATCATTGGTCTTGTGCTCGGCCCAAGATATGTGCAGTACGCGCCTGAAGCACTTCTCAAACGCCTGTATCTTCTGCTTCGTTGCAGCCGTCAATGCCCAACGTTCGCAGCCGTAGAGCAGGATGGAGACAACAAAGGCTCTGTATAGTCTAATTTTAGTTGAAAAACTGATGTTAATGCTTCTCCATGTCTTACTGAATTTGGTCTTTGCTGCTTTCGCAAGGTCTATTCTGATCTGAATCTCTATGTCCGACCGTCAAGCTTTAGTGAGTGTGGAGCCGATATATTTGAACGCATTCACTTCCTCCAGCTTCTGGCCGTTCATCGTGATGTCAACAGTGATGTTGTCAGTGGTGGTGACCATCACCTTACTCCCATGACATAAGCGCTTGCTCTATCCACTAGCCTATTGGTGAGATCTTGGAGCTCGTTGTTGCTTCCTCCAAGAAGGTCTATATCGTCTGCAAATCGCATGTTGCTGACAGATCTGCCCCCCTCAGAGATAGTGGTGTTGAAGATGTGGAGGGCTTCTTTCACGATGTTCTCGGGGTAGATGTTGAAGAGAACCGGCGACTGTCGAACAACCTTTCCAGACTCCGACTGCGGTAATGAAGTACCCCCAATTTGGCTGTTGAGAAGGATCGCTCTGGTGGCGTTGTTATACAGTGCGCTGATAACTTGAATGATGCCTTCTTCAATGTTGAAGCGCCTTAGAACTTGCCACAGATATTCGTGCCACACACTATCGAAAACCTTCTTGAAGTTTATGAGGTTGTGGAGGAGGCTCTTCTGGTGTTGCAAGTGTTTTTTTTATCATCGGAATTCTGCAGTTGCAGATTTCTTGTGTGGTACTTCTTCCGGGTCTGAATCCGACATGCTCTTCTGCTAGCAGTTCTTCGGATTGCTTTTTCAACCGGTTAAAAATTATGCGTAGCAGGATCTCGCTTGGGTGGCTATTGAGGCTAACGGTTCTGTAGTTTTGGCACTTCCGGAGATTTCCTTTCTTAGGTAATGGGATGCGTGGTGACTGTGTCCATTCCTCTGACCATTGTTTGAAGACCCACATCTTCTGGAAAATGGTTGTAAGTGCAGTAACCATTCTTCGCCACCGTGTTTGAGCTGCTCCGCTGGAATGTTGTCTGCTCCTGGTGACTTCCCTACAGGTATACTGCGGATGGCTTCTTCCACCTCTTCCCTTAAAATAGGTAGTGTTTCTCGATCTCTTTCTGGGACCAGTTCTGTCTTCAGCACGGTGGTATCTGGCTGCAAGGGGTAATTGTAGAGCTCCTGACAGTACTACGTCCACCTCTTTAAGACTTCTCCAATCTCTGTCAGGAGTGCTCCCGTGCTACCTTCAATAACTAATGTTTTTTGCTGCGGCTTGGACAAGTTCTTCAGTGTGTTGAAGGCTTGCTTGCTGTTACCCTGAGCCATTCCTTTCTCAATACTGGCACACTGCTCCTCGACCCACTGTTATTTGGCTGTTTTTCATTTCCTTCCGTATTGTCCTGTTGACCTGACAATACTGTTCTTGTGACTCTGTGCTGTACTGTTTAGTCTTCTTCAATTCTCGTCGTTCGACACAGAGGTCAAGGATGTTGTTTGTGACCCAGGGCTGTTTCATCTTCCTCTGTCGACCCAATACCTCCTCAGCTGTATACTGCCTCGTTGAAGTTGTTAGTGATTGCACAGAAGGTTGAGTGCCGCAAACTTCCCCCCTATCTGAGCATGAAATACAGCAGCCACTTCGGGATCTTTCAGCTAGTCGACATCAAACCTGAAACGTGGCTGTGCCGCGTGATATTTCTTTTTCAACTTCTGCTTCATTCTAAGCATGACAAGGTCGTGATCGCTGCTTGTGTCAGCTCCTTGAAATGTCCTGGTTAGTGTTTTGTTAACGCTGGCTTCAGCGACGGATTTGGTATTCCAGATGTTCGTGAGTTGATGGATTCTTCCGAGGTAGCTTTTACTTCTTCAGGGGCACTTCCTTGTAGTGTGATTACGTCACTATTGGTGGCGTTATTGCGGAGGTTTTTTTTATTTCCCCTTGTGGATGTTGAAGCGTATTTGCGAAGATGCTGCTGACGGCGCATTTGTCTTGTCTTGTATATGTTGGAAGTTGTGAGAGAGTAGGGCTATGTCATCTGCGAAGTCCAGGTCATCCAGGTTCTTCCACAGCGTCCACTTAATGCCATTTCTTCTCTGTTCCGCAGAAGACTTCATGACCCAGTCTATGGCCAGGAGGAAGAGGAACGGCGACAACAAGCATCCTTGCCGCACTCCTGCCTTTACCAGGTCTTTACCTGAAAGGTCTGCGTGTGCTTTCCTCCATGGAGGACCCTGCTGGTCATTCGTTCGTAGGAGTTTATGATGAGGTTCACTAGCTTGGTAGGCACTCCATAGTGTATGTGGCGTTTTCAGAGGATCTTTCTGTCCACACTGTCGAAGGCCTTCTCGTACTCCACGAAGTTAATGTACAGCGGGAAGTTCCACTCTATTGACTGCTCCACGACGATTCGCAGTGTTGCAATCTGGTCCACACGCAGGATATGTTCTTCGTGTAGCCGGCTTGCTCCTCACGTAGGTAGGGGTACATACCATATTTTATTATGTTGAGGATGATCCTGTTGAAGACTTTGCTAGTTACCGAGAGGAGTGTGATGCCTCGGTAGTTGGCACAGTTGCCGAGGTCGCCCATCTTGGGCCGCTTGATGATGTAGTCCTCCTTCCATTCTGCTGGCACCTGCTCCTCCTCCCAGATCCTTTGGAAGAGTGAGTAGAGCATCTCCACTGTTGATTTTATATCTTCTTTTAAGGCGTCGACTGGAATCTTGTCTGGGCCTGCTGCTTTTCCATTGTTCTGCTCCTGGATTGTTCTCCTGATCTCTTCTCTGATAGGTTGCTAATGTCTATGGGGAGATCGGTTTCCGCAGGGTGGGGGGGGGGGCATCCGGTGAGTTTGCAGATGCTGGTCGGTTCAATAGTTCTTCAAATAATCCTTTAGGTTTTCTAAGCAAGATGGTTTCCTTGAACTTCGTACCACACCGTAGGTGCACTTGCGCCGTCATGATTAGCAACAGCATTGGCAATGCACACCAGTACAGTGTAGTCTGGATTAGTCCAAGCTCCAGTGAACCACGGCCATTGCAACCAATAATTTCAGCTATCACACATTCATTTATGAGATCAAGATCAACTTAATTATGCAAAATTCATTCGATTTACTAATATTATATTAAGTTATGCAAGTTTGAGTTAGGCTAGGAATACCTACAAATCAATACCTTAATCCTACAAATGGTGTTACTAGACAAACGTTTAAGTCCAAAAAATAAAGTAGTATTTATGGTAGTCTTTTTTCACTGGAGCTAATGCAATATTCCTCCATTAATTATTGTAATCGGCTGGGCGGCTGCTTATCAATTGTTTACTGCCATGTATTCTTAGTATTAACTGATTAAGATATTTTAGTCTGAAATGTGTTGCACCATACAGTATTTTTACCATTTCAGAAGTGTGTACACATATCCACAAATAGCTGAAAGTTGATGAAATCAAGGATGATATCGCAGAAATATTGCAATTTACCCCTCACAGAGGGGGGAAGTTACCAAGCCTAAGGTATTTGAACTTGACTTGCTCTTAGACTTAGTAGCAGTAATTAAACATTTAAAAATACATGAGTACTGTTGCTGGAGAACGGCATATTAACCGACAATGTTCTTTTTCTTATGTCAAATAACACCTGACATGCGTGTCTGAGCTATTTTCTTCACACGTGTTAATATTTATGCCAAATAATATCATATTCTCATTTGTCAACAAATACTACAATGTCCATTTTTTGTGCATGAAATCGGGCCTGTCAACTGTGTATTTCCTATGCCAGCAGAGACGGTGTGCGCTGGCCATTCTTGTACAATTCAGTAATCTCTTCTATGGCTGGTTGTCTTTATACATGACCGAGAGCACCAGATCCAGAAGGCGAGTACTCTATCGAGACAGTGCTGAAAACGCCAAACCCCTCTGTGAGGTGTAATTTTCAATTGTTGTGAGAAGTCTTCCTTGATTTCATCAACTTTCGACTTTTTGTGGATGCGTGTACACAGTTCTGAAATGGATGAGAAACACTATATGAGTTAACACATTTCAGACTAAAATATCTTAATCAGTTAATTTTAACAATACTTGGCACTAAACATGTGATATAATCTGCAACCCAGCGTCTGTCGCTTGTGTCATTTTGTCGTGTATCAAACTATAATACTTTATAAAAAAAAGTATTGTTTATTTGTCATAGTGCATAACAGCAGTGCTAGTGCTACTGTAGTTGGGTGAAAGTTCAACATTAGTTAAACACTCCGTGCATACACTCGTTGTACTAATTAACATGTATGAAGTTTTGATAATGGACCTATAATGTAATGTAAGAGCGAGTTCGGTGATTTAGTGTGACTTAATTGATGTAGCACCACAGAAGGCGTATTGTTTAGCTGTCGTGGACAACAATAACTATTAACTTATATAAATCAGGTTGCCATGCTTTATATATCTGACTTAGTTGATGAATATGCTTTATAGTTATGTACTGGTAGATATGTGTAACATTACCAGAACGAAGCCTGACGAATAGAGTACACAACAATGTCATGGACGTAGTGGTTTGTCCGTGCACACAAAAAGAAAACTGTCACAGTATTGATTATCAATTAAACACGTAAATATTTAATTGTGAAATGGAAATGGAATCTTTCAGAACAAAATGGAATCTCAATTGTTTTTAGTTATTTACACTTATATTCAATTCATTTATTTATTTCAGACCAAACTACACATGGCGATACATATATTGTTTCATTTATTAATATCCATGTAACAGTTAAAAACAAGCCGATATTAATATTAGAAAGCATATTATAATTAAACTAAAAGTGGGACATATAATATGAAGTAGGTATTTGATACTACTAACCTAGCTAAGTTCCTCCACATTTAGCTTAGATGCAAGCTAGAGGGCATACATTCTTCATAATTTTACCTTCCTCTACTTATCAGTATAATGCTTCTCTCATAGTTAAATTTAATTTAATAACCACAGTTTCACAAACTAATAACAACTCCTTTAGGCTTCCAATGGAGAGTTAAAAAATCACCAAGTCATCTGTATACAAGATTATGACTTTTGTTAACATTTTGGGTCAATTTTCTTAAAAGCATGGCATATTTATCACCGTTAGGGAAACTAAAGTATTAAAACGTCAGAGTTTTTGAGAAAAAAATGTAGGCTGTAGTATAGCGCATACTAAAATTATGAATGCACGACGCACATAATAAGTCATAGATATATATATAATGTGTAGCGATACAAAGGCGGTGCCAGCATTAGACAAAAAATACACTCCAGTGCATAATTCGCTATCCGACAATGTTCTTAATATTTGCTAAATATTCAACATTCGACTTCGCAAATGGGCGCCCAACGAAAAGCAATCGTACATATACGCGCGCATCCGTGTTGATTTTTGGACGAACCAATGATCAGCAAATGGGGCGTGGGTTAAAAGCGCCTGTTAGTTTTTCATAAGTGAAAACCAAGGCTCTCGGCCAGAGCTACATGCGTTCGCTCTGCCTTGCGGAGTCTGGTTATATTAGTCGAGATGTGTGACAAACGGTGGCGCCACGTCACGGTGCGTAGACGATCGAGGTGGTTTCGCAGACCAGCGTGTAAATGTTTAATCGTTCGACTCCGCATGGCGCAATGTTGAGCTTGCATATCTAATTTTGGGTTGGCGTTGGTCAATATGTGACTGTGTGGCTTATATTTATATGATAACCATTTATATTACTGGCATATGTTAGTTCAGTGAACCTTTGGCTTTACTTTTCTTCAGATGTGTCATGTGGGCGATAAATGGGTGATATCAACTTACATGTACAGAACACAACATTTTACTGCAGTGCGATGCCACTTTGAGATCCAGTGTCACATTTATCATGCGGCGTGGTTTGTTGGTAAGTGATAATTATATATTTGTACAACAAACAATCATGTAGATCATTGAAGATGGAAATACAATTATAACCAATGTTTATCAGGTGAACATTGTCATTAACATTGAGAATTATTACAAAAACATTTGTGTGTAATTTTCATTTTTAACACATTTGTGTGTAATTTTCGTTTTGTAGGTCATTACAAAACAAACTCCTGACCTGGTTATTTTTACAAACATGTACCTAGAGTCGAAGTTGGCCTAGTCAGTTATTACGCATTTTATTTAAGTCTATGCAATTAGTTATTATGTAATATTGACACTAATTATTATCCAAATATACACATTAGACAAAATACCTAAAAATATTTGTGAAATGTATGTCAATTTCAACTAATAGTTCTAAGAAGATTGAACAAAACTCACCTAGTCTGTTCTACCCTCTCCAGAGCATAGATGTGGGAACATGGGGGGCAAGGGAGACTGGTGCCCCTGTGGAATTTAGCTGCGGGGGTAGACATGTCATGGGGTCAAATACATTAAAAAATACTTAAATGCAAATACTTTTGACATTTCAAATGCAAATACATTTTGTTTATGTCAAATGCAAATATATTTCAAATACTTTTCTAATTCTCTTGATGTCCTCTTGCCCGTGCATAATAAATAATGATAAACGGGTGACAGATGCCACTTTGAGATCCATTGTCATACTTTTCTTGCGGTGTGATTTGTTGGTAAGTTATAATTCTATATTTGTATAACAGACAATCATTAAAGATGGAAATACAATTATAACCAATGTTAAGAACTTGCAAGAAATAAATAATAGCTTTTAGCTTTACCATATTTATAATGGTGGGCGATTCCACCGTCAGTCACGTTACATTTATACTTTCTTGGGTCTTTCAACACATCATATCTGACAAATATTATTGATCAACATAAAACATTTAAATTTAGTGGTCGTCACTCACATTATGAAAAAAAGACCAATATTTTTGCATCAACGCTGCTCCTAAATTCTCCTAAAACTATTGAATTAGCATAAAAGCACCTAATGATTTGTTTAGGTGTGAATTTAAGCTAAACGACAAGTACAGTTTAACTTCATTCTGGGACATATTTTTGCCTCCAACTGCACATCAGAGAGAACAAATGTTGTCACTCACGTTACATCACTCACGTTACATCACTCACGTTACATCACTTAGATTACATCACTCACGTTACATCACTCATGCTACATCACTCACGTTACAACCTCACAACAATATGATTACCATACGTTACTAATTTCAAGCTACCTATATATTCAGAATCACCAGATCACCAATCTGAACTGGTATGATTCTAAGGACGTCACTCACGTTACACATTGTCACTCACATTACACATTGTCACTCACGTTACACATTGTCACTCATGTTACACATTGTCATTCATGTGACACATTTTCACTCATGTGACACATTTTCACTCACGTTACACATTTTAAGCTCAGAATGCATAAATTCTATAAGGCATAGCTGTGAATTTTTTTGTACATAAAAATAAGCTAGTAGAAGCAGAAACACAATTCTGTGAATACCCTTCATGCTTTCAAATATGAGATTAAAATATTCACATATTCGTCACTCATGTTACGTGACGGCCACCTGTAGCACAACTGACAAGATGCACAAATGTGGATAACACATGAATATTAGCGGTGCACTTCTAATTGCCAGTATCCACTTCATCAAAATATATATTACTTAACTTGGTTCACTGTAATGCTAAAATGGAAATGGACCTAGTGTTTGTGGTAAGTTTCAGAGATAACATTTAAAAATAAAAGCTTTTTGATTCCAAATGCTCCTATTCGTAATTACCAAGTAGCATTTGTGTGTAATTTTAATTTTTATAACACCCGACATGTATATAATACAATACAAGTAATAAATTGTCAATATGGGAAGATTTATTTGTCAGTATCATGTCCAAAGTTACATGGAATTGCCCTGATGCACGTCGATTGTAGGTTAAATAATAAGAAATAAGATACCATTTAAATAATTGAAATATCTTCATTCAGTCAAAAATTATGACAATTAGAATTTTTAGAAAATGTTATAAAATTTGTGACCTCTGCACAGCCTGCTGTGTAGCATACATTCCTACTAGGGGCTGGATCACTGCGTTGAAATGCAGTTAAAAACTGCTATAACAACTTGTCAAATTTTTTTTTAAATACTTCTCCCCAAAGTTGACCTTGAGATGGATATGACCATGAGATGACATTTTATGTCTAATGTTAGATTTAGACTAGATTTGGTCTATTTACAGGATTATTTTTCCGAATTTAAGTATTTTTTCTAGTCTGTTGTCTTTGAGGGCCCAGTACATATATGTATGCACCCACGAGGGAGGTGTACCCTTAACATTTACCATTTTCATGTGAAACCTTTCAGTAAACTAATGATTTGACTATATTTACTGGTTGGTTTTATAACTTATTTTTATCATTTTATTGAATGTTTATTAAATACATATGTGGAGTCGCACAATACTTGGCCAAGTTGGTGTCCTGTAACTAACGCTATATTTACTCCATAACCAGCTTCTTTGTGGACAGTTCCTGTTGATAACATTTGTGCTGTAACTTAGGCCCAAGAAGAAAGAAGAGACACCAAAACACATCCCACCTGTTTACTGTTATTGTTGTGGAAAGTTGTGGTTGTGGTGGATAACGTAAGTTACATTGTCCACCATTTCAGGTCCAGAATAATCTGATCATTCTTAGCATTTTCAAAGTCTTGGTTGGATTCTGATGAGGTACTAGCATACATCAGTCAAGCAAATTTTGACTTCTGAAGGGTTCTCATTTTATTTTAGTTAAAATATACCATGTAACATCATGAACTTCGACTTTGTACACTTGGCATTGCGCCACATAACAGTGAATTGAGAGATCTTATCTTCTTCTTTACTTTTAGGTGTAGACGTATCTTGGCTACCATCTAAGATAGTTTTTCATTTATTTTAAACACTTATTGTTGCTCATGTCCACCTTTTTAGTCCTCTGGGCCAAAGGTCCAATGGACTATTTCCATCACTCTGCGTCCGCCGTTAGCTGCCACATCTCAGAAACCATTCAGCAACTTTTTCTGTAATTTTGCATAGACATCTTAGGGCACTGCCACTATGCACAATAAATCTGTATTTGATTGAATCATTCTAAGGGCTCCGTAGGGCCTCCAAGGGCCCCAAAACTGGTAAATTTTTACATTTTGCCTATTTTTTCAAAAACGATTCAGTAACTTTTTCTCTAATTTTGCATAGACGTGTCACTTTATACAAGAAATCTGTATTTGATTGAATCATTCTAAGGGCACCAAAGGTCCCATAAAATGCAAAATGTTCTAACTAAATTGTCTACTGTAGGAGAACTGCTCTATTTATAACTGGCTGGCCACATACCATCACACATCTAATCCCTTTTCCTGCAACATCTGTCACATGCTGAGTTTGTGTCTTGCATAGATCAGAGGTTGTCTTTTCTGTTATTTCAATTTTTTTTACATTTTGTCTATTTTTTCAAAAACTATTCAGTAACTTGTTCTCTAATTTTGCGTAGACGTCTCTTAGGGAAGTGTCACTGTTCACAAGAAATTTGTATTTGATTGAACCATTCTAAGGGCACCTCAGGGCCTCTCAAAAAGCTAAATGTTCACATTTTGTCTGTTTCTTCCTGGACTAGGCAGAGTGCCAATTGATTGCATATTACTCCTCCCCCACTGTGGAGCCTAGGTTCTCAGCCTGCTATTGTTTTATGGAAACTGTGACTAATCTGTAATTGGTCACTGGCAGAGGCTTGTGTCAACAGACAGCATTAACCCACTGGACCCCTGTTAAACTGGACAGTTGCATGTATGTTTTAAGCTGTGTCAAACAGTGGGCTGTAACTAATGTGTAATGAGAATCCATACTGCACTGATAAAATCTGAGGAACTAAAACAGCATTAGACATAATTATAAATGCAATGTAAAGATATGACCTAATAAAATAAAATAAAATAACTTAGGTATAAAATAATATATAAAGTAAAATAACATATGTATACTCGAAATGTTTAGCCATATTTAGCCAAAAATTATAAGGAATATAATTAAGATGTTTTACTGTACATGCTGCAGCTATTCCGTCACTTCAGTTATATTAGTATTATGTCATTACTACTGTTTTTAAGTCAAAATGTATGCTATGCATATGTACCTTGATAACAAATAAACTGTTATCATAGTTGATCTCTTTCTTCTTCTCATTCTGGGGGAGGGTCGTACTGGCAAAATGAGAAGAGATAATGCGTGTGCATTTTCTTATACAACGTTTTACTGTGACACATGCGATGTTGCAGCTCACGAACTCTCTTGCAAGTTTTCTACAACCGCTGGAAATCGGCCTAATTAACAGTGTCGGGATAAAATCCGACAGTATTTTTTAATAACACATTAACTAATATATACAATATTTACGAAATGGTCTACTCGAATACTTTTTAACCAGCAGACCTGGGGCCAAGTACTTTTTCATGAATACATGTACTTTGACAATGGACGAGTACGAGTACATTGCTAAAAGCTGTGTACAAGTACATTCTCACAAGTACGAGTAAAAGTACGAGTACATTAAAAAATATATAAATATTAAATAATAACATATTTTAAAATTATTAATTAATATAATTTATATAACTCAGCACAAGTGATTATGCAATGGGAGTTGGATCAATTTTTTCTGAGATTAGTAATTTGCAATTTATATTTTATGATCATAGACTACTGGTTGTTGAGAGGGTTAGCACATGTCCATATAACAGGCTCAAAATCCCCTTTGGACTTTTTAGCCATGTTGCTGGCCCAGGATTATACTGGTGTAGGAGACAGTCTGACTTGAGCCACCTTACTTCTACAGAGGAAGACTGGCAGTTCTTGTTCTTACCAGTTAGCACTGTCAGCTAGTGCCAAGTGGCATGGTCTCCATACTACATCAAAGGCATGTCCTGTCTAACTGGTGGGTTAACTGCTAATTGGCTCTTTATGGACATCCTGGTGGCTTAATTAAACAAACAGGTTTATGATCTGAACTGGTAGTATACAATTATTGTTTGCTTAACAGGGTGTTTCTGACTGGGAAAAGATGCTGCCTGTTGCCATGTTTGGGTATCATAGTCATGGTTATCAGAGAAAGAGGATGTACTATGTCTAGAGATGATAAGGTGGTATTCTATCAGAAATAACACAGTATTTAAAAATAGGTGAACATTTAAATATTTCAGGAAAGTTTCATTTTATAACTACAAATAAATATATTTTCTTTAGTATATATTGAGAAAGTACTCAGATGTACTTGTTATGTACTCATAAAATCTGAGTACAATGAGTATAAATACGAGTACATGACCCATAAGTTTTATGAGAACGAGTACTTCAAAAATGTACTCAAGAACATGCATACTTCCGCCCCAGGTCTGATTTCTAGGTGTATCTTCACTGGCATGCATATAGTCTAGAGAGCTACTAAACATGTCAACACTTTACTTCCACCATAACCCTTAATGATCTGTAACTATGATTCACCAAAAAACATTTCAAAAATAATTACAAACTTACAATATAGTCCAAAGGACTTCAGGGCCTATTGGCCAATTTTTTTGGCCCAGTATTGTGCTTCACCTGATATGTCATAGCACAATCAGGAAATGGAAATACATTCTAGACAATGCAAGTTCACATTGCGGTAACACATTATATATATATATTATTATTATTATTACAGTGTATATACTAAAATTATATACAGTAATTGTTTAATGGCCGTTTTGATAAAATGTCATAACCTTTGTATTTACTTCAATAATTTGTTTAGTGTTTACAGACAGATTAATTATGGTCATGAATAATAACAACACGTCATATATTATTAAAAGTAATTAAATACATAAGTTAATATTAGCTGATTAACACAAACAAATCACCATACACATCTCAATGAATGACCATACTTCTATCATTGTAAAGATGTTTCCATATTTGTTACATATGCTCTCCCTCCCTCCCTTCCTCCCCTCCCTCTCTCCCTCCCTCCCCCCCCTCCCTCCCTCTCCTCTCCCCTCCCTCCCTCTCTCCCTCCCTCCCTTATTATATAATATTGAAACCAATTATTACCTAAATATACACATTAGTCAATTACCTAAATATTCGTGAAATCTATGTAAATTTCAAATAATTGAAGAAGATTGAACAAAAATCACCAGTCCATTCCACTCTTTCCAGAACATAGATGCGAGAACATGGGAGCAAGGGGGACAACTGCCCCATGGAATTTAGCAGCGGGGTTAGACATATGGTTCTGCCCTCACAGTAAATCTGAGCCTTTGAACGTCACCGCTAAAAATGGTAAAAAAAGCACCCCGACATATTCCGATGTCATCAGATGAGAGCTGAGAAGCTGAAAATATGGTGCTGTGGCTTCAAGAGTTTTCAATGTCATGATTAACAGCAGAGCTGAAGCTCTGGTTCCCAGCTCCCCCAATACTAATTTCGTTCCTGTGCCAGTGCTCCAGAATACACCTTTCCCAGTCTTCCACAATGTTATCTACTCGCAGCTGCTGATCCCTGGTTTTTGCAAGATCAATATTCACTCTGGCTCTTGGTCCTGATTTTGTTCTTCCTCTCCTTCAACCATAATTGTCTGTTTTCCACGTTCACTTTGTAAATCTTCTCTCACTCATTCTCTCTACCTGTCTGTTTTGTCATACGTACTTATACTTTATTAGAAGGTTCAGATATTACTTTGTTGTACAAACTAAGCTTCTTTGCATACATCAGAAACATTTTTAGAATGTCTGTACCAAAAATGTTGTTACAAAATTATGCGTTTTTTGTTGTAGTCACACTGAATGAATATTACGTGGATTTTTCATACAAAACAGTTTCTTACAGTTTATTGCTGCATGCTGGTGGAATTGTCCAATCTATTCAGTTAGCCCCTTTCAAGGGACAGGACCCATGTGACATCTGATTGTGTCACTGGCTGCATATGTAATAGTAATTATTAATTAATAACACTAATTACTGTTATGTTGTTACAGGACACTGCGTTGTGGGTTGAAAGCTGTTTGTGAGAGAAGTGTCAACAATGAAGTGACAACTCTGTAAACACTCAAACACATTGGCAACAGCAACTGTCAAATTGTGTGCACCAACACGACGTAGGACATCGAGCCAAGTCACTGAATGTCAACATCTCTAACTTCAAGAACAAGAGAAAACGTGACTAAGTCAATCGTGGGATAATATTTACATCTAAAGAGACAACTTCTTCCTGTGGCGTGGAGCCATTCAAAAGTGACAGTTTTGCAACAGATGCAAAGATTCATTTGGTTTCCCAGGCAGATGGAAACGCGATGTGACACACGTGGAAGATATTCTCATCTGAGTAGTGCTTTAAAGCTGCAATTGAACACTGACGCATGTGACACACCTGTATAAGACATTACGTGAAAACTGTTTAACATGATGGTGTTTTGAGGCTACATATAAACAACAACATTTGTGAGAAAGCCTTCAAAATTTATGCACGCATATATAATGCATGTATGGTTATTATTGAGCAGTGCTTACATACGCTCAAACTAGTGATAAAACATCAACATGTTTATAAGCATTATTGCTTTGAAGACACAAGTATGACATCATACAAAATGTTGATGTGTAAACAGGTTGGAAACAAATAGTTTCAATATGTCTTCGAATGTTCACCCGTGTAACGTTGAGAAACGATTTAACTGTGACACTTATGGCAAACGTTTAAGAAACAGTGATGACATAACTCTACATGTTCGTAAGCACATTGGTGAAAAACCGTTCAAATGTCAAACCTGTGGTGCAAAATTCTCACAAAGTGGTTATTTGAAGATCCATGTCCGAATTCATACTGGGGGGAAACCCTTCAAATGTGATACCTGTGGTGCACAATTCTCCCAGAAGAGTAATTTGAACACTCATGTCCGTGTCCACACTGGGGAGAAACCCTACAAATGTGATACCTGTGGTGCACAATTCTCCCAGAAGAGTAATTTGAACACTCATGTCCGTATCCACACTGGTGAGAAACCCTACAAATGTGATAATTGTGGAGCACAGTTCTCGGAAAGTGGTACTTTGAAAACCCATGTCCGTATACATACTGGGGAGAAACCCTACAAATGTAATACCTGTGGTGCACAGTTCTTAACAAATGGCAATTTGAAAATACATATTCGAGTTCATACTGGTGAGAAACCCTACAAGTGTGATACTTGTGGAGCAAAATTCTCTGTAAGTGGTCATTTAAAGACCCACATCCGTATCCATACAGGGGAAAAATCCTACACATGTGACACTTGTGGTATGCAATTCTCAAAAAATAATCAGTTGACGTCACATACCCGAATTCATACGGGGGAGAAACCGTACAAATGTGATACCTGTGGTGCAAAATTCTCACAAAGTGGTCATTTGAAGACCCATGTCCGAATTCATACTGGGGAGAAACCCTACAAATGTGATACCTGTGGTTCACAGTTCTCAAAATGGAGCACTTTGCGTAGTCATACCCGTATCCATACTGGGGAGAAACCCTACAAATGTGATACCTGTGGTGCACAATTCTCCCAAAAGAGTATTTTGAGCACTCATGTCCGTATCCACACTGGGGAGAAACCCTACAAATGTGACACATGTGGGGCACATTTCACAACACGTGGTCAGTTGAATTCACATGTCAGTAGAATACACACTGGGAAGAAACCACACAAATGTGATACTTGTGGTGCGCAGTTTGTGCATTTTTGTGAACTGAAGACACATGTCCGTACCCACACTGGGGAAAAACCCTACAAATGTGATACCTGTGGTGCACAATTCTCCCAAAAGGGTACTTTGGTCACTCATGAACGTATCCACACTGGGGAGAAACCATACAGATGCGATACTTGTGGTGCACGATTCTCAAAACATGGTCATTTGATCACACATGTCCGTATACATACTGGTGAGAAACCCTACAAATGTGATACGTGTGGGGCAGAGTTCTCAAAAACTGGTAATTTGAAATCACATATTCGAGTTCATACTGGGGAGAAACCATACAAATGTGACACATGTGGGGCACATTTCGCAACATGTGGTCATTTGAAGTCACATGTCAGTAGAATACACACTGGGAAGAAACCATACAAATGTAATACCTGTGGTGTACAGTTCTCAAAAAGTGGAGGTTTGAAGTCACATATCCACATCCACACGGGTGAGAAATCTGTATGATACGTGAACATCACAATTTTCAGTAGGTGGCAATTTGAGATCACATATTCGTATTCACATTGGTAAGAAACCCTTGAGATATGATATGCGGGGGTCAGTGCTTTTTATAGAACATTTTGATCAACAAAGAAGTGTGTTCGCTTTCACATCGTAACGAAAGCCTAAGATGTGACACACGAGGTAAATGATGTAGAAACATACACGCGATAGGAGGTCTAGCTTACATATACATGTGCTTAGTTGTACTTAGGAGAAATTATTCAAATGCTATAAATGTGTGTGTGTGTGTGTAGAAACGGTTTTCAGGGCTGTTGTCAAATTATAAATATCTATTTGGAAAATTGCTGTCAACGTGGTACTCGTCAATGTTTCTGAGTATTGTCTGACGAACGTTCTGACTTCCCATTAACGATGTTCCTTAGGCAAGAGATTCTTAAATAAATCAGGGCAGTTGCTAACAGTTAATTAGGCCTTCAAATATATTTATTTCATATTATGCAGAAACAAATGTTAAACATGTTGATTTCATGACCCGCTGATTATAATGGGAATTGAAACAGCGACCAAAATACTACAAATTGGGAACCCAACGACATGTTCACAACTTTAAAGTTAGAATGAAAGTTCTCGAATATTTATTCAGATTCTTTGCAAACATTGCGCTTCCTTCTTTTCCGTGATGGAGCGTACTTGGAAGTGCGTGTTGAAACCAGGCGGTTGGGAAAGCGCCGAACGGTGGCTCTACCTTGCGGAGTCAGGGCCGCGTTCAGAATTCACGTACCGCGACGCTCGCCGCATTCAAAATCGCTATGTTGAAAGTGCTTGTAGTGCCAAACAAATAATCCTCTTCATCTATGACGGCCGTTTTGGAGAAACGGTGGTGTAACTTTGAACGGCAAAATTGCCTTCCGGGGTAAAAAGCGGGCGCGGCGCGCAATCTGAACGCGGCCCGGGTTATATTAGTCGAGTTTTCTGACAAACGATATGAATTTTACTGATCGACTTTAAACAGCGCATTCTCAAGCTAGCATGTCTAATTTGGTGTTGGCGTTGTTTAGTGTCTAGTTCTGTAGTTTTTCATTACATGGTAACCTTTTACATTACTAGCATATGTTGAGTGAGTCGTTGGATTTACTTATTCTTCTGGTGTGGGCGATAAACGCCCCAGAACAATGATTTGGTTGGAACATTATATACGAATGTTATTATTATTACTATATTACTATTATTAATTTGTTGGTATACACCATTAATACCTAGCTTTAGGTCTCACCTTGACTAATGATTCAGAGCTAATAACAACTTAATCATAGGACTTTCTCTGATACATCCATGAACTATCTGAATTACCATAACAATATAGTTCAAGCTTTAAATTAGCCATAGTACTCATGGCTTTTATATATGTATTTCATTATATCTCGACTTCGAAAGCTCAAGTAGTCATGGAAAACATAAAAGCAGGTTTGGTTAATAACACCTACCCCCCGCGCCATCGCCCCATTCCATATTTTGGCCAATCACGCCTTTCTCAGAAGTAGATATAGTGATAATCCAGCTTAAATGCCTAGGAATACAGTTACATTCAGGATGTTACTTATTAATCTTAAAGGAAAACAAAAGGCAACGTTGTGGTGTTAAGCACCTAAAAGAGTTGGCACAAACTAACCATTTGCATCTACAATCACAATTTTCAGTTCAGTGGTTTACTAGGAGTGTAGTCTTAAAGTGGAAGATTCTAACGAAATCTGCGATAACATGTAGACTACCATCTTACTGATGACGCGTTCATTTGGCCGAAAGCAACCAATAAACGAGCAGCATTATTTTTGCCGTGTACGACACACTTTCTTGTGTAGTTCGCGTAGTTGGTTCATGTTCATGGGATGCGGTTCCTTATATTAGTATAAGTTGAGCTTACAGTGAAAACGTGACTTGCAATGTGCCAGACTGCTCTACATACGGTTGTAACAATAGTACAGCGAAGGATAATGAGCCAGAAGTGAAATAGTGGATTCACAACTGTGGACGGGCTGGTTGGAAGCATTCGAAATACAACGCACTATGTTCAGATCATTTTGAAGAAACGTGCTTCGAAGGAAATCTATATCGTCAGTTAATGACACAAGATCCGACAAAACGTCGCCGACGTCGATGTTTGAAGCCAGGTGCAGTGCCTACGATATTTTAGTCACGGACCTCAGCCGTCGAAGCGACGCATATTTTCGATGAAACGCGCCGCCGCCGAGAAATCGATCGCAAGAAGGTTAGTACCGAGTTACTTGGTATCCAATTATAATCTGTTGACATCTGAGATGCAAGATATGCTGGAGGCAAGCTAGAACAGTACCAGAATGTACTATATTGCACCATAAAGAATTTAATCTTTAGAAGATAGCCGAATAACAAAAGTTAACGGCAATCAAGTCGCTCTCTTCTTCGAGGCTATATTTGGCGGAGATAGATCGTAGAAATTGGTGGTGCAGAAAAGTTGATAAACAAGTGGAATTACTGATTGATAAGTATTATTCTTGCCTTAATATCATTCATAAAGTTGCAATAAACATATATTGAATAGCAGTTGTGCTTAAAGTTAGTTAGTTATAGTATTTTAGAATACCTTAGTATAGTGAGTGATAATAGGGTAACTCACTTAGGCTTCGATAATTTGAAAACAAGATTTAACAAACCTGATTATGTGGTAGAATATATAGGAGATAAAGTAACAACCATCAAACTACTTACATAAGATAATATCTGTGTAAGCCAGTACTTGCTAGATATTTTGATTAGGTAGCATTGTTGTTAAAATTAAGCAAGGGCGATAGTCGGGCGGCGTAACCTAAATAAATAAAGCAGCCTAACGTAACGTAATTGATTGTATTTAAATTAGGTCACTACCGGTAATGTTAGCGTTCGTGTCAGGATAAATAGTTGGCTGTGTAATTGAAATTTGTAACCTAAAGTGTGCTGTAGTACACAGGAAACAGTCTTTATAAAGACTAAGTTAGTTAAGTTATTAAATAATTTCTGATCGGGATATGGCGCCTTGCAAGCGGCAAGTCAAGGCAAAGCGACACTTGGTGTGCGATCACTGCCACAGCTGGGTAGATTTTGCATTGTCCGGCTGTGGGAAGTCATGGGCAGAAACCATGGAGGAAGGATTCACCTTTCAGTGCATTGGGTGTTGGAAGGTGGAGTGTCTGCAGAAGGAGATAGTTAGGTTGACAGATATTGTGAAGGGAATGGAGATGGGAATTAGCAAGGAGGCAGGTCGAATGGAGAGAGACGACAGGGAGAGAGGTGAGAATACTGCAAGACTGAAGGAGAATAGCAGTGGCAAGAAAACTGAGGAAAGGAGATTGAGAGGAGGGAAGGTGATTGGAGGGGAAGAAATTGGAAAATCGACAACAGAAAACGTGACAAGCGTGAAGGTGACAGGGAAGAAAGTGACCGTAGAGAAGGAGGGAGGGAAGATGGGAAGGGAGAGGAGAGAGGAAAACGAGATGGGACGAACGAAGAAGGGACGAAAGGAAGTGAGAGAAAATGTGATAGAAGAGAAGTCGATAAAAGGGAAGGTGACAAGAGAAAAAGCGACAGGAAAGAATGGATCGGAAGAGAATGTGACAGGAGAGAAGACGACAGGGGGGAAAGACAACAAGCAGACAGATGCAAACCGAAGAAGGAGCTATTCTAAGGCAGTGATAGAGGGGGCAATGAGGAAAGAGAGGGTGTTTATGGGCGACTCCATTATGAGAAAGACGGACAAGGCACTGAGCGAGGGGAAGGACATCGTTGTTTGTTTACCGGGGGCTAGGATTGAACATGTAACTGACAGGGTAGAGAAGGTATTGGGACATGGCAAGGGGGGGTCTATACTGGTACATGTAGGAACAAATAATGCAGACAGGGAGGGAACAACTGCGATAGTACAGAAGTATAGACAGTTAGTGAGGAATTTTGCCAGTAATGGGAGGAAGGGGGGCAACGTATAGAAACTGTAAGAGGATGGCGATCAACGTACTAGTTGAGCAGATGTGTGACGAAGAGGGGGTGGGATTCACAGATTTATGGGGATACTTTGTTGGGAGGGAAGATATGTACATGAGAGATGGCCTCCATCTTAGTGGAAAGGGGGCAGCAGTTTTCTCAGAGAACCTGCTGCGATCTGTTGACAGTGGGACAGGTTGTATCTATTTAAACTAGATTCGCAGGGGGGACTCACAGAAAAGCCTGAAAATGGAGGCATAGATAAAGACAGCACAAATAAATCAGCAAATAACAGTGTGGAAAACTCTTCTGAAGCTGGATATAAATGTGTTTGTTTAAATGCAAGGAGTATAGTAAACAAAAGAAATGAACTAAACATTATGGTAGAAGATATTGACCCTCATATAATAGGTATAACCGAATCCTGGACCACCACCGATATATCAGATGCTGAATTGGGACTGACAGGATATGTAATGTTTAGAAAAGATAGAATAGGAAGAAAGGGAGGTGGAGTTATTTTATATATTAAAGAATCTATTCAGGCTTATGAAATAAAATTAGAAAGAGAAGCAGATTGCGAAGAAGCTGTTTGGTGTAACATAGTTACAGGAAACTCAACGTTAACAGTTGGGTTAGTTTATCGAAGTCCAAACATAAGCATAGAAGAGAATGAAAAATACAAAACGCTATAAGGGAAGTAAGCAAACGGGACTGTATTATTATGGGGGATTTTAACCACGGGCATATACAATGGAAATCTCTACAGAGTATGGGGAGTGAGGACCACAAGTTTTTAGTTTTAGTTCAAGATACATTCCTTTCTCAACATGTGCTAGAACCAACCAGGGGTGAGAATGTGTTAGACATAGTTTTGTCCTCACAGAATGAATTAGTTGACAATGTCAAGATATGTGAGCCACTGGGGAGTAGCGATCACAACCAGATACATTTTATCATCAAAGTAAAATCAGAAAGGAATAGTAAAAAGCAGTATAGGAGAAATTTCCACAAAGGAAGGTATAAGGACATGAGGAAATATTTAGCAAAGATAGACTGGAATAACACACTGAAAAATAAGACGGCAACAGAATGCTGGAATGTATTAAAGAGTGAAATTAAGTGCATAGTCGATAAATTTGTACCCTTCAAAAAACAAGGAAAACGGTCCAAAAAGAAACACTTATCGAAAGAAGCCATTAGAAAAATTAAGTACAAACAAATGATGTGGAAGTCATACAGATGTACTGGAAATGATGAAGACTACAACAGTTATAAAGAAGCACTTAACCAAGCTACAGCTGAAATTAGAAATTCAAAGAGAAGCTATGAACAACAATTAGCTAGTAATATAAAACATGACAGCAAGAGTTTTTATGCGTATGTTCGAAGCAAACAGAAAGTTCAAGATAAAGTTGGTCCTCTAGAAGATAGTGCTGGAAATATAATATCAGAGGGATTCTTAATGGCAGAAGACCTGAATGAGTACTTTAGTTCAGTGTTTACCAGGGAAGATATTAGTTCACTGCCAGTACCAGAGGCTAAGTTCAAGGGGGCAGATTCAGACTACTTAGGACAATTAATTGTAACCCCGGAAATGGTAGGTAAGAAAATAAGGGCTATGAAGGATAATAAATCACCTGGAGTGGATGGTATTCCACCCAAACTACTATTGGAAATTGTAGAACAAATTAGCATACCGCTTGCAACAGTTTTCAATTCGTCATTAGAAGAGGGAGTGGTTCCTTTAGAATGGAAAGAAGCAAACATTATACCGTTATTCAAAAAAGGTTCGAGAAACAAGTCAGAGAACTATAGACCAGTGAGTTTAACATCAGTGATTTGTAAATTGTTAGAAAGACTAATTAAAGATCACATGGTGGATTTTCTTGTTAAACAAAACTTGATAAACCCATCTCAACATGGTTTTTTTAAAGCGAGGTCATGCTTAACAAATATGTTATGTTTTTTGGAAGACATCACTAAGTGGGTAGATGAGGGATCACCAGTAGATATCGTCTACTTAGATTTTCAAAAAGCTTTCGACAAAGTACCACATCAAAGATTACTGCTTAAACTAAAGGCCCATGGCATAGGAAATGGTATAATAAACTGGATAGAACAATGGTTGATTGACAGAAGACAACGTAGCAGTTGATGGGGAGGCTTCAAACTGGAAATCAGTATTGAGTTGGGTACCACAGGGATCAGTATTAGGTCCTATATTATTCTTTATATATATCAACGATTTGGATGATGAAATAATAAGCAATGTGTTGAAATTTGCGGATGATACAAAAGTGTTTAGAAGGATTAAAAGTGATGGAGATAGACAGCATTTACAAGATGATCTTGACAGGTTGATCAAATGGTCTGAAAAGTGGCAAATGCTGTTCAATTTTGGGAAATGTAAATGCCTCCACACAGGACATGGGAACGAAGAAGTAGAATATACAATGGGGGGTACTGTACTAAGTACTACTGTAAAAGAAAAGGACTTAGGGTTAACCATTAGTGCTGATATGAATGTTTCAGAGCAGTGCGGAATTGCAGCTTCAAAGGGAAATCAAATCCTTGGATTAATTAGGCGAAACATAACGTATAAGGAAAAAGAGCTAATAATACCGCTGTACAAAACAATAGTTAGGCCTCATTTAGAATATTGTATTCAAGCGTGGAGGCCATATCGCAGGAAGGACATAGATATGCTAGAAAGAGTGCAGAGGAGAGCAACTAAAATGATACCAAAACTGAGGGATCTTAGTTACGAAATACGCCTAAAAATGCGGTTTAACAACACTAGAGACCAGGAGATTGAGAGGAGATCAGATAGAAGTGTTTAAAATATTGAAGGGTTATGAAAATATTGATAGAAATATTTTTTTCTCAGTTAAGAAAGATAGAAGGACTAGAGGACATGAACTTACATTGGCAAAGGAGCAGAGTAGATTGGATATAAGAAAGTTTTCATTTTCACAAAGGACTGTAAATGAATGGAACAGATTACCTGCTGATTGTGTGGGTGCTAGTAGCGTGAATATGTTTAAAAATAAAATCGACACATACCTCAGACGGGCGGGATACACATAGATAAAAGGGTCGGACTCTCGATAAGCCAAAGGGCTTCCTTGTCCACCTGCCACCTAGAGTTAATTCTCTGGGTGGCAATCTTGTTAAATCTTGTTAAAGTCGAGTGAGCGATATTACAGTAACGGATTAACATGGGCTGGAATGATTGTCGTTTATAATAACATTGCAAAACTTACTGTATTTTGTGTTAAATGAAAAAAAATACGTTCTGCATTCAATAATATTGCATTAGACATTGTCATATATCGAAATGTTTGGCCTATCATTTATGTCATGATGTTATATAATTGGACTTCGTATATAATTATGTGTGACTACTGTTTATGTGACGAAGAATATCACTATATACTCTATTATAAAACGTTTAAAATGGCTTCATTTGTATTTAGTAAAATTACATAATGTTACTCAATTTTAGTTAAAGGGATACAACCCAGGTGAATTTTTTTTTTTTAGAAAAGAAAATAACAATTTTTTTATGCCAGATTATGATAGCTTATTATGTTTACTGTGAATATATATAATTTTACAACAATTACATACCTTTAAACCACTCTTATCCATGGAATAAGGGTGTCAATATAAAGTATTTTTTATCCATTATGCCACATTTGATGGCCATTTTCTATAAAAAAAACATTTAAATTCAGCATTTGGAAGGATATCTCTAGGAGTAATTATGTGATCCAAATATAGTTATCAATGAGCTCACCAGATACAGCATGTTTGTATTATAAAAATACTGGCATCACTCAATAATCATATATTGTCGAAATATCTTTAATAATATACCATGTGCACACATCTTCACTAACTTGTTTTTTTTTTACACTAATAGCAAAAACAGGTAACAGCTGTTGTGAAAATATCTTGAATTTGGATCAAAAATATAAATAATTGTAATTTGCATTTCAGCTCGATCACCACCATGATGTGGCACATGGGGAAAGGCATCAACCGCAAGTTTACTGCGAAGGTCCGAGGCAAGGGATGCGAGGATTTCCTTCATTGGATACACAACGTATCAAACCATCTGTGGTGGTGTTGTGCAACATGCAACGGTGACGCACAGTTGCTGAAGTAAGTACCAAACTTAATATGTATTCATTATATTTATTTGAGGCATGTCCAAAGCAACAAGTAACCTTTAGATTTGCAATCAGTAGATGATGAGTAGGGACCACGACCCAAGTAGTGTAAGGTGAATTCCAGTCACCGACTTGAATCCCAAATACACTAAATCAGCTCCTATGCATAACTAACATTATAATAAGTTTTCGAAATTACTGCATTTCATAGGCATCCAATTCGTTTTTTCAGGATGGCTACTCAAAAGTACCAGCCATCATGACTACTACCTTATCAGTAAATGTATTTATTCAGACTTCCAAAACTGATAATGTAAATGCAGTTCACATGTTATGTGTTAAAATGTGGACCACCGACTTATGTATGAGACCAAAAATGTTACATAGTCAAAATTCCTGATGACCAACTTTTCAGTAGTTTAGTCACTCAGATGTGAGGGGGCGAATACACAGATGGATAGTGCTCATTCTGTATCACCCTACCTATTCCATTTATGAGTACAGTTGAGTGTAATAAATTACATCTCCGTGTAATAATTACATTCCAGAATGCAATTGTCTGTAATGAAATAAATAAGAGCACTTGTATCGTTATCACCAATTTTATTAAAGAAATATAAAATCAAAACATGATATCAAAATACAGTGACTGTATATACAGTAGATACAGAAATTAAGAAGAAAAAAACAAGTTAAAATAAATTATGTGAAGGAATGTGATGATGGAATGCCTTATTTGTAAGGATCAGTATGGTATGCAAGCCATGATTGTATTGGTGGAGTGCAAGCCAAAATGGTATGCAAACCATGGTGGTATTGAGGGTATGCTAGCCATGCTGGTCTTTATGGTATACAAGCCATGATGACATTGATGGTATGCAAGTCATTTTTGATTAGATCTTATCGAAAGCAAACAGAAACACATTTCCTTTCTTTTGCGTTAAGAATATGCTAGGAAAATAATTAATTATATACATTCTAGAGCTTATACGCTGATTAGGAATAAAAGTACTTGAATTACATCAAATGTTTGGTTATGCAAACTGACTAATGTAGTTCTCAAATGCAAATGCCTGGCAAACTAGATGAGTGATAGAACATAAAGTGCACAACATGTAATTAGTATTGCGTCTGAGGTGCACTTCACTACATGTTTGATCATACCTTCTTTGCAGAAAATAGGCATACATTCATACCATAATACTATTTAAAAAGCATCAAGCATGTTAAGTTACAACTGTGAATTTCAACTGGTTCAGCAAGTTATCTGCAATAAGCATGTTACTGTGACTGAATGTAGCATATTACTGTCATCGTTTCCACGCTGATGGAAACAAAAATGCAATTGTGTAGTACATCTATGTTGTTACCATCTCGATGTGATAAGGTATGCAATTAATAATTTCACTATTTAGGGTCGTAATTACATATTATGTATTAAAATTACTCGTTTTGTGTTGATTGTTTGCACTTTTGAACTGTGTATTTTATAGTCCAACAGTTTAAAGATAATGATCATAGGTGTACGAGACGGACACGCCCTAAAAAGATTGAGCAACGAAAGGATTTCAACAACAACAATTTTTTTTAATATAGCAAAACAACAGTATCATTGATCGGAAACTGATAGATAACAGTGAAACACAGAACATAATAAATATATTACAGACAAACTGATGCACACACCCCTCCCTCCACCTGCTCATGAAACGGACAGGCCCTCTCCCAAATGAAGTCTATTCCATACGTCTATCGTGTCTTTGTAAAGGCGTCTGTTATTTTATCGAAATGGTGCTAGTTGCTGCAATAGATTGTTTTATATGCATACTGCAGTAGCCATTACATTTCGGTCTTATAGACTGCATGGACAAACATACTGGTGTGTTAAATATAGAAATGCCTACACTAGTTTTAGTGGGACAAATTTTGTATCTTAATAAATGTATTTATTTACAAAAAGTGTTGATGTTGACTGTTTTTATATAACACACAGATAGGCCTTCTACAGTCCATGTATAATACAATATTGCAATGAAGTCTGACTTAATATTGATCAAATTATTTGTTAATCACACTTTTGTGGCCTGATCTTAAGCAAATCGAAGCAGACATTTAAATGTTGATTACAGTTTATTAATAGATCCGTTGTACTTTTTATGATATAAAGATAGTCACACTAACTGTTATGCTATACAACATAAATATCAGGTTTATTTTTATTTTACTCAACACGAAAAGACCAGCAGAAAATATACAAAATAAGGATTAGAGTAAAGTAGTGCTTGTTAGGATACTCCAATTCGCCCCCCCTCCCCCACACTCATGAGCCATGTATGGTATTGAATCGTGCGTCCTAATGTGTTATGCAGTTTTAATAAAAACCTGCACCAGTTCGTCCGTAAGGTTATTTATGTACTCAATATTGAATAACTAATCCGTCAAAGTTGTGCAAATTGTTGTTCCGAATGGAGTACTTACAAAAATAGACCATCAAATTCCAACTCGCAAAAAAGACGCCTGTGGCTGTGTCAAAAACCGTGCGTCCGACTAACATATATATGATTAAAACTGTCGAACATGAATCAATACGAGCTCGTTCTCGGGATTTGCTGATCGGGAATTATATGGCCTTCGTCTTCGTCGACCAGAAGTGTCGGTGTCGGTAACGCAGTTGCTCTCGGCTGCTGCTTACCTCACACATATTACACTCAGTAAGCATTAAAGCTGTGTAACTAGCATGGCAGTTTAATGTCGGGTTAAAATGTAGTCGACTTTTAAAAGGGATCAAGTGTAAACAAGTACAGCTTCGCGCAACACTACAGAAAATACTGGCGCCATTTATTTTAATGAAAAACTGTGTCGTAGGTTATAAAAGGTCAGCCAGTGGCCGCTCATTGGCTGTCAGTTTATATACGTGAAATCACCACATTGCCTGTACATATAAAGCTGTACAGCTAATATGGTTTTATTCAAAACAACATTACCTGTACATCAAAATTTGAATACTTATAAACATGCAATTGAAACCAAAAACAAGCACCTAGATTTATATAAATAGTTAACTGAAAGTGTACTGGGCATCACTTTTTCATATTCGATCGTGAAAATTGATATAATAGTCGTTATTACAAATGTACAGGTAATGCGGTATTATGAGGCACTGTACTGGCAATGCCGTAGATAGTGTCATATATATATATATATACATATATATATATATATACCTCACACATTAACAATGATATGATGACCGAGACCAGGGTCTTATTCCCTCCCTCTCGTCTTCCACGTAGCTGTATTCTAGTGTTTCGGTGTACGAATCGTTGTCGCCGCCGTCGTCGTCACCGCCGTAGTCGTCGTCGTCACCGCCACCGTAGTCGTCGTCGTCACCGCCACCGTAGTCGTCGTCGTCACCGCCGTAGTCGTCGTCGTCGTACCGTTTATTGCCGCCGGTGTGCTCTCCGTATATAATATTTACGTTGTGGTCAGTCATTGTTATGTGTATACATACATAGTCGGGGAGCGTGCGCATCGTAGTGGACACCTCGTGTTATTTTTGGTTGTTCTGTGTTTAATAAAACGTCAAACCTTCCTGAATAATAATCCAAAGGGCAACCCTCTCAAATAACCCTCTCAAATCAGTTGTATTTACATTCAGGCCTACTGGTTACGGTTTTGTCATAGTTAGATATTTTCTAATTTTCATTGTACGTATAGAGCTATACAGATAAGAAATATAGGTTATCATATTTTTTATCATATTATCCGGAATGATTAGCACAAATAACGATTATAGGCACTCACACACACATACGCACACAAACATACACACACACAAGCACACACACACACGCGCGTGCGCACTCATGCGATGTGGCTGGATACTGCGTTATATAAGAATTCACCTTTTTACTTTCTTGTCCAACGGTTCTTGTATGATACACACAGTAGTCACGGATGCATTGGCTTTGTATGCCTTTGTGTTTAGGGTAGGAGAACAAGCACTGTCTGGTGCAATACTACGTGTGTCTGAGTCTATTAATATTCTCCCATATAGTGTTGCTTTTGGTGACAACAACCACTGTACCTGTTGGAAATGAACACCCTCAGACGGCAACTTTGCTAGTGTCATAATAATAATATCGTAATATAATAATACAAATAAATTTATATATCGCCTGCTTATGAATCTGAGCTCAGAAGCGAAACATGCAAGAATCAGTAGGCACAATACAATTATTGTGAAGAAGGACACGCAAAGGTCATCTTTAGAGCAAGGGACAATACGATTTTAAAATATGTCTTGAGTTTTTTCGTAGTTTCAGATGATCTTAAAATGATGGCGAGTTGATGCCAGATTTATGATGCAGATACAGTGACTGTTAAGCCTTGTTTTAAGAACAAAACGTTGTTATGAGACAGACGATCTTACTAACTTAAGGATGTCTCAAAAAACGCAGGAAACTAACCAAATAGGAAGGTTTTTGTGTAGAAAGAGCACAATATGTGACAGAGGCTAATTCGAATTTGATTCGATGGGTAACCGGAAGCCAATGCAACTTTTTAAAGCAGGTCTTGGTGAGAAATGAGGGATGTTGAGAACCACGCGTGCTAATGAAGTATACACACATTCCAGTCTAACTTAGTCGTTTTAGCAATATTGTTTGGCAAAAGAAAGGCTGGCTAATTCCTTCAATGGAGTACCTACTGTAGCGGTTACACACGTGCAACTCGGCTGCGAAGGAAAGTGCGAATAGATGTATCCGTGGATGCTATAAATTAATGAACCAAGTGACTTTACACAAAGCCAGTTTCATATGAGATGGTATCATGCCAGTTCCAAGAAAAGTATGACTCTTTCACAAGCAGAACAATTTCACACAGAACCATGAAGAAAGGAAAAAAGCCCAATCAAATAGTGGCATGCAACACACGATCTACCTCTGCGCGGTGAAATCCAACTACACGGTTAACATGGCCAATGGACATGTGTTTATTTGTTTGGTTACTCTGTTACATTGTTGTAACATGCATGAAGGTAATCATAACTTCATCGAATAACTCGGCGTAGAGTTAATCAAGAACGTTAGGTTATGACGTTAGCGTAAATAACATACCTATCACGTGACTTGTTACGTAGTATAACCTCCGTAAAGCCATCAAATAAGGAATGCCGAAAACGTGGTGCGTTTATGCATTCCGTCGTATATGTTATTGAAATTCAAATCCCAGACGTATTTGTTTATAATAAAAACATAAGGCCAGCATCATCACCACCACAACCTCAGTCAACATCACCACCACAACCTCAGCCAACATCACCACCACTACCACCATCTTCACCTTAACCACCGCCGTCATCACAACCACAGCCACCATATTCAGCTTAATCACAGCCACCCACCACCACAACCACAGACACCATCACCATCTAAACCACAGCCACCCTCAACACCACAGTCACCATCACCACCTTAACCACCGCCATCATCACAACCACAGCCACCATATTCAGCTTAACCACAGCCACCCACCACCACAACCACAGTCACGCTCAACACCACAGCCACCATCACCACCCAAAACCATAACTACCATCACCCTGTCCACGCCCAAACAGCGTTCGACATAACTGCAGGCCCGCGTGTTCGGGGCCCTTGAATCTTCAGTCGGGTCCGCAGCTGCCACTATTCGCAGGCCCGGTTGGTCCGCGTGGTTTTTGGATGTATCTGCCAATCTCGTCACCATTTTGTTAACAAAACAACAGACAGGTTCTATGACAGAAGCGCCGCAACGAAGTGTGGATAAAGGTCGCGCGGTTGGTCACCAGAAAGAGGAGTCGAACACCATGTTTGAGGTGAATGATATCAAGCACGCGGGTGCTTTACGTACATTGGTGGACTGGTGGATTGACGACCAATAAGGTGCGTGTATATGTAGAAGTGCGGCGAAGGATGTAGACAAGACGGCGCGAATGTACTGGGGAAGGCAGAGGTGTCACGGCAAACAGGAATATATCACACAAGTTAAAAGGGAACGTATTAAAATTGTATCCCTTGTGTAGTATAAACACAGATGTACTAATAAATAATAATATTTTCTGATTATACAACTAGCAAATTCGACTCACATCGATGTTTCGTCATCATCGGGAACCGTTCTCCCTCTCACTATTCATCGTAGGTGTTGTCTTTCTGATCCAGATGGCCATCTTAATCCATCGCGCACACCTGTCTGCCTATCTATCTACCACTCTGGCACCTTCCCAGTCTACAACACAATTGTTTCTTTCCGCATGGTCACTTATCGCCATGGTGATGATCTCCTCCTCTTTCTATCTGTCCTCTGGCTCACTTACGATGTTGTTGCATCTGTCGTCTGTTTCCATAATATATAAAAAGATTGCCGGGCCTTCAAATCTTTTGTTGGGCATATACAGGTTGTAGGCACGGTTGGCCCTTGACATTTTGAGCCTGATGTTGAACACTGCGCCCAGATCACAGTCTACAAGCGGCGTAAATAAACGAAACTACTCACTGCGCTGTCTCAACCAACGCGCCCTTCCATGAATCACCCCGCCTCCAACACCTCGCCGTCTCCACTGCGGGTGACGTAGTAGACAACAGTGGCCGTTCGCTGTAACACGCTGTATCATGATGTTGTATGACGCTGCACACAAATTAATATTAGTCTTGCAGCCAAGCACGTATGAGCTGAAACGTCCAGTGGAGTGCAGCCAACGTTTCCTCGTACGCTACGGGCGATGACCGTCATGGGAATCCTTACCTGCAAAAACAATATTAAATGTAGCAGAACATTAGATAAGGACTCTTTAATCATGCTTGAGCGTGCATGATTTAACTGATATAAACAAGGACACTGTAATGTAAGAGCAGACAAACCCTGATGTAGCGTTCTCGCGTGTTATGGAGGTACTAAGTAGAACAACGATGCGTGTCCTGTCAAAATAACAACGTATTTAGTAATCACAAAACGGAATGATCAAACTTGGAGAGTAAACAATGCTTGCATAGAGAAAAACAACTTGTATTTGTCATTTCTAAAAGGTCAATATTAACAGAAAGTTGCTACAAAAAATACAAAAAAACAAGCTGACAAAACTCAAACGTCTAGAAAAGAAGAATTATTACATGCAAAAACAGAAGACCTTAACACAATACAAACTCGGTAAATTGGTAGCAATATAATAGGTAAAAGATAATCTGAATCAAAACATTCGAACGAGTGTTGTGTTAATAAACATCGAGTAATATTAGACAACCAAGAAATAACAAACCATTTCTACAATTTCTTTATTAACATGGGTACACACTTATCCTACCTCAACCCTGCACGGGAACAAAGCCCACCGAAAAACTAACGTACCACATTCAATGCAAACACACTCCGTTACAGCGAAAGAAGTACTTGAAATTGTGCTTTGGTTCAAAAATAAAACACCATATGGACACGGCGAGATCACCATTAAAACAGTTAAGCATGTAATTATGCATATCGTAAAACCGTTAACAAAAATGTTTAACAGGTCATCGATCAGGGGATCATTTACAAATGATATGAAATTGACAAAACATTCCTGTACTTAAGTCAAGTTAGGAGATCGTTTTTAGTTTTATAATTATATAACTAAATCTACTTTATACAAATTTTCAAAAATACTTAAACAAATATTTAACGAAAGGCTAACGTCTCTCATTCACATGACAGATGAGCAGTATGGCTTCAGAAGTAATCATTCAACCTTGCTAAATTTAACTGAGTTACTTCCGCAATGGATAAATGCCAAAGTACAATTGCTGTCTTTATAGACCTAAAAACATTTTATACCGTTGACCACAAACTGTTGCTAAGTAAATTGCAGTGTTACGGAATAAAGGAGTACAGACTAAAGACTATGGACTGAATGAAACGTTATCTATCAACGGTAGACATTATGCACGCCATAACAACAGTCATTCAGAACAAATGGAAATCAATTGTGGAGTCCCGCACGGATCAATCCTTGGCCAATTGCTATTTATTTTGTACTTAAATGTATGAATTGTCAACATTGTTTTATATACTATATTATTATATTTGCAAATTATATTATTCTTTGAGAATTTTAATCGCTTTGTAAAGGAAAAAAAAATCCTGTTAATATGATTATTTCATGTAATGCTATGCCTTTATTTAATTAAAATTATGTTTTATTAATCACTATATACCCTGACAATATATCAAAACAATAAATGCGCGTACGCGCAGTTTCCACTTTGGCCCCACTTTCATGACCCGCATAAGGCATGATCATGTATATTCGGGACTGTCCGTCAGATTTCGATTAGCCATACCGAGTTAAAAGATGCAAGAAAAACGTCATCAACATGTGTGTATTTGGTTTAGCCACCGCCATGCGAATGAGTCGTGGCCGATAAAATTATCAAAAGGAAACGTGGACCAGTTGCTGTTTACGTCACAGATTCAGCAAATAAATGAAGGAAAATGTACGGAACATAACGACAGCTCATGACAGATGGACTGATTTAAAATATAAAAACAAACTCTCCATGCACGAAGCCGCCGATGACATATTTAATGATTTATTTTGTTTTTGTTGCAATATAAAACATACGAAATCTTACCTATGGTACTAGCATGTTCCTGTTTCACAATGTACATCTGGCTTTACATTGTATAGTTTAGTTTTAATGAAACGTTTAGATAACATAAACTTATTGAAGCAGACAAACATTCAATTATGAAACCATTTTGTTTGCACCATAAATCCAGCTGCTATTCCCATAAGCAGTATAAATACAAAATTATGCATCGCAGGAAATAATGTACAACATTAAAATAGCATAGGTAGTAATGTACTTTCCTATCTACATAACGTTTAATTTTAGTTTGAAAACTGTATATCTATAAAGAGCGTAATAACATTATTGTCCACAAAATATTAAAATATATTGGATTAGCGTAACGACATGTTTTATTTTGTACTGGGAGTGTAATAGTTATTTGTTCTGACCATCATTTTGAGTAAATTATTGAATTTGTTTCTGTCGAACTCCCGATTCAATAGAAAATAAAATGGTTATTGTATGATAAAAATAAAGTTATAAAATTAAAAACTTTAAAATCAATGCCTATTTTAAAACACTCTTTTTAATCATCATTGTTGTATTTAACTCAAGAAGACCCCTAAACATTTTGAATGTTGTGGAACATTTATATTTTTTTTAATGTATTTTATTATTTTAAAAGCAACTTTGTCGACACCTTTTTATACACCAATCCCAGTATAGTTAATTTAACACAAACTTGTTTCAAATTTTTTGGAAGAATATGGTCTAGAAGACAATCCAAACATGATGAGCATAAGAAAGCGTACGTTTTATTATTTACTCCTATTTTTCAACATAATGACGGGATGTGGTGCATTTGGATGCATAAGTCAATCGATTTCATAAATCCATTTGAAACATGTAGTGGTGTACATATTGCCAGTATAAGCAACAAGGAACTAATATGGCTGAACAAAGTCAGACATCTTCTTCACTGCTGTGTCAATTAACACGTTGTCCAGTTAATAGCACAGCTATGCATTTTGATACACTGAGGTATCAACAGAACAGAATGGAGCTGAACAAATTCATGAAGGCACCATATTATGTCAGGTGACCCATTGTCCAATTAATGGCACTGTTTCTATCAGCTCGGTTATTTCCAATGTTCCTGGAATTAAACAAAGTTGAAATTAGGAAATTGTGCCTAAACATGAGTTAACTAATACAACACTGTGCAGATTAATTCAGTTTAGATATTAGATTATGGGACTTACCACCAAGTGTACAGCTGGGTAAATGGAAAAGAAATACAAGAGAACATTTTTATGCTGATTCAGTCAGACTAAAATTTCAATCCATTACGTTGGCCAACTTTTAATTTGCTTCACCATAATTACCTGTATGCATTGGTCATATACAGTGCCCTCCAGATAACTCCGAATTCACATAAGTTGATTTTCGCTAAGTTAAATCAATCTTTTCTTCGGTCATGGACAAAGGTCCCAATAAGGGGACCTTCTGATATATTTCTCGTTATCAGAAATTCCACTGATAACTATTGTCATGGGTCCCTGGAAGTTCGATTTTATCCAGAGTGCACTATATGTTTTCCTTTATTCTTGCTCTAATAATTAATATTGTATGTAATTATACATGTGGGCCATTCTCGTGAAAAGTGTACAGTAATGGAAAAATAATATGTCAAAAATAATTTTGTAATTTGTATGCTTTTAGCGAGTACTATTAATATCAAATGTGCTATTCACATGTGTCCAAAATTCGTGCATCACAAAATTCCGTGGCAACACGGTATTGTGTACTTTTTAACAAACCTAAGACTTTTATATTGAAATGTGACATGCCAGCCAGGTTTAAACAATCGTAGCTGTATTATTATAAACAGTCTCACATCTTCATGTTTCGGTTGATGGCCAACTGAACTCATTGGATCGTCTGTGCTGTTGTCTAGAAGAAATTGTTGAATGGTCTCGGACCAATTTTCTTAAGCTAGATCATCATAAGATGGATGTCATGGTTGGTTGATCAAATGGTCTGAAAAGTGGCAAATTCTGTTCAATTTTGGGAAATGTATATGCCTCCACACAGGACATGGGAACGAAGATGTAGAATATACAATGGGGGTACTTTACTAATTACTACTGTAAAAGAAAAGGACTTAGGGTTAACCATTAGTGCTGATATAAATGTTTCAGAGCAGTGCGGAATTGCAGCTTCAAAGGGGAATTAAATCCTTGGATTAAGTAGACGAAATATAGCGTATAAGGAAAAAGAACAAATAATACCGCTGTACAAAACAATAGTGAGGCCTCATTTAGAATATTATATACAAGCATGGAGGCCATATCGCAAGAAGGATATAGATATGCTAGAAAAGAGACCAGGAGATTGAGAGGAGATCAGATAGAAGTGTTTAAAATAATAAATGGTTATGAAAATATTGATAGAAATATTTATTTCTCAGTTAAGAAAGATAAAAGGACTAGAGAACACGAAGTTACATTAGCAAAGAAGCTGTGTAGATTAGATATGAGAAAGTTCTCATTTTCACAAAGGACTGTAAACGAATGGAACAGATTATCTGCTGATTGTGTGGGTGCTAGTAGCGTGAATACGTTTAAAAATAAAATCGACACATACCTCAGAAGGGCGGGATACACATAAATAAAAGGGTTGGACTCCCGATAAGCCAAAGAGCTTCCTTGTCCACCTGCCACCTAGAGTTAATTTTTTCTGGGTGGCAATCTTGTTAATTCCTGTTAAATCTGGTTTGGTACTAAAAAGAAGTTGCCACTGCTAAAGGACATTCGTATTTTTGACTCGACTTTGACTTCATCTTCAAGTGCTCGCAGCTTGGGCGCTGTATTTGATTAGTCACTCAACAAAACCACATAAGTGCCATTTACCGAACAGCGTATATGCACCTCCACAACATCAGTCGGATAAGACGATACCTCACAATATATGCGACTAAATCACGTGTGCACGCTTTCGTCATATCTAGATTGGACTACGGGAACACGTTACTGGCTGGACTACCACGTGACCACATTCACAAACTCCAGCTAATCCAAACATGGCAGCCAGAATCATCACATCCACACCTCGCCGTGACCTCATAACTCCGGTTCTAAATGAATTACACAATATACATATGTCTACAAATTGCTTATTTGCGATACCATTGCTTGGATCAACTCACCTCGGGATCTGACATGTTGACTGTGTGTGTGACGTCAGCGGTCTTTGCGTGGTTCACTGCGCGGGCATGAATATTCATTATACTCGGGATAATTATATTCCATAATTAATCATCCACGTGGCAGCAAGATCAAAACGATTCGCGTAAACACAATTGTTTATCGGCTTTTTGCGCAGACGACACCCAAACTATGCATAAACATGCAAGACATAAGCAGCAGAGAAAGTATTTATGGGAAATTATCACGTTTTGATACAGTATATGTCGAATGTATATTAGCTTACAAAGAATCACTTTAACATTTCTTACTCGGCTACTAACATTGATGCTGTCACCAATGTACTAAACATCGAACTAAAACTTGGCCTGTGCTTCAGAGCGAACAAATTATCGCTTAATGTAAACAAAACAAATTGTATACTGTTTAACAATAAAATAAAACGTGTATGTTTGTTTGTAATGTGTGTGTGTGTGTGTGTGTGTGTGTGTGTGTGTGTGTGTGTGTGCGTGCGTGTGTGCATATGTGCGTGTGTGCGTGTGTGCGTGTGCGCGTGTGCGCGTGAGCGCGTGTGTGTTTGAGTGCGTGCGTGAGTGCGTGCGTGCGTGTGTGCGTTTGTGCATGTGTGTGCGTGCGTGTGTTTGTGTGTGCGTGCGTGCGTGCGAGCGTGCCATCTTGTGTATCACACATCTGGCGATCATTCGAACTAAAGCGAATCAACCCCAAAATTTATAATAACAAAGAATCTGCATGTGCTATTGGTGCATTAAAAGAGTAAAGCGATTCAACAATATACGTTTATTAAATACAAAACAACGTATGTGCATCAGGTTTGTTATGTACCTATATACTTTATAGAATTATATTGAGAGATTGATTAATCTACAACATGTATTACCTAACTAAGATATCGTGAACCATTTGTGGGCCAATCAGTATATGTGAATCGGTGCCTTTAATCTTCAGAATGCCCGTGCTTGATTTTATTCAGCAGATGAATATGCTTATTCCGTTTTGTGGTCGTTCAACAGACGCCAAGATGACGTTTGCATTCTTGAAAAAATTAAATTGCTTGCAGAACTCCTATATGTGGCAATGTTCGACGACCATCGACCTGAACTCTACTGGCAAATAGAAAGTTCCAAGCAGTTAGAGACTGCCGATACCCGCTTCTCTAATACGAACCAACACCAAAGAGGTTGAAACACAATAATAGCTACGTCATACTGTTATTCCCCTATATATCACACGCAAGCACGCAGGCACGCAAGCACGCACGCACGCACACAGGCACGCACGCACGCACATATGCACACACCACACACACACACACACACACACACACACACACACACACACAAACGAAACGAAAGAAAGTGTATTAACTATTTACTAATGATGTTATTATATTTAGAAGAAAAAAAACAGTTATAACAACGAAAAGACTGACTAACTAGTTTAAAAAACACTATTAAAGTACGCAAATCCATGATACTTGCATTGCGCTCTCTTACCAAGCACATTGTTCACAGGGGACGTAACACCTATGAAACATCAACTGAATAAATGAAAAACGCTAGGCAATTCGAAATTGGGTCTGTGATAAATTGTTTTATGCTATTCCATTAATTTTATTGCAAACGTGAGCCTGCCTGATTGGTACTGCGTCCTTTCATCAACTTAGCTTAAGTATGATCACGGAATTACTATGACCAATATGTTAGTACTCCCCACAGTAGAACAAACTATAATAAACATGCAGTTATTTGCAATGGCATATCTCACGCACGTAATAAAATAATAAAAACAATTATAGTTACTATGTATTCGCTACAAGGAACTACGGGTTTACTATTAATTAGTATCCGAAAATCATCCTTTATAAAAACTTAGATCATGCGTCAATTCACGAGTCAAAACAAGACAATGCACTGTCTCTCTCTCTCTCTCTCTCTCTCTCTCTCTCTCTCTCTCTCTCTCTCTCTCTAAGTGAGAGAGCGAGAGAGAGAGAATGAGAAAGAGAGAAAGAGAGAGAGAGAGAGACCACGCGCGAGAGAGAGCCAGAGACCGAGAGAGAGCGCGAGAGACGGGGAGAGCAACAGACCGAGAGCGAGAGAGCGAGAGAGCGAGAGGAGAGAGAGAGCGAGAGAACAAAACAGTGTGAGATTGAGAGAGTGAGAGACCGAGAGAGCGAGAGATTGAGAGAGTGAGAGACCGAGAGAGCGAGAGAGCGAGAGATCGAGAGAGCGAGAGAGTAAGAGAGCGAGGGAGCGAGAGAGCGAGAGACCAAGAGTGCGAGAGAACGCGCGCAATAATGTAGTGGTGGAGAGAGAGAGAGAGAGAGAGAGAGAGAGAGAGGGGGGAAATGAGAGGGCGAAAGAAAGAGAGAGATCGCGAGAGACAGAGAGAGTGAGAGACAGAGAGAGCGTGAGACCAAAAGAGCGAGTGACAGAGAGAGCAAGAGATCGAGAGAGCGAGAGATCGAGAGACTGAGAGAGCGAGAGACCAAAAGAGCGAGAGACTGAGAGACAGAGAGACCAAGAGAGCGAGAGACCGAGAGAGCGATAGACCAAGAGAGCGAGAGAGCGCGTGCAATGATGTATTGGTTAGAACGTGCGTCTGTCATGCACGTGTTCTGATTTCAAAACCCGGACCGGGTAGGTATAGTATATTTGATGTACAAACCTTGCTCTCAACATTGGGGACTGAGTATCCCTCGTGACTCGGAGATCACGTCAATATCGGTCCCGTCTCAATTTGGGATATAAAAGAAAGACTCAGTATGACACTCACCTGACAATGACTACCACCAGTGCCAGCATGGCGATGTTCTGAAACAGGCTGACTAGTTTAATGATACCTCATAATCCCATGACAAGATAACAACAGCATGTACGGCCAAGTCAGTTAATAGAACCTTGCCGAGTGCTGAAAACAATTAAAACTAGAGGGGGCGGTTAAACTAAATGCTAGCTGTTCCATAAAAATACCATTTTATGGATGCGGCCGCGCCTTTTGATAATAGCAGCCACCTACCAATACGATTAATTACTTTCACCGCATCATGAGATAAAACGTACAATAAACATTTGTGGTCTGCACTCGATGCCATGCACTTATTTTGCAAGCAACTTGTAAATGTTAGTTCTTAAGTGTAACAAACAACAATTTCAAACAACACGTGAATAATTGATACAAGAAATCCTTTGATCTTATTTTACAACGAATATAATGGAATTACAACTTGTAAAATATGATATAGTATTACAATAATTTAATGCCCACTAACGTCATCCATGTGATCCGCATATTTAGCAAGAGAAATGTCATTACTAAAGTGCTGTGTGCAGATTTAAGTACGAATATAAATAGCATTCTGCACCGACAGCTGGCTATATATTAATCGTTCTGATAGTTTACTAACACTTGGCCAGGATGCCATTGAGAGGGAGAATGCTACTGCACTTTCTCTTGAACGCCGTCGTGTACGCTGCCCAATGCACTAGACCATCCACCGCCGAGTACGTTGCCCAAAGCCCTGAATCATCCACCACGGAGTACGCTGCCCAAGGCCCTGGTTCATCAACTGCCGAGTACGGTGCCCAAGGCCCTAGTTCATTAACTACCGAGTACGTTGCCCAAGGCCCTGGCTCATCAACCGCCGAATACGCTGCCCAAGGCCAAGGCTCACCAACCGCCTATTACGCAACCCAAGGACTTGGTTCACCAACCGTCGAGTACGTTGCACAAGGCCCAGAATCATATACCGCAGAGTACGCTGCCCAAGGCCCAAGTTCATCAACCGCCGAGCATGCTGCCCAAGGCACTAACCCACCCACCGGAGAATATACTGTCCAAGGTCCTGAATTATCTGCTACCGAGTACGGTGCACAAGTCCCTAGTTCATTCCCCGCCGAATTTGCTGCCAGAAGCGTTACCTCAACCGGGCCACGAGTCGGTAAGTAGAACACAATGTGATGATTGTTTAGAAAGCGCCACAGCGACCATTTGTCGCCGCTACCCGCCAAACCTTGTTTATATATGGCTAATATGCGTGTAACAATTCCACAACGACTGTTTGGTTTTAGCAATATAAATACAAAAATGGTATACACTGTATACGATTTAAACGTTAACATCTGGTATGACGGTTGGCTGCGATGTGGCGTAATAAGGCTTAGTGAAAGTTAAACTAGGTCACCGTGAAATTATGTATACTCAAAGTTGTGACATTCCACAAAAATGGTCAAACAAGTTCGCCGTCAACAGATGACTATGCGGGGAGCGGTGGTCGTGTCTGTTTTGTACAGAAAAATAATAATAAAGCCCATCAAAAGAAGATGAAGGTGACAGCGATGACTAAGATCATGAATATGAGGACGACGATAAATAAGAAGATGAATAAGAGGAGGACAATGAAGATTATGAACACGAAATCTATGGTTATGACGATGAGGAAAATAGTGATAAAGACAGTGATTCAGATGAAGATAAACACGATGACAACATTGTTAATGCTGATGATGTCGATGAAAAGAAAGATGAACAAGTTGAAGATTATGATGAATATGATGACCAAACGAAAACAAAGACGAATAAGATGGTGATGATGACAATGAAGATTATGAAAGCAAGTAAGAAGATGATGGTGATGAAGAAAACAATGACGATGATGACGACTTTGAAGATTGTGATTAAGATGATGTCGATGATGATGACGAATCCATGTATAATTTGAGTGTTTTAATATACTGTACGTACAATAACATGATTTGTTATATGCATAAGCGAAATATTTATTTGTGGAACATTTTTACACCAAATAACCAAAACGATCTACTTGTGTTATTGATTGGAACACAAACGTGAACGACGTTAGATGCTTTTTAAAGGAAATAATCCTAGGTACAATCACAGCTGTTGCAGGATGCCACAATTGTGACGATAAAACTCAGTTGCGGTGGCAACCACTAACCATAGCTCCATATTTATTCTTTCAGTTGACAGTTCCACTACATTGCTCGTCTTCACAAGGACCCAAACGTATATTTCCAATTTGATATATTATACTTATTGTCATCCAGTACTGTGATAGTGCTACAATTTGTGGTTCGTTAATGCTTATTTTTTGTAGAGACGGACAACAGTGAATCATTCCGCGACACAACGCCTTCTTCATTTAGTGTTAAGACTGATGCGAAAGAAAACAACCCATCAAGTCCAAACGCACTTGACGTCGCCACGATAAATCCATTGACTGTCAGTCAGGCAGCAGATCGTGACAACATCACAATAACGAGAAGCGACAACAGAATTGACAATCGGACTATAACGACTATAAATGACGTGCACAAACCTCTTACAATAATGGAAATTGAACGCATAGTTTACAACACACTTTGCAACAGATCTTGTGAAAACATGTGTGACCAACAGAGAGACACGTGGGACAGTAGTTGCTATTGCGACAAGGCCTGTTTCAAACTTGGTGACTGCTGTCTCGATTATGAAGCGTCGTGTTTATCTGGCCCAAAGATAACTCGCGACAATTACGCAGACATTTTAAGAATGCGAAAGCCAAGATCAGTCACATGCGTCGACATTCGACGGGAACAAGCGACCGACAGTTCACTGCTGGTTGTGTCTTCTTGCGGCAGTCAACCAACGACAACCCCTGACACATATACAATTGATCTATGTGAACGACCGTTTGAGGAGAACTACACGCTTACCGCAGAAATTCCGGTTATGTTTCGTGGTGTCATCTACCGCAACAGGTATTGTGCAATTTGCAACAATCCTGACAACGATATGACTGATATGGCCACAGCTGGTGTAGCTTTTAAATGTGTAAACTCAACAGGATCTGCTTCCGATCAGTGGCAGCGTTACGACAGAGATTCCATATGCGACCAAGATATTTCTAAATGCGAACTTATGTTCAAATTGTCGACTATGCTCCAGAACAACAGCCGCTACAACTGCCGGTTGGAAAGCAGCTCGTCGAACGCGTGCAACGCCGAATTATCAGATCCACGGTTTGACTTCAATTACTTACGTTTAACATGTCAAAAGTATCAGGCGAACATATACCATATTCCTTCACAGAGGTACTACAGAAATCCACACTGTGCCATGTGTCGAGGCATTAAGAACATATTCGAATTTGTATGTGAGATGAAGAAGGAACATGTAATCATCAATAGAATGATGGTCTTCTCTAAGTCAGTAATCTACTATCAACCATTTATAAGATTCAATATATGTCCTAATGGCACGGTGTTCGATTACATAACCGGATTTTGCGTCAAACCCACGTGTCCCGCTGGTCACGTGCGTTTGCGCGACAAAAGGTGCATGAAACTAAATGTGACTGTGCCACAGATCTTTTCTGAAAAAAATAATATTTGTACGTATGTCGTCATATCGGCCGAAGATAACCAGTTTGGATCGCTTGACCTAGAACGTATTATCCGAAGAATTGGCTTAGAAAATTCCAAACAATGTAGCGAATGCAACGCCGTTAAAGAACTCAAACATTGGAATGAAGTGATTTCCAATGCATCTACTGTTTGGATTCGAGAAGCGATATCCCGAAATTTCACTGATGTCGTGTTTAATACACTGAGGTACGTTAGCCACGTCAACAGTCTCCCAAATCAGTCCCCACAATTCAACATATTTGTTTTCAACCGAGGTACTGTCGAAACATCTGGTACGTGTATAAAAGGATCACCAAAGATACGGCGTGATGTAATCTTTTTAAGTGACCATTACATGATGTTTGCGTCTAAGTTTCCGTCTAAATTTCAAGTTGTGAGTACGTCGGAGATGTATGACGTGGCAAACGTTCCTGTTGTTATATCTTGGCGGATGAACAATTCGTTAAATGAACCATTGACTGTACGTGCCAATGCGTTGGTCTGTGAGCCAGACATATTCAGTTGTGTCACGGTCACATTTCAGGCGGACGAGTACCTTGACTTGGGTGATTCACTGCTGTTGTATGAAGGAACGTCAGAAGAAGTGGAAATAAACGAGAGACACGTTGCTAGATTGGAATCAAATGCGATCGTTTTATGTTCCTACCTAATTCCCAAGCTAAGCAGGATTCGTAGTATCAGTAAAACAGAACTTTTTATACAGGATACGCTTTCGATGGTTGGGACCATTTTGTCAATGGTCTGTCTCGCGTTTACGATGACGACGTACTGTATGTTCAAAAAGCTTCGCACTCGAGCTGGGAAATGCGTAATGAACCTGTGCGGGGCGCTGTTCTTTGCCCAGCTGTCGTTGCAAGTGAGTGATCAGTTTTTGCCGTACAGTGAGGCTTGTACCGTCTTGGCTGTCATTCAGCACTACACTTGTCTGGTATCCTTCCTCTTGATGAATGTACTTGCTTTCGACGTATCGCGCACGTTTGTAGATACGAGACAATCCAGCGGTTTTATCAGTACATATCGTCTATGTACATTTGTTGTGTACGCCTGGGGCCTACCGGCTGTCTTTGTTGCTATATGTCTGGTGCTCGCCTTCTATACGACACTACCTTTAAGTTACGGCAGCAAGACAATGTGTTGGATTGCAGGTCGCAGAGCCAACATATACTATTTCGCAGTTCCTCTAGTAGTAGCGATCACTGCCAACGTAGTGTTATTTGTCCGCACCCTCGTTGCTCTCAGACGTTCCATGTCAGTGGGAAGCAAGGCCCGATCAGAGCACCAACAACGCAGGACTTTCGTCATTTACGTACGGTTGACGTCACTGGTGGGTTTCACCTGGCTGTTTGGTTTCTTGGCAAACATCGACCTTCTCCGTTTCCTGTGGTACCCATTCATTGTGTGCAACACGTGTCAGGGAGTCTTTATTTGCGTTTCATTCACTCTGACGCCGACCGTTCGAAGATTATGGCGAGAACGTTTCAATGGGACACATATGAGGAAAACTCCTGATATAAGCACTTAGGTACAATACGCAAACTGTTCAGTCCAGAACGGCGACACCTGCCTGTAATATTGCATTCCAATGCAGTAAACTATTAGCAGTCATGTTATGTTTACTTGCTCTGCAACATGTGGATACTTGTCAAACTGTTGGTTTTGTGTTGTGTATTAGTGCTTCTATATGGTCAGTGTTTTATCCTGGATCTTACATGCCCCGCGTCGTTGTAACGCGTGTTAGACCGCTATAGTTTTGTAGGTGTATTTATGCACGTTGCTGTAATTATGACATGACCGATTGTTTGTCATATCGAAGTTATCATCCATATACCATTCGTCATTAACAAATACGTCGGTGATGAATATGTCATCGACTCCAATTTTACAAGACGTTTGTATTGTTAATAGAGTGATTGAGGCCGTTGACCATTTATTTCATGGTCCTTTAAGGGGGACGTCATTTAGTCGCAGTACATGTTTATCCTCACTGCTATTTCCAATGTCGTTCGTCGTTATTTGATTATTTTTGATGTTCCTGTTGTTGTTGCCGTGGTCGTCGTCGTCGTATGCGTTGTTGTTGCTTCTGCAGCTGCTGCTGTTGTTGTTGCTGCTGCTGCTGCTGTGGTTGTCGCCTTCGTCATCGCGAACGTCTGCGTCTTGTTGTGGCTACTGTGATCGTCGTCATCGTCTGCCTTAGTAGTGTTGTTGTTGTCGTTTCCTTTTCTTTTGTTGATGTTTTCGTCGTCGTCGTCGTCGTCGTCGTCGTCGTCGTCGTCGTTGTAACTTGCATTGCAATGAACAAACTGCTCTAGTTTACGACTTAGTTAACGTTAGACAGGAACTAGTCGGGAGAAACTGTCTTCTGTGTTCGTTTGTATGTAGCGCCAACCGTTTTTTGTTAGTGAATAATTGTACGACTGTCAGTCGTTCAGATTTGAATACGTATGTTTGTTGCCGCGACAGTGTGGCTAAGATAAATAAACAATCGTTTGTCCAGTAAAGTGATTAACCATTTACGCTTTGATGTAAATATTCGTGATTATGTATTGTATTAAAAAAATTATATGAACATATTCAATTCAGGGTTTGTTTTCGTTGTAACTAACGTAGTTATGATGCATAGGTAGATGCGTCAGTAAGTGTAATTAATGGTCACTATTGCATAAATATGAACACTTGGGATATGTTTTTGCATCAGAGAGCAATTAGTGGTATTGAACATTCAACGTTAATATAATCTATATTTATACAGCAAACACATTTTATTTCCGAAATTTATGCGCAGTATTTAAAACTCGCGCGCTATAAAATGGTATGAGAAATATGACAGGTATGACAGATGCAACCTGAGGATGATTGATAAAGAAGGCTTGCTTAGTCAACTCCCGGTTACCCGTGTAATATCGCTGAAAACGCTCTCTGGACGCAAACGAGCAGTTTGGCCGTACATTGTATCGAAGGGTGGTCGAATGCGTACTCACTGTAAGCATAACTCTACTCGTAACCATATATAATCTTAACTATTTGCTACAACCCTAATTGGTCCTAAACCCACCTACGTATAATATTATCTCTAAAGAATAATGAGGTTGACACCAACCATTTATTCCCGTCGTCTTATTGGTTCCAACGATTACGCACTCGTCACTTATGATTGACACCACTACAGCGTACTCAAAATGAAAGCTAACTTCTCTTCCGCGTACTTTCCTACCGCATTCCCGGAGCAGTTCCTCCGTATTCCGCAAGGGGCGCTGGCAGTGCGTCTCCTAAGCAAAGACTGCTAAGTTAGTCACAGAGACATGCACGCACACCGTCATCTTAGTCTTATTAATTTTATAATAGTAATTGTTGTATCCGGTCACTTTAAGCAGTGATACATGTTACTTATTATAAACATTACCAACACAAAACCGAAATTTCGTTTATTAATCAAATTAAGTAGATGTAATCTACAGGGAATAATACAATTTTGGGGATAATACTCCGTGTCGGAAATATACTGAACTTTGTTTTTGTTCCACGTGATTTGCAATGAATATGGTGTTGTCTAATGATGGGTACACTGAACCGTATTCCGCAGCCGAATTCAAATTTGAATATAACTATCCAAAGATTTGTTACTGCCCCTTTACCGACAGTAAAAAAATCAACGTTCTCTTACGATGACAACATTCACATATATACGGAAACGAATTATATCTTATTATAATCGATTAAATGTATTTATGTTTGATAATAGTTTGCTCTTAGACGGCTGTCATCTTCGCATCTCTCGCCGCCAAAGCGTTCAGCGATTAATGTACGAACCAACGAATGTAATGTAAGAAGTCTATTTTTAAATACCCCATATAGGTAAAGGTTTATTCCTTTTGTAGGTTAAATCCATTGTTCTAAATATAAAACGTGATATGCACGTAAAGTGTAAAACGTCATTTAACAATCGCAGAAACCACGCGCAACAAATGTTTCGGGAAATCGGCCCTTGCGTCATGGAATAGGTTGTTTGGCAACACGAAGTAGACTCCGAGACAATATGCTCTACATCTACCCGCATGCCATCGTCATAGCAACACGAACATTATTGTATAATTCTACACTTTCACGACCAGGGCTGTCGATGGACATGAACTTCACTTTCTCTTCGACCTTCGTCATTTTGAACATACAACGAGTACTGCAGCACGTGCGTGACGCGGTTGTCTACGTGTTAGATGCGTTGGAACCATCGCTGGGCTAAGAGTACACGTCGGGGTGTTTATGTAAGAATGCTGTGTTTTGTAACATTTAACAAATATTGCATTCACGACTGTCACGAATGAACCACCAAGATATCTTGTTAGGGAAAGGAACTTTTTGTACAAATTGATATAATGAAGTGCACTCCTGCCTGACCTGCCACAGCGACCAGTGTGTTTATTAAACATGTATGAATGTCGACATTATACACTGAAGCAGCGGTGGTTGAGACAGCGGTAGAAGGAGAGATAGCCGCCCCCGTAGACACCGTCAGTTCGACGCGATCCCGAAATACATGCAGATCTTCCTGACTTTCTTTTAAAATCCCCTACAACCCCCCATCTTTCGATGTCATCATCTGAGACAGCGCGATACCATAAGAGATGTGCTGAGATACGCTGAACCGCTGAAGTTCCGGATGAGATATATCCAGGAGCAGCCCCGCCGTCTTCTGATGTCAAGATCCGAAACACCCCGACTAGATAGCGCGATACGGGAAACGTGCAGGACCACTCATGAATCTCCCGGAATTAAAACAAAAGTTGGCAGATAGGTATATTAATTTAAGTATTAACAAAGTAACACTATGGGGGTGGCTCGAATATAGCTCCCGTATGATAATGGGTCCCAACCTTCGGCTGTACTTTGTAAAGATAATCTAAACGGCGACCACAATATTATCAATTGAGAACAAACGACCGTATCCACAATAGTTTATTAATGAGAATGAATGCCGCGGATATTTGCTCCCGGCCACAGGTACATGCAGAGGCTCTACCGAGCGGAGTCTGATTATATTAGTCGAGATTTGTGATAAAGAGTGGCGCCACGTCACGGTGCATAGACGATCGAGGTGGTTTCGCAGACCAGTGGCAGTGTGTAAGTGTTTAAGCGTTCGAATTCACATAGCGCATCCTTGGGCTTGCATGTCTAATTTTGTGATGGCGTTAGTCGCTATCTGACTGTATGGTTTATATTTACATGGTAACCCTTTATATTACTGGCATCTGTTAGTTCAGTGAGCCTTTGGCTTTATTTTTCTTCCGATGTGGGCAATAAATGGGTGATATCAACCTACACGTGCAGAACACAATAGTTTACAGCAGTGCAGATGCCACTTTGAGATCCAGTGTCACACTTATCATGCGGCGTGGTTTGGTGGTAAGAGATCATCGTATATTTGTACAACACACAATCATATGAATAATTAAAGGTGGGAATACAATTATAACCAATGTTGATGAGGTGAACATTGCAAAATAATGTTTCTTTACAAACATGTAGTCTAGAGTCGAGGTAGGCCCAGTCAATTAATGCTTTTTATTTAAGCCTATGCAGTTAGTTATTATAGAATATTGACATCAATAAACACTTTAGTCAATTACCTAAAATATCCGTGAAATGTATGTCAATTTTAATTAATGGAAGAAGATTGAACACAAAATCACCCAGTCCGTTCCACGCCCTCCAGAACATAGACGTGGTAACATGGGGGGCAAGGTGGACAGCTGCCCCCGTGGAATTTAGCTGCGGGGATAGACATATGGTTCTGCCTTCATAACGTCGTCGCAAAAAAATGTCAAACAACACCCCCCCCCCCCATATTCTGAATGTCATCAGACGAGAACTGTGAAGCTGAAAATATGGCGGTGTGGCTTCAAGATTTTCAATGTCATGATTAACAACAGAGCTGAAGCACCGGTTCCCAACTCCCCCAACACTAATTTCGTTCCTGTGCCAGTGCTCCAGAATACACCTTTCCCAGTCTTCCACAGTGTTATCTACTCACAACTGCTGATCCCTGGTTTTTCCAAGATATATATTCACTCTATATCTCGGTCCTGACTTTGTTCTTCCTTCAACCTTCATTGTCTGTTTTCTACGCTTACTTTGTAAATCTTCTCCCACTCAGTCTCTCTGCCTGTCTGTTTTGTCATACGTACTTATACTTTATTACAAGGTTCGGAAATTACTTCGTTGTACAAACTAAGCTTCTTTGCATATAACCAGAAACATTTTCAGAGCATCTGTAGAAAAATGTTGTTAGATAATTGTGTGATAATTGTGGAGGACAGTTCCCAGAAAGTGGACATTTGAAAACCCATGTCCGTATACATACTGGGGAGAAACCCTGCAAATGTGTTACCTGTGGTGCAAAGTTTTCAAGAAATGGTAATTTGAAATAACATATTCGAGGTCTCACTAGTAAGAAACTCTATAAGTGTGATTCTTGTGGAGCAGAATTATGTGTAAGTGGTCATTTAAAGACCCATGTCCATATCCTTACATGGGAAAAACCCTACAAATGTGATACTTGTGGTATGCAATTCTAAAAAACAATCTGTTGACGTCACATACCCGAATTCATACGGGGGAGAAACCGTACACATGTGATGCGTATGGTGCAACATTCTAAAAAAGGTCATTTGAAGACTCATGTCTGAATTCATACAGGGGAGAAACCCTACAAATGTGATAACTGTGGAGCACAGTTCTCAGAAAGTGGTCATTTGAAAACCATGTCCGTATACATACTGGGGAGAAAGCTGACAAATGTGATATATGTGGTACACAGTTTTCAACAAACGGTAATTTGAAATAACATATTCGAGTTCATACCGGTGAGAAAACCTATAAGAGTATTACTTGTGGAGCAACATTTTCTGTAAGTGGGTATTTAAAACACACATCCGTATTCATACAGGGAAAAACCCTACAAATGTGATACCTGTGTTATGCAATTCTAAAACAAACAATCAGTTGACGTCACATACCCGAATTCATACGAGGGAGAAACCGCAAAAATGTGATACCTGTGGTACAAAAGTCTCACAAAATGGTCATTTGAAGACCCATGTCCGAATTCATACTGGGGAGAAACCCTACAAATGTGATACCTGTGGTGCACAATTCTCCTAAACGAGTTTGAGCACTCATGTCCGCATCCACACTGGGGAGAAACCATACAAATGTGATACCTGTGGTGCGCAGTTTGTGCATTGTTGTTATCTGAAGACACATGTCCGTATCCACACTGGGGAAAACCCTACAAATATGATACCTTTGGTGAACACTTCTCCCAAAACAGTTCTTTTATCACTCATGTACGTATCCACACTGGGGAGAAACCCTACAGAAGTGTTACGTGTGGGGCAAAGTTATCAGTAAATGGTAATTTTATGAACCACGTCCGTATCCATACTGTGGAGAAACCACATAAATGTGGTAGATGCGGTGCACAGTTCTCACACAAATGTAATTTGAAGACACCTGTCCGTATCTACACTGGTGAGAAACCTTACAAATGTGATACCTGTGGTGTACAGTTCTCAGGAAGTGGTGGTATGAAGTCACATATCCCCATCCACACTGGTGAGAAATCTGTGTGATACATGAACATAAACATTTTCAGCAAGTGGTAATTTGAGGTCACATATTCGTATTAACATAGGTAAGAAACCATTGAGACATGATGTGCGGGGGTCAGTGTTTTTATAGATCATTTTGATCAACAAAGAAGAGTGTTCGCAAACACAACGTAACGAATGCCAATGATGTGATACACGAGGTAAATAATGTAGAAACATACACTCAGTAGTAGGTCTAGCTTCATATACATGTGCTTACTTTTAATTAGGAGAAAGTATTCAAATTAAACATACACACACACACACACACACACACACACACACACACACACACACACACATATATATATATATATATATATATATAAACAGTTTTCAGGGTTGTTGTCAAAATATAAATATAATTATGTTTGGAAAATTGCTGCCTGCGTAGTAATTGTCAATGTTTCTGTGTGTTTTCTAACGAACGTTCTTGCTTCCGGTTACAAACATTCCTTAGGCAAGATATTCTTGGATAAATCAGGGCAATTGCTAACAGTTAATTAGGCCTTCATGAATAATTATTTCATGTTATGCAGAAACAAGTGTTAAACACGTTAATTTCATGACCCGCTCATTATATTAGGAATTGAAACGGCGACCAAAATTTTACAAATTGGGAACCCAGCGAAATGTTCACAACTGCATAGTTAGAATTAAAGTTCCCGGATATTTATTCAGATTCTTTGCAAATATCGCGCTTCCATCATTTCCGGGATGGAGCCTACTTGGAAATGCGTTTTTGTAACCAGGCGGTTGGGACAGCGCCAAACGGTGGCTCTACCTTGCGGAGTCAGGGCCGCGTTCAGAATTCCCGGTGCGACGCACCGCGACGTCGCGTTTCGCAGCCGGAAGTTGAACGGTTAAATGTTACGAACGGTGACGTTCGCCGCATTCAAAATCGCTTTGTTGAAAATTGCTTGTAATGTCATCAAAAAATAATCCACTTAAAACACGCTGGCGCAGCGCGTGTCGCGATGTTTGCACGATGTAAATAGTAAAATGGCTTCCGGGGTAAAAAGCGATCGCGGTGCAGCGTGGCGCGAAATCTGAACGCGGCCCTGGTTATATTAGTCGAGGCTTCTGACAAACGATATCATTTTTACTGATTGACTTTAAACAGCGCATTCTTGAGGTAGCATGTCTAATTTGGTGTTAGCTTTGGTGAGTGTCTGGTTCTGTAGTTTTTCATTACATGGTAACCTTTTACATTACTAGCATTTGTGATCTGTTGGATTTCCTTATTCTTCTGTTGTGGACGCCCCAGAACAATGATGTGGTTGGGGCATTATATACGAAAGTTAATATTATTATTTTACTATTATTAAAGTGTTGCTACATACCAATAATACCTAGCTTCGGGTCTCACCATGTCCAACAATTCAGAGCTAATAACAACTTAATCAAAGGATTATACTGGCATAAAACTGACCACGCAATACAGGTCTCAAAAAAGGGCACCTGGTTTATACGAGAATCCGCTTTCCAATATACATTCTCATTCTCTGATCAATCCATTAACTATCTGAATTACCATAACAATATAATTAAAGCATTAAATTAGCCATAATACTCGTAGTGGTCATTATATTATTGTAATATGCAATTCATGATATGTCGTCCTCAAAAGCTCACCCCCTGCCATCGCTCCCCATCACACAGTCCATATTTTGGCCTAGCAAACCTTTCTCAGAAGTAGATATAGTGACAATGGAGCTTATTTGCCTTGAAATATAATTACATTCAGGAAGTTCCTCATTCATCTTAATCATACTGACTTGATAAAATTTGTAGTGCTAAATTGTTTCAGGTGAATGATGACATTCTCTGCCTAGGCTGCTGGCTCCTTACCACTAACAGTCTACCCCAGTGGTGGCTTCCTTGATTTCGTTTTTAGTCCTTTGGGCCGAAGGTCCAACAGACTATTGCCATCACTCTGCGTCCGCCGTCAGCCGTCCGCCGTTAGCTGCCGTATCTCAGAAACCGTTCAGCAACATTTTCTCAAATTTTGTACAGACATATAATAGGGTAATATCACTATGCACGATACATCTGTATTTTATTGAATCGTTCTAAGGGCACATAATGGCCCCCAAAAAAGGAACCCAAACTGGTAAGTTTTCACATTTTGCCTATTTTTTTCAAAAACTCTTCAGTAACTTTTTCTCTAATTTTGTATAGACGTCTCTTAGGGTAGTGTCACTGTATACAAGAAATGTGTATTTGATTGAATCATTCATAGGGCATTTAAGAGCCTCCCAAAAAGCTAAACCCTTTTCCAACAACATATGTCACCTGTGGAGTCTGTGTCTTGCATGGATCAGAGGTTGTCTTTTCTGTTATTTCAAAAACTGTTCAGTAACCTTTTCTTTAATTTTGCATAGAAGTCTCTTAGGGTAGTGTCATTGTACACAAGACATTTTTATTTGATTGAATCATTCTAAGAGCACCTCAGGGCCTCCAAAAACGATAAATATTCACATTTTGTCTGTTTCTGCCTGGACTACATTGGCAGAGTCTTGTGTATTACACCCACCCCACTGCAGCTAAGATTCTCTGGCTGCTATTGTTTGATGGAAACTGTGATTAATATGTAATTGTTCACTGGCAGAGGATTGTGTCAACAAACAGAATACACTAGACCCCTGTTAACCCATTAGCACTCAGCAGTTATTTCTATACAGTATCTGTTTCTTCAGAAGCTTGACCTAGATTGTTTAGTACTATTATATACTGCTATTTATTTAATTGGCACGGCTAATGCTAATATATCCCACAAAATGACTTCTACAGGAAACAACGTTGGTGTAAATTACCATCCCATTATTATTACTAACAAATACGTGTAAGTTCTGACAGCAGGACATCACCTTCGGTGAAGTCGAGACAACAGTTTGACAAAGGCTTCAAGTTCAAGCGGACTATCACCGGCCAGCTGACCCATTTTTTATTTTCTTTAGTCTACCTTTTACTCTCAAATAATATTTCCTCTTAATTTTATACATAAAGACATAATCTGGCATATCTTTATACGTTTTGGTAGCAGCACATTTGTATTTCCAGTGTATCATTGCAACATAACATACATACTGTGTGCCTCATTTGAATGTCATGCATGTATTATTTCAATGCAATCCATTTGCATGTATAACGTAAAACATCAACAGCCGTTTTCTTCATTTTCACTTTTTGACCCCTACCATGTTCAATGCTCCATAACTTCGCAAATTTTTGTAACAGTCATAATTTTTGAAACCGTGTAAAGCACCCTACCCAACCTTTACAAGGATGTAAGAAAACAATGTTACAATTTTTCCGACTTATCACTCATTTAGTCAGCCGGGGTCACATATAGACGTATCAGTCCAAAGGATTTCAGGGCCTCTTGGCCCATTATTTTTAATTTCATCTCGTGTTGTAAACATTTATTGTTAAATTGTAACAAGTGAGTGATGACTTTTTGGGCCATTACCTTGTAGGTGTCAACTCCTCAACTATGCGACTTATATATGTAATGTTAGTGTTATTTTAAAGCTCTTGCAGTTTTCTATCCGTGTAGACAATGAACCACACATCAACAATTTACAAACGTTAAACAAATTGTTTGACCTTTGATTTGACGTAGAAAAAACGTGTAACCTGCGATTTTGCTGATTTCGTTTACGTTGAAACATACATATTTAGCAGTAATCACTGAAAGTTTGATGATAGCGATTAGAGTACTTTAGTAGTTATGCAATGTTAAACACATTTCTTACGTCACGCTAATGCTGTAATATGTAGGAACATGACACTAAATACAGTGACAATACTCTGTTACCATGCAAACGGAGGCTGCTTCCTTGAATTTGCAGTGTTTTGTTATATCCATTATTCTCTACCCATTTAGATCATTATGCATGTGGTGGTTTACCGCACACACACATATATATATATATATATACTCTTCTCTCTCTGTGTGTGTCTCTCTCTGTCTCTCTCTTCTGTCTCTCTCTCTCCCCCCCCCCTCTCTCTCGCTCTCTCTCTCTCTCTCTCACTCTCTCACTCACTCTCTCTGCCTCTATATATCTTTGTCGCTCTCTCTTTATATATATATATATATATTATATATATTATATATATAATATATATATATAGAGAGAGAGCGACAAAGATATATATATATATATATAGAGAGAGAGAGAGAGAGAGAGAGAGAGAGAGAGAAGAGGAGAGGGAGAGAGAGAGAGAGAGAGAGAGAGAGAGAGAGAGAGAGAGAGAGAGAGAGAGAGAGAGAGAGAGAGAGAGAGAGAGAGAGAGAGAGAGAGAGAGAGAACACAAGTGTTTATATTGAAATATTAAATAGCAATAACAAAATGATGGAATACA
>CM034534.1:60329947-60352447 GCA_020002185.1 Paraescarpia echinospica | reverse complement strand
CAATGGACTACAGTTTTTGTGGGATACACACAGTAGTCACGGTGCATTGGCTTTGTATGCCTTTGTGTTTGGGGTAGGAGAACAAGCACTTCGTGCTGACAATGATACGTGTGTCTGAGTCGATTAACATTCTGCCATATAGTGTTGCTTATGTTCGCAACAACCACTGCACCTGTTGGAAATGAACACCTTCAGACGGGCATCATTGCTAGTGTCATAATAATAATATCATAATATAATAATACAAATAAATTGGTATATCGCTTGCATCCTTATGAATCAGAGCACAGAAACAAAACATTCAAGAATCATTAGACACAATCGTGAAGAGGGACACACAGGAGTCATCTTTTGGGCAAGAGACCCCTGAAAGTTTAGGGTGGAAATGCGATTTAAAAAATATGTCTTAAGTTTTTTCATAGTTTCAGATGATCTTAAAATGATGGCGAGTTGATTCCAGATTTTTGGTGCAGCTACAGTGAATATTAAGCTTTGTTTTATGAACTAAACGTTTTTGTGAAACAGACGATCTTACCGTCTTAAGGATGTCTGAAAAACGCAGGAGACTAATCAAATCGGTTGGTTGTTGTGTAGAAAGGGAACAATATGTAATAGAGACTAAATTGAATTAGATTCGATAGGCAACCGGAAGCCAATGCAACTTTTTATGCAGGTCGTGGTGAGAAATGAGGGGCTTTGAGACTCATGCGTGCTAAGCAGTTATGCACACATCCAAGTCTAGCTAAGTCGTTTTTAGCAATATTGTTTGGCAAAAGAAAGGCTGGCTAATTCCTCCAATGGTATGTCTACTGTAGCGGCTATAGAACACACGTACAACCCGGCTGCGAAAGAAAGTGCGAGTAGATAAAAGTGGATGCTATAAAAAGAACCAAGTGGCTTTACACAAAGCCAGTTTCACATGAGGTTGTATCATGCTAGTTCCAAGAAATCGATGACTCTCGCAGCAGAACAATTTCACACAGACCCATAAAGAAAGTAAAAAAGCCCAATCAAATAGTTGCATGCACATTCAACAATACACGATCTACCCATGCGCGGTGAACTCTAACTACACGGTTAACATGGCCAATGGACATTTGTTTATTGATTTATTTGGTTACTCTGTTACAGTGTTGTAACGCGCATGAACGTAATTATAGCTTCATCGAGTAACTCGGGGTGAAGGTCATCAAGAACGTTAGATTATGACTTTTGCGTAACTGACCTATCCTTCACGTGACCTGTTACATAGCAAAACCTCCGTCAATCCATCAAATAATTGATGCCGAATACTTGGTGCGTTCATGCATCCCGTTGTATATTTTGTTGAAAATCCAGACCTAGACGTATTTCTTTATAACAAAAACATTAGGCCAGCAGCATCTTTACCACACCCATGCATGGCCACCATCGCCACCACAGCCACCATCACCACCCAAAACCACAGCCACCGCCACCACGGGCTGTCCTCGCCCAGACAGAGTTTGACATAACTGCAGGCCCGCGTTTCTGGGGCGCTTGAATCTTCTGTCTGGCCCGCAGTTGCCACAAGTCGCGGGCACTGTTGGCCCGCGCGGTTTTTGGATGTATCTGCGAATCTTTTCATCATTTTGATAGCGTCAAACAGACAGGTTCTGCGAGAGAAGCTTTGCAACGATGTCTGAATAAACGTCGCTCGGTTGGTCACCAGAAAGAGGAGTCAAACACGATGTTTGAGGTGAAGAATATCAAACACTCGGGTGCTTTGCGTACATTGATCGACTGGTGATTAATTACCAACAATGTGCGTGCATATGTCGAAGTGCTGCGAAGGATGTAGACATGACAGTGCGAATGTACTGGGGAAGACAGAGTTGTCACGGCCGGCAGGATTATATCAAATAAGTTTAAAAGGAACGTCTTAAAAGTTTATCCCTGTGTTTATAATGTCTATAAATACAGGTGTACAGATAAATCACAATATTTTCTTATTACACAACTAGCAAATTCGACTCACGTAGTCGTTTCGACCGCCATCGGCGGCCTTCATCAGGAACTGTTCTTCCTGTGCTCGGCAGATGATATGGCGTCTCTAGTCATAGTAGGTGTTGTCTTTCTGATCCAGATACCCTTCTTACTCCATCGCGCACACATGTCTGTTTCTCTATCTACTACTCTAGCAGCCTCCCTGTCTATTACACAGTTGTTTCAGTCCGCGTGGTCAGTTATCGCCTCGGTCATGTGCTCCTCCTATTTCTCTCTGATAGCGGATGGTGTGAACTAAAGTTCAGATACTGTTTAGTGTGTGTCGTCTTCCGAGTCACTAGGAGTTTGGCAGTTCCATCCTTTGTCCGTACCATTAGTGTGTCTAGGAACGGCAGAGACCCCTCACATTCTTCTTCGTACGCGAACTTGATGTTGTCTGATACGTCAACGGTGTTGAGGTGAGTTGTTTTTGACACCCCTTCCTCAAACGTTAGTCACGTGATGTGAGTTGAATTTTCTAGTTGTGTTATAAGAAAATGTCGTTATTTAATCATTCTTCCTACGTGATGAACATTTTCACAAATGTACGAATGTTTGCTGATTCAGTGGTACTTCGTCCCACTTACTGTCTTCGCCAGTCTTGATTGAGAAAACCAGACGACATCAATAAGCTGTTCCTAGCACATGGGTTAGGCCGTTAGCCCCTCATCCGCCTTTGCTATTATACCTACTATATCCTGTGTTTTTTATTTGAATATTTCGTATTCAATTTTAAAGTTTGCATGGACATTTTAGACTTATTACACGCAGTTTGTCGAGTAGTATACCTTCAACGTTGTTATTCTAGTGTACATGTATATATAGTATACTACACCAGAATAAGTTATGATATATAAAGATTGCCCGGCCTTCAAATTTTTAGGTTACAGGCACGGTTGGCCCTTGATGTTTTGAGCCTTATGTCGAACATTGCACTCAGACCACAGCTTACAAGCGGCGTAAATAAACCAAACTATCCACTGCGCTGTCTCAACCAACGCGGCTTTCCATGCAGCACCCCTGTATGACGCTGTATGACGCTGCACACAAATTAGTATTAGTCTTGAAGCCGAGCACGTATTTTGAGCTGACAGGTGCAGCGGATTGCAGCCAACGTTTCCTCGTACGCTACCGGCGATGACCCTCATGGGAATAATTACCTGCAAAATACATAAATGTAGCAAAAAAATTAGATGAGGACTCTTTAATCGTGTTTGAGCATGATTTAACTTATATAAACTGGGACACTGTAATGTACGAGCAGACAAACCCTGATATAGCGTTCTCTCGTCTTATGCAGGTACTAAGTAGAACAACGATGGCATTTCGCATTTCTAAAAGGTCAGTCTTAACAGAAAGTCGCTACAAAGAAATACAAAAAAAACAAGCTAACAAAACTCTAACGTCTAGAAAAGAAGAACTATTACATGCAACAACAGAAGACCCTAATACAATACAAACAAGGTAAATTGGTAACAATATAATAGGTAGAAGAAACAAATCTGAATCAAAACATTCGAACAAGTGTTGTGTTTTTAAAAATCGAGTAATATTAAACAACCCAAAATAGTAAACCATTTCAACAATTTCTTTATTAACATGGGTACAAATTTGTCCAAACTCATGGAACACACCGACTTTGTAAAACAACTAACATACCGCAGTCAATGCTAACACACGTTACTGAGAAAGAAGTACTCGCAATTGTGTTGGGATTCAAAAGTAAAACACCATACGGACACGGCGAGATCAGCATTAAAACAGCTAAGCATGTAATTATGCAAATTGTAAAACCGTTAACCAAAATTTTTAACGGATCATTGATCAGCGGATCATTTACAATTTATATGTAATTGACAAAACATTCCTGTATTTAAGTCAAGTTAGGAGGTCATTTTCAGTTTTATAATTATATACCTAAATCTCTTTTTATACACATTTTCTAAAATACTCGAAAACAATATTTAACGATAGGCTAACGTCTCTCATTTATTGAAACACACATGACAGGTGAGCAGTACAGCTTCAGAAGTAATCACTCAACGTCACTAACTTTAACTGAGTTTGTCGAAAAGGTTACTTCCGCAGTGGATATATGCCACAGTACGATTGTTGTCTTTGTCGACCTAAACACATTTTGGAGTACGGAATAAAGAATCTGGACTAAATTAAACGTTATCTATCAACGGTAGACATTATGTATGCCATAACAACAGTCATTAAGGACAAATGGAAATCAATTGTGGAGACCCGCACGGATCAATCCTTGGCCCATTGCTATTTATTTTGTACATAAATGTGTGAATTGTCAACATGCTTCATACACTCTATTATTATATTTGCACATGAAATTAAAACGATTCTTTGAGAATGTTTATTTCTTTGCAATGAACACAGTTATTAAATAATCCTGTTAATATGATTATTTCATGTAATTCTACGCCTTTATTTCATTACAATTATGTTTTATTAATCACTATTTACCCTGACAATATATCGAAAAAATAACTGCGCATACACGCAGCTTCCACTTTGGCCCCACCTTCATGTCCGTCAGACTTCGATTAGCTACGCCGAGTTAATAGATACAAGAAAAACGTCATCAACATGTGTGTACTTGGTTTAGCCATCGCCATGCGAATGAGTCGTAACCGATAAAATTACCAAAAGCAAACGCGGACCAGTTGCTGCTTATGTCACAGATTTAGTAAATAAATGAAGGAAAATGTTATGGAACAAACGGAGAACGAACATAGCGACAGCTCGTGATAGACGGATTGATTTAAAAGAAAAAACACAAGTTCTCCACTCACGAAACAGCCGATGACATATTTATTGATTGGCGTTGTTTTTGTTGGAATATAAAACATACAAAATCTTACCTATGGTACTATAATATTCCTTTTTCACTATGTACATATGGCTGTGCATTTTACAGTTTAGTTTTAATTAAATGTTTACATAACAGAAACTTATTGAAGCCGAGAAACATTCAATAATGAAACCATTTTGTTTGCATCATAAATCTAGCTGCTATTTCCATAAGCAGTATAAATACAACATTATACATCACATGAAATAATGTATAATATTAAAATAGCATAAGTGGTTATGTACTTTCCTATCTACATAACGTTTAATTGTAGTTTGAAAAATGTAGATTTATAAAGAGCATAATAACATTATTGCTGACAAAATATTAAAGTATATTGCAATAACAACATGTTTTATTTTGTACTGGGTGTGCAATAATTATTTGTTCTGCCCATCATTTAGAGTAAATGATTGAATTTGTTTCTGTCGAACTCGCGATTCGATAACAAATAAAAAGGCCATTGTATGACGGAAATAAAAGTATAAAATAAAAAAATTAAAAGCGTATTTTAAAACACACCTTTCAATCATCATTGGTGTATTTAACTCAAGACGATCCCTAAACATTTGTCGACACCATTTTATACACTACTCCCAGTATAATTAACTTAATACAAACTTGTTTCAACACATTTTGAAGAATATGCTGTAGAACACAATCCAAACATGATGAGCATAAGAAAGCATACATTTTATTATGTTTGATTGATTGCACAAATCCACTTGAAACGTAGTGATGTACATATTCCCAGCAGAAGCCACACGGAACTAATGTGGCATAACAAAGTCAGACATCTTCTTCACTACTGTGTCAGTTAACATATTGTCCTATTAATAGCACTGCTATGCATGTTGATACACAAAGCTATCAGATGCACACATCCATTTGAATCTCGAAGTGAGGTACAATTTCAGAGTAAATGTCGCACGGAACAGAATGGGGCAGAACAAAGTTATGTTAGGTAACCCATTGTCCAATTAATGGCTCTGTTAAGTAGAGCTCTTCAATTTGCTCTTTCCATCAGCTCAGCTATTTCAAATGTTCCTGCAAGTAAACAAAGTTTTGTTGAATTTAGGAAACTGAGCCTAAATATGAGTTAACTAATTCAACACTGTCCAGATGAATTCAGTTTAGATATTAGATTATGAGACTTATCACCAAGTGTACTGCTGGCTAAATTGAAAAGAAATACAAGAGAACCTTGTTAAGCTGATTCAGTCAGACTAAAATCCCAATCCATTACTTTGGCCAACTTTTTATTTGCTTCACCATAACTACCTGTCTGCACTGGTCATATACAGTGCTCTCCAAATAAATCGAACTCACATAAGTTGATTTTCGCTAAGTTAAGTCAATCTTTTCCTCGGTCCAGGGCAAAGGTTCCAATAAGGGGACCTTCTGATAACCTTCTAGTTATCAGATATTCCACTGAACAGTATTGTCATGGGTCCCTGGAGGTTCGACCTTATCCAGAATGCACTGTATGCTTTCCTTTTTCTTGCTCTAATAAATAATGTTGTATGTAATTATACATATGGGCCATTCTCGCGAAAAGTGTTCGATAACGGTAAGGTAACTTGTCAAAAATAAATGTTTAATTTGTATGTTTTTTAGCGAGTACTATTAATATCAAATGTACTATTCACATGAAGCAGCGCAACTTGATCTGATCGAACATTAGATTTTTTAATTGCTAAAAAAACTTATGTATACTAGAGTTCAGATCTGCTTGTGTCAAAAAATTCCGTGGCAACATGGTATTGTGTACTTTTTAAGAAACCTAAAACTGTTACATTGAAAGATGATATTCCAGCCACGTTTACTAACACTTGTAGCTGTAGTACTAGAAAGAGTCTGTGAACATACGGATCTCACATATTGATGTTTTGTTTCAAATAAATGAGGAAACGGGGACTTTTTGAAAACGGCTGACTGGATTTAGAAAGGCAACACCCGTAGACACACACACACACACACACACACACACACACACACACACACACACACACACACACACACACACACACACACACACACACACACACACACACACACACACACACACACACACAAACACACACACAACACACACACACACAATCCGAAATATGCCCCAAGTCCCAGATTTAGGCAAACAAATAACATCTATGACCAGGTTAATCCTCTTGCTACGGTTGCATATACTGATATTTTAGTGTGCATTTTCGTTCGCCGCGTATCAAATACTGGGCATTGCCCTTTTAGTAACTAGAAAGGCGATACCCTTGCCTGGTACCCGACCTAGACCCAGCTCCTACCTGGCTAGTGAGAGAATCGATCGATGAACTTCTGCCCATTTTGTCGCGCATAGATGTGGTATCTATGCAGTCGTGCGTTGTTCCAGAAAAATATAAGACTGGCTGCATCTCGCCATTAATCAAGAAGGCTGGACTAAATAGAGAATTATTGCAGATCTATCGACCTAGGTATTGAATCTGGCATTTCTCACTAAAGTAATCGAGCATGTTGTAGCAATACAGCTGAATGTACACATGCAAGAGACCAACTTGCACGACCAGTTTCAGTCGCCATATCGACAAGATCTCTCAACTGAAACGGTTCTGCTCAAAGTACACAATGACATTATGTCTGAAGTAGACCGTGGCTGTGTTGTTGTTTTGGGTGACTTGACCGCCGCTTTCGACAACACTGACCACAACATTCTATTGAGCAGTCTCACTCACAGATTCGTTGTCACTGGCGCTGCGCTTGAGTGGTTCAGATCTTACTTGTCCGGTCGGCATCAAATCGTTCGTATCGGAAGTGTCAAATCCTCCCCAACTGCTGTGCCGTTTGGTGTGCCGCAAGGCTCCGTACTCGGGTCATTGGTGTTCACTGCATATATCACCCCACTTGGCAACGTTATCAAGAAATTCAGCTTGGATTATCACCTATATGCCGACGACACGCAACTTTATGTTTCGTTTTGTCCTGGTGGAGATGGCCAAATGAACTCCGTGGATTGTCTGTGCTGTTTCATAGACGAAATTTGTGAATGGTCTCGGACCAATTTACTGAAGTTAGATGACCAGAAGACGGATGTCATGGTGTTTGGTATTAAACATAAGTTGACACTGCTAAAGGACATTCGTATTTTTGACTCGATTTTGACTTCATCTTCACGTGCTCGCAACGTTGGCGTTGTATTTGATCAATCCCCCAATATGACTAACCACGTAAGTTCCATTTGCCGAACAGCGTATATGCACCTCCATAACATCAGTCTTATCAGGCGATACCTCACAACAGATGCGACTAAATCACTTGTGCACGCTTTCGTCATATCTAGATTGAACTACGGGAACGCGTTACTGGCTGGAAAACCACGTGACCACTTTCACAAACTCCAGCGAATCCAAAACATGGCAGCCAGAATCATCACATCCACACCTCGCCGTGTCCACATAATTCCGGTTCTAAAAGAATTACACAATATACATATGTCTACAAATTTCTGTTTTACTATGCCATAGCTTCAGTTAATTCACCTCGGAAACTGACATGTTGACTGTGTGTGTGTGTGTGTGTGTGTGTGTGTGTGTGTGTGTGTGTGTGTGTGTGTGTGTGTGTGTGTTTCACTGCGCGGGCATGAATACTCATTATACTCTGGTTCATTGCGCGGACACGAATATTCATTACACTCTGGTTATTTTCGCGGGCGTGAATATTCATTACACTCGGGCGGCATAATTAATCTCTACGTGGCAACAAGATCAAAACTATTCGCGTAAACACAATTATTTATCGGCTTTTTGCATAGATAACACCCAAATTATGCATAAACATGCAAGACATAAGTAGCAGAGAAGGTACTTAGGGGAAATTATCACGTTTTGATACAATATTTATCACAATGTATAGTAGCTTACAAAGGATCGCTTTAACATTTCTTACTCGGCTACTAATATTAATGCTGAAGAAATTGTATAATGCTTAACAATAAAATAAAACCCAGAGCGTGTATGTTTGTGAGTAATGTGTGTGTTTGTGTGTGTGCGCGTGCGTGCGTGCGTGTGTGTGAGGGCGTGTGTGTGCGTGTGTGCGAGCGTGTCATCTTGTGTACACACCTGGACATCTTTGGAACTAAAGCGGATCAACCCCAACGTTTATAATAACAAGGTATTTGCTTATACTATTGGTGCATTAATAGAGTAAAGCGATTCAACAATATACTTTTATTAAACAGAAAACAACGTATGCCCATGTGCATCATGATAGTTATGTACATATATGCTTTGTACAATTATAATGAGAGATTGATTAATCTACAACATGGATTAACTAACTATGATGTCGTGAACCACTTGTGGGCACAACCATTATATGCGAATCGGTGCCTTTAATCTTAAGAATGCCCGTGCTTGGTTTTACTTAAGCACGCACACACACACAGACACAGACACACACACACACACACACACACACACACACACACACACACACACACACACACACACACACACACACACACACACACACACACACACACACACGAGAGAGAGAAACAAAAAGACAATGTATTAACTATTGACTAATAACGTTATTACATTAAGAAAATTCAAAGAGTCATAACAACGAAAATCCTGACTAATTTATAAAACACTAATACAAGATACTTGCATTGCACGCTCTTACCAAACTCATTGTTCACGGGGGACGTAACGCCTGTGATACATTATTTGAATATGGGAAACACGCGTGACAATTCGAAATTGGGTCTCTGATCAATTGTTTTATGCTATTCCATTAATTTTATTGCAAACGTGAGCCTGCCTGATTGGTACTGCGTCCTTTCATCAACTTAGCTTAACTATGATCACGGAATTACTATGACCAAGATGTTCGTATTCCCCACAGTAGAACAAACTATAATAAACGTGCAGTTATTTGCAATGGCTTATCTCACGTAGTATAATCTAGTTAGTAGGTATTCGTTACAATCAACTAAGGTTTTACTATTAATTAATACCAGAAAATCATACTACATTAAAACTAAGATCATGCATCAATTCACGAGTGATAATGCACAATGCACTTTCTCTCTCACTTAGAGAGAGAGAGAGAGCGAGAGAGAAAGAGAAAAATAGAAAAAGAGAGAAAGCGAAATAGAGAGCGAGAGATAGAGAGAGAGAGAGAGAGAGAGAGAGAGAGAGAGAGAGAGAGAGAGAGAGAGAGAGAGAGAGAGAGAGAGAGAGAGAGAGAGAGAGAGAGAGAGAGAGAGAGAGAGAGAGAGAGAGAGAGAGAGAGAGAGAGAGAGACAGAGAGCGAGAGAGGCCGAGAGAATGAAAGAGCGTGAGAGCGAGAGATTGAGAGACAGAGAGAGCGACAGACCGAGAGAGAGAGACCGAAAAAGCAAGAGAGCGAAAGACCGAGACACCGAGTGACTGAGAGAGCGAGAGACCAAGAACGCAAGGGACCGCGAGAGTGAGAGACAGAAAGAGCGAGAGACTGAGAGAGCGAGAGACCGAGAGAGCGAGAGACCAAGAGTGCGAGAGAACGCGCGCAATAATGTAGTGGTTAGCATCTGCGTCTGGCATGCCCGTGTTCTGATTTCAAAACGAGGACCGGGTATGTATGGTATATTTGATGTATAAACCGGGCTCTCAACATTGAGGACTGAGTATCCTTCGTGATTCGGAAATCACGTCAATATCGGTCCCGTCTCAATTTGGGACATAAAAGAACGACTCAGAACGACACACACCTGGCAATGACTACACTCAGTGCCAGCTCGGCGATGTTCTGAAAAAGGCTGACTAGTTGAATGAATCTTAAAAATCCCATGACATGATAATCACTACATGTACGGACTGGTCAGTTAATAGAACGTTGCTGAGTGCAGAAAACAATTAAAACTAGAGGGTGTGGTTAAACTGAATGCTAGCGGTTCCATAAAAATACCATGTTACGGATGCGGCCGCGCCTTTTGATAATAACAGCCACCATACTAATCCAATTAATTACTTTCACCAACTCATAAGATATAGCATATAATAAATATTTGTGGTCTGCTCTAGATGCCATGCCCTTATTTTGCAAGCAACTTCTCAATGTTAGTTGTTAAGTGTAACAAACAACAATTTCAAACAACACGTGAATAATTAATAAAAGAGTAACCTTTGATCTTATTTTACAACGGATTTAATGGAAATGGAACCTGTAAAATACTATGTATTATTAAAATAATTTAGTGCCCACTAATGTCGTCCATGTGGTCCGTATATTTAAGAAAACAAATGTCATTACTAAATTGGTATGTGCAGATTTTAGTACGAATACAAATAGCATTCTGCATTGACAGCTGGCTTTATATTAATCGTTCCGGTAGTTTATTAACACTTGGCCAGGATGCCATTGAGAGGGAGAATGCTGTTGCACTTTCTATTGATCGCCGTCGTGTACGCTGCCCAAGGCACCAAACCATCCACCGCCGAGTACATTGCCCGAAGCCCTGAATGATCCACTACCGAGTACGTTGCCCATGGCCCTGGTTCATCAACCGCCGAGTACGTTGGCCAAGGCCCTGGCTCATCAAACTCCTATTACGCAACCCAAGGCCCTGGTTTATCAACCACCGAGTACGTTGCACAAGGCCCTGAATCATCCACCGCAGAGAACACTGCCCAAGGCCCAGGTTCATCAACCGCCGAGCATACTGCCCAAGGCACTAGCCCATCCACCGCAGAATATACTGCATTAGGCCCTGAATCATCTACTGCTGACTACGGTGCCCAAGGCCCTAGTTCATTCATCGCCGAGTTTCCTGCCAGAAGCGCTGGCTCAACCGGGCCACGATTCGGTAAGTAAAACACAATGTGACGATTGTTTAGAAAGCGTCTCAGCGAAATTTTTTTGCCGCTACCCGCCAAACCTTGTTTATATATGACGAATATGAGTGCGACATTTCCACAAGGAGTGTTTGGTTTTAGCAATATAAATAGAAATGGTACACACTGTACACCATGTATGACGGTAGGCTGCGATGTCGTGCAATAAGGTTTAGCGAAAGTTAAACAAGGTCACCGAGAAATTATCTGTACTAAAAGTTGTGACATTCCACAAAAAAGGTCAAACAAGTTCGCTGTAAGTAGATGACTGTGCGGGGAGCGGTGGTCGTGTCTGTTTTGTACAACATAATAATGACCATAAATGAAGATGAAGATGACTGCAATGACTAAGAACATGAATATGAGGACGACGATAAACAAGAAGAAGAATATGAGGACGATGATGGATATTATGAACATGAAGTCTATGATGATGATTATGATGAAAATACTAATAAATACGGTGATGCAGATGAAGATAAAGATAATAGTAGTATAGAGGGCATTTATGCCCCCGTGCACGTCACCTTTGGTGACCTATGGTCAAAACTTTACTAATAAAAAACGTTTTAATGACCCCTAAACGTTTTCGGCAACCTACTTATAAAAAAGATCAAAGGCTTTTTTGACACTAAACGTTTTCGGCAACCTACTTATAAAAAACGTGATTGATTACCCTCTCTAAGTACATTTGAGCTGCCACCTAGCGGTGAGTGTAGAGAGTATTTTGTTTGTTCCCTAGCGACCAACGCCGTACCTAGGGCGTGCTGACGTAAGCACTATATGACGCGACAATATAACCACGATAAAACCACTGTGTGCAGATCCCTCCGTCAGCCCTATGTGAATGCCCCACTGTACCCTATGTTGGCAGCATCGATAAGCGCTGCTGCTGCTGGAGTGGACTATGACCCCGACATGACAGCATAGCTGGCTAGCGCTGTGCGTTCTAGTGCTCCGATTAAAACGAACCCAATGCGGTTAAATAAATAAATAAATACATCCAGTAGTAGGGTGTTTATGCACTGGATACAGTCGAGTGGAAAATGACGCGACAATATATCCACGATAAAACCACTGTGTACAGATTCCCCCCGTCAGCATTATGTGAATGCCCCACTGTACCCTATGTTGACAGCAGCGATAAGCGCTGCTGCTGCTGGAGTGGACTATGACCCCGACATGACAGCATAGCTGGCTAGCGCTGTGCGTTTTAGTGTTCCGATTAAAACGAAACCAATGCGTTTAAATAAATAAATACATCTAGTAGTGAGTTTTAAATCGAAATCAAGACATAAATACGCTAACGTACAGCGTATAGATTGGTGACACTGTACGTAGGGTGTGTATGCACTGGATACAGACGAGTGAAAACGTGAGTAGTAGAGATAATATTTATTTGTCGAACACGCACCCACGCACACAAAAACACACTCACTTACGCACGCACGCACACAAGCACACGTGTCAGTTTAATATTTATTATTGTTATTACTAACAACGCTTGGGTGAAATCCGTAAATGTGGCTTGAAATTATGTAAACCCTTACTGCAATGTTCAGTCATTAAGCCTATTGCATTCCTACTCAAATCGGAAATTTGCCTAACATCAATTTGCTTTTTTTTCACCACTATACATTTGTCGTTCAACTTTATACTCGTCGACTTCTTTTTCACGACAAGCATATACGTATACTAAAACGGGACACGCTACAATTTTAATTACAATATAAAAAAAATTGTATTGTATAAATGAAACGTATATGACGTGATAATTTTTTGCTTGAAATCTGACCAAAAACATACCTGTTTTTATTGTCGCCAGTTCATGTCGCAACTCTTGCATTTTGGTTGGCAGAGCGAAAAACGCACTAGTCTTCACTCCGTTTTCATCAGCGCCGTAATCGCCAGTTTGACGGCAATTTTGGCTGGAGGAACGTTCACGGTGCACACGCACTGGGAATCTTGTGGTAACGTGCTTTGTACGTCAACAGTGGACAATAATGCCGGCAAAACACTCAAGAATATAATCCTGGTGATCGTGCCGCGGTGTTTCAATGGAATAACAGTTCTGTATATACACCCGACACCGAGTTCACAAGTGTCACATCCATGCCCACTGGGGATAAATGTAGCAGCATCGTGTCAAAAAGAATACATGTTTTCTCGATCCATCTGAGATTGCTCTGTGAGAACGCATATATATATATATGTTAGGAACGTTATGTAAACAAAGGCGATACTAGGTTGTTGGCTTGTGGGCACATGACTGTGACAGTCGACCGTGGTACTGTAATTATATCTCGTTGTACTCGAAAACAACATGTCCTCGATTAATTCCAGTGATGCGTCCTTGAAAGAACAAACGTCTGAAGCTAGCAAATTACTGCTTTCATTCATTCAACCAGACACCGTGATTTGCATCCGTCCATAGTGAATAAAAATAAGTTCATATATACATTCAAACACACCTTTAAAAAATAACACCAATTAATGATACGATCCTGGGTAACGAAGTGGCCTACCTTTGTATTTCCTTCACAATGATACAAAACTAAATGCTTATTTATATAATGTCTATATAATGACGTGGCGAAGACATCAAATTTCAATGTCTAGGGTGTAATTATTGGCTGTCAGCTACCTAATAACAATTATACAACTACTGGGCAATGACTCGTTTGCGATAGAGACAACAATGGTGCGTACAGTTGATGCCATTCCAGTGTAGCTGTCGCCGACGTTGTAATAGGGATACTGTTTGGGACAATCACCAACTTTCCAATCGATATGCACTTTGCCGGCCGACAACCCACGGCCATACCCCGCGACTGAAAATAGTTTAAATACTTTGTTACCAGTACAATAACACGCTAGACCAACATATACAACAAAACACTAAGTGAGAAAATACAATAAGCAATGTAATATAAATACAAAATAATGTATTAATTGCACGTGCATAATGTATATATGAATGTCATATACCGGATACACGTACCATGATATTATCCGGAATCTTTAATTGTTTATGATGAGTGCGAGTGTGAATAATGATAATTACGTAGTAGGCCTACTTTATACAGTAAAGAAATTGAACAATGAAAAAGGTGAGGTACAAGTAAAGATTGGTGGCGTGTTTCTAGTTTCTAATATGTACAGGGACGAATGTTTTGTTTTTATTATTTAGCACGCCGATATTTCATGCAATTTTATTTGATGCACTAACGTAGTTATGATGGATAGGTAGATGCGTCAGTAAGTGTAATTAATGGTCACTATTGCATAAATATGAACACTTGGGATATGTTTTTGCATCAGAGAGCAATTAGCTGTATTGAACATTCAACGTTAATATAATCTATATTTATACAGCAAACACATTTTATTTCCGAAATTTATGCGCAGTATTTAAAACTCGCGCGCTATAAAATGGTATGAGAAATATGACAGGTATGACAGATGCAACCTGAGGATTGACTGATACAGAAGGCTTGCTTAGTCAACTCCCGGTTACCCGTGTAATATCGCTGAAAACGCTCTCTGGACGCAAACGAGCAGTTTGGTCGTACACTGTATCGAAGGGTGGTCGAATGCGTACTCACTGTAAGCATAACTCTACTCGTAACCATATATAACCTTAACTATTTGCTACAACCCTAATTGGTCCTAAACCCACCTACGTATAATATTATGTCTAACGAATAATGAGGTTGACACCAACCATTTATTCCCGTCGTCTTATTGGTTCCAATGGTCACAGAGACATGCACGCACACCGTCATCTTAGTCTTATTAATTTTCTAATAATAATTGTTGTATCTGGTCACTTTAAGCAGTGATACATGTGACATATTATAAACACTACCAACACAAAACCGAAATTTCGTTTATTAATCAAATTAAGTAGATATAATCTACAGGGAATAATACAATGTTTGGGATAATACTCCGTGTCGGAAATATACTGAACTTTGTTTTTGTTCCACGTGATTTGCAATGAATATGGTGTTGTCTAATGATGGGTACACTGAACCGTATTCCGCAGCCGAATTCAAATTTGAATATAACTATCCAAAGATTTGTTACTGCCCCTTTACCGACAGTAACAAAATCAACGTTCTCTTACGATGACAACATTCACAGATATATGGAAACGAATTATATCTTATTATAATCGATTAAATGTATTTATGTTTGATAATAGTTTGCTCTTAGACTGCTGTCATATTCGCATCTCTCGCCGCCAAAGCGTTCAGCTATTAATGTACGAACCAACGAATGTAATGTAAGAAGTATATTTTTAAATACCCCATATAGGTAAAGGTTTATTCCTTTTGTAGGTTAAATCCATTGTTCTAAATATAAAACGTGATACGCACGTAAAGTGTAAAACGTCATTTAACAATCGCAGAAACCACGCGCAACAAATGTTTCGGGAAATCGGCCCTTGCGTCATGGACTAGGTTGTTTGGCAACACGAAGTAGACTCCGAGACAATAGGCTTTACATCTACCCGCATGCCATCGTCATAGCAACACGAACATTATTGTATAATTCTACACTTTCACGACCAGGGCTGTCGATGGACATGAACTTCACTTTCTCTTCGACCTTCGTCATTTTGAACATACAACGAGTACTGCAGCACGTGCGTGACGCGGTTGACTACGTGTTAGGTGCGATGGAACCATCGCTGGGCTAAAAGTACACGTCGGGGTGTTTATGTAAGAATGCTGTGTATTGTAACATTTAAAAAATATTGCATTCACGACTGTCACGAATGAACCACCAAGATATCTTGTTAGGGAAAGGAACTTGTTGTACAAATTGATATAATGAAGTGCACTCCTGCCTGACCTGCCACAGCGACCAGTGTGTTTATTAAACATGTATGAATGTCGACATTAGACACTGAAGCAGCGGTGGTTGAGACAGCGGTAGAAGGAGAGATAGCTGCCCCCGTAGACACCGTCAGTTCGACGCGATCCCGAAATACATGCAGATCTCCCTGACTTTCTTTTAAAATCCCCTACAACCCCCCATCTTTCGATGTCATCATCTGAGACAATGCGATACCATGAGAAATGTGCTGAGATACGCTGAACCGCTGAAGTTCTGGATGAGATATATCCAGGAGCATCCCCGCCGTCTTCTGATGTCAAGATCCGAAACACCCCGACTAGATAGCGCGATACGGGAAACGTGCAGAACCACTCATGAATCTCCCGGAATTAAAACAAAAGTTGGCAGATAGGTATATTAATTTAAGTATTAACAAAGTAACACTATGGGGGTGACTCGAATAAAGCTCCCCTATCATAATGGATCCCAACCTTTGGCTGTACTTTGTAAAGATAATCTAAACGACGACCACAATATTATCAATTGAGAACAAACGACCGTATCCACAATAATTTATTAATGAGAATGAATGCCGCGGATATTTGCTCCCGGCCTCAGGTACATGCGGAGGCTCTACCTTGCGGAGTCTGATTATATTAGTCGAGATTTGTGATAAAGAGTGGCGCCACGTCACGGTGCATAGACGATCGAGGTGGTTTCGCAGACCAGTGGCAGTGTGTAAGTGTTTAAGCGTTCGAATTCACATAGCGCATCCTTGGGCTTGCATGTCTAATTTTGTGATGGCGTTAGTCGCTATCTGACTGTATGGTTTATATTTACATGGTAACCCTTTATATTACTGGCATCTGTTAGTTCAGTGAGCCTTTGGCTTTACTTTTCTTCCGATGTGGGCAATAAACGGGTGATATCAACCTACACGTGCAGAACACAATAGTTTACAGCAGTGCAGATGCCACTTTGAGATCCAGTGTCACACTTATCATGCGGCGTGGTTTGGTGGTAAGTGATCATCGTAGATTTGTACAACACACAATCATATGAATAATTAATGGTGGGAATACAATTATAACCAATGTTGATGAGGTGAACATTGCAAAATAATGTTTCTTTACAAACATGTAGTCTAGAGTCGAGGTAGGCCCAGTCAATTAATGCTTTTTATTTAAGCCTATGCAGTTAGTTATTATAGAATATTGACATCAATAAACACTTTAGTCAATTACCTAAAATATCCGTGAAATGTATGTCAATTTTAACTAATGGAAGAAGATTGAACACAAAATCACCCAGTCCGTTCCACGCCCTCCAGAACATAGACGTGGTAACATGGGGGGCAAGGTGGACAGCTGCCCCCGTGGAATTTAGCTGCGGGGATAGACATATGGTTCTGCCTTCATAGTATATCTGAGCCTTTGAACGTCGTCGCAAAAAAAATTCAAACAACACCCCCCCCCCATATTCTGAATGTCATCAGACGAGAACTGTGAAGCTGAAAATATGGCGGTGTGGCTTCAAGATTTTCAATGTCATGATTAACAACAGAGCTGAAGCACCGGTTCCCAACTCCCCCAACACTAATTTCGTTCCTGTGCCAGTGCTCCAGAATACACCTTTCTCAGTCTTCCACAGTGTTATTTACTCACAACTGCTGATCCCTGGTTTTTCCAAGATATATATTCACTCTATATCTCGGTCCTGACTTTGTTCTTCCTTCAACTTTCATTGTCTGTTTTCTATGCTCACTTTGTAAATCTTCTCCCACTCAGTCTCTCTGCCTGTCTGTTTTGTCATACGTACTTATACTTTATTACAAGGTTCGGATATTACTTCGTTGTACAAACTAAGCTTCTTTGCATATAACCAGAAACATTTTCAGAGCATCTGTAGAAAAATGTTGTTAGATAATTGTGTGGTAATTGTGGAGGACAGTTCCCAGAAAGTGGACATTTTAAAACCCATGTCCGTATACATACTGGGGAGAAACCCTGCAAATGTGTTACCTGTGGTGCAAAGTTTTCAAGAAATGGTAATTTGAAATAACATATTCGAGGTCTCACTGGTAAGAAACTCTATAAGTGTGATTCTTGTGGAGCAGAATTATGTGTAAGTGGTCATTTAAAGACCCATGTCCATATCCTTACTGGGGAAAAACCCTACAAATGTGATACTTGTGGTATGCAATTCTAAAAAACAATCTGTTGACGTCACATACCCGAATTCATACGGGGGAGAAAACGTACACATGTGATGCGTATGGTGCAACATTCTAAAAAAGGTCATTTGAAGACTCATGTCTGAATTCATACAGGGGAGAAACCCTACAAATGTGATAACTGTGGATCACAGTTCTCAGAAAGTGGTCATTTGAAAACCATGTCCGTATACATACTGGGGAGAAAGCTGACAAATGTGATATATGTGGTACACAGTTTTCAACAAACGGTAATTTGAAATAACATATTCGAGTTCATAACGGTGAGAAAACCTATAAGTGTATTACTTGTGGAGCAAAATTTTTTGTAAGCCGGTATTTAAAACACACATCCGTATTCATACAGGGAAAAACCCCACAAGTGTGATACCTGTGGTATGCAATTGTAAAACAAACAATCAGTTGACGTCACATACCCGAATTCATACGAGGGAGAAACCGCACAAATGTGATACCTGTGGTATAAAAGTCTCACAAAATGGTCATTTGAAGACCCATGTCCGAATTCATACTGGGGAGAAACCCTACAAATGTGATACCTGTGGTGCACAATTCTCCTAAACGAGTTTGAGCACTCATGTCCGCATCCACACTGGGGAGAAACCATACAAATGTGATACCTGTGGTGCGCAGTTTGTGCATTGTTGTTATCTGAAGACACATGTCCGCATCCACACTGGGGAAAACCCTACAAATATGATACCTTTAGTGAACACTTCTCCCAAAACAGTTCTTTGATCACTCATGTACGTATCCACACTGGGGAGAAACCCTACAGAAGTGTTACGTGTGGGGCAAAGTTATCAGTAAATGGTAATTTTATGAACCACGTCCGTATCCATACTGTGGAGAAACCACATAAATGTGGTAGATGCGGTGCACAGTTCTCACACAAATGTAATTTGAAGACACCTGTCAGTATCTACACTGGTGAGAAACCTTACAAATGTGATACCTGTGGTGTAGAGTTCTCAGGAAGTGGTGGTATGAAGTCACATATCCCCATCCACACTGGTGAGAAATCTGTGTGATACATGAACATAAACATTTTCAGCAAGTGGTAATTTGAGGTCACATATTCGTATTAACATAGGTAAGAAACCATTGAGACATGATGTGCGGGGGTCAGTGTTTTTATAGATCATTTTGATCAACAAAGAAGAGTGTTCGCAAACACAACGTAACGAATGTCAATGATGTGATACACGAGGTAAATAATGTAGAAACATACACTCAGTAGTAGGTCTAGCTTCATATACATGTGCTTACTTTTAATTAGGAGAAAGTATTCAAATTAAACACAAACACACACACACACACACACACACACACACACACATATATATATATATATATATATAAACAGTTTTCAGGGTTGTTGTCAAAATATAAATATAATTATGTTTGGAAAATTGCTGCCTGCGTAGTACTTGTCAATGTTTCTGTGTGTTTTCTAACGAACGTTCTTGCTTCCGGTTACAAACATTCCTTAGGCAAGATATTCTTGGATAAATCAGGGCAATTGCTAACAGTTAATTAGGCCTTCATGAATAATTATTTCATGTTATGCAGAAACAAGTGTTAAACACGTTAATTTCATGACCCGTTCATTATATTAGGAATTGAAACGGCGACCAAAATTTTACAAATTGGGAACCCAGCGAAATGTTCACAACTGCATAGTTAGAATTAAAGTTCCCGGATATTTATTCAGATTCTTTGCAAATATCGCGCTTCCATCATTTCCGGGATGGAGCCTACTTGGAAATGCGTTTTTGTAACCAGGCGGTTGGGACAGCGCCAAACGGTGGCTCTACCTTGCGGAGTCAGGGCCGCGTTCAGAATTCCCGGTGCGACGCACCGCGACGTCGCGTTTCGCAGCCGGAAGTTGAACGGTTAAATGTTACGAACGGTGACGTTCGCCGCATTCAAAATCGCTTTGTTGAAAATTGCTTGTAATGTCATCAACAAATAATCCACTTAAAACACGCTGGCGCAGCGCGTGTCGCGACGTCTGCACGATGTAAATAGTAAAATGGCTTCCGGGGTAAAAAGCGATCGCGGTGCAGCGTGGCGCGAAATCTGAACGCGGCCCTGGTTATATTAGTCGAGGCTTCTGACAAACGATATCATTTTTACTGATTGACTTTAAACAGCGCATTCTTGAGGTAGCATGTCTAATTTGGTGTTAGCTTTGGTGAGTGTCTGGTTCTGTAGTTTTTCATTACATGGTAACCTTTTACATTACTAGCATTTGTGATCTGTTGGATTTCCTTATTTTTCTGTTGTGGACGCCCCAGAACAATGATGTGGTTGGGGCATTATATACGAAAGTTAATATTATTATTTTACTATTATTAAAGTGTTGCTACATACCAATAATACCTAGCTTCGGGTCTCACCATGTCCAACAATTCAGAGCTAATAACAACTTAATCAAAGGATTATACTGGCATAAAACTGACCACGCAATACAGGTCTCAAAAAAGGGCACCTGGTTTATACGAGAATCCGCTTTCCAATATACATTCTCATTCTCTGATCAATCCATTAACTATCTGAATTACCATAACAATATAATTAAAGCATTAAATTAGCCATAATACTCGTAGTGGTCATTATATTATTGTAATATGCAATTCATGATATGTCGTCCTCAAAAGCTCAAGTAGTCATGGAAAACATAAATGCAGGGTTGGTTAATAACATCTACCCCCTGCCATCGCTCCCCATCACACAGTCCATATTTTGGCCTAGCAAACCTTTCTCAGAAGTAGATATAGTGACAATGGAGCTTATTTGCCTTGAAATATAATTACATTCAGGAAGTTCCTCATTCATCTTAATCATACTGACTTGATAAAATTTGTAGTGCTAAATTGTTTCAGGTGAATGATGACATTCTCTGCCTAGGCTGCTGGCTCCTTACCACTAACAGTCTACCCCAGTGGTGGCTTCCTTGATTTCGTTTTTAGTCCTTTGGGCCGAAGGTCCAACAGACTATTGCCATCACTCTGCGTCCGCCGTCAGCCGTCCGCCGTTAGCTGCCGTATCTCAGAAACCGTTCAGCAACATTTTCTCAAATTTTGTACAGACATATAATAGGGTAATATCACTATGCACGATACATCTGTATTTTATTGAATCGTTCTAAGGGCTCCCTAGGGCCTCCAAGGGCCCCAAAACTGGTAAATTTGTACATTTTGCCATTTTTTTTAAAACTGTTCAATAACCTTTTCTCAAATTTTGCATAGACGTTACTTAGGGTATTGTCAATATACACAATAAATCTGTATTTGATTGATTCATTCTAAGGGCACATAATGGCCCCCAAAAAAGGAACCCAAACTGGTAAGTTTTCACATTTTGCCTATTTTTTTCAAAAACTCTTCAGTAACTTTTTCTCTAATTTTGTATAGACGTCTCTTAGGGTAGTGTCACTGTACACAAGAAATGTGTATTTGATTGAATCATTCATAGGGCATTTAAGAGCCTCCCAAAAAGCTAAACCCTTTTCCAACAACATATGTCACCTGTGGAGTCTGTGTCTTGCATGGATCAGAGGTTGTCTTTTCTGTTATTTCAAAAACTGTTCAGTAACCTTTTCTTTAATTTTGCATAGAAGTCTCTTAGGGTAGTGTCATTGTACACAAGACATTTTTATTTGATTGAATCAT
>CM034534.1:60169947-60324947 GCA_020002185.1 Paraescarpia echinospica | reverse complement strand
TGCTGACAATGATACGTGTGTCTGAGTCGATTAACATTCTGCCATATAGTGTTGCTTATGTTCGCAACAACCACTGCACCTGTTGGAAATGAACACCTTCAGACGGGCATCATTGCTAGTGTCATAATAATAATATCATAATATAATAATACAAATAAATTGGTATATCGCCTGCATCCTTATGAATCAGAGCACAGAAACAAAACATTCAAGAATCATTAGACACAATCGTGAAGAGGGACACACAGGAGTCATCTTTTGGGCAAGAGACCCCTGAAAGTTTAGGGTGGAAATGCGATTTAAAAAATATGTCTTAAGTTTTTTCATAGTTTCAGATGATCTTAAAATGATGGCGAGTTGATTCCAGATTTTTGGTGCAGCTACAGTGAATATTAAGCTTTGTTTTATGAACTAAACGTTTTTGTGAAACAGACGATCTTACCGTCTTAAGGATGTCTGAAAAACGCAGGAGACTAATCAAATCGGTTGGTTGTTGTGTAGAAAGGGAACAATATGTAATAGAGACTAAATTGAATTAGATTCGATAGGCAACCGGAAGCCAATGCAACTTTTATGCAGGTCGTGGTGAGAAATGAGGGGCTTTGAGACTCATGCGTGCTAAGCAGTTATGCACACATCCAAGTCTAGCTAAGTCGTTTTAGCAATATTGTTTGGCAAAAGAAATGCTGGCTAATTCCTCCAATGGTATGTCTACTGTAGCGGCTATAGAACACACGTACAACCCGGCTGCGAAAGAAAGTGCGAGTAGATAAAAGTGGATGCTATAAAAAGAACCAAGTGGCTTTACACAAAGCCAGTTTCACATGAGGTTGTATCATGCCAGTTCCAAGAAATCGATGACTCTCGCAGCAGAACAATTTCACACAGACCCATAAAGAAAGTAAAAAAGCCCAATCAAATAGTTGCATGCACATTCAACAATACACGATCTACCCATGCGCGGTGAACTCTAACTACACGGTTAACATGGCCAATGGACATTTGTTTATTGATTTATTTGGTTACTCTGTTACAGTGTTGTAACGCACATGAACGTAATTATAGCTTCATCGAGTAACTCGGGGTGAAGGTCATCAAGAACGTTAGATTATGACTTTTGCGTAACTGACCTATCCTTCACGTGACCTGTTACATAGCAAAACCTCCGTCAATCCATCAAATAATTGATGCCGAATACTTGGTGCGTTCATGCATCCCGTTGTATATTTTGTTGAAAATCCAGACCTAGACGTATTTCTTTATAACAAAAACATTAGGCCAGCAGCATCTTTACCACACCCATGCATGGCCACCATCGCCACCACAGCCACCATCACCACCCAAAACCACAGCCACCGCCACCACGGGCTGTCCTCGCCCAGACAGAGTTTGACATAACTGCAGGCCCGCGTTTCTGGGGCGCTTGAATCTTCTGTCTGGCCCGCAGTTGCCACAAGTCGCGGGCACTGTTGGCCCGCGCGGTTTTTGGATGTATCTGCGAATCTTTTCATCATTTTGATAGCGTCAAACAGACAGGTTCTGCGAGAGAAGCTTTGCAACGATGTCTGAATAAACGTCGCTCGGTTGGTCACCAGAAAGAGGAGTCAAACACGATGTTTGAGGTGAAGAATATCAAACACTCGGGTGCTTTGCGTACATTGATCGACTGGTGATTAATTACCAACAATGTGCGTGCATATGTCGAAGTGCTGCGAAGGATGTAGACATGACAGTGCGAATGTACTGGGGAAGACAGAGTTGTCACGGCCGGCAGGATTATATCAAATAATAAAAGGAACGTTTAAAAGGAACGTCTTAAAAGTGTATCCCTGTGTTTATAATGTCTATAAATACAGGTGTACAGATAAATCACAATATTTTCTTATTACACAACTAGCAAATTCGACTCACGTAGTCGTTTCGACCGCCATCGGTGGCCTTCATCAGGAACTGTTCTTCCTGTGCTCGGCAGATGATATGGCGTCTCTAGTCATAGTAGGTGTTGTCTTTCTGATCCAGATACCCTTCTTACTCCATCGCGCACACATGTCTGTTTCTCTATCTACTACTCTAGCAGCCTCCCTGTCTATTACACAGTTGTTTCAGTCCGCGTGGTCAGTTATCGCCTCGGTCATGTGCTCCTCCTATTTCTCTCTGATAGCGGATGGTGTGAACTAAAGTTCAGATACTGTTTAGTGTGTGTCGTCTTCCGAGTCACTAGGAGTTTGGCAGTTCCATCCTTTGTCCGTACCATTAGTGTGTCTAGGAACGGCAGAGACCCCTCACATTCTTCTTCGTACGCGAACTTGATGTTGTCTGATACGTCAACGGTGTTGAGGTGAGTTGTTTTTGACACCCCTTCCTCAAACGTTAGACACGTGATGTGAGTTGAATTTTCTAGTTGTGTTATAAGAAAATGTCGTTATTTAATCATTCTTCCTACGTGATGAACATTTTCACAAATGTACGAATGTTTGCTGATTCAGTGGTACTTCGTCCCACTTACTGTCTTCGCCAGTCTTGATTGAGAAAACCAGACGACATCAATAAGCAGTTCCTAGCAGATGCGGTTAGGCCGTTAGCCCCTCATCCGCCTTTGCTATTATACCTACTATATCGTGTGTTTTTTATTTGAATATTTCGTATTCAATTTTAAAGTTTGCATGGACATTTTAGACTTATTACACGCAGTTTGTCGAGTAGTATACCTTCAACGTTGTTATTCTAGTGTACATGTATATATAGTATACTACACCAGAATAAGTTATGATATATAAAGATTGCCCGGCCTTCAAATTTTCAGGTTACAGGCACGGTTGGCCTTTGATGTTTTGAGCCTTATGTCGAACATTGCACTCAGACCACAGCTTACAAGCGGCGTAAATAAACCAAACTATCCACTGCGCTGTCTCAACCAACGCGGCTTTCCATGCAGCACCCCTGTATGACGCTGTATGACGCTGCACACAAATTAATATTAGTCTTGAAGCCGAGCACGTATTTTGAGCTGACAGGTGCAGCGGATTGCAGCCAACGTTTCCTCGTACGCTACCGGCGATGACCCTCTTGGGAATAATTACCTGCAAAATACATAAATGTAGCAAAAAAAATTAGATGAGGACTCTTTAATCGTGTTTGAGCATGATTTAACTTATATAAACTGGGACACTGTAATGTACGAGCAGACAAACCCTGATATAGCTTTCTCGTCTTATGCAGGTACTAAGTAGAACAACGATGGCATTTGGCATTTCTAAAATGTCTGTCTTAACAGAAAGTCGCTACAAAGAAATACAAAAAAAACAAGCTAACAAAACTCTAACGTCTAGAAAAGAAGAACTACATGCAAAAACAGAAGACCCTAATACAATACAAACAAGGTAAATTGGTAACAATATAATAGGTAGAAGAAACAAATCTGAATCAAAACATTCGAACAAGTGTTGTGTTTTTAAAAATCGAGTAATATTAAACAACCAAAAATAGTAAACCATTTCAACAATTTCTTTATTAACATGGGTACAAATTTGTCCAAACTCATGGAACCCACCGACTTTGTAAAACAACTAACATACCGCAGTCAATGCTAACACACGTTACTGAGAAAGAAGTAATCGCAATTGTGTTGGGATTCAAAAGTAAAACACCATACGGACACGGCGAGATCAGCATTAAAACAGTTAAGCATGTAATTATGCAAATTGTAAAACCGTTAACCAAAATTTTTAACGGATCATTGATCAGCGGATCATTTACAATGTATATGTAATTGACAAAACATTCCTGTATTTAAGTCAAGTTAGGAGGTTGTTTTCAGTTTTATAATTATATACCTAAATCTCTTTTCATACAAATTTTCAAAAATACTCGAAAACAATATTTAACAAAAGGCTAACGTCTCTCATTTATTGAAACACACATGACAGGTGAGCAGTACAGCTTCAGAAGTAATCACTCAACGTCACTAACTTTAACTGAGTTTGTCGAAAAGGTTACTTCCGCAGTGGATAAATGCCACAGTACGATTGTTGTCTTTGTCGACCTAAACACATTTTGCACCGTTGATCACAAACTATTGCTAAGTAAATTGCAATGCTACGGAATAAAGGAGTACGGAATAAAGAATCTGGACTAAATTAAACGTTATCTATCAACGGTAGACATTATGTATGCCATAACAACAGTCATTAAGGACAAATGGAAATCAATTGTGGAGACCCGCACGGATCAATCCTTGGCCCATTGCTATTTATTTTGTACATAAATGTGTGAATTGTCAACATACTTCATACACTCTATTATTATAGTTGCACATGAAATTAAAACGATTCTTTGAGAATGTTTATTTCTTTGCAATGAACACAGTTATTAAATAATCCTGTTAATATGATTATTTCATGTAATTCTACGCCTTTATTTCATTACAATTATGTTTTATTAATCACTATTTACCCTGACAATATATCGAAAAAATAACTGCGCATACGCGCAGCTTCCACTTTGGCCCCACCTTCATGTCCGTCAGACTTCGATTAGCTACGCTGAGTTAATAGATACAAGAAAAACGTCATCAACATGTGTGTATTTGGTTTAGCCATCGCCATGCGAATGAGTCGTAACCGATAAAATTACCAAAAGCAAACGCGGACCAGTTGCTGCTTATGTCACATATTTAGTAAAGAAATGAAGGAAACTTTTATGGAACAAACGGAGAACGAACATAGCGACAGCTCGTGATAGACGGATTGATTTAAAAGAACAAACACAAGTTCTCCACTCCCGAAGCAGCCGATGACATATTTATTGATTGGCGTTGTTTTTGTTGGAATATAAAACATACAAAATCTTACCTATGGTACTATAATATTCCTTTTTCACTATGTACATATGGCTATGCATTTTACAGTTTAGTTTTAATTAAATGTTTAGATAACAGAAACTTATTGAAGCCGAGAAACATTCAATAATGAAACCATTTTGTTTGCATCATAAATCCAGCTGCTATTTCCGTAAGCAGTATAAATACAACATTATACATCACATGAAATAGTGTACAATATTAAAATAGCATAAGTGATTATGTACTTTCCTATCTACATAACGTTTAATTGTAGTTTGAAAAATGTAGATTTATAAAGAGCATAATAACATTATTGCTGACAAAATATTAAAGTATATTGCATCAGTGTAACAACATGTTTTATTTTGTACTGGGAGTGCAATAATTATTTGTTCTGCCCATCATTTAGAGTAAATGATTGAATTTGTTTCTGTCGAACTCGCGATTCGATAACAAATAAAAAGGCCATTGTATGACGGAAATAAAAGTATAAAATAAAAAAATTAAAAGCGTATTTTAAAACACTCCTTTCAATCATCATTGGTGTATTTAACTCAAAAAGATCCCTAAACATTTGTCGACACCATTTTATACACTACTCCCAGTATAATTCACTTAATACAAACTTGTTTCAAAACATTTTGAAGAATATGCTGAAGAACACAATCCATACATGATGAGCATAAGAAAGCATACATTTTATTATGTTTGATTGATTGCACAAATCCATTTGAAACGGAGTGATGTACATATTCCCAGCAGAAGCCACACGGAACTAATGTGGCATAACAAAGTCAGACATCTTCTTCACTACTGTGTCAGTTAACATATTGTCCTATTAATAGCACTGCTATGCATGTTGATACACAAAGCTATCAGATGCACACATCCATTTGAATCTCGAAGTGAGGTATAATTTCAGAATAAATGTCGCACGGAACAAAATGGGGCAGAACAAAGTTATGTTAGGTAACCCATTGTCCAATTAATGGCTCTGTTAAGTAGAGCTCTTCAATTTGCTCTTTCCATCAGCTCAGCTATTTCAAATGTTCCTGCAAGTAAACAAAGTTTTGTTGAATTTAGGAAACTGAGCCTAAATATGAGTTAACTAATTCAACACAGTCCAGATGAATTCAGTTTAGATATTAGATTATGAGACTTATCACCAAGTGTATTGCTGGCTAAATTCAAAAGAAATACAAGAGAACCTTGTTAAGCTGATTCAGTCAGACTAAAATCCCAATCCATTACTTTGGCCAACTTTTTATTTGCTTCACCATAACTATCTGTCTGCACTGGTCATATACAGTGCTCTCCAAATTAATAGAACTCACATAAGTTGATTTTCGCTAAGTTAAGTCAATCTTTTCCTCGGTCCAGGGCAAAGGTTCCAATAAGGGGACCTTCTGATAACCTTCTAGTTATCAGATATTCCACTGAACAGTATTGCCATGGGTCCCTGGAGGTTCGACCTTATCCAGAGAGCACTGTATGCTTTCCTTTTTCTTGCTCTAATAAATAATGTTGTATGTAATTATACATATGAGTAGATAGTAAGACCTGTTCAACCTCAAAAGCCTACTTATAAAAAACGTTTTAATGACCACTAAACGATTCGTGCACCCAGCTGAGTCAGCAATAATGCGAGACTAATCCTATGTATAAAAAAAGATCAAAGGCTTTGTGTTTGACACTAATGAGTTTGGGAAACCTACTTATAAAAAACGTGATTGATGAGCGATGTAATTTGATACTAATTGGATGATTGACAGTACACTAGAGAGATGCCACCTAGCAGTGAGTGCATAGGGTATTTTAGTCCTAGCGATCAACGCCGTACCTAGAGCGCGCTGACGTAAGCAATAATGCTTTTATCGCGCTAACCACGCTAAAACCATGCAACGTTTAGTTTCGTACTTTTAACGTAGTCCTCAACGCTGACGTAAGCAATAATGCGTTTGAAGATTCGAGAGGCCACCTAGCGGTGAGATATAACCGGGGTAAAATGCCATCTAACGGTGAGATATAACCGGGGAAAAACCCTGCATAATCGTTGGCGACGGTATAGCTCTCTTAGGAGAGTGTTCGCCTAGGGATCGAAAGGTTCCGGGTTTGAACCCTAGTCGCAACTTTTTAGTGTTGGTATATAAGCGGTGGCGGTAGCGGGTGATCGGTAGTCGGTACGATGTCGTCGTCTATAAGGTTTGGTGGATCGCGATCGTTCTTGTCGAATATGTATATGCGTCGACTGTCGGCGTTCGGTCGGGGCTTTCGATCCGTCGAGCACGCCTATCAGTATAGGAAAGCGATATTCTACGAGGACGTGGAATGCGCCGAAAAGATCAAAAGGTCGCAAAGCTCTTACGCAGCGAAACGACGCGGTTACGACATTCGACTAAAGAGAATGAGAAACAAATGGACCGACATTAGGGTGAAATGTATGAAGATGTTGTTGAGGAGGAAGTTTGACGGATCGAGCGATTTGAAGGCTGCACTGTTGGCGACCGGGGACGCCGAATTGGTGGAATGGGTAGCGAGTAGGGAGGGTTTCTGGGGTAGCGGAATCGCGGGCGATCCGGGGAAGAACATGCTCGGTAAACTGTTGATGGAGTTGCGCGATGAGTATAAAGACGCGTAAAGAAGTGTTCGTCGTTCAGTCGTGAAAAATGAACGGACCGTCGTTGAAGCATCCTTTTACGTGTATAGTAGCCGGTCCTACGGGATGCGGTAAGACGACGTTCGTCGAGCGTTTGATACGTTACGACACTATGATCGATCCGCCGCCGGAGAAAATCCTGTGGTGTTACGGACAGTGGCAGAGCGGCTACACGTCTATGTCTTCGAAAATAGAGTTCGTAGACGGCCTGCCGGATCCGAAACGTTTAGACGGTAAAGCGAGAACGCTTCTAGTACTCGACGACCTCATGGAGGACACCGATAGCCGGGTGACGGTACTATTTACTAAAAAAGTCATCATTGTAATACGTCGGTCGTACAATTGCGACAGAACATGTTTCCGAAAGGGAAAGAAAACCGTACAATCAGCCTGAACGCTCAATACATAGAGCTATTCAAGAGTCCTCGAGACGCGGGTCAAGTAGGTCACCTAGCGAAACAGATGTACCCGGGAAAGGTCAACTACATGATAGAGGCTTTCAAAGACGCGACGTCGTCGGCGTACGGGTATCTATTCGTGGATCTGAAACAGGAAACGGAAGAGGACATGCGTCTGCGTACGTGCATATTTCCGGACGATCGCCTTCAGTACGTGTACGTACGGAAGGGTGGCGGTGGTGGTGGTGGTGGTGGTGGCGTCGGCGGACTATAAGAAGAGAGAGACGACGGGGCGTACGTTTATTAGTCGCTATGAAGGCGCACGTGACGGGAGCGAAGAGACGGCCGAAGGTGGCGGGACCGACGAATCAAATAAAGAGACACATCGTCGCCCTGCAGCTGTTGGAGAGACATAGGCGGAACATCGCTCTGCGAAAAGCCCTACTCGCCCACCCGGACACCGGTCTCATTTGTAGTCTGTGCGATTGCGCGTACAACATTCTGAAAGGGAATGTGAAGTAGTCGCCGAAACAGAAACGCGTATTGTCGAAATACCGGGAAAACCTGCGTAAACTCGTCGACTAACACGTGACGCGTAAGCAGAAGCGTGTCATCTTGCAAAAGGGTGCGGGCGGTTTTCTGACGGTCTTGCTAGCGCCGTTAGCGAGTACCGTTATCTTGCCGCTGCTCAGACAGGTGTTCGGCGGCGGCGGTAATTGATGCAGTACGCGAAGAAGATGGCGTTGGTCGATCCACGATTGGTGGAAAGCCTTCTGCCACGCGTCGATCAGTCGTCGAGCACGCCTCGATCACGTGTGCTGAGTAGCCTTGACAGCGACATGAAGGACATTCTAGAACGTTCGGATTTATCGGAACGAGAAAAGGTAGCGTCGTACAATCAACTGCTGAGTCGGTACAATACGATAGAGGCGGCTCGAGCGGCGCAACCGGTACGGGTGTCGGTGGTGAACAGCGGCGAGACACCCGCGGTACCGGTGGCGCCAGCAGCGGCGGTGGCGCCACCATCGTCGGAGGTGATAGAGCGCGAAATCGTAGCCAGTATGCCGAAAACGTTGAAAGAGAAGACGAGACTGCTGATCGAAAAAATGAAAGCCGATCCGTTGTCTCGATGGATCGATCGCGGTGAATTCGTGTACGACGGTAAAGCGATCGCGGGAAGTAATATGGTCGATTTAGTAAACGATCTCATGCGAACGAGATCGAAGACGACGGCGCCCGTAGGATGGCGGGAGTTCGGATTGCACATGAAGGATATGAATATCCCTATGGAATTCGTAGGCAACCCGCGCTATCGTTCGTACGTGGAGCGACGACGGAAGCAGCTACTAGAAGAGAGGATGACGATGCCGTCGACGTCTAGTTCATCAGCAGCGCCGACTCAGCGGAGACGTCGTACTCGGATGCGAGGCGAATCTAAACGCAGATCCGCTTCGTTGGGCGTCACGGCGTGGGATACGTTGTCGTGATGACGTCACGACGCGCGATCATCATCGTCGTCGTCGTCGGCTTCACCATCGCGCTTATCGCACTCTATATCATCGTATCATCGTCGTCGTCGTCGTCGTCGTCGTCGTCATGGTGTCCGGGTGGAGTCGTCGTCCAAAACGAAAGCCTCGACAGCAACGAAACGTCGACGTCGACGACGACGAGCTGAATAACGCATACTTCGATCCGAAACGGGTGGGGAGTTACGGAGGCGTCGACGCGTTGCACCGGGAGTCGAAGCTCCGACGTCCGGCCGTCGAGAGGTGGCTAGCGTCGCAGGACACCTTCGAATGCGCTTAATAGTGGTGACGCCGCGCGGAGGAGATACCGATCTGACGGCCGCGGTGGCGTCGGTCAACAATTTCCTGCATACGATATTCAGTCAACTCGACGCGTCGACCAACGGAAGAAAAAAACGCACCGACGCGGCGGCAGCGGCATAAAGAGAGCACGCCTAGCGGCGACGGTCGTCAGTAGGCGGAAGACGTCGAACGGACGACATGGCGTTCGTGAACGGCTCGACGTGCGAGGGCGTGAAGGCCGAACTGCAGCTGTTCAGCGGACCGGTGACGCAGACGAGCATCGAGAGTAGTCATTGGACCGTCTACCAGCCGCTGACGACTCTCGACGCCGGCGGCCCTATCGAGTTCCTCGTGCCGGGTTCGGGCGAAGACTATACGGACCTGGCGAGCGTTCAACTGTACGTGCGCTTCAAAGTGACGCGGGGGGACGGTACCGATCTGGCGGCGGCCGCCACGGTGGCGCCGGTCAACAATTTCCTGCATTCGATGATCAGTCAAATCGACGTGTCGCTGAACAACACCCTCGTGACGCCGTCGACCAATACGTACGCGTACCGGGCCTACCTCGAGACGTTGCTAAGTTACGGTAGCGACGCGAAACGTTCGCATCTCACGGCGTCGTTGTGGTACAAAGACACCGCCGGACGGATGGACACGCTCGGCAACGCCAACGTCGGTTTCGAGGCGCGACGCCTCGCGACGGCCGATAGCAACGAGGTGGAGATGATGGGACGTCTGCACGTCGACGCGTTTATGCTAAACAAACACCTACCGAACGGCGTCGACACGAAAATACGCATAGTTCGCGCGAAGGACGCCTTCGCGATCATGGGCGCGCAAGCATCGTGCTGCAGGCGATTCGACTGCACGTGCGAAAAGTGAAGTTGAACCCGGCCGTCCAGATGGGACATATCAAAGCGTGGGCGTTGGGAACGGCTAAGTTTCCGATGCGCCGCGTCGACTGCAAATCGTTCTCGATAACGGCGGGTACGCTATCGCACACGCACGAGAACCTGTACATGGGCGCGATTCCGAAACGCCTCTTCCTGATGATGATCGATAGCGTCGCCTACAACGGCGACTACACTAGAAATCCGTTCGACGCGCGTCACAACGACATAAACTTCCTGTCGCTCGTCGTCGACGGACGTCAGGTGCCGAGCAAGCCGCTGCAGCCGGACTTCCCGCACAACCGGTAGGTGCGGAGCTACATGAATCTCTTCGAGGCGACCGGAAAGGCGTTCGAGGACGAGGGGAACGACGTATCGCGTACGGACTTCGGCGCCGGCTACAGCATCTTCGGTTTCGACCTGACCACCGACTGTTGCGACGGCGATCATTTCAACGTCGTGCGTCAGGGGACCGAGGGCGTCGATATGCATTTCGGGAGGGCGGTACCGCTTCCGGTGAACGTCGTCGTGTACGCAGAATTTGAGACGGTGATGGAGATCGACCGGAAACGGAACGTCGTGTACGACTGGTAATGGATACGTTTCAACTGATGCGTCGTCTGGAACTCGATACGTACGCTAAACGTATCGTCGTCGGCGTCGTGCCTAAAGACGCGCCACCTACCCGACGGCCTTCGTGTGCAACACCGACGACGGCGGCGAACCGGGACAGCACTGGGTGGCCGTCTACGTCGACGCCGACCGACGAGGCGAGTACTTCAATTCGTACGGTCTGCCGCCGTTGCACGCCGACTTCCGCGCATTCCTGCGCCGCCACTGCGGCGACGCGTGGACGTACAACGACAAGCGGCAGAGCGTCATCTCTAACGTGTGCGGACAATATTGCGTCGCCTACCTTCTCCTCCGATGTCGCGGGATGCCGTTGACGACGTTCCAGAGCCTATTCGGCACCGATAGGGTGAACAATGACTGTCTCGTACACGATTTATTAAAACCTCATTAATTATACCGCTTTTACGTGTATAGTAGTAGAAATAAAAACAAACAAATGATGTATACAATTGTTGGTGTTTATTATTACCCACACATACATACAGAAACTACCCCTAGGGGGGTGGTGGGGGTTAGGTTAGTAGTAGACGAGTTAGACGAGTGTTTGCGAGTTAGACGAGTAACGAGTTAGACGAGTGTTTACGAGTTAGACGAGTATCGGCGCCGAAGTGACGCCGTCGTCGAGCACGCGGCGTTTAGCGTAGAAGTAGCTCAACGCCGCGCGCTCTTGAACGTACGTCAACAAGGACGGGTCTTTCACTTGGAAACCGCGGTTCCTGCCGACGCCGTTGCGACGGTCGCGCAGTACGGCGAGGAAGGTGTGCTCGTCGATGTCGGCGTTCTGTCGCTTCCTCAGTCCCTTCTTGCTGTACTTCGGACCGGCGACGCCGCCGAAGCAGTAGTAGGTTTTGCTGCACAGCGCAACGATTCCGTCGCCGCGCCACTCTTCTTTGAAGAGACCCGGCGTTCGACGATCGAACAGGCGTCGGCGCACGCAGCAGGCCGCCGCACCGTCCCACGCTAGTCCGGCGACGCGCCGTCGTACGTAGGCGTCCACGTGCGCGTCGCAGCATTCGGCCGGAAACCAGAGCGAACGATTACGGAAGTAGTGTTCGCGACGTTCTTCCGGTACGAGTGCGTCGACGTCACATCCGGCTAGGGCTATGTACGCCGAGTCGGTGTCCATAGCGCAGTACTGGAAGAGCGGACGGGGAATGTAGGCGTCGACGAAATCGTAATAAAATTCCAGCATTCTCAATTTTGCGTACTGCAATACGAAATAGCCGATATGTATCGGCAGGCCGTAGACGATTTTACGCTTATTCAGCGCCACCTCGTACAGCGCGTCGTCGACGACGACGTCCAGTTGCCGGAAGCGCCGATTGTTGAAGAGCATCGACGCGCCGACCGGCGTCGCGTACTTGATTTCCCGGTGCCGATCGACGCGCGTAATCGTTTTCCCGTAGGAACTGTTCCCGAGAAGTTTAAAGGTATCGGCGATGATCGATTTGTCGGGATCGATATCGCCCTCGCGGCGCGCCGTCGAAACCGCGTCGGCGAAGCGGCGAAAGCACGCTATCGGCGCGTACTCGACGATCTGGTAGACGCGCTCGACGAAGAGCCCGTGCGCCAGATACCAGCGTAGGAGTGGCGTCGCGAGCACGATCGCCGCGCCGAAGTAGCTACCGACGAGCGTGCGTTGAGGTCGCGTGAGGAGATCGTGCGACTTGGCGTAGTCGCGCATGAACGGGCTGAGATCGTCGCGCACGATATCGACGTTCTTGAATACCGGCTGCATCTCGGTGAACTTGTCGCGCAGCGCTTCCGGTACGGCGATATCGCACTGCACGAGGCCGAACAGAGAGCCGTCGCTCACCGCCTCCAGTATCGTCGAGAGCGTAATGGCGGTCGGCGGCGGTTGCCATCGTGACGCGTCGGGCGGCGTCGGCACCGCCGGCGGTTGCACGGTGTGCCACTGGCACTCCCACATTTCGACGACTTCGTCGACGAAACGGCGCAGGTAGGCGGTCACGGCGATCGTCGCGGCGTACAGCGTCGTCATTGGTTGACCGTTGACGGCGTTCGTCGTCACGTGCGCCTGACACGTCGGGCAGCCGTGAAAATAGCAGCCGTGAAATTGATACGCCGTTCACGTGGCGGCGCACCAGCCGTCGACTCGGTGCTTTCCGATGCGCTTCTCGCGTTCGTTCAACTGGTGACGTATACGCGCGCCGGTTTCCGCATCCACGCGCGTCAACCACTCCACGGCCATACGACCGTAGCGGTGCACGCGTTCCGCTCGAAAGTCGTTCTCAGCGCGTCGGCGCGTGTACCAGCCCGTCGGCATCTCGTGCATTATTGCCCATAGATAGAGGCCGTTTGCGTCGAAGCCTACTTTCGATCGGCACGGCGCGTCGCCGCTACGAATCGACGTCACGTCGGCCTCATGGTGGCGCGCGAAGATGATCGACGGGCCGCTGACGATCTGCGCCTGCAGCAGACGGTGCAGATCTTTGTTCGGCTCGTTGAAGAGCGAGAAATGGATCGACTTCGGCAGGTCGTTGAACAGGTACAACAACGTCAACCCCGGTACGCTGATGGCGTCCTTGAACATGTCGATACGTCGGCGCCGATAGAAGGCGAACTGGCGATCGACGGCCTCGAGAAACGCCGTCGCGCAAATCTCGTACGCCTCCGCGGAGATTCCCTCGCGTTTCAGCTGGCTGTAGAAAGCTTCGCGCGACGTCAAGGCGGTTTCGTCCAGACGCGACAACGCGGCGATGTGCTCGTACGGGAAGTAGCCCTTCGTTGCCGAGCAACCGTACGCTTTCAGAAAGCGATCGTAGCTAACGCCGGGCGCGAGGTAATTCGTTATGTCCAGGAACTTCAACGTCGTCGTCGACAGGCACATGTAATTGTTCTGACGTTTAATGGTAAACGCCGACGACGTGTGCTGCGCGTCGTCGGTTATGAGCAGGGGGGTCAAGTACTTTTTGACGACGTTCAGGTCGTACTTACCCGAATTGAATCCCAATACGGGCATTTGACGAAGGTACGTCCACAGCCGGTCGGTGAGTATGGCGTACGGTGACGCGTCGGCGTCGTCGTCGTCGTCGTCGTTGCATCATCGCCGCCAGTCGGCGTCGAGCGCGTCGAGCGCCTCGAAGGTCGCGTCGTAGCGGGGACGTAGAATCGCGCACGCCGCCGCGCTCACCGCTTCCAGGTCGTCGATGAGGCGACGCACGAGTTCCGACGAATCGCCGGTCGTGACGTAACAGCGCGCCGCTTCGTGACCGGGCACGTTCGACGCGACGCTCACGCTGAGCAGTTCGTGTCGCGCGATCCAGCGGCATTTGTCGCTATCCGTCGGCAGATCGTTATCGGCGAAATAGCACTCGAAATCGAACGTCGCGCGGTACGGGTAGTAGCGCAGGTCGTCGTCGCCGACGTCGATGCCTTCGTCGTCGAGCCGCTCGAATACGGACCCCGTCGGTCGGTAGACGCCGCCGGGGAACACGTGACGAACGCCGCCTTCGCACGTCGCTTCGTGACGTCGTAAATCGCGCGCGCTCCGCCAGAGGACGCTGCCGCATTTCCCGCACTTGTACGTTTTCGTGTACGCGCGCCGATCGCTTATGTACGAGAAGTGCGACTCGTACAGGTTGACGTTCAGCGTCGTGGGGTGCGCCTCGCGCGATCGACGGACTAGTTCGGCGACGTCGTTCGTCAGTCGACGATAGACGACGACGTTGATGCCGAAAACCGTCTCCACGCGATCCAATTCGTTCAGGCGCACGCCGCCGCCGTCGTTCGAGGTGCGCGCGGCGCGACAATACCGCGCGTACAGACGTTTAGCGTCTTTCGTTAAACGGTTCGTATGGCGGATACTTTCGCCTCGTCGGTGACCTTGCAGGTGAAGGCCGATGCATCGGAAGAGACACAGATGCAGACGTTTAGCGTCTTTCGTTAAACGGTTCGTATGGCGGATACTTTCGCCTCGTCGGTGACCTTGCAGTTGAAGGCCGATGCATCGGAAGAGACATAGATGGTCGTCGTAGGGCGTACCTCGATCATCGTTCGTCAACGACACGATGGACTTGTTGAGGCGCACGTAGGCGGGAAGCGTCGTCACGCCAACGCAGCCGATAGGATGATTGATGATGACGTTCACGAAGTAGGTGGCGTTAGTTACGAGCTCGACGATCCATCCCGAGTCGGGACGCTGCGCGATGGCGTACTGCAGTACGTCTGTAATGCGCACGGCGTCGAGGAATCGTTCGAATGAACGGCTATCGGTAACTAGGGCGGGTGTTTCGAGGAGGCGACCGCAACAGTTACACGAAGAATGAAAATATCGGTACCGACCCGACACCTTGTGGCGTAATACAAAACCATAGCTTACGTTAATTATAAACGCGTTCTTTTGCGCGCGAAACATTTCCCTCAGACGCGGTTCGAGCACGCGCGTACTCGTACAGGCGGTCATACGAAAGTTGTAACGCGACTGTATGACGCCGCGCGCCACCGACGTCTCTATGCTACGCCGGTGCTCGTCTACGACACGCTGTAGATCGTTGGGCGATGGCGCCCTAGCGGCCTCTTCCACCACCACTGATTCACTACTACTAGGAGGTGGTGGCGACGAACACAGCAGCCTCAGATGTCGTAGCATAGCGTAACGCGTGGTGAATAGCGTGCCACATTTTGGACACTCTCGACGTTTTACGCATAGCGCTTCGTCGCCGCATGTTTTCGAACTCTTTACGTGTCGTTCTAACGTCGACTGCGTCTCGAAATAGTGCCCGCATTTCGGACATTGCCATCTAGTAGGTGATGGTGGTGGCATTCTCTCTAATGATATTTTTTCGAGCGTCACTATTTATAACGGCGACGGTGACGGTGGCGGTGGTGGTGGTGGTAAGTACACCCTAGCGGGAAGACTAGCGGTGGTGACGGTTTTTCTAACCCTAGAGGGAAGAGCGGTGGAATGCGGTGACGGTTTTTCTAACTGTAGCGGAAACTAGCGGTGGAATGTGGTGGTTTTGTTTTTCTAACCCTAGCGGGAAGAGCGGTAATTTTTCTAACTAGTGACGGTTTTTCTAACTGTAGCGGAAACTAGCGGTGGAATGTGGTGGTTTTTCTAACTAGTGGTACGACTAGCGGTAATTGTTCTACTAGGTAATTCGGAAACGGAAAGTACATTTTCAACGTTTTATTCGGTACTCTTACAACATTCAAACACAGCGTGAAGTCTTTGTTTCAATAGCAAGCAAATAATAAAATGTTCTCTATTCTACTAGTGTTCGTTCATTCCAGTCCGCTCCGGCGTTGCACGTACGTGTGCACGGCCGACTCGAGTTGCACGCGATTCATATAATCACGCCAATTCGTTCCCAACAACCAGTTCGAAACAAACTGCATCAAATACAATTCTCCTGCACGGCCCGTTTGCGGCTGCTGTTCACCGGAAGAAGTCGACACCGTAGTCTCGTGTAGAATATGCACTAGTCTCGTGAAACAGGGGATGAGCGATCGACGCAGGAACGTCTCCATGACGCTGTTGAAATAGCGCGTCACAATACAGCCCGCATTATCGAAACGTTGCATATATACCCGATTCGGTCGTCCCGCGCGATAGCCGGGCATATGAGCGTAGGGACAGCCTTCATTCGGCTCACATACCCCGCAATGATCCCGCGCCTTCTCCAGAACCATTTCGCCGAGACTCTCGGCGACGAGATCCATCGCCAGTCGTTCGTAACGCCCGACCAACTGACTCCGGCTCGGCACGACGAGTTGCCTTTGGCACGTCCCCAGCTCCTCCGATACGCTCCAGTACGGCGAACACGTCGGTCCCATCGTCCCCAGGCTGTCGTTATACGTCGGTGGAGGGGGGCGCGTTCGGGTCGAGCAGTCGCCCAGCGCCTCCTCGATTATCGCCTCCAATACGTGAGCGTCACGTACTCCTCCGCCACTACCCTACAGCACAAAGCAGTTCTACTCTTTACGAATCACCGTCAGCAACGCGTGTAGGAAGTCGCTCATACACTCACGTCTGGTGTGTTGCATCAGAGCGTCCTACAAACACATTATTATGATTAGTCCTCCTTCTTTTCCTCCTCCTCCTCCTCCATCTTTACTGACCCCGGCACACCCCGTTCCAACAACGTTCTTACGAACGTCGCAACCTCGTCGTACTGAGCGCGAATCCTTTCGTTGTTTGCAAGCATTTTTTGGAGTACGCAGCGCACTTCCTAAAGCATATAAAAGCACAACTGTTAGTACATCAAACTACTACGAAATAGGCTTGCTTCATAGGCCAACCAAAACGCTCTTATATATTGTTCGGCCGACTCGGCTAATAGTTCAAAGCTCTCCTTGCTTAGTTCCAGCCCCCGACGATCTCTCATTCGTTGTCGTTCGTTGGCGTGCTTCAATAAATCTACCAGTAGCGGCCAATTTTCCTCCTCCTCCTACAAAAAACACAAGACAACAACATTATTCATCGTCGACGTATCTTTTTAGTGTGCGGACTGTATACGAGGGGTCCCCGTTCCAACTCGTCTTCCGCACACTAATCTCCACTTTAGTACCGGTTAACTCGAGCACGGTATCGCGGAGATCCTCCTCGTTCAATTCCGTCAAGTACTCGGCCGTGAACTCTACGAGATTAGACATTTGGCTATCGAACAACGTAAGCCAAAGCTCGTCTTCTTCCTCCTCGCCGTCCTTCACCATCACACGCAACGCGAAGAAATATTTCGGTACAAACATTTCACCGTGCGTTCGACATATCAGGGTCCCGTCTTTGCTTGTCTGCAATTTCCGGCGACAACGGGAACATCCCAAATAGGTGGTGCCGGGCTCCCCTTTGTACGAGACGGCCTCGATCGTAACGGCCGACAGGAGTTAATAAACACCGTTGACGGCGCACTTCAGATGTCTCAGACTCACCGCTGTGGCACGCGTCGACGCCGTCGATTCACGCTCCATAGAACCGCTCCGCGACAGGACCGGGGGCTGCTCGGCCGTGTCGTCGGGGTGTAGCTCCATGCGCGCCTCTTCGGCGCTTCTCTTTCGGCCGACAGTCAACGGGGTCGCGATCAGCGTAACGGGGCGCTTAACGGGTGGTGACGCCCCCGTTGACAAGGCTGCAATCAGTGCCGAAGGTTGACTGCTGCTGCTGGCCGCTGCCGCCTTCATCGACTGCTTACGCGGTGCCTTCGACTTTTTTGGTTGTTGTTGTTGACTTTCATCCGCCATGTTGCGGAAGAACGTCTGCTGCTTGCTGCTCTGCTGTTGTAGAAAGAATACACGTTAGAAGTTCACCGTCATACAATATAACATTTTTCTCACCCGTTTTATACCTTTTCCAAATAACACGCATGCGCACTTCACGCTAATACGTCATCTTACTCAATTATCAGCGTGCGTGCCTCGTACATTTCAGACATTTTGTTTTCGAAAAAAAGTATCCGGTCACGTCAGTACATTCGCCGTTAAATCTCTCCTTACATCGATTTTCTCTAATATCGATGCACCTCGCGTTTCCTGACTCCACAGAGAATCTATACAACGTTTAGTTTCGTGCTTTTAACGTTTCGTTTATTGTTTTTGAAATGTCATTGTCTACACTATAACGCGCATGCGCACTTCACACTCATATCCTTATCTTTTTCAATTATCGACGTGCATACTTCATCCAACCCAGGCATTTTGTTTTCGGAAAAAAGTTAGCGTTCACGTCAGTGCATTCATTGTAAAATGTGACTTTTACATCGAATTTCTCTAATATCTATGCATCTCGTGTTTCCTGATCCCCCAGTGATCGTATACAACGTTTTATTTCGCACTTTTAACGTTTCATTTATCGTTTGTAAAAATCCATTGTTCTCCGTTCACATTCCAACTCGTTAAGTCACGCGCAACATATGTCACACATGTGCGCTTAACGCATTCCGCCTACTCTACCGAGGAATTTGTTTTAGGAAAAAAGTTAGCGTTCACGTCAGTGCATCCACTGTCAAATGTGACTTTTACAGCAATTTTCTCTAATATCTATGCATCTCGTGTTTCCTGACCCCGTAGTGATCGTATATAACGTTTAATTTCGTGCTTTTAACGTTTCGTTTAACGTTTGTAAAAATCCTTTGTTCTCCGTTCACATGTCAATCAAGATAAGCCGTAGTGTCATGCGCCGCCGCCGCTGTTTGACGACGCGCACATTTCATACACACTTTTACAAACACGAGCGCACGACGTCTCCACCACATCGCTCTAACATGGCCACGTCCACAACAAAACCACGGTAAGACAGCGTACATTAAACAGTGCTTACTATAGCATGCATGCATTTTATTTAAATGCACGTTTTTATTGTTGTAACATATTTAAACAGTGCTTACTATAGCATGTATTTTATTTTAAACATGCATGCATTTTATTTAAATGCACGTTTTTATTGTTGTAATGCATTTTATTTAAACGCACGTTTTTACTAGTACGCATTATGTATTTTACTGTTTAAACATGCATGCATTTTATTTATAAGTGCATTTTATTTAAATGCACGTTTTTACTAGTGAACATGCATGCATTTTATTTAAATGCACGTTTTTATTGTTGTAATTTTATTTAAACAGTGCTTACTATACGCAATAGCATGTATTTTAAACATGCATGCATTTTATTTAAATGCACGTTTTTATTGTTGTAACATGCATGCATTTTATTTAAATGCACGTTTTTACTAGTACGCATTATGTATTTTACCGTTTAAACATGCATGCATTTTATTTATAAGTGCATTTTATTTAAATGCACGTTTTTACTAGTGAACATGCATGCATTTTATTTAAATGCACGTTTTTATTGTTGTATTTAAATGCACGTTTTTACTACAGTAGTACGCATTAAATTGCATGTATTTTACCGTTTAAACATGCATTTTATTTAAATGCACTATTGTAACATACCGTTTAAACATGCATGCATTTTATTTAAATGCACGTTTTTACTAGTACGCATTATGTATTTACCGTTTAAACATGCATGCATTTTATTTATAAGCGTGTGCATATCGTTTATTGTCTCGTTTAAACATTTCTTTTATTTCATAGACCGATCCAACTGCCTACAAGCAGCAGCGACGATTCGTCGCCTCGTAGGTCGGTCGAACTGCCCGACATGACGATGCAGTCGACCCAGCCGACCTGCATGGTCGCGCCGTCCGTCCGCGCGCCTTCGCCACCTCCTACGCCCGCCCCCACACCTGACAACTACAGCTCGTCTGACGATGATGACATAGCCGATCTGGCGCGAGTCTTTCTCGTTAGACAACCAAACGGATTATGGAGGACGATCACGCCTCCCGAACTATATCGGCGGGAAGGCTTCGGTCCCCCGCCGGAGATCACGCCTCGCTTCGGCTCCCCGCCGGAGACCAGCAGGCAGCAACCCGTCGGTCGCGGCCGAACACTCAACTTTTATTCCCAATAAAATATTCCAGTCACTACTCACGTTTTCACGCGTCTATTTTCAATGCATAAACACCCTACTGAATGTTAGTGTATTTATGCATTTGATTGTCATTGTAATCCCACGACTAGATGTATTTAAACGCATTGCTTTCGTTTTAATCCGTCCACCAGAACAACGTTGTTTACCGTTAGCCAGCTAATCTGTCATCCAGGGGTCAAAGACCACTAGAGCAGCCGGTGGCCTTATCGCTGCAGCAGTCGTCGTCGCTCTTGCTGTCAACATCACATACGGGGACATCTCAACGTTTATACAATGGTTTTAATATACAATGGTTTTAGCGTGGTTAGCGTATTGCTTACGTCAGCACAACTCCTACCCCAGCGTATTGCTTACGTCAGCACAACTCCTACCCCAGTTATAGGTGGTCCAGTACGAAACTTAACTTTAGCGTGGTTATAAAGTACGAAACTAAACTTATATACTTTAGCGTGGTTATAAAGTACGAAACTAAACTTATATACTTTATTATTAAAGGCATTATTGCTTACGTCAGTGCGCTCTAGGTACGGCGTTGATCGCTAGGACTAAAATTCTCTCTGCACTCACCGCTAGGTGGCTTCTCTCTAGTGTACTGTCAATCATCCAATTAGTATCAAATTACATCGCTCATCAATCACGTTTTTTATAAGTAGGTTTCCCAAACTCATTAGTGTCAAACACAAAGCCTTTGATCTTTTTTTATACATAGGATTAGTATCGCATTATTGCTGACTCAGCTGGGTGCACGAATCGTTTAGTGGTCATTAAAACGTTTTTTATAAGTAGGCTTTTGAGGTTGAACAGGTCTTACTATCTACTCATATGGGCCATTCTCGCGAAAAGTTTTCGATAACGGTAAGGTAACTTGTCAAAAATAAATGTTTAATTTGTATGTTTTTTAGCGAGTACTATTAATATCAAATGTACTATTCATATGAAGCAGCGCAAGTTGATCTGATCGAACATTAGATTTTTTAATTGCTAAAAAAAATTATGTATACTAGAGTTCAGATCTGCTTGTGTCAAAAAATTCCGTGGCAACATGGTATTGTGTACTTTTTAAGAAACCTAAAACAGTTACATTGAAATATGATATTCCAGCCACGTTTACTAACACTTGTAGCTGTAGTACTAGAAAGAGACTGTGAACATACGGATCTCACATATTGATGTTTTGTTTCAAATAAATGAGGAAACGGGGACTTTTTGAAAACGGCTGACTGGATTTAAAAAGGCAACACCCGTAGACACACACACACACACACACACACACACACACACACACACACACACACACACACACACACACACACACACACACACACACACACACACACACACACACACACACACACACACACACACATACACACAATCCGAAATATACCCCAAGTCCCAGATTTAGGCAAACAAATAACATCTATGACCAGGTTAATCCTCTTGCTACGGTTGCATATACTGATATTTTAGTGTGCATTTTCGTTCGCCGCGTATCAAATACTGGGCATTGCCCTTTTAGTAACTAGAAAGGCGATACCCTTGCCTAGTACCCGAACTAGACCCAGCTCCTACCTGGCTAGTGAGAGAATCGATCGATGAACTTCTGCCCATTTTGTCGCGCATAGATGTGGTATCTATGCAGTCGTGCGTTGTTCCAGAAAACTATAAGACTGGCTGCATCTCGCCATTAATCAAGAAGGCTGGACTAAATAGAGAATCATTGTAGATCTATCGACCTAGGTATTGAATCTGGCATTTCTCACTAAAGTAATCGAGCATGTTGTAGCAATACAGCTGAATGTACACATGCAAGAGACCAACTTGCACGACCAGTTTCAGTCGCCATATCGACAAGATCTCTCAACTGAAACGGTTCTGCTCAAAGTACACAATGATATTATGTCTGACCGTGGCTGTGTTGTTGTTTTGGGTGACTTGACCGCCGCTTTCGACAACACTGACCACAACATTCTATTGAGCAGTCTCACTCACAGATTCGTTGTCACTGGCGCTGCGCTTGAGTGGTTCAGATATTACTTGTCCGGTAGGCATCAAATCGTTCGTATCGGAAGTGTCAAATCCTCCCCAACTGCTGTGCCGTTTGGTGTGCCGCAAGGCTCCGTACTCGGGTCATTGGTGTTCACTGCATATATCACCCCACTTGGCAACGTTATCAAGAATTTCAGCTTGGATTATCACCTATATGCCGACGACACCCAAATTTATGTTTGTCCTGGTGGAGATGGCCAAATGAACTCCGTGGATTGTCTGTGCTGTTTCATAGACGAAATTTGAGAATGGTCTCGGACCAATTTAGTGAAGTTAGATGACCAGAAGACGGATGTCATGGTGTTAGGTATTAAACATAAGTTGACACTGCTAAAGGACATTCGTATTTTTGACTCGATTTTGACTTCATCTTCACGTGCTCGCAACGTTGGCGTTGTATTTGATCAATCCCCCAATATGACTAACCACGTAAGTTCCATTTGCCGAACAGCGTATATGCACCTCCATAACATCAGTCTTATCAGGCGATACCTCACAACAGATGCGACTAAACCACTTGTGCACGCTTTCGTCATATCTAGATTGAACTACGGGAACGCGTTACTGGCTGGAAAACCACGTGACCACTTTCACAAACTCCAGCGAATCCAAAACATGGCAGCCAGAATCATCACATCCACACCTCGCCGTGTCCACATAATTCCGGTTCTAAAAGAATTACATAATATACATATGTCTACAAATTTATTTTTTACTATGCCATAGCTTCAGTTAATTCACCTCGGAATCTGACATGTTGACTGTGTGTGTGTGTGTGTGTGTTTGTTTGTTTGTGTGTGTGTGTGTGTGTGTGTGTGTGTGTGTGTGTGTGTGTGTGTGTGTGTGTGTGTGTGTGTGTGTGTGTGTGTGTGTGTGTGTGTGTGTGTGTGTGTGTGTGTGTGTGTGTGTGACGTCAACGGTCTTTGTGTGTTTCACTGCGCGGGCATGAATACTCATTATACTCTGGTTCATTGCGCGGACACGAATATTCATTACACTCTGGTTCATTTCGCGGGCGTGAATATTCATTACACTCGGGCGGCATAATTAATCTCCACGTGGCAACAAGATCAAAACTGTTCGCGTAAACACAATTATTTATCGGCTTTTTGCATAGATAACACCCAAATTATGCATAAACATGCAAGACATAAGTAGCAGAGAAGGTACTTAGGGGAAATTATCACGTTTTGATACAATATTTATCACAATGTATAGTAGCTTACAAAGGATCGCTTTAACATTTCTTACTCGACTACTAATATTAATGCTGAAGAAATTGTATAATGCTTAACAATAAAATAAAACCCAGAGCGTGTATGTTTGTGAGTAGTGTGTGTGTTTGTGTGTGTGCGCGTGCGTGCGTGTGTGGGAAGGCGTGTGTGTGCGTGTGTGCGAACGTGTCATCTTGTGTACACACCTGGACATCTTTGGAACTAAAGCGGATCAACCCCAACGTTTATAATAACAAGGAATTTGCTTATACTATTGGTGCATTAATAGAGTAAAGCGATTCAACAATATACTTTTATTAAACAGAAAATAACGTATGCCCAAGTGCATCATGATAGTTATGTACATATATGCTTTGTACAATTATAATGAGAGATTGATTAATCTACAACATGGATTAACTAACTATGATGTCGTGAACCACTTGTGGGCACAACCACTATATGCGAATCGGTGCCTTTAATCTTAAGAATGCCCGTGCTTGGTTTTACTTAAGCACGCACACACACACAGACACACACACACACACACACACACACACACACACACACGCGCGCGCGCGCGCGCGCACACACACACACACACGAGAGAAACAAAAAGACAATGTATTAACTAATGACTAATAACGTTATTACATTAAGAAAATACAAACAGTCATAACAACGAAAATCCTGACTAATTTAAAAAACACTAATACACGATACTTGCATTGCACGCTCTTACCAAACTCATTGTTCACGGGGGACGTAACGCCTGTGATACATTATTTGAATATGGGAAACACGCGTGACAATTCGAAATTGGGTCTCTGATAAATTGTTTTATGCTATTCCATTAATTTTATTGCAAACGTGAGCCTGGTTGACTGGTACTGCATCCTTTCATCAACTTAGCTTAAGTAAGATCACGGAATTACTATGACCAAGATGTTCGTATTCCCCACAGTAGAACAAACTATAATAAACGTGCAGTTATTTGCAATGGCTTATCTCACGTAGTATAATCTAGTTAGTAGGTATTCGTTACAATTAACTAAGGGTTTACTATTAATTAATACCAGAAAATCATACTACATTAAAACTAAGATCATGCATCAATTCACGAGTGAATACAAGACAATGCACAATGCACTTTCCCTCTCACTTAGAGAGAGAGAGAGAAAGAGAAAAATAGAAAAAGAGAGAAAGCGAAATAGAGAGCGAGAGATAGAGAGAGAGAGAGAGAGAGAGAGAGAGAGAGAGAGAGAGAGAGAGAGAGAGAGAGAGAGAGAGAGAGAGAGAGAGAGAGAGAGAGAGAGACAGAGAGAGAGAGAGAGAGAGAGAGAGAGAGAGAGAGATACAGAGAGAGAGAGAGAGAGAGAGAGAGAGAGAGAGAGAGAGAGAGAGAGAGAGAGAGAGAGAGAGAGAGAGAGAGAGAGAGAGAGAGAGAGAGAGAGAGAGACAGAGAGCGAGAGAGGCCGAGAGAATGAAAGAGCGTGAGAGCGAGAGATTGAGAGACCGAGAGAGCGACAGACCGAGAGAGAGAGACCGAAAAAGCAAGAGAGCGAAAGACCGAGACACCGAGTGACTGAGAGAGCGAGAGACCAAGAACGCAAGGGACCGCGAGAGTGAGAGACAGAAAGAGCGAGAGACTGGGAGAGCGAGAGACCGAGAGAGCGAGAAACCAAGAGTGCGAGAGAACGCGCGCAATAATGTAGTGGTTAGCATCTGCGTCTGGCATGCCCGTGTTCTGATTTCAAAACGAGGACCGGGTATGTATGGTATATTTGATGTATAAACCGGGCTCTCAACATTGAGGACTGAGTATCCTTCGTGATTCGGAGATCACGTCAATATCGGTCCCGTCTCAATTTGGGACATAAAAGAACGACTCAGAACGACACTCACCTGGCAATGACTACCTTCAGTGCCAGCTCGGCGATGTTCTGAAAAAGGCTGACTAGTTGAATGAATCTTCAAAATCCCATGACATGATAATCACTACATGTACGGACTAGTCAGTTAATAGAACGTTGCTGAGTGCAGAAAACAATTAAAACTAGAGGGTGTGGTTAAACTGAATGCTAGCGGTTCCATAAAAATACCATGTTACGGATGCGGCCGCGCCTTTTGATAATAACAGCCACCATACTAATCCAATTAATTACTTTCACCAACTCATAAGATATAGCATATAATAAACATTTGTGGTCTGCTCTAGATGCCATGCCCTTATTTTGCAAGCAACTTCTCAATGTTAGTTGTTAAGTGGAACAAACAACAATTTCAAACAACACGTGAATAATTAATAAACGAGTAACCTTTGATCTTATTTTACAACGGATTTAATGGAAATGGAACCTGTAAAATACTATGTATTATTAAAATAATTTAGTGCCCACTAATGTCGTCCATGTGGTCCGTATATTTAAGAAAACAAATGTCATTACTAAATTGGTATGTGCAGATTTTAGTACGAATACAAATAGCATTCTGCATTGACAGCTGGCTTTATATTAATCGTTCCGGTAGTTTATTAACACTTGGCCAGGATGCCATTGAGAGGGAGAATGCTGTTGCACTTTCTGTTGATCGCCGTCGTGTATGCTGCCCAAGGCACCAAACCATCCACCGCCGAGTACATTGCCCGAAGCCCTGAATCATCCACTACCCAGTACGTTGCCCATGGCCCTGGTTCATCAACCGCCGAGTACGTTGGCCAAGGCCCTGGCTCATCAAACTCCTATTACGCAACCCAAGGCCCTGGTTTATCAACCACCGAGTACGTTGCACAAGGCCCTGAATCATCCACCGCAGAGAACGCTGCCCAAGGCCCGGGTTCATCAACCGCCGAGCATACTGCCCAAGGCACTAGCCCATCCACCGCAGAATATACTGCCCTAGGCCCTGAATCATCTACTGCTGACTACGGTGTCCAAGGCCCTAGTTCATTCATCGCCGAGTTTGCTGCCAGAAGCGCTGGCTCAACCGGGCCACGATTCGGTAAGTAAAACACAATGTGACGATTGTTTAGAAAGCGCCTCAGCGAAATTTTGTTGCCGCTACCCGCCAAACCTTGTTTATATATGACGAATATGAGTGCGACATTTCCACAAGGAGTGTTTGGTTTTAGCAATATAAATAGAAATGGTACACACTGTACACCATGTATGACGGTAGGCTGCGATGTCGTGCAATCAGGTTTAGCGAAAGTTAAACAAGGTCACCGAGAAATTATCTGTACTCAAAGTTGTGACATTCCACAAAAAAGGTCAAACAAGTGCGCTGTAAGTAGATGACTGTGCGGGGAGCGGTGGGCGTGTCTGTTTTGTACAAAATAATAATGACCATAAACGAAGATGAAGATGACTGCAATGACTAAGAACATGAATATGAGGACGACGACAAACGAGAAGAAGAATAAGAGGACGATGATGAATATTATGAACATGAAGTCTATGATGATGATTATGATGAAAATACTAATAAATACGGTGATGCAGATGAAGATAAAGACGATGACAACGTTGATGATGATGTCAATGACAAGAAAGATGAACAAGTTAAAGATTATGATGAATATGGTGATCACAAAAGAAAACAAAGACGAATAAGATGGTGATGATGACAATGAAGATTTTGAAAGCTAGTTAGAAGATGATGGTGATGAAGAAAACAATGATGACGATGATGGCGACTTTGAAGGTTGTGACTAAGATGATGTCGATGATGATAACGAATCCATGTAGCAATTGAGTGTTCCACAAATTATACTGTATGTACAATAACATGATTTTCCTTTCATACGCATAAGCGAAATATTTTTTTGTGGAAAATTTGTACACCAAATTACCAAAAGGATCTACTTGTGTTATTGATTGGAACACAAACGTGAACGACGTTAGATGCTTTTTAAGGAAATAATCCTAGGTACAATCACAGCTGTTGCAAGATGCCACAATTGTGACGATAAAACTCAGTTGCGGTGGCAACCACTAACCATAGCTCCATATTTAGTCTTTCATTTGACTGTTCCACTATATTGCTCGTCTTGACAAGGACCCAAACGTACATTTCCAATTCGATTTATTATATTTAGTATCATCCAGTGCTGGTCTTGAATGTGTTAGTGTAAGTAATTTGTGGATCGTGAACGCTTATTTTTTGTAGAGATGGACAACGGTGTATCACTCCGCAACACAACGCCTTCTTCATTTGGTGCTAAGACTGATGCGAAAGAAAACAACCCATCAAGTCCAAACGCACTTGACATCGCCGAGATAACTACATTGGCTGTCGGTCACGCAGCAGATGGTGATAACATCACAATAACGAGAAGCGACGACGGAATTGACAACCGGACTACAACGACCATAAACGACACGGACAAACCTCTTACAATAATGGAAATTGAACGCATAGTTTACAACACACTTTGCAAGACATCTTGTGAAAACAAGTGTGACCAACAGAGAGACACGTGGGACACAAGTTGCTACTGCGACAAGGCCTGTTTGAAACTTGGCGACTGCTGTCTCGATTATGAAACGTCGTGTTTATCTGGCCCAACGGTAACTCGCGACAATTACGCAGACATTTTAAGAATGCGAAAGCCACGATCAGTCACATGCGTCGACATTCAACGAGAACAAGCGACCGACAGTTCGCTGCTGGTTGTGTCATCTTGCGGCAGTTATCTAACGACAACCACCGACACAAATACAATTGATCTCTGTGAACAACCGTTTGAGGTGAACAACACGCTTGCCGCAGAAATTCCGGTTATGTTTTGTGGTGTCATCTACCGCAACAAGTATTGTGCAATTTGCAACAATCCTGACAACGATATGACTGATATGACCACAGCTGGTGTAGCTTTTAAATGTGTGAACTCAACAGGATCTGCGTCCGATCAGTGGCAGAGTTACGACAGAGATTCCATATGCGACCAAGATATTTCTAAATGCGAACTTATGTTCAATTTGTCGACTATGCTCCAGGACAACATCCGCTACAATTGCCGGATGGAAAACAGCTCGTCGAACGCGTGCAACGCCGAATTATTAGATCCACGGTTTGACTTCAATTACTTACGTTCAACATGTCAAAAGTATCAGGCGAACATATACCATATTCCTTCACAGAGGTACTACAGAAATCCGCACTGTGCCATGTGTCGAGGCATTAAGAACATATTCGAATTGGTATGTGAGATAAAGAAGGAATACGTAATCATAAATAGAATGATGGCCTTCTATGAGTCGGTACGCTTCCATCAACCATTTAAAAGATTCAATCTATGTCCTAATGGAATGGTGTTCGATCACACGACCTGGTTTTGCGTCCAACCCACGTGTCCCGCTGGTCACGTGCGTTTGCGCGACAAAAGATGCATGAAACTAAATTTGACTGTGCCACAGATGTTTTTTGAAAAAAATGACATAAGTACGTATGTCGTCATATCGACCGAAGATAACCAGTTTGGATTTCTTGACCTACAACGTATTATCCTAGGAATTGGCTTAGATCATCCCAAACAATGTAGCGAATGCAAAGCCGTTAAAGAGTTCAAACATTGGAATGCAGTTATTTCTAATACATCTACTGTTTGGATCCAAGAAGCGATATCCCGAAATTTCACTGATGTCGTGTTTAGTATACTGAGGTATGCTAACCTGATCAACTGTCTCCCAAATCAGTCCCCACAATTCAACATATTTGTTTTCAACCGAGGTGCAGTCGAAACATCTGGTACGTGTATAAAAGGATCACCAAAGATACGGCGTGATGTAATCTTTCTAAGTGACCATTACATGATGTTTGCGTCCAAGTTTCCGTCTAAATTTCAAGTTGTGAGTACGTCGGAGATGTACGACGTGGCAGAAGTTCCTGTTATTATATCTTGGCGGGTGAACAATTCGTTAAATGAACGATTGACTGCACGTGCCACTGCGTTGGTTTGTGAGCCAGACATATTCAGTTGTGACACGGTCACATTTCAGGCGGACGAGTACCTTGACTGGGTGATTCACTGTTGTTATACGAAGGAACGTCGGAAGAAGTGGAAATCAACGAGACACACGTTGTTAGATTGGAATCAAATGCGATTGTTTTATGTTCTTACCTACTTCCCAATCTAAGCATGATTCGTAGTATCAGTAAAACGGAACTTTTTGCACAGGATACGCTTACGATGGTTGGGAACATTTTGTCAATGGTCTGTCTCGCGTTTACAATGACAACGTACTGTCTGTTTAAAAAGCTTCGCACTCGAGCTGGGAAATGCGTAATGAATCTATGCTGGGCGCTGTTCTTTGCACAGCTAACGTTGCAAGTGAGTGACACGTTCTTGCCGTTCTGTGAGGCTTGTACCGTCGTGGCTGTCATTCAGCACTACACTTGGCTGGTATCCTTCCTTTGGATGAATGTACTTGCCTTCGACGTATCGTGCACATTTGCTGATATGAGACCATCCAGCGGTGTTACCAGTGCATATCGTCTATGTACCTTTGCCGTGTACGCCTGGGGCACACCGGCTGTCTTTGTTGCTATCTGTCTGGTGCTCGCCTTCTACACGACACTACCTTTAAGTTACGGCAGCAAGACAATGTGTTGGATTGCAGATCGCAGAGCCAACATATACTATTTCGCAATTCCTCTAGCAGTAGCGATCACTGCCAATGCAGTGTTATTTGTTCGCACCGTCGTTGCTCTCGGACGTTCCTTCTCAGCGGGCAGCAAGGCTCGATCAGAGCACCAACAACGCAGGACATTTGGTATTTACGTACGGTTGACGTCACTGATGGGTTTCACCTGGCTGTTTGGTTTCTTGGCAAACATCGCCCTTCTCCGTTTCCTGTGGTACCCATTCATTGTGTGTAACACTTGCCAGGGAGTCTTTATTTGCGTTTCATTCACTCTGACGCCGACAGTTCGAAGATTATGGCGAGAACGTTTCAATGGGACACAGAGGAGGAAAACTCCCGATATATGCACTTTGCCACAAGATGCAAACTATTTAGTCCAGACCGGCAACACCCGCCTGTAACATTTCATTCTAGTTAAGTACTATCAGTCATGTTATGTATTCTTGTATAGCAACATGTGGATACTTATCAGAACTGTTGGTTTGGTCTTGTGTATTAGTGCTTCTACATGGACGCTGTTTTATCCTACTGTAATTATGACGTGACCAATTATTTGGGATATCGAAGTTATCATCCATATATAATTTGTTATTAACAAATATGTCGGTGATGAATCTTTCATCGACTCCAATTTTACAAGACGTTAGTATTGTTAGTAGTGTGATTTAGACAGTTGACCAAACATTTCATGATCGTTTAAGGTGGGCTTCATTTAGTCGCAGTGCTTGTTTATTCTCACTGCTTTTACCAATGTCGGTTGTCGTTATTTCATTCTATTCGATATCCCTGTTGTTGTTGCCGTGGTCGTTGTCATCGTATGCGTTTTTGTTGCTGCTGCTGCTTCTGCTGTTGGTGGTGTTGTTGTTGTTGTTGCTTGTGCTGCTGCGGTTGTCTCCATCGCCATCGCCTGCGTTTTGTGGTTGTTGCTACCGTGATCGTCGTCATCGTCTGTCTTAGTAGTGTTGTTGTTGTCATAACCTTTACTTTTTTGATGTTTTCGTCGCCGTCGTCGTCGTCGTCGTCGTCGTTGTAACTTGCATGACAAAAAATATACTTCTCTAATTTACGACTTAGCTAACGTTAGACAGGAACTAGTCGGGAAAAACTGTCTTCTGTGTTTGTGTTTATGTAACGCGAACAGTTTTGTGTTAGTGAATAATTGTACGACAGTCAGTCGATCAGATTTGATTATGTATGTTTGTTGTCGCGATGATGTGGCTAGGATGTAAGAATGCCTAAGATAAATAAACAATCGTGTATCCAGTAAAGTGATTAACCATTTACGCGTTGATGTATATATTCGTGATTATGTATTGTATTAAAACAAACTATATGAACATATTCAATTCAGGGTTTGTTTTCGTTGTAACTAACTTAATTATGGTGCATAGGTGGATGCGTCAGTAGATGTAATTAATGGAGACTATTGCATAAATATAAACACTTGATTTATGTTTGTGCAACAGAAAGCAATTACCTGTATTGTACATTCAACGGTAATATAATCTTTAGTTATATAGCAAACACAATTTATTTCCGAAATGTTCCTGCAGTATGTAAAGCTCGTGGGCTACAAAATGGTATAATAAATATGACAGTTATGACAGATGCAACATGAGAATATTGATACAGTGGGCTTGCTGCTTAGTTAACTCCCGCTTACCCGCGTAAACTCGCTGAGAACGCTCCCTGAACGCAAACGCGCAGTTTGGCCGTACACTGTATCGAAGGATGGACGAAACAATACCCACTGAAAACATAACCCTCCCCCTAACCACATATAAATTTAACTATTTACTACTACTGACCCTAACCTAGTTTAGATGGTCAGTTCTGACGCAACACAGTTTGTGTGAAATCCTGTATCCACAATAATTGTTGTTAACAGCGGATAACGTGCTACTGTGTAAAATAATAATATGGAAACAACATGCGAACAGACCAATAAGGAAGGGGAGGAAAATGTAAAACATGGACAATGATTGCACGGCCTAGGCACAACCTAACTGGGCAAGGTCCGAGGGTTCACTGTTTTGTGAAATGACGATGGTGATACTATATAACTGGACTTGCAGTATAGCCAGCTATGGCCCACATTTTGACAGAGACAAAGATCGAGAGGTGTTCTGAAACTCCCTTAAATATAGTCAATGCCAGTAGAAACGAGCCTTATTGTTACATATTGGATTACGCGGAGACGATGATCCCGTAGATATACATTTTGTAAAATATTTTTTCTAACCCATCTTGCTAAACAGCCCGTTTTTGAAAGCTGTTAACATATCACCAGTAACATTTAACTATAATTGAAGAAGAAGACGATTGAGATTTGCCAAACACTGCTACAGGCATAAGGATGAAATGGCATCTAAGACCATCTTGTGGCAACCGACACATGGAAGAACCAATACAGGAAGACCAGAAGCAACTTACACCGACTGCTTTAAAGAAGATGTGGGTCTAGATATGGAGGAGGTGAAGACAGCAATGGCAGACAGAGGGATCTGGAGACGGATGATTGAAGACACTAATTTTCGACCCCAGTTGCCAACATGAGTGGAAAGTGGATAATTGAATGCTTGATATTTGATAGTAAAATTTATTTTATATATCGATCAAAACAATCGCAGCATTTATATAAATGTCAAATATTTGTATTATTCATTTTATTTAAATTATATTATCCTCGCACAGGGCCGTAGCCAGAGGGGTTCATTGTATAAGTGCAAATCCCCCTTTTTAAACCTTATCTTAGAAATGAGCCCTAATTGTCAATAATTGTCTTACTAACCTAAGAATGAAACGTTTTTGGTAAATATCAAATGTTGTGTTACGCATTAATGACGGAGGAGAATGGAGAAGGGTGGTAGAGAAAGTAGTGCAAGTGCAATGAGGAGGAAGAGAGAGAAAGAAGAGGAAGAGAGAAAAAAAAAGTCGATATATCGAAGCCAGCCTCACCCCTTTATGAACAATCGAATTTATTTGTCTTACAACCTGTGCGAAACCTGGGAACGGTAAGAACCCCGGACAAACGGACAATTTCGAGAGAAAAAAGTAATGACGTTACTTCTCATCCGAACTACAGTGGATTAATTCACAAACGTTTGGCTGGTGCCCGAGATCCAAATCGTCTGCGACGAATATGTTAATATACCCCCTCGTACATTCCCACATACACGCTCACACAAACGAACACGCTCACACTTATGCACATACACGCACACTGACGGACACGCGCACCCACACGCACCCACGCACACAAAAACACACTCACTTACGCACGCACACAAGCACACGTGTCAGTTTAATATTTATTATTGTTATTACTAACAACCTACACTTGCTTGGGTGAAATCCGTAAATGTGGCTTGAAATTATGTAAACCCTTACTGCATTGTTCAGTCATTAAGCCTATTGCATTCCTACTCAAATCGGAAATTTGCCTAACATCAATTTGCTTTTTTTTCACCACTATACATTTGTCGTTCAACTTTATACTCGTCGACCTCTTTTTCACGACAAGCATATACGTATACTAAAACGGGACGCGTTACAATTTTAATTACAATGTAACAAAATATGTATTGTATAAATGAAACGTATATGACGTGATAATTTTTTGCTTGAAATCTGACCAAAAACATACCTGTTTTTATTATCGCCAGTTCATGTCGCAACTCTTGCATTTTGGTCGGCAGAGCGAAAAACGCACTAGTCTTCATTCCGTTTTCATCAGCGCCGCAATCGCCAGTTTGACGGACAATTTTGGCTGGAGGAACGTTCACGGTGCACACGCACTGGGAATCTTGTGGTAACGTGCTTTGTACGTCAACAGCGGACAATAACGCCGGCAAAACGCTGAAGAATATAATCCTGGTGATCGATGTAGCGTGTGCCGCGGTGTTTCAATGGAATAACAGTTCTGTATATACACCCGACACCGAGTTCACAAGTGTCACATCCATGCCCACTGGGGATAAGCGTAGCAGCATCGTGTCAAAAAGAATACATGTTTTCTCGATCCATCTGAGATTGCTCTGTGAGAACGCATACATATATGTTAGGAACGTTATGTAAACAAAGGCGATACTAGGTTGTTGGCTTGTGGGCACATGACTGTGACAGTCGACCGTAGTACTGTAATTATATCTCGTTGTACTCGAAAACAACATGTCCTCGATTAATTCCAGTGATGCGTCCTTGAAAAAGCAAACGTCTGAAGCTAGCAAATTACTGCTTTCATTCACTCAACCAGACATCGTGATTTGTATCCGTCCATAGTGAATAAAAATAAGTTCATACATACATTTAAACACACCTTTAAAAAATAACACCAATTAATGATACGATCCTGGGGAACGAAGTGGCCTACCTTTGTATTTCCTTCACACTGATACAAAACTAAATGCTTATTTATATAATGTCTATATAATGACGTGGCGAAGACATCAAAGTTCAATGTGTAGGGTGTAATTATTGGCTGTCAGCTGCCTAATAACAATTATACAACTACTGGGCAATGACTCGTTTGCGATAGAGACAACAACGATGCGTACTGTTGATGCCATTCCAGTGTAGCTGTCGCCGACGTTGTAATAGGGATACTGTTTGGGACAATCACAAACTTTCCAATCGATATGCACTTTGTCGGCCGACAACCCACGGCCATACCCCGCGACTGAAAATAGTTTAAATACTTTGTTACCAGTACAATAACACACTAGACCAACATATACAACAACACACTAAGTGAGAAAATACAATAAGCAATGTAATATAAATACAAAATAATGTATTAATTGCACGTGCATAATGTATATATGAATGTCATATACCGGATACACGTACCATGATATTATCTGGAATCTTTAATTGTTTATGATGAGTGCGAGTGTGAATAATGATAATTACGTAGTAGGCCTACTTTATACAGTAAAGAAATTGAACAATGAAAAAGGTGAGGTACAAGTAAAGATTGGTAGCGTGTTTCTAGTTTCTAATATGTACAGGGACGAATGTTTTGTTTTTATTATTTAGCACGCCGATATTTCATGCAATTTTATTTGATGCACTAACGTAGTTATGATGGATAGGTAGATGCGTCAGTAAGTGTAATTAATGGTCACTATTGCATAAATATGAACACTTGGGATATGTTTTTGTATCAGAGAGCAATTAGCTGTATTGAACATTCTACGTTAATATAATCTATATTTATACAGCAAACACATTTTATTTCCGAAATTTATGCGAAGTATTTAAAACTCGCGCGCTATAAAATGGTATATGAAATATGACAAGTATGACAGATGCAACCTGAGGATGACTGATACAGAAGGCTTGCTTAGTCAACTCCCGGTTACCCGTGTAATATCGCTGAAAACGCTCTCTGGACGCAAACGAGCAGTTTGGTCGTACACTGTATCGAAGGGTGGTCGAATGCGTACTCACTGTAAGCATAACTCTACTCGTAACCATATATAACCTTAACTATTTGCTACAACCCTAATTGGTCCTAAACCCACCTACGTATAATATTATCTCTAACGAATAATGAGGTTGCCACCAACCATTTATTCCCGTTGTCTTATTGGTTCCAACGATTACGCACTCGTCGCTTATGATTGACACAACTACAGCGTACTAAAAATTAAAGCTAACTTCTCTAGAAGCGACAGCTGCCGTCAACGTCCGCGTACTTTCCTACCGCATTCCCGGAGCAGTTCCTCCGTATTCCGCAAGGGGCGCTGGCAGTGCGTCTCCTAAGCAAAGACTGCTAAGTTAGTCACAGAGACATGCACGCACACCGTCATCTTAGTCTTATTAATTTTCTAATAATAATTGTTGTATCCGGTCACTTTAAGCAGCGATACATGTGACATATTATAAACACTACCAACACAAAACCGAAATTTCGTTTATTAATCAAATTAAGTAGATATAATCTACAGGGAATAATACAATACTCCGTGTCGGAAATATACTGAACTTTGTTTTTGTTCCACGTGATTTGCAATGAATATGGTGTTGTCTAATGATGGGTACACTGAACCGTATTCCGCAGCCGAATTCAAATTTGAATATAACTATCCAAAGATTTGTTACTGCCCCTTTACCGACAGTAACCAAATCAACGTTCTCTTACGATGACAACATTCACATATATACGGAAACGAATTATATCTTATTATAATCGATTAAATGTATTTATGTTTGATAATAGTTTGCTCTTAGACGGCTGTCATCTTCGCATCTCTCGCCGCCAAAGCGTTCTGCGATTAATGTACGAACCAACGAATGTAATGTAAGAAGACTATTTTTAAATACCCCATATAGGTAAAGGTTTATTCCTTTTGTAGGTTAAATCCATTGTTCTAAATATTAAATGTGATACGCACGTAAAGTGTAAAACGTCATTTAACAATCGCAGAAACCACGCGCAACAAATGTTTCGGGAAATCGGCCCTTGCGTCATGGACTAGGTTGTTTGGCAACACGAAGTAGACTCCGAGACAATATGCTCTACATTTACCCGCATGCCATCGTCATAGCAACACGAACATTATTGTATAATTCTACACTTTCACGACCAGGGCTGTCGATGGACATGAACTTCACTTTCTCTTCGTCCTTCGTCATTTTGAACATACAACGAGTACTGCAGCACGTGCGTGACGCGGTTGTCTACGTGTTAGGTGCGATGGAACCATCGCTGGGCTAAAAGTACACGTCGGGGTGTTTATGTAAGAATGTTGTGTTTTGTAACATTTAAAAAATATTGCATTCACGACTGTCACGAATGAACCACCAAGATATCTTGTTAGGGAAAGGAACTTTTTGTACAAATTGATATAATGAAGTGCACTCCTGCCTGACCTGCTACAGCGACCAGTGTGTTTATTAAACATGTATGAATGTCGACATTAGACACTGAAGCAGCGGTGGTTGAGACAGCGGTAGAAGGAGAGATAGCTGCCCCCGTAGACACCGTCAGTTCGACGCGATCCAGAAATACATGCAGATCTTCCTGACTTTCTTTTAAAATCCCCTACAACCCCCCCATCTTTCGATGTCATCATCTGAGACAACGCGATACCATGAGAGATGTGCTGAGATACGCTGAACCCTGAAGTTCTGGATGATATATATCCAGGAGCATCCCCGCCGTCTTCTGATGTCAAGATCCGAAACACCCCGACTAGATAGCGCGATACGGGAAACGTGCAGAACCACTCATGAATCTCCCGGAATTAAAACAAAAGGTGGCAGATAGGTATATTAATTTAAGTATTAACAAAGTAACACTATGGGGGTGACTCGAATAAAGCTCCCCTATGATAATGGGTCCCAACCTTCGGCTGTACATTGTAAAGATAATCTAAACGACGACCACAATATTATCAATTGAGAACAAACGACCGTATCCACAATAATTTATTAATGAGAATGAATGCCGCGGATATTTGCTCCCGGCCTCAGGTACATGCGGGGGCTCTACTTTGCGGAGTCTGATTATATTAGTCGAGATTTGTGATAAAGAGTGGCGCCACGTCACGGTGCATAGACGATCGAGGTGGTTTCGCAGACCAGTGGCAGTGTGTAAATGTTTAAGTGTTCGAATTCACATAGCGCATCCTTGGGCTTGCATGTCTAATTTTGTGATGGCGTTAGTCGCTATCTGACTGTATGGTTTATATTTACATGGTAACCCTTTATATTACTGGCATCTGTTAGTTCAGTGAGCCTTTGGCTTTACTTTTCTACCGATGTGGGCAATAAACGGGTGATATCAACCTACACGTGCAGAACACAATAGTTTACAGCAGTGCAGATGCCACTTTGAGATCCAGTGTCACACTTATCATGCGGCGTGGTTTGGTGGTAAGTGATCATCGTATATTTGTACAACACACAATCATATGAATAATTAATGGTGGGAATACAATTATAACCAATGTTGATGAGGTGAACATTGCAAAATAATGTTTCTTTACAAACATGTAATCTAGAGTCGAGGTAGGCCCAGTCAATTAATGTTTTTTATTTAAGCCTATGCAATTAGTTATTATAGAATGTTGACACCAATAAACACTTTAGTCAATTACCTAAAATATCCGTGAAATGTATGTCAATTTTAACTAATGGAAGAAGATTGAACAAAAAATCACCCAGTCCGTTCCACGCTCTCCAGAACATAGACGTGGTAACATGGGGGGCAAGGTGGACAGCTGCCCCCGTGGAATTTAGCTGCGGGGATAGGCATATGGTTCTGCCTTTATAGTATATCTGAGCCTTTGAACGTCGTCGCAAAAAAATTGTCAAAACAACACCCCCCCCCCATATTCTGAATGTCATCAGACGAGAACTGTGAAGCTGAAAATATGGCGGTGTGGTTTCAAGATTTTCAATGTCATGATTAACAACAGAGCTAAAGAACCGGTTCCCAGTTCCCCCAACACTAATTTCGTTCCTGTGCCAGTGCTCGAGAATACACCTTTCCCAGTCTTCCACAGTGTTATCTACTCGCAACTGTTGATCCCTGGTTTTTCCAAGATCTATATTCACTCTATATCTCTGTCCTGAATGTGTTCTTCCTTCAACCTTCATTGTCTGTTTTCTACGCTCACTTAGTAAATCTTCTCTCACTCAGTCTCTCTGCCTGTCTGTTTTGTCATACGTACTTATACTTTATTACAAGGTTCGAATATTACTTCGTTGTACAAACTAAGCTTCTTTGCATACATCAGAAACATTTTCAGAGCATCTGTAGAAAAATGTTGTTAGAACATTGTACATGTTATTTTTTTAGTCTCACTGAATGGATATTACCTGGATTTTCCCTGCAAAACAGATTCTTACAGTTTAATGCTGCATGCTGGTGGAATTGTCCGATCTATTCAGTTAACCCCTTTCGAAGGACTGGACCCATGTGACGTGTAATTGTGCCACTGACTTTACATATGGTCGTAATTAGTGTTATGTTATAACAGGACACAGCGTTGTGGGTTGAAAGCTGTTTGTGAGAGAAGTGTCAACAATGAAGTGGCAACGCTGCAAAGACTCAAACACATTGGCAACAACATCTATCAAGTTGTGTGCACCAACACGACGTAGGACATCGAGCCAAGTCACTTAATGTCAACATATCTAACGTCAAGAACAAGTAAAACCTGACTGAGTAAAATGGTCTCGGCCCACTAGAATATATTTGCCTAAATTGTCGCTCATTTCGGTTTAATTACGTTCCAAGTAACTAACTGCATTGCCATGGCCACGTGAATGACAGCTAATTAAAACAAGTAAAATGCAACACAGACCGTTAAAAATACCCTAAATTAAATTACAATAGAATGCAAATATGTGATCGATGATATGTGTGTGTTTCAAGTTCAAACCGAAACGATGTGAATTTATTTTATTGTGCTTTTTGTGGGTTTTTTACTTTTTGTGTGATGCATAGCCAGCTAGGGACTAGTGTAGCCTGTATGTATGTAATTAACGTTTTTAGATATAAACATCAAGTCTATGCTAATGTATGTGATGCCCAATGGCAATGCCAATGATTTAAACAACTATTTATTTTGATTCATAATAAAAAATAGTAACAATTTAGTTGTCTGTTTGACAATGTTAATGTTACTAAGCCTGATAATAGAGATATATAAAGGTAGATTACTGTCACAGTACTAGACCTACTTGCTAAAAAATTATATGGATACCGGCTACTGCCGATAATGGGAACCGGTGGCCGAGTGGTGAAGCACCGGTCGATGGGACTGGACTCGAATCCAACTATCAGCCACCTTTTAAAAAAAACTTGGGCAATTTCGTTCTCGTGGCTATTGGTCCCTTCTAATTGTTGTCTGCCAGAGGAAGTTAAAGATCCCATGCATGGGGTAAATGAGCTAATGAGTCCATCCTGTAGAGGACTCACTACCTGTTGGGCCTGTAGATGAAGATATTATGAGATAAAACAACAGTGCAACATTGTAATAGGACTTTGCTGAATAATTATCCAGATCCAGAATATCAGTATTTGTCAAAATGCATTTTTTAGATTTATGATGTATAATATAAGCCACACATATTGTATATTTATTGTGTTCTGTTCCATTTATTTCAGGTTGATGTCATCACTGATGTCCAAAAGCAAGATTTTTCCATTCTGACAGCAATTATATCAATATAAGAGGTGTAGAGTTTGTGTGTATGCATTCTGAATTGTTGAATATTATAATAACATATAATTATAATGTATATTGCAGTGCAGTACTCAGAATCAATTTATTTGACCAATAAATACGGTATATGTGTAAAGTTTCAGGGCAAAGCGCAATATATCAATACTCAATTACTATATTTCGTCCTCATAGTGTAAATATCATCTTAAAATTTACATGACATTGAATATTTCAATAATACAAATCACAATGACCGATATTTAGACCCAAACTGTGTTTTTTAAAGTCGAACCTCTATGGGATAACCACCTGCTTTCTCGGTTCCTCTTGAAATTGACCATATTTCCAATGTTTATTGGCCTGTCATGGGCGACCACCCGTCTTGAGAGACCACTTTTGTTAGTCTGAAGTGGTGGTGACTCAAGACAGGTTCTACTGTACATATCAATTCTGCAATTTCGCCTAGGCAAATATATCACCCGAGCCGCATGACGTTTCCTGTATTTTGCCCTTAAACCCTTCCTGTATATACTATTGTTATGCACTGGTAACAATGCATGAGTGTATAAATACAGTGCGGAACGCTACGTTCAAGGTAATGGAAGAAAATCATTCAGCTATGCCAATTATGTTCAATCAGAATGACTGACCCAACAACAGTTTCCAATCTAACATTCTGGAAGTGTTGAGAAACAACCCATCTTACTTACTTAGAGTCACTATCAACTGTTCACCCCTACCCTCTTGACACTATCATGCCAAGTGATTTCGGTTTTCTCTTTCTACCACACATGTTTTCCTTGCTGTCATTGTCAATATCAAATGGAGTATCATGGTGTACCTGTATCAAAATACCATGTTGTACCTGTTTCAGAATACCGTGATGGTATACCAGCAGATATGGGTCAAATACATTGACATATTTAAATACAAATAATCCTGAAGGGTTCAAATACGATAAAATTAAAACGTATATATTTAAATACAAATATGTATTTCAGGTACTTTTCATAATTCTTTTTAAAACCCGCCAATAACAAAAATAATGGCAATTTTTATATTGATATATGTTGTTTATCAGCATAATTTGACGATGTTAAGTACAACAATGACGTGATATGTCGCTTACTGACTGGCAATCTTTGGTGTTTGTACCAAGGTGTACCTGTATGAAAATACCATGTTGTATTATAATGTATACATAAAGTTTTGATAAATGATTTGTGTCATTATTAGCATTGCTTGCATTTACGTACATGTATGCTCAATAGACTTTATTTTGTTTTTGTTTTATTTGGTCATTCAATCTGCTTGGATATTACTGTAGATTGCCTGTATGATTAATGTATTTGAATGTATGATATAATAAAAATATATATCCTACAGAATATAACCCATAGGATATTTCCCATAGGAAATATTCTGTAGTATACTTCCTATAGGAACTATTCTATAGAAAACTGCGCGCACAAATCCTATAGAATATTCTTTAAAAAAACTATAGAAAATATCCTATAGTTTTGTATAGAAAACTGCGTAAAAATCCTGTAGTTTTCTATAGAAAATTTCCTTTAGTTTTCTATAGAAAACTATGCGCAAAAATCCTGTAGTTTTCTATACAAAATCTATAGTTTTTTTACAAAGGGATTGTAATGAACAAATCGTGCCAGCGGTCGTATTCACGCCACTAAACAAAATATAGTAATCTTGTTTGTTGTTTTATAACAATTTAACCCACAGTAATAATACTTAATTAACAACTAGTTACGAAATAATTTTAGTTATCTACTCTAGAACGATGATTCAATTATCGCTCAATGTGCAGTTACGTGCGCAACGTAAACTATTGAAAGTGCTATATAAATATTATTTAATATGCCTAATAGTAATATATAAAGGAAAATCGCTGTTACATATATTAGGCCTAGTTGCTGCAACATACATGTATATGGATAAGTTCACGAGTTGGCAAACCAATGTGTGACATCCTTGTGAATAATTCAAACTGTCATTTTCAAATACAATGTTTCTTTCCTGTTATATGGTGTAGAAACGTACAAATTAATTAATAAACACAAGGAGATAATGACGCAACTATATCTATTTATTTTCAACATGGAAATGAATTACCAGCACCGGCAGCACGTCAGCTGTGTAACATGGATTCATTCACTTGGCAAGTCGCGTCAATAAAACCGGGTAGGCATACGAGTAAGAAAATGTACTGGATGTCCGCATATACATGTAAGTTGTATAACATTTTATGGTAACCGCGCCCCTTGACAGAAGGGCCTCGGTCACGGTTGGGTGATGTAAACCGGTTGAGTGAGGTGAACCGTAGGATTGTGCAGCGCGAATGATGGAACCCGCAGCGACCACATCGCTCACACGCAGCGCCATTTCAAAGTTTTCAAACAGGGGCTTAATTTAAAGGGGGACTGTATATATATATATATTGCGATATTGTACCCAGGGGGCTAAGTGGGTTGAACAGACATGGAATGCTGTAAAAGGATTGCCTCCAAAAACATTTATACATATATCTAGGATCACAAACTAGGTGGACAACCTTGACAAAGAGTTACAAAAAAAGTTATTATCTCCCATGCGACCTTTATATGTATGAATGTTTTTTGTTTTTGTTTTTGGATTTTTTTTACACACTTTTTCTTTTTTTCTTTTTTAAATGTTCATTTACACATTTTTACTTCTCTCAGTTATGATAAGTTTAAAATGCACTAATGGGGAGCATGCGGCATATCCTTTAAATGTATTATTCAGACGCATGAGCGTTACATGCGTTATATGTATGATTTTGCGAAAATGTGTTTTTTGTTAACAGTAAAATTAGTCTTGTCATGCTGTTTAATTTTATTAATTTGACAAGCAATATATTGTTTTAAATATGATCAATACTGAACGTTTGTTAGGAAGTTACGATGGTATAGAAAATAATTCTTTAAATCATTTAAAACAATATATACAAATGATGAAGATGGTGAATTAAATATAATTCAAGAGTCACCATATTTTAATGATGGCGACTTGATTAATCACATAAAAACAAACAGGACAAATTTCCAATACTAATTCTAAACTGTCAAATGTAAAATGTCTAAACGCAAAATTTTATGAAATTTTTATTAAGCTAGACATGCTTATAAACAATAATTGTAAAATCAACGCTCTTTGTTTACAAGAAACGTGGCTTAAGGATGATTCTGATACCTCATTACAAATTGATAGATACAATTTAATATCACAAGGCAGAATATGTAGTGGTCACGCTGGCCAAGCAATATATCTTTATAAAAATTACAACTATAAATTGTTAGATATTTGTACAAAGTCAAACATATGGGAAGGACAATTTATTGAAATAACATCAAACACCGTCAAGAAAAAATCATCCTTGGAAATATATACCGACCTCCTAGAAATGTCATTGAGAATTACCAAACATTCATAGAAGAATTACGCCCTAAATTAGATAATCAGCAAAACCTAACTGGTGAAGTAATAGTAGCCGGAGATTATAATATTGATCTACTGAAAATAAAAGAAAAAAACGTAATATGTGAATATTTTAATACAATCACAGCACATGGTTTCTTTCCTAAAATTACTTTACCGACACGTTTTTCAAATACTAACTGCACGCTTATTGATAATTTCCTATGCAATCTCTCAAAAGGTCTTTTTAAATCAACTGCCGGCATTTTAATCAGCCGATCACTTTCCGTATTTTATATGCCTTGATTGCAATGCAACTGTTGCAAATGTTCCTACATTTATCAGAATTTGAAGACAAAATACTGACAGCCTTGAACTTTTAAAAATAGAATTGATGCGTTCAAATATTTATAATAAACTAACTAAGGATAGAGATACTAATCCCAACGACAATTACAACCTCCTCGATGTAACTATTACTACTGCTATGGATAAATTCTTACCTACTAAAATCATTAAATATAATAAACACAAACACAAAAAGTAATGTTGGATTACACAAGGTATCATTAGATCTCTAAAATTGTGAGATAAATTGTATTCAGAACTTAAACATCCTCATATAGGTACAGCAGAATATGTTTCGCTCAATACAGATTTTCATACATATAATAAAATCCTTAAAAGAAATATTAGATTAGCCAAACAAGCATATTATCAATGCAGTTTTGAACGAAATAAGCACGATATTAAAAAAACTTTGTCTATGTTTAAAGAAATTATTTAAAAAAAGACAGGGAAAGAAACATTTCCTGATTTCTTTCAAATTGATGGGAAAAAAATAACTGACAAGACTATTATTGCAAATAAATTTAATTCATTTTTCATCAATATTGATTCTTGCATCACAAATAACCAATACAATACCAATACCAATAGTTTACTTGAGATAACTCTTACAAAGACTATTTAACAGAGATACGTATACATACTTTCAACTTTAAGCCAATAGACAATAGTACAACGGTTAGCATAATCGATAGCTTACATCCAAAATCTAGCTGTGGTAAAGATGGTCTATCAACCAATCTACTAAAGCTAATAAAAATGAAATAAGTGAAGCAGTCACTCTAATCATTAACCAATCAATAACAACTGGCATATTTCCACATAAATAAAAAATTGCTAAAGTTATTCCACTTTTTAAAAATGGTGATGAGACAATCTTTGATAATAATCGTCCAATTTCTATCTTACCAGCTATTTCCCAGATATTTGAAAGATTTTTGTTTAATCAAATACACGTACATTTCAATCCCAATAACTTATACTGTGAGAATCAATACGGGTTTAGGGAAAACCATTCTACGGAACTTGCCACTCTAGAAATAATAGACACAGTTGTCCAACAACTTGACCAATCAGCAACCCCAATAAACATATACCTATACCTCTCTAAAGCCTTTGACACAATTGATCATAACATATTATTACAAAAACTAAATTATTATGGAATAAATGGTGCAGCACTAGATCTATGTAAAAACTACTTACACAACGTAAGCAATATGTTGAAATTGGCGCTTATAAGTCGGAAGAAGCTGCCATAAACACTGGTGTCCCACAAGGGTCTATTTTAGGACCCCTTCTATTTATCATATATATTAATGACATAATATTTTCAAGTGATCATTTTTAATTCATTATGTATGCAGACGACACCCCTCTTTTTAGTACATTGAATAAATTCCAATCTTCGGATGGCCAAGTCCAAAATCAAAATCTAAATAAAGAATTAGAAAATATATGCAGGTGGCTAAAGGCAAACAAACTTTCTCTTAACATTAAAAAAACAAAATTCATGGTATTTCATATGCCCCAAAAGGAAATCGAACTTCCTAAAATAGAAATAGATGGGACAAATATTGAATGTGTACATGATTAATTTTTTTTAGGTATCACCATAAACCATCACCTAAATTGGGACAGCCATATAAACAAAACAGCGAATAAAATCAATAAAATAATTGGAATTTTAAATAAATTTAAACTTGTATTACCTGTGAATATATTATTTATAATGTATAATTCGCTCATTCTTCCCAAGATTAATTATGGCATGTTGGTGTGGGGTTATCAAGCCCATCGCATGTTTAAACTTCAAAAGAAAGCAGTGCGAATAGTTACTTCAAGTAAATACAATTCTCACACAGATCCCATCTTCAAAGAATGTAAATTTCTTAAGCTGGATGACATCTATAGACTCCAACAGCTCAAATTTTATTACAAATTGATCAACAAGGTTATACCAGAATATTTCAGTCGTATTCCATACACATATAACTTTGCAATTCACCAATACAACACACGTGAAAAAAAAAATTATTTATTCCAAGAGTCAATCATCAATATGCGAAAAAGTACATCTGACACAACATCATACAAACTGTTAACAATACTCCAAACATCATCCTTGATAAAATGTATACACATAGTGTATATGGTTTTTCCACTTCCAAATTACTTTATCGAGAACTATGAATCATGTTGTCATAGTTCTAACTTTACATCTGTCATTCTTAAACTAGACATGACTTTACATTTGTTTAAACTAATTTATGTATTATACTATACTGTAATATACTATACTAAACATACTATGTTTATACATATATGTATGCATATATATATATATATATATATATATATATATAGTTGATCACGTGATAATCATATAATTATGTTACATCAGTTGGGTAGCTCCCATGATAGCGGCATATAATTGTCTTAATGGGAGCCTCCCTGACCTTACAATGAATTTTATATTGTAGTTTATGTACTTATGATGGTCAAAATAAATACTGTCTGTCTGTCTGTATGTCTGTCTAAAGACGTCCTTGCAAACCCACAACAAACTAGCGTTGTAATAATTTCCGGTTTGTTTACGCTCGAAAATGAACAGGTTCGTGTCACAAACATGTCAAAAAGTAATGTCAGCAGTACGCGGATGTTTACATCTTCTTAAATTAAATAGGAAGACTTAGCATATGAGACTGAGGTTCTAGCAAGAAGATGTGTTTTTGCGTGTCCTGAGTTTGTGCAACATCCAATTAAGATGTTTCGGCTATGTTTTTAATCTGGGCCCACCTCGATTTCGTCATTATAACTACATTTTGCCTAAATTTTTACCTCAGTGCATTCATTCAGTAATTCCACATAATTTCAGGCATATAACATTTAACAAATATTGTTTGCGTCTATTAGCACCTTTGAGGCCCCGGTTTGTGCGTTAGTATAGTATATTACAATAAATTATAATGCATTAAACGTGTAAACTTCATGGTGCTATTTTTCGATTTTTGTGGTGATCAATTACATTATAAATTGTAACTATTTAACATTAATTGGGGTAGTTGTTTTATGATAGTGTTATTTTAACACAAAGGGTTTGTGATGCAGATAACTGAGCCGAGATGAGTAGCCAGTCAGGAAAACGTGTCACTGCAACAGTCAAAGTTGACTACACAAACTGTGTAATATGCCATGAACAAGTGATCAAAGGACTATTTGATGTGCAGCTCAAAACAACACCAACAATTGTTTGGCAATGACAACTAGGCAGGACGACACCTTCCGCAGGCTGCGAGATGACGTTGCCGTGGAAACATGGGTGGCTGACAAATCACCAAAATGGCATATAAAATGTAGGAATGTGTACCTGAATGAAGAGTTTTAAAGTCGCAGAAAAAAGCATCAACATCGGCAGAGAATAAGTGCAGCATTTCATCCGCAACAGCACATATTTCTAATAGGCAAAGCACACCAACATTTGATGCAAACATGAATGCAGCAAGATTCCCCAGTCACTGTTCAATGGAGACGGAACTATGAGGTTTGCAGATTGAAAGGCTAACCTTGTTAAGACTCTAAAAGAAGAAACCAAGGTGGTCAGCGCTCCTGATCTACCAAAGGAGATGCGGAAGACGACAGTGGTGGTGGATGCCACGGGTGCTGTTCGCCGTTGGTCATTCCACAAAGACGAACCAGTTTGAGCCATTGCAACACGCTACAAGAGGAATTTTACTCAAGATGTACTTGCTAGTACAAGTATCATACACTTTTGCTGTGACCGGTACAATGCCCAAAGCCTAAAGTCATCCGTGCAGCAACATATATGCCCGGTCACGACCAGCAAGCTGTTTGAGGTCAGTGAGCAGTATAAGTACAAAGCTTCTGATCCACATGAGATCTTCTCTGTGTCGGCCAACAACTGAACAAGGCGGGACTGCTGAACTTTCTATGTGAGACATGGAGTAAGGAAGAACCGCTAGCACTAACGATGGGCTTGACGCGACTGTACCTGGGTGGCGTGTTGGTTACGCAGAGTTCAGTTACAGATGTGCCTGATATGGAGTCAACTCAACAGGAGGCCGACACCAGAGTAATTGTTCGCACCATATACAGTGTCCGGAATGAAGGTGTCGACCGAATGATTATCCACGCCAACGACACAGACATCATTGTCATTGGAGGTAAATGTTTTTTTAGACTACTCATAGACTAGAAGCCTAAAGCAATGTTATTTAATATGTTAAAGTATAAAAAACTTTTAACATTTGAACACGGCAATTTTCCTTTATTTTGCTTGACGGTTGTGTTTAATTTTGGTTTAAAAGACATGGATTATAATACCTTTTGTTCCTCTGTAAAGTAGATTCACAGGAGAAAAAATTTGTACTTTCAGAGGAACTATATATAACACATTCGACGATGACCACAAAAATATCCCTTTAGCGTAGAGGCATGTTGTTTAAGTGTTGTTTACATGTTTCCAGTAACTTTTTTCAAGGTTGTCCACCTAGGTTAATTACGATCCTAGATATATGCACATACCCTGCTAAAAAAATACTACAGTTTACTAAAGTAAATTTACTACAATTTACTACAGTAAACACTATAGTAAACTACAGTGTTTTTGCGGAATATTTTACAATGTTTTACCATAGTAAATACTACGGTTTACTATAGTAAATACTTCATTTTTACTATGATGAATATTACGTTTTATCATGGTTTATTATAGTGAATACCATATTTTACTATGATTTACTATGGTGAAAGCATGGTAAAACGCAATATACTATGGTTTACTATACTTCATTTTTAGCAGGGTATCATTTTTTGGGGCAAACCTTTTACAGCATTCCATGTCTACTTTCACCAAAACATGCAATTGGCCCCTTTGGGTATTCCACGGCAGAAGTATTTTGTTGGCCTACGATTGGCGTCTGTGGTTATTTATAGAGCAGTGTGGTGCAGGCGATATGTTTGCCGTCGTTAGTTTCCGGGGACACAAGACAAGTGTGCGCTGAATCTATGGTGATTTTGTTGTTGATAAGGATTTATTCATTTATTGTTGTTTGTTTACAACAGCATATGTCATAAATAAATCCTTATCAACAACACAATCACTATATAATCAGCGCACGCTAGTCTTGTGTCCCCGAAAATTAACGACGGCAAACATATCGTCTGCACAAGACTGTTCTATAAATAGCCGCAAATGCCAAGCGTCGGCCCAGTGACGTATCCAGGAATTTGTGTTGGGGGGGACAAAATCGGGCGCGCTAGTACTGCCCTGTCCAGAACTGACAGCTGCCGTGCGACTTTTTTTTGGGGGGGAGGGGCAACTGCCAACATTGGGGTGACCGCCCCCTCACACCCACTCTAAATATGCCACTAGTGCGTCGGCCGACAAAATACTTTTGCCGTGAAATAGCGCAAACTATACAGGGCCCCTTTATTTTAAATGTCACTCATTAATCCAACTGGCGCGACTGGCTGGCGGCAACGCAAATTAAGCAACGTATTTTGTTTGGCTTGGCCTTGGTATTTATTAGTAGTTAATGTGCATGCTGTGTATGCCTGACGGATTGTCAGCTTTTTGCTTTAAATCGTCATTACATTTTGGCTCCCTATGTGCTCGCCACTAGACGAAGTTTGTAGATGTTCTGGTTAATATACTATTCATTATTATATAAACGTTATGTTAGAGCAGTTGTCCGTTTGTAGCGGGGTGGACACAGTGAATTGCGACATCGGGCAAGCACACATCATATGTACGTGTAAGTATGCCTTATAGGTTGTTTATTAATCTTATTATGTGCTAATTATGTTACCCTTTCCATGAATATTTGTTATAATGATCTACCACTGCAGCCTATGTTCATTATTTATTAATACATTAATGCGTGTTATAGGTGGTAGCCTTTGATCACCGACACCGGGCGATGACCGATGTCAACGAAATGAAACTGAAAGACTTAGACTTAGTTAGTGGACAGTAGATGTGCGTCTTGAAATGTGTTATCTTGTTGGCTTATTTTTCGATGTATTGATTTAGCAGTTGAATAATTCTAAATTATTTATTTTACGTTTGTTTCAGGCTGTCATTTCTTGTGTTATAATTACATCGGTTGGGATATGTGCTATCTTCTACTAGTTCTAGTTCTAGTTGCTTCCAGCGCTCGGCAACGTTCTAGAAACTGACTAGTCTGTATTATTGTGGTTACAATGTAGTGGTCTGATGAGGTTTCATATATTCAACTAGTGAACCTTTTTCAGAACATTATCGCCAAACCGACCTTTATATGCTGGTCTCTGCCAAGGAGGTTGTCATCTTCAGTGGTTCTTTTACATCCAAAATTGAGGCGGGACCGACATTAACGTGATCTCAGAGTCACGAGGGATACAAAGTCCCCAATGTTGAGAAACAGGTTTTTACACCAAGTATCATGCCTGGTGCAGGTTTCAAACTCAAGTATGCTGGCATGCCAGGCGGATGTGCATACCACTATACTAGCCGTGCTCCCTTACAGGGAGATTTCCGCAGTTACTGGAAAACCGACAGAAGATCACTGCGATTGAGTGTAGACAACCAACTCCACATACTGAGCTTTCAACAAATATTCTGTTTATGCCTGTTTATTAATTTTTGTGACATCGTAATGGTTATTACTGTACACGGCGCTGTCATCCAAAACCAAAGTAGGCCTACTGGACACCAAATGGCTGTTATCCACACACTCACAGTAAACATATGCATGCGTCTATATTTCAATTGATAATCTATATAATAATAATATATATATATATATATATATGTATATATATATATATATACATATATATATATATATATATATATATATATATATATATCTATACTAATATTATTCGTGTGAAGTATTGTAAGTGCATTTCTTTATCTATATATATATATATATATATATATATATACTAATAGTATTAGTGTGCCAACAATGATATATATATACTCCACAGTATATATATATATATATATATACTGTATATATATATATATACTGTGGAGTATTGTAGGTGCATCTATATATATATATATATACTAATATATATATATACTAATATTATCAGTGTGCCAACTTTGGAGTATTGTAGGTGCATCTCTTCCCAGGCGCCTAGGTCGTCTCTTTCTGTTTCTGTTCACTCACTTCTTAGGTCCTTCAGCCTCTGATCTAACAATTTGTGTTCTATTGCAGAAAAATTATTATTATTTAACATTTTTTATTTACATGCATCACTCTCCTTCAGAGGACGCCATTTTAGGAACGAGTTTTAAAATATCAACGTACTGTGATGTCGACAAATGCCTTTGTTTTGTATCTTCAAGGGTGGGGGTAAGCGACTTAGCAATGGAATGTGTATACAATTAGTACTATCCACATGAAAGATATTCATGGCTCCAAGATTCCATTAAACAGCAAGAAAAAAACTTACTTTGGAGCAGTTGTTGAAATGTATGCGTCTTTTCTACAGCAGATCTTTATCACGCACTGGTGTCGTGATTATTCCGCCATAATCTGTTTCGCGTCACATGACATAAGTCCGTGACATCGCTGATGTTTCAACATTTGCTCCAAAGTAAACAATATTCTTGCTGTCTAGTTCTATCCATATTCAACTATTAAAAGGTTAACGTGATGTTACTGACTTACAGACTAAACATGGCTCAATCAACGAGACCCACAGGTGGCGACACTACTCATCAACATCAACATGCAATGCCAACAAGAGGTGACTACCATCAATAGCACTGTCCTGATATGCGCAAGTTTTTTCAATGTCATTCTCATTAGGCCAGTATGTTTGTTTTTTTGAAAACATTGAATACATATGATGCAAGAAACACATTAGTTTCAAATCTTCGCTTTAGTCTGTGCATGTAAAATACTTGTTGTGGCATCCTTGATGGTTTCAATTATATTATTTCTTACAGGTCAAAGTCTTAATCTATCACCGTTATAATAAATACTAGACGACTTGCCCTAACAAATTCAGTCATATGTACAAGACATTCCAAACCCATCCGAAATGTTTCCAGCTTACCCGCATTAAAATGGTAAACTAATCACGGGCCTAGTTGTTAGTACAAGCTTTTGCCATAAATCTCAATCTTGTTCGCTCTCCCGCCTGACAACCAGCAACAGCGGATGCTGGGTTGAAATTTCAGCCAGATACGTGCAAAAAAACGGAGATGTGGGTGCATAATGAAACTGAGAATGAACTATTTTATAATATAGATATGTCGTATTCCTAGTTGTCCAATCAATATCACTTTTGACACTGACTTCTATAATACACTAACTAGACGGGCGATAATAATTTTGACGCTAATTGACAAAATGACACATAGCTCCATCTGTAAGAGTAGGAAGTATATGAAATGCGAAAGAAGGCGCCACTTATAAACGTACATACGTGACCAACGACAGGTACACCTGGTGGATGTTAAGCGCTGAGGATTTTCAAATGTCAATAACTTAAAAACTATTCAAAATATCTACATACATCAAGCAACGTATTTATATATTACATAATTATCTTTACGGTGATATAGAAAAACATGAAATTCCGCGTCTGGAACTCCACATACAGCCTTTCGAAATATTCAGCCCTCCAAGTTCTCTACCCCCGGACGAATTTTGAAAATGTCTACGATCCATCTCAATGGACACGCTTGATCACATGCATAATGTCAGCCAGTTACATGCAAAATGGACGGAGATGTGGGGGCACAAGCAAACAGAGAACGAACTGTTTTATAATATAGATATTAGGCAATGCAAACTTGGACAACGAAAATACTGCTGAATGTATTGCATTTATAACAACTTAATAAGTATCTATGAAAGCAGCCTCATTGTTTCTCTGTCATCTTTTTATTATTCAAGCAACAATGACAATACACTGTACCTACTACAACTAGTGTGCTTGTGTTTCTAGTGTTGAGGGATACAAGGTTTCTCATGAAACTTGCACAGCTAAACGTATCGTCAACGGAGCAGTTCCAACTGGGATTATTCCTGGACATGGAGACGTCTTCAGTGCGAGACATCACGCAAAACTCCAACGATGCAGTGATCAATACATTTACCATTTTGGAAGAATGGTTAAACTCCAGGAAGACCGACAGCAACGCCACAAAGTTATACGATGAACTAAGCATGGCATGTTTAAACATCAAGCGTGCGGATTTAGTCAGCCTTGTACGGTGCGGTGAGTATAGCAGGGATGGTTATATATAGTAGTGAATATTTTTACTTTTTTTATTGGGCAGTTCCACGGTCAGGTAGACCATCTCTTTTTAAACTGTTTCAAATTGGGTAAGAGTGGTATCATTTGAAAGGTAATATTCCATAATTTTAGATATCACATTAATCCTTTTTCAGTAGACATTAATTGTATTATGTATTTACTTATAATGCAACTAATGACATCACAATGATAATAAGAAAGTTTTACAAAAATTCAACAAAAATATTTATTATTTTATCTTCTATAAATGTTAAAGTCAGATTATCCGTTTTTATACAGTATAATCATATAAATTGATATATATATATATATATATATACTTAACTAATTTACAAAATATACAAATTGTGATTGTAATATTTATTAAAATAATAACGGGTATGTACTCACGTACGTCCAACATTGTTTAATATCTACTGGTATTAGATGGTTGATATACAAACCGAGATATAATGTTAATCTCCTTTGTCAGACACCATATACCATGTTTGACTGAGTCCAATTTTTAACTGAATTATAATATTTATGTGATGTTAATATATATTATCCTTATCATAGCCATTAGTAATCCATATAGTTGGATTTGCTCAACGTTATAAACATATATATTATTTGTTATAACTATAACTAACTACATTGACTCCGCCCACTTTCAACAAGGACACAATGAATGAACATTGAGCTGAACATTACAATGCCTAGTACATTCTAGGTAAATTAGTTTGAAGAAGCAAAACCTGTGTATTTATGTAGCTTTTAAATATAATTAACCTTTTGCCACTGACATAATTTCCTGTCGCCTGGTGGGCAGTGGTCACCTTCAATTTGCCATACATGTACATATTATAAAATATTGTGTTAAAGCGACATTATTCTTTAGTGCCAGAAGTATGTATGGGTAACTAGTGGAATCAATGAGAACTATGCCATTGTCTTGGATTAATTACAATACACCAAGTGTAGTTTGTGCATTCGTGGATACATTTCCTGGATTGGAAGATATATTGTACAAGACTACTAGAAGCATCGATAGATCATGAATCAAGATCATCTTGGTAGTCTCAGATAGAGCACATTTTCAGTACAAACCAACATTCTTATTCCCAAACCTGCACCTATGGGAAGAATAGTATGACATGACATTGGGCAGAAATTTATTACCAACATCAAATGGCGAGGACATTGTAGACAGTACTGGTGAAATGGTCAAGTGAGCGTTACAACACTGTAGTAATTCAACCATACGTCATATAATTGTTTACAAACATGTGTTACTAATCTGCTAGGGAGTGAATAAACACTTTGACACAGTCAAATGGACTGAATAACCTGCTACGTCATACAATGTTTGTCAAGAATGCAATGTATAATAGAAAAGTGAAACTAATATTAAGTAACCTGAGAGGAACAGTTGATGTGATTGTGTGTGATTGTGTGTGTAAGTGTGTGTGTGTGTGCGCGTGTGTGTGTGTGCGTGTGTGTGTGTGTGTGTGTGTGTGTGCGTGTGTGTGTGTGTGTGTGTGCGTGTGTGTGTGTGCGTATGTGTGTGTGCGTGTGTGTGCGTGTTTGTGTGTGCGTGTGTGTGCGCGTGTGTGTGTGTGCGTGTGTGCGCGCACACGTGTGCATGCGTGCATCCTTACATGCATGCAAGAGTGTGTATGCATGCATGTATGTTCGCATGTATTTTACGTATGTATGTACATGTGTATGTATGTACATATATCTACGTCTGTATGTATAAATGTATAGATTGTTTTAGAGCAATTATGTCAACTGAAAAACCGACTGCTGAAAGAGAAGGAAACAGCACAATCGTGCAAGAAGAACTTCAGTGGTATATATTTTGTGAATAACCTTTCACTTTGATGTTGCTATAACATGTCTACGTATTATGCAATTATTTATCTTGTTCCTGTTGTTAAGACATAATATTAAGTATTTGACTGCATTGAACAGTCGTTAGTATAACTGTAATTAACATCACTCGTATCACAAGGAACATTGCTTATGAATGTCTGTTTTGTGTTACAATCCCAGTTAATATATAGAACTTTCAGCAACACGATGTAACTTCAAATAGTCACAACGTATACCTTGGTAAAGACACTACTGGTAACAGAGTTTTATTTCTTTCAGAGCAAATGCACCTTGTCAAGGTTGAACTTAGAGAGACTACGGAACAGCTTGAAGTCACAAAACGAGCGCACCAGAAGACAACGACAGAATTACGGAATACACACTGGTGCCGGTGCTGGTGCTGGTGCTAGTGCTAGAGCTATTCTTCCTGCTAGTGCTGGTGTTGGTGCTGCTGCGAAGACACCAGGTATGTTTCATTATGTTTGGTAGGTGGGCCTTGTACTCCTGGAACATGGCTCTTCGTACATTTGCAAAACATTAGTCAATGAATGTGTGTAACAGTATCAATTTTTTTTTGTATATTATTCATTACCACCCCTTTAAATTAATAGTGTCCATGTTGTCTCTGAACACACATGTGTGCATATGTGTTCTACGAAAGCCTTCGTTGGAATTGTTGGGTGCCATATTCAGTCTAGAGAATAAGGTTCTGTATACAGTACACAGTAGAAACTGGCTGTATGGTCACCTGAGGAATATAGCCACCTTGTAATTAAGGTCAATCTACGACAGTACACAATTACTTACACGGTAAATTATAGGAAATAAATCCAAATAATAAGGTGATATATATGTATATATATATATATATATATATTATTGATATATGCCTTCAGTGCAAGTATGTATGTTCCTAAAACTAGGATTAACTTTGGCAAACTTTCACACTATCTTCACCTAAAATCTGGAATCAACTTCCAATTATTGTAAACTCATCTTAAACTATAACTACTCTCGTAAAAAAACACAAGGCTTATTTGTTTTCTTTTGCAGTCCTTAGCATTAATGATGACTCGTGCACGTCCTTGCAGGGTTTGACATTAAGTCCCATAAAGCACTTGTTAGGTAGAACAACTACTAATTTATGTTTACTTATATCAACATAAATTTACTTGTCCCACCAAAAAATTGCTTTAAACATAAAACACCAGTGTTATTGCCATAATTGGCTCTGGGGTTGTACCTTCCAAATTACGAATGTTGTTACAGTCTTACTAAACACAACTTGGCGGGCAGTATACCTTCAACATAGGTAATATAATCGTAAAGACATTATATTCATTAATAAATTAAAACTAGGAACAGACTGCCTCCTTCTAACTAATTAAAATGCAAAGCTAAATGTGTCATGGCATTTTACTGAACACAATTTTAAATCAACACTACGTACAATGTTCTGAATTATCATCTCTGCTACTAATACAAAATATTGTTTGTAATAAGTTCCAGATACAGTTATGTAATTGAACCTAGCCATGCATGATACCTGGTCATTTTGTTGAAATTTACAACCATAATAACTATTTAACCAATTGAATGCTTTTATGAAATTAAACACTTATATGTTAAATGTATGTACGTCCATACAGTAGTCACATAGGGAACACTCTCCACTATATATATTCTGACAGGCTTTATGTTGAATTTTGCTTAGGCACATATTATTTCACAGTTTAAACTTGAAACAAATAAAAAATGGTTAGCTAGTTAGTTAAGAGAAACCCCTCTCTGTAACTGGTTGCCCAAGTCACCAAGTGATATAAGTCTGGACAGTACAGAGGTGCCTGCATAGGACTTCGCACCTATAGCTTTAGGCAAAGTCATCATTCACTTGCTACAATTTATCAATATTTTGCTGCAGTAGACCTTAAGCAGGGGCAGAACAAGGGGTTAAAGTGGCATCATGCACAACTTGTTTGACGGTAAATGCCCATTAATATATCAACACAAGGGACCAAATGTCAGCCACCCACGGGCAGGACAATAATTAATGGACAAAGTTCTAAATTACACACTGCAACTAAAGCAATTTATCTAGTTGCATACTCGCAAATGCAACAAGGTAGTAGCAACTTCAAGCCCTGTTAATATTGTGACTCAATCATCTTGTCCCATCGGACAAGTTCTGGACAATGTACTTGTCTGACATTGGTAATTACTTGTCCAGGACAAGCGTTAATGTCGACCCCTGCCTTGTTCGTTTGTTGTTTTGCATAATGAACTTGTCTGTCTATAGAAGTGTATTACTGTTATGTCATGACGATGGTGGCGTTGAGCAATACGACAACAATTCTGTCTGTTTCAGCTTCTACCGAGGACAGGATCAAGTCACTTATTATTGCGGAAAAGCCAGGTAAACATTTCATTATAACTACTTCCCTTGCGAGAAGCAATACGAGGTCCTATAGCTGTGCCTATGTAAAGGAATAAACATGAATTTTGTCATGTTCTCACGCCTGTATAGTAGAATATATGCCTGTGATTGTATCGGATTTGTCTGTCCACATCGCTTCGAACACCACAGTGTTCCTGATATGAAGACTTTGGTGGACAGTTCTGTGTGTGGACTTTACATGGAGTCCCAGCATACATATCCTGGGTATTTTTTGAACATCAAATCACCATATATTTCAAGAATGTTTCTTCAACATGTTAGAGTTAGACAAAACACGGCGCAGCTACTGGAATAATAATAATTATTTTGATTGTTAAGTGAAATATCCAATTTCCCTTCAGATGAATACATATGTAAAAATACAAATGTATATTTTGTGAGGCCCTTGTTAGGTAGCTGTCTTGTGTAGTGGACATATGATAAAGGTGAGTGTCGCCTCTATCAGTGAAGTCAGGTTTGGTTGCAAGGATAGTTGATATTTTAAAGTGAGTGGAAAGGGAATTATATATATCGGAGCAGGATGGTTATTGTGTTGCAGGAACATTAAACAGGTTCATTCAAGCTGTGTGTGTGTGTGTGTGTGTGTGTCTACAGTGAAGGGGAGAGCAAGAAAGACAAGCAGCTCCGGGCCCTACGTGTGATGGCGAAGATCAAGGAGTACGGACAGCCGGAGCTTTGTACACACATCGCCCAGTACGTCGCGGAGAACGGGAGTTTCGACTTGGGCAGCGATATAGACAGATGCGGGATGTTGACAAGTACCAACCTCACAGACCTAGTGTTTTTCTATCGTTAGGTTCATCAGGAATCAGACACCTAAAATGAGTGCTCTTCTTATTGAGGCATGTTTGTATATCTCTACAAAGTCGTGTCTAAGATGGTCAATGTAGGCCTACCCACTCAAGCATCCACCACGATAGGTAGACCTGTCTATTATCCGAAAACGGATTTGTGTGTTTTAATGCAAGGTAGAACACTTGAAGTGATGCCACCGTGTTGAAGGGATATGATCATAATCATAATTCTATTTTACTGTGAAGCACAGCGTAGGCGACGGAACCACGGGGTTTGGGGTTAATTACACACATTTTATATGTGGGGTTCAACATTAATTATATCCTCCTGTTTTCCCCACATTTTTGCTAACATCAAGGCATGGATTTGCTAAGGACAAGATCCAAAGTGTTTTTAGTGTAATGTAATTTTGGATGTGGGTAGGATGCAATGCGTGTTTCATGGAAGAGGGTTCAATTCCGAGAAAAAGTAATTATGTATTTTTTGACGTGTTCCTGTGCCCGTTTTGTCATCCCATCTTAGCTACTTTCCGTTATAGCTAATTACCTTTTACTCATCCCAATGTAATTAGCAATATTGTGTGTTTTTGGGTGGTGATTATAAGTCGAGTCATTTCCTCCATGATTCAGTAAGTTCAAGCGTATGTGAGTGGAGCTAGGCCTGCGCTACGTTGTCGGCATGCTGCTGGACACGTCTTGCAGAAGTTAGAGTTTTATACATTTTGTGATACATGACTGTCATGGTTTTTGTCAAACACAATACTGAACACAGTTTGAGGAATATTTTATGCTGTACAAATATATTATTAAAACTAGTGTACTTATGTTCTATGTCACAAGATTTCTCTTGTCCAAGAATAACATCTAGAAAGTAGCTATAACGGGTCAAAACAGTAGGTCTGTTGAAGGAATTACTTTTGAAGACATGTTTATTTAAAATGGCAATATCGGAAATAGTATGTTTTCTCAATTTTTTTGAAGATGAGCGTCACGGGGGTGCAGTTGGATATCTGAAGTGGGTGCAATTTGACATTTTTGGTGAGCCTGAAGGAGGGTGTAGTTAGACGGTTTTATTGAGCATGAAGGGGATGCATTTTGACATTTTTGGTGAGCCTGAAAGGGGTGCAGTTGGATGGTTTAGGTGAGCGTGAAGGGGGATATCTGAGACCCGCTAATATGTATTTTTTAGCTTGATAAAATTATATTAATTTACAGAGAATAAAATGTTATCATAAAATATCTTTACTTTTAATACTGCATTAATGTACTAGTAGTAAAGAGGAAAGGCATAGTGCTAAATACCTAGGTTATCTGAGTCATTAATAAATATAGTTTGGCTGCTGAGGTTCTGATTTTTGATTGGTTGATGGCTACGGACGTCATTTTCGGTCCAACTCTGCCACATAACACAAAGCGGTATGCCTTGCTGTTCTGTTTGGGGATGCTCTAATAGGAGTGCATATGGACATGGTGTGCGACTGTTTGGTTTTCTAGCTGATAAACATCGTTTATGGAAGTGGAATTAAAACGTAAATAATGGACTGCAAAGCCTGAAAGCTCAACATTTTGCTAGATAAGTTCTCCTTATCCTAATATCATCCATGTTGTTTTAATGTTTATCAGTTCCCTTCAAGGTTTAATGTAATCCGCCCAATCTGTATCGGCTGTTTGGTATGAACAGTGAAATTGCTTAATTATTAACTTAATAGCCTGACATAATTATGGTATTGTTTTGGTCAGGGAATGAGGACGCTATACATTTTACTGGATGTGACTATGTCCATTTTCGCCATGCTTATATAAATATTAAATTTTGACAAAGCTTAATCCCATTAAGCAAAACTTTATTTAATGGAATATTCCCATGTGTGGTTTTGCTTTATTGAAATTGACCCGTGCATAACTAATAAGCACATAGTTTTCATATTCAAGGATTGTAAAACTCATGGGGTGGATTTATTGGAAAACAAAAGTTTAAATGTTGTAATCAGTGTAATACTATTTTAAGATATCAAATACGGATGCTCATTAAAATTTCAAGTTACTTTAGGTATATTAACAGCCTTCATAGATGTACAATTATATTAGTTTTTAAAATGAGTGTTATCAAATATGATTACTTTTGTATGTAAACATGTTTCATGATTACATTAACAACCTAGCCATTACATGTATATTGTTCACATGATTTGTGTAAACGTTTATATGATTGTTACAAGATAATTATACTAACAACTGGACCTGATTGATGGAATGTGCCCATTTTTTACCATTTGCATTGTAGTTGAGGCCAGGGAAATATCAATGTGCACAATAAATTTGTAATAACGATTAAACAAATTGATTATGATTATTCGTTTTTTTTTATAAATGTTATTGAGTAAAATTACAATTACTCTGCAGTTGTAATCACATAATTAAGATTACTGAGTATTGTTCTTCCCATCTCTGGCTGCCACTGAGCAGCATCTGCATGACTACATTATCCACTGCTTCCAAATAATTCCCATTATTGCTAGGGAAATTGAACCTGAAAAGTAACACAAAAGTTATGACCACAACATGTCATACCTACCAAGCATAATAATAAGGCCATTTCCCAAAAATACTCAGAATATTTGATTGTGTAATACATTTTGTTAACAATTCTTTGACGTTTCAATTAATGAACTATATTCAGATAACATTTTAGCAAATACCTTTTTATGAGGTGTACATTTATTATAATAATTGCAAACCATTTTACCATTGTAGGTGACACAATGAACACAAGCATTGGATGTCCAGCAGCCACAAGCAGCAAAATTGATGAGGTGCTGACAACATTCTCCGAGGACAAGTTTATAGAGAAACATATATAGGAATCGATTTTATGCCTACTTAACCATCACATGTCGACCTCAGATTGACATGTACAGGCCTCGAAATTAACATTAAATATAGTGAACGCCTCCCCTAAGGCATACCCTGTAAGCGACGCGCGAGACCCCCGCCCGAGCTCAGCGATAAGTGGACAAGCTCTACCGTCTGAAGGACGAAGGCGGCTAAAGAAGTTAGTCCAAACAGGAAGGAGAATGAGGAAGATTAAACTCGCAACACTGAATGTTGGGAGCATGACAGGAAGAAGTGGAGAAGTAGTACAATTGATGCTAAAGACGAACCTGTACGTATTGTGCGTACAGGAGACAAAATGGAAGTTGAGAATAGCAAGGGAGATCGGTTCCGGATACAAACTGTAAGTGACACAACACTGCCAGGGACTGTTGCCATTGGTGCAGATGGATTATTGTTATGGATGTAATAAAGGATGTAAATAAATGCGAAGATTGTTTATAGCAGAGAGATACCACGATTAAAAATCGTTATTTAACTTAGCGTTCTCACTTCTTATACACTCAATTAATTTCATAAACGATATGGACAAATTAGAACTTTGGAAAAGTCAGCTAGACGTCGCTCCTAGCAAACCTTGTGATGTGACAGGTACCTACCTCAGTATCAACTTTTTATTAAAAAAATTTGGGCCAGTACTTTTTTGGCAGGCCAGTAACTTTTAAAATCTACTGGGCCAGTGGATACAAAACCTGTGAAGGCTGCATGTATGATGTGTATGTGCTCATATTCAAATGGCACCGCATAGACACAGGCATGTTTATATCTTCTACAGAGCATTAACTGGTATAATGTAGGTGTGTAATTAATAATAATCAACAAAATATATGATAATTAGCAATATATATTAGATGAGAAAACTGTACTATGTTATTACCACCAAGACACCCCGTCTCAGTGAACGAGCTGTAATGCTTATATATATATATATATATATATATATATATATACACTTTCCACCACTAAAATGTGAAGTACAGTATCATACATATTTCCTTACAACATTGCTATAATGTTTACAGCACTTGTGTGTATCACCAAAAATAGATAAGCGAACAAAAAAGTTAACAACTCCGAACACGTCCAAAACGGCAATTCTATGGTCGCTAGTAACCTCACGGCTTGTTCGATCCCATTGATCTTGGTATTATTTGAAAGGATGCATTTTATTTTATTTTACAGTCATCTACATTTCCCGGTAACCATTTATAGAACACCTATAAACGGACCTACAGTCATGCCGTTTTCGGTGTCCTGTACTGTTTCGAACAATGTTGGCGGCGAGTACTCAGAACACTAATCTACCGATTTTTGCGTAGATACTCAGAACACTAATCTACCTCATTTGCAAAGGTTCAGACATGCGCATTTCACAATTACTTGATTCCGTGTTATAAGATTCACCCACTTTTAAACGGCAGCGATACTGTCGTGCTTTGATGGCAGCAAAACCAATATATATATCCGTTGGCGTGACGTCACAATAACGTCCGCCAACCAACAAGCACCAAGGGTCAAGATTTGTTGCGTTGGTTGATATACGTGATTGTCACGTCACGCATACTTCAAATATGCCAGTTTAGCCACCGTTTAAAAGTGGCTGGAGCTTGAGGCATGAAATCATATAGTGATATCAGTCGATGGATTGATGAACTGTATCGACGAACCCAACATCGTTCACAGTGTGTAAGACACCGGAAATGACATGGTGTAGGTCCGTTTATAGTGTATTTAGGAATGATTATCATAAAACCAGTTCAATAGCAGAAAGCCTAAGCTTTCAAACGATATCAAGATCATTGGGATCGGAAGGACCGTAATGGTGCTAGCAATCGTTCAAAAAGCGTTTTTGGTCTTGTTTTGAGTTGTTAATTTTTTCGTGGTGTCTTTGCAAAATGGCCCGCTCAGAATCAACTTTTCTAACAAATTCGTCACATTCAATAGGTGAAAAACCATTAGCGATTTAGAATAATATCCTGTGCCATGTTGTGGAGCGCAGTGGCACAGTTGGCAAAGCATCGGACTCTCAATCAAGAGCAACAAGGTTCGAATCCTGTGTTGCCGTGTCGATCCTAGGGCAAGTTTCTTTACTCTACGTTGCTCCAGTCTACACAGCTGTTTGAATGAGTACCTGAACATAGACAGTGGTGGATATTTATGTACAAATGAATAATTTTCATGTATTAATTGCAGCATGGCTGACTGTTTCTCAGAGAAGTCGAGATGATGTCCGATTGAACAGGTTTGCCGGGGAGTCAAGAGCAAAGTGCTTTGAGCAGTCCTATGTACTGGATACTGCGATATATAAGAACTTACTTTTTCCGATTTTAACAAATTTTTTGTCAGAACAATATAAATTGTTTCCAATCAGTAAATTGACAGACCAGCGTCACTACGCACTAACCATGCTGCAGACCAATTTATTAGGAAGGAGATGCAGATTTTATTCTGTGTACTATTACACTGGTGTTGGAATGTGGCCTACCTCCAAAAACCTCTTATTGCACCCTCTTGAGGTTCACAAATACCTACAATGAGGCTTTCCATTTAACCCTCCTTTGCACCCTCCTTGAGGCTATCCAAAACAGCTTGACGCTCTCACAAAACGTCCATTTACACCCATCTCCAGACTCGCCAAAAAAACTACCTTGAGACTCTAAATATTGGGCGCTAATCCTGTTTGCTGCTCCCCCACCTAAAATGGGTTCTGCCCCAAGCCCCCAGTTCCGACGCCTGTGTATTAAAATGTTTATTTTAGACAAACCAATACAAACTAGTGCTTAAAATACAGAAACTGAAAACCGCTGCTGGAACTCCACGTACGAATTTCGAAAATATATAAATTTACAAACCATCTTAGTGGGCCTGGTAGATCACATGCAAATTTCAGCCCGATACATCAAAAGAAATGGAGATGTGGGTGCACAAACAAACAGATAACAAACTGTTTCATAATATCGAAATAAATAATCACTGGACTGATATATATATATATATATATATGTATATATATATATATATATCAGATTATTTTTAGTGACTTTTAACTGGACTGTATGACAAAAATAAATCATGTTGATTTTAGGTGCCTTTGGGTTTTTCTAGGTGTTTTACATATAAGGATTATTGATGTGTTACCCAGCAGAGTTGATTTGGAAGTTAGTTACATTAATCGGGGTTTTCAAAATAAACTTCCGTCATGGAGGTGACATGGCGTCATGGAGGTGACATGACGTCATGGAGGTGACATGTTGTCATGGTAAATACTGGCTCACAGGCTCGTAACCAAACAAGTTTCATGAAATGATATAAACAAACCTGCACCTACCTGGCTTGCACACTTCGCATTTCGCTTTATTAAGTAGGCATACACGCTTTGCATTTGTGCTTACAACAAGAAACTAATCTATATTAGTAATACTGATCACTAGCGACACATCAAACGTGTATCATTGAATTCAGTTGAAGAAGCCAGACATTAAAGCCATCTCTTAATCAAAAGTATACACAGTTTTTCCTGGCCCCTGCTGCTCAATGACTGGAGACGGAAGTTGGCGGACGACATTGCATGACTCCAGCCAAGCGATGCCGTGTTTTTGTTGGCCATCTGTACCGTTGGTTCCCACAAAACCGACAGAGCATGGATAAACCCATCTTACACTTGGGGAACTCAGCACAGTATTTTCCAAGCAGCCGAATCATTGTCTCTGAGAGTATACTTCGTTGCATTTTAACCCCATTTTTGGTGATTGTATCTCATCTGCTAGTAGTAATCCTACTGTTGTCATCTCTGCATAGGAATGTCTTGACTTTGCCTCATAATCTCTGTCCTAGTGATTTGTGAATGTTTCTTGTGTAGTTAGTCAAGTTCTCCATTCCACGAGTCAGCTTTTTTGGGATGCTGAGAACACCATGAGCCAATGCACGCATCCTGTACTTCTTTATGCAGAATTTCATCAATTTGGTAATCATTTGCTTTTCTTGATATGACTTGGATCTTCTGTACCTCTCCTTGATGCCTGACATTACATCTGTTGAAAAGGTCAATTGCTTGCGCATCTTTGGAGTAAGTTTGCTCTTGCTGTTTCGCAGCAAACGGTTAACATGGTTTGATAGTGTTGACTTGCCCAGTTGTTGTGGTTTAAGGTGCTGTAATCTGTTTCTGTATTTTGTTGCTCTACGTTTTGATTTCTCCATTTCTTCTTCCAATTTCTTCATTCTCCTGTACAACTTGTTTCTCTCCCGACGCACTAGTTGACGACCACGTTGCATCTGTAGTGATTCATTCTGATGTGTTTGCTGCATCGTGTTTGCTGCATCTGCATTAGCACCACTGTCATCTTGTTCTGGTGATGTTGTTGGTTTTGCTGAAGTAAACATAGTTGTTGCTGGTGAGCCTTTTTCTTTGCCCGAGAACGTTCAGCTGACTCTCGCCACCTTTGTCTCTGCCGTCTCACATCCCTGTTGCTTACCTCAATTTGTTTCTGTCTCTGATGCCAACGTTGTTTATCCTTTTCTTTAAAATCTTCACATCTCTCAGTGTTTGACTCAATCCTGTCCATATACGCCTTCTGGTGTTGCACCCCAGATTTCTTTTTACCAGTTTTTTTCCTCTCGTATGATCCGTTGTTTTATCTGTAGAATACATGCAACACTTTAAATCAATATGTGGTAATTGCAGATCAATATATTTTGCTAGTGATAATGCTTTATTAATAGGCATTGTTTAGGTTTGAGGATGAGAGAGCAACCCAAGCTCAATTGGTGTCATGGAGTGCCCCGCCAAGACATCCACTTCCAATAAAATGGCCATGAAATGAATGACATTGGATTGGGAACGCAATAGATGTTATGATGTTTCTGCATGTAAGAACATATTTTAATGTACAATCACTAACAATAAATTAAATAATTGTACTATTCATTAACTCCACGACACAACAGTCACTCCATGACATGTCCATTTGTCATGGAGTGACTGTCATGGAGTGACACATTCAAGTATTCCACTTCAAAATATGCAGCTAAACGTGTCTGTTATCAGCCATATCACAGAATAGTCAAGTGGTTTAATTACTCTTTTTATAATTGGTAGTGTCAGGCAGATAGGTTTACTGGGAAGTGGGGAGTGGATGTCACTATGGTGACAACGAATTAACCCATGCATTGGTATTCTAGCACATCATATCGGATAGTTCAAACAGTTTTTATTGCACACAATCTTACCATGTATCCCTGCCAGCAGTATGTGTTTGGGAAAAGGGAGCACCATCAGCCTGCTTTAACAACACTTTGAAACCCGTTGCAAAGGTCAATTGTCGTACAATGTTATGGAGTGACACAAGTCAATGGGACAATGTTATTTATAGCAGTAACAAGTAAAAACAAATATATTTGTTTCAACAGTTGTTTTGTTATTAAAGTAAATACACTGATTACTGGAACAGGGCACATTTGAATCAATTCTGCATTTTGAAATTATCTAAATAAACATTGACTAAGTTGAGAACTTGTACTGGGACATAGAAACTTTGCGTCATGAAGTGACATTTGACATTTCAATCTACATCTGTTGGTATACCAGAAGTGATAAATATTTTAGTATGATATATTCATAACCTTTAAGGAGGGTTATGTCCAAAACATTACTTGTAAATATAATTGTTCAATGAAAAGGACCTCTTGCAATGTGTGGACACAAAAAGTCACTAAAAATATAGAAACCTTCATATATATATATATATATATTATACATGAAAACTAATGGAGATGTGGGTGCACAAAGAAACATATAACACACTGTTTTATAATATAGAAATAAATAATAATTGGACTGCTATATATATATATATATATATATATATATATATGTAGCAGTCCAATGATTATATATATATATATATAAGCCTAAGGGCAGCATAGGTCGACCGCTCCATTATGAGAGATAGGATATACAACCTCCGAGAAAATGTATCTCATAATCACTAAAAATATTTTGTGTGTGCAAATAATTATTGTTATAATTATACGTCTGGGTATACTACGTATAATAACGGTTCAAATTTTTTAATAAAAGATATTGTCCTCGCAACCAGGGGTCAAAACTTTTTGCAGACCGGCTCTGGTCTGCTTAAAAACGACGGTCTGCCTTAGGCGGTCCCTTATGCATATTTGGTGGACGTTTGCTGCTGTTAGGAGTATATATATATATATATATATTTGGTCCAGGTTCAGCACTGCAGCAACGACGTATTATATATATATATATATATATATATATATAATACGTCGTTGCTGCAGTGCTGGACCTGGACCAAAAATGGTGCCTATGTTTTCTATTAGCCAAACTCTAAATCAATGGCTCCATAGGCTACGTAACGCCAGTGACATTCGACGAATGCATCTAGAATCAGAATCGTTCCACAGTTGTCTCCAGGTGGTAGCTCTGTCTTGTTAGCGTCACGTCAGTTTGTCGTCTGCTCAAAGTAGCCGCATTCACGCACTGTTTATTTGAAGAGTTCTATAGCATTACGTTTCTGTGTACTGTGTATCAATAACTATAATACAACCAATTCCTAAGTTGTTTCATGAAACAAGGTAAGTAATACAGTAATATGTATACACATCGGTCGCAAAATACAACAAGAATATTTATAGTTACACCGTATTAAAAATCATATCTGGATAGTTTCTTTCCCGCCGAAACATCAGTTGACGTTAAAGACAGTAACTACATTTTTGTCTTGCATGCTCGTTTGAGAGTGAAGAGGAAGGATAAAGTTAGATACAATCAACGTATGCGTAACTATGTGTATTAAAGGGAATAAAAACATATATTGCTCGAATTCATGTTATATTACATCCTGTTATCTATTTCCCGCGCTTTTCGGGATGCCGAGATGTGACGTCACTTATGACTCAAACTCGCATCAGACCGACCCTTTCCATGCATTCAGAGCATGTTTACAAGTATAGCTTTTGGGTCGAAACGAGCGTCAGAACGAGTTATTGTGCAATATTCCGACGTAATACAAACACTAGTCTTCATAGAGGAACAAGCAGTTATTTTACGGTTCCACATGAATCGAATTTTATTCAAAACAACGAATGCGAATGGGCCTACAAGTCGACTAGGTTTCGCCGAGCTTCGGCTCGTTTTCAGAATAATTATATCGAATGCAACCAACGAGAGATAAGCTACATCAATAAACATACATAGCAAACATATATTGTATCCAGCTACATAAAGTAACGTGTATAATCTCATAATATCACTAGAATATCGATATATGAAGGAGTTGTACAATTTATCATAACAACTTAAATCAGTCAGAGAGCTTCCATTGGTCTCGCTAGCTCAGTGGGTAGGCGCGTTGGTTACTTGTCATTTATTTTACAATTGGGCGACGCCGGTTCAATCCTGACAGCATGCAAACCTTTGATTTTCTATACACTTTTTTTGTTTATGTTTTCACGAAATAATATAAACAAAATCATTTTATACTATAATGCACTGTTTGTAAATAATTTATATTTTTGTAGTAACTATTTATTCGCCACAAAAATGAAAATATGGTCATTATATAACGATGTCTCTAAATTTTAATTATCCAAACAAATATAATGTAATGGATATATAATGTATTAATTGTAAATATATTGTACGGTAATATATTGTAATTATATATGTGAAAACAGATAGAGATCGTTTTCCGCGGGAATCGCTTCACAGACGGGCTTAAAATCGAATTTATGCTAGAAATGTATTTTTCTGTATTTGTTTAATGTTGTCAAATGTTACATATAATGTTAAAGTTTGTGTACACATGGAAAAAAGATTTTAGCTAATGCCTTATTTTTATTTCCTTTAACTTAACATAATTAAAGCGCGACCTCATAATTATAGCTATTATGAATTTATGATTGTTTGTTTAAACAAAATTGTAAGTTGTGTGCGATAGGCCTATTAAGTATGAACTACTGTTTACATGTACATAACACAGTGAATTCAATGAAAATGACAAAGTTGAGCCAAGGTTGTAAACCTGTGATTGTGTTACAAATTATAGTTAGTAATAGACGACTCGTTCAAATTCAAGCCTGATCAGACACAATTAATGTTGAGATAGCAGATAGGCTTGAACGAATCGTGTATTACTTGTAATATCCAGCTATTATAGCTGAACCGTGTTATACAATGGTTGAGATATTAGTAATAATTTAATATTGGATTTTTTTTAAATATGTTAAAGTTTAAAATTCCCATTCGTTACGTGTTTGGTATTATGATGGCATTGATGCTAATTATGAATGTTGTTTGTAGAAGTTTCCAGGTCATCGACTGCTCCGCTCATTGTAATACATTATATCATTGTTGGACGCGGCTGAGTAAAATGAAACAAATTGAACAAAAGTGTCGTCCAAATATGTTGTTTGCCGCCGCATAATGAGACACGGGATTTTCACATTTAGTCCAGTAGAAAATGACGATGACCCGGACATTTTGATTAAAAAGCCAAATTTTGTTTTAAGGTGACCAGTAGGGTTTCCTGAACTTAAAAAAAAATCAACCCTGGGCAACTTTATTTTTACCCCAATCTTTTTTTTTGGGCATTTCGGTCCAATTTCGAAGTAACACTTTTTGTTTGCGTTTGTTAATCAATTAACTGTTTCATTTATTGGTTAATACATTTGTAATTATATGTATACTGGTCTATTAAGCCACACATTAATGATGCAGTTTAATTAATCAAGTAAGTAATTAACCAATTAATTAATTAATTAATAATACATTTCTTATATAGCACTCCGTCCCAACGTTGTTCTGGGATTTAATGAACATCTTAACTAAGATCACATGAATGTCACTTATACCCCAAACAGTGAATGGTATAACATTCAAACTTGAATATAACTAGGAGAGATCATAAATGTTCTAACTGTAATCTTCTAATATATCATTTGTTAAACATCACCATCACCATTGTCATCATCGTCACAGTCGGGTAGCTGTGTAAGAGTTGGGCCGTTTGCTCACTGTCCTTGACATTTGCAGTGGACGCCAAAGGAAAGACGCATCTTTGAGCAGTTCCAAGACACACACAATTTATCTTGGCGCTTGCAAGAGCAACGGATCTCTTGTAGAAGATGCTCGGGTGCTGGTTTGTGTCTGTGCTTTTTTGCACTACTGAGTTTGCGTCACAGTGGAAGCCATATTGTTTCTTTCTATCCAATACCGTCTTTAGATTAACCCAAGTAGAAACCTGTAGGTGCACTCTGAGTGAATGGAATTAGCATGCCCGACTTGTCGATGGAATTCTTTCAATGGCGACATACTTTGATGAAATTATGTGCATGTATCGTAGGTCGTCGAGACTTACATTTCAATTGCTTTTGGTGTAAAGCGAAACCATAAACCGCTCCCCGGCTGTTACAATGTCGGCGCTCGATGCAGTGTTACTGCCGAATATGGCAACGGATATTCATAGCTCTGTTGAAGATCCTAGAACTTTCATGTGTTTGACTTTGCCAATACCATAGATAGCTGACGTTGTGTCACTGCCATACATAGCGTGTGCAAATCTCCTTTCCGAGAGCATGTTGACCAGTGCGGATACTGATTAGTCAGTTAGTTGATATATATATATATATTAGTCAGTTAGATGATATATATATATATATATATATCGATGATATATATATATATATCATCGATATCAGGCCAATGCATATATGTATACGTATATATATATATATATACGTATATATATATATATTTAATATATATATATATATATATATATATATATATATATATATAATATATATATATATATATATATATATATACGTATATATATATATATATATATATATATACTGTCTCAACACATCATGATTTTGTTAATATCCGCCCAGGGTCACAGATGGAGAGCCGTTCAATTAGAAGCCTTCAATTGAATTGAATTTAACACTTAACACATAATTCTACTGTGTGCTGTGTGTATAATTATTACTCACATGTAACTATAGTATATTTTTGCACAACAACATATAAATTCAGTTGTCTGTAAATATGCAAAAGAGTAACAACATATATAAATTATTATTTGACGTTTTAATCCCAAAATAGTCAGACTCGTAATTCCGTTACCATGTCATGTACATGTAACTCCGTTACTGAACAAAATCTCTTCAGCGTAAAGGAATATACAAAGCACATACCATGACTGAATTTCTCTCCAATTCAAGGTCATGCTATATGTCTACCTAGCAATGACAGCTGTCAGCCATAGTAGGTTGCAGATTTCAGACGATTTGTCATGACATTTGTTAGCAACTGATTTTGACAATTCCATTACCATAATAGAAACATGTATAATTTCATCCTTTTGTAACATGTCTTAATAAGTACCAATGTTTGTTATAAGGAATGATATGTACTTTCAAAGATTGTGTTCAAGTTTCCTTTTTCTAGGCATATGGTGAACTGGAAATTATAAACATTATATGCAAAACAATTCTGTGAATTGTAATTTCGTTACCGTGGAATTGCCCACCTGTATCATATCGCGTGAGTTCTTGTTGATGTTGAAAACTGCAGATTCCTTACTGAGACATGACTCAGATAGATTCTAGATGTGTATTTACGGTGACATCTGTAGCCAGCGTCGAAAGGTGGTAGTTGACCAGGCCGTAAGGATTTTATTCGATAACTGATTCCATTAAGGGATGGTCCTAAATCGTTCACGATTTTGCTAGAAGATCGATGACTAGATCTGGTTTATGATTGAAACGTATCTGTCCATTCAGATCTGAATATTCCATCTCTTATGGTTCTTTGAACTTTTTCTAACACGATTTCTGAAAAAAAATATAGACACTTTACAAGTGTTCATTTTATTTTTAAAATAAAGCTAATCGCAAAAAATGGATCCTGTAACTGTGGGCATTTTAATTCTTGTTGTAAATATAATGCAGTCATGCTTGTTCCTTATGAACGTTGTAATTTTGTCTATCTACCTACATGTTTTTTTTATATGGCTTCCAGGCAGTTTTTAAAAAAGGTCAAAAATAGAAGCAGCATATTCTAAATCAGTTATTGCGGGCATTCCCTAAGATTTTTTCTTATCAACCTTGATTTATGTTTAGCCTTGTTGGCAACTTCATCTCCTTATCTCCTTATTCAAAGTGATGTCATTAGCAATAGTAACCCACATATATTTTGCAGTAGCAACTTCTTTAAGAATATTACCATCCATGTGATGTAATCGTTCTGAGTATATGCCTGCCTTTGTGTGCACGATATAGCATTTTCATATATTAAATTGCATTCCCATGCATCACTCAAATGAATCAGGTCATGTAATTTTTTTGTAGTTTAATTGACCGTGCACTGTGTTGAAGGCTCTATAAACTTAAGAGTCCCACACGCAATGTCAGACTCTGGTACCTTATGAAATAACATTGGGTAGGTCGTCTCGGTTTAACGAGAATAACATAGTACATTTGAACATTTATTGTCAACATGTACTGATTGGCTTCAACCCATTAGTTATTATTAAATCCACTTCTGTAACTTATCAGTAATACCACACAAAATGCAGTTCATGTATTAGTGTCTGATGCGAAACAACATCAAACGCTTTGGAGAAATGAAGAGCCGCACTATTCACTTGCAGATTTTGACAAGCCATTAGGATCAACACTGAAAGTTATCTTGAAGTTTAGTAAGTGTTCAGATGTGCCACTAAGTTAGCAACGAACACGTACTATTACGTTTTCCCGTTGATAAATGATTACTACTAGTAGTACAACTTGTAATCGTTGAAAATTGCAAGCAGTCGCAAATGCAGGCAAGGAAGGGTAAACTTGTACTTACCATTTCCTTATCCCGTAGTTATTATTACAGCTTTATATTTCATTACTACCTCATTTTATTCATCCCACAACGTTCATTTTATCACAATAAGTATTTTGACGTACATGATATATATCGAAGGCTAGTCAAGGGATAAGCATCACTGCAACATGCGGTTTATAATGCCCTTACCTGTCACATGGTGTTACGTCTGTCCGTCCACTCCCAGCAGACCTATTTTCTGCTTTCACAAACATTAACACAATAGCAGGTTTTAGGTGCAACTGGGATGGTTAGCTGAGGCATGAAAACTATCACCAGAAGACAGTACAATAGATGCATGCTGTTGCTAACTGCAATTGAGTACCCTGATTGATATGTGCCAGTGTAAATAAAATGTTGGAAGTAAGATAAACAAAAAGTAGTTTGAATGAATGAACGTTTATTCAACAACAACAACAACAACAATATAATACATGCACAGTATGGTTTGCTGCTGCTGCTGAGAGGACATAGCTGAAGTCGTAGACTTATGTGTTGCTATGCCCTTCTCGAACTAAAGAAAACTGAATAAATGCAACACGAATTATATATAAATTACAAAATAATATTCACAACTCACGTATAAACCTTTTAGTGCTTGTGTTACTATTACAAAACGTCACGTTCAAATAACAATTCACAAATATGTAGAAAGTAATGAGAACTTGACTGTTTTTTTTAAATTGTGTTAAACTTGGAAGCTGAGTCAGTTTGTTTGGTAAATTGTTCCACGTTTTTATGCCCTTGACGGTGGTGTTTATCTTTTTAAAATACAACAGTTTGCTTTGTCTTGTATCATCTATGTGTACAGCTGTAGTTGGTTCAAATAAAGCTTGAACACGACCATTTAAAGAGTGGTTGTTTGCTTTATAAAGTATGATCATAGTCTTGTATTTAACTAGATCATGAAGTTTAAGCATGTTTGAGAGATGGAAAAATACAGATGTATGATCATTGTAATTAAGGTTATAAATAATCCGTATAGCTTTTTTTTGTAACATAAATAGTTTTCTGAGTCTAGATTGATAAGTATTTCCCCAGATCTCACAGCAATATGACATACGTGGTTCAACAAGTGAATTATGTAATGTGTGTAACGCTTGACAATCAAGAACATGCCTAGTTTTATACAAAACTGCTATGCTTTTTGATACTTTTGATTCAACCATTTTTATGTGTTTTCTCCATGTTAAGTTTTCGTCAATGGTTACTCCAAGGAATTTTGTATATGATACCTTCTCAATGTTTGTCTCATTCAAAACTATATTCACATCTGTTCTAGGTTGTTTTTATTATTAAACATTATAAAATGTGTTTTGTTCACATTAAGCGATAATTTGTTCGCTCGGAACAACAGGTCTATTTTTTTAGTTCGTTGTTAACAACAGTGCTTACATCATCTGTGTTACTAGCGGAATAAAAAATGTTTGTATCATCAGCAAACAAAATAATTTTGAGACTTCACACATGTCATTTATGTGCAGAATAAATAATAATGGGCCAAGAATTGAACCTTGCGGGATTCCACACTTGATTTCCTTTTGTTCTGATTTACTGTTGTTATAGCATACATATTGGCTACGGTTGGTTAAGTAGCTTTTTATCCAGTCCAGAGCCAGACCCCTTATTCCGTAGCATTGAAATTTACTTAGCAGTATGGTGTGGTCAACAGTGTCAAAGGCTTTTTTTTAGGTCAATAAAGACTGACAGTACTATATGGAATGCAATTTAATTAAAATTTTCATATTTAACATAATTGACTGTATGTCAATAAAGTGTCATAATTCTTTTTTATTGTAATTGTTTGTTTTCAGAACGGTCAGTACTATTTTTTTTAATACCAACACAATATTTCAATAATTTCACGCTAGTAGTTTTCTACGTACTTACTACGAAAGTGGAAGATTTTAGTCAAATTTCAGTTTTCCTGGAGGCAGACATTGCTGAGGCTATACTCAACGATATTATTGATGGCAGTTGCAAATAATTAGTTTTTATTAACTCTTACAGGTGTGCGTGTAAAAAAAAAACCTTGTTTCGTTAAAATTATACAGGTTTTGCAGAAATAGGTTCTTTATCCACTTGGAGGTAGAACTAATGTTATTGTATATATATCTTGTTATATCTCTGTTATTCCTAAGCAACATTCATTGATTAAGTCAGGCGAAATGGAATTAACATCATTAATGAAAAACGTAATGCAAAAGATTCCAGAACTAGCGGGCATCTTGCTGCAATAAAATAAAACTGCAAAACAATGTGGCTTGGATGGTTGCAACATGGGCACGGGAACTGTTTACTCGGAAATGCCTTGCTGTTCTGCGAAAAGCCATTGACACGCTTGCATGTGACAAATATGACCTGGAACGCCTTTACCTCGAGAACGATCAACATTTGATATATAAAGGAAATGTATGCATAGACACAAGTGTCGCGAATTGGGTATGTTCACGGATGCATACAAATTCAGTTATCACGAGAAGCTTGCGTCAGCATGGTACAACGCTGTTGCCCAGTCTATGGACATGGGCATAGCAGTCTGGCGTCCCTTCATGAAGAACGTGAACTAAGCGCATCTTACTGCAAAGGTCGATAGGCTGATGGCTACTACAAGAAGAAGACTACGTCCGACTGAGATCGCTCGTTGAATGCCGCCCTACTCTATTCAATGGTAGGAGAGGCGAGGAGCCAGCTCATATGCTGTTAAAACAATTGCTAGATGTCTACAATGGCAAGTGGCGTCGGAAACAAGGTTTGCAAAACTAAATGCATTGTTATCCTCATCAACATCTTTATTATCATTGTTGTTGTTGTTAGTATTATTAGGAAACACCTTCATACTTAGGGGATACCGGATATACTAGTAAGAGGGATAGCTACTAACAAAGGCAAGCTGCAAGGAACTAAGATATGTGCAAGCATTGCCATGTCCAAGGTATCCGTCGACATGTAACGCAGCTGGCTAGTTCACGATCACTACTCGTCTTTGCCAACTGTGTGTGGTAGCCAGACGTAAATATACATAACTTGTCTCATCTTTGTCTCCCTGTAGTCATCATTGGTTACTAATACATTATTCATTTGCACCTGACATCCTCACCTTAGTGTAGTATAGTCCAGGAATAAATATTACTGTACATTCATCGGCGAAAGGCATGAGGGAGTGAATGTGCAATTTGTATTGAGGTGGCTCCCATGCTAGCGGTATTATAGCTACTAGCAACAATTCCCCTTACCTGACGAGATGGCTTGATAGAAGACAGTCGTGGAAGTAATATTTACAAGATGTTAAAAAACACAGAGCATCGTTACACATTATACGTTATAATTCGTTGGCAAATACCGTCTGCTGCACCAACTGTCAGCCGCTCCTGTTGTGATGCAACTTCGACGAGGTGACCGGCGATCTATTACTGCGGTCCTACAACAGCTACACTGGTTCCCAGTGAGAAAGCGCATCGAGTACAAGTTACTCATGGTTGTACACATGGCATTGTATGCAGGCACGCCATTGTATCTCGCGTCACTGTTACATCGTCACTCGCCACGCAGGACCCTACGCTCTGGCGGTTGTTTGCTTCTGGACGTTCCACGCATGAACCTAGATCGCTATGGTCGCCGGGCGTTTGCATGTGCTGGGCCGACATTGCGGAACTCTCTGCCTTTGGAACTATTTCTGTTCTCAAACTAATATAATCAGACCGCATTTAACCTTTGTATTATTCATGCATACAGTTTTAATAATGTTTTGTCTTATTTATCACATAATTACATTTTAGTATCTAATCAACTTATTTAATATAACTTATGCTTGTATTTATTTGTTATCCAGTATGTTCACCTGTTCAGCAATTTTGCTAATCGTTTATTTATCATTGCATTTACCCATAATTTTACTATACATAGGTTTATCTATCTATGGTTGGCGCTAGGTAAATGTAGTGTGATGAGTGTTGAACTAATGCACACTTAATTATCTGCCTACTTTCCTCTAAGGCTACCCACATTTCTACAACATTACCTTTTATTTACATAATTATAATCCATACATCATCACACAATAGATTGGCTAACATTTAATGCAGACATTTAATGTAGTAATCGATAAATAAACGGAAGCATGGGCTATTATTATGACATTATGTATTGGGGTAAGATAAAGTTGCTTTCTGGTGATATTGTCAGATATCAGGGGCTCTCAATTTATTATTAAATTAACAAAAAAAGGGATAAAAAGCATGGTCTGAATCTAATCCAAATCAATAAAGAGAGACAGAACGATATGGAAAAGGTGCACGGTTTTAAATATGCACATTATGCCCGAATAGGGCAGGTAAATTAAGGCACGATGAGGTCAGGGGAAGTTAGATAAATAAGGTAAGGAATGTATGTTTTATGGTAGCAACTCCAGCTACATTTAACCAATGACTCCGTTGGCATTTTCTACAGTCACCTCCTCAACTATAATACGAGTTGTTGTGATCCATCCAGTAAAACTGTCACCCACATTGTTGCTTGAGCCCGAACAATCCCCCACGTTCCATGACACATTCACCACGTTCCATACACACATACGTACATACGTACGTACGTACGTACGTATGTGTGTATGTGTGTGTGTGTGTATGGACGGGATCGTACGTGCATGCGTTAGTAAGTATACGTGTGCCTGCGTGCATGTATGTGTGCGTGGGTAAGTGCATGTGAATGTGCATGTTCGTTCGTTCGTTCGTTCGCATATGATCGGTTTTGCGTACATTGCGTGTGTGTGTTCACGCGAGCGAATATTTTGCTGACATCCATATTCTAAATAGAAAGCAAGCGAATTTGATTAATCATGCTGTTTCAAAGAAATCCGAATATACACAAACAATAGGCAACACTTTGGTGGTATGCACCTACCAGAATTAATACAAATTCACCATTTGCAACCACAATCACATTTTTAACTTGAGAGGTTTATTTAGAATGTATTCTCAAAACGATATATATTTTACTGAAATCTCCGACGAAACGAATTGTAGACCAAATCAGTACACCACTTGCTATATTCTTTCACTTGTCACTTAAATACGAAATCGTTTCACTAGAATGGAAAGAAGCAAACATTAAACCATTATTTATCAATGGATCGAGGAGCGAGACAGAATTACATATCAGTGAGCTTAACATCAGTTTTATGCAAATTATTAGAAACACTTATTGGAGACAACATGATGGAATTCCTTTTAAAATACAAATTAATAAATTAATCTCAACATGGGTTCCTAAAACCTAGGTCTTGTCTAACCAATCTCCTATGTTTTTTTTAGAATAAATTAAGAGTGGGTAGATGATGTGTCATCAGTGGATGTTGTCTACTTAGATTTTCAGAAAGCATTTGACAAAATGCCACATCAAAGAGTGTTACTTAAACTAAGACCCCATACGTAAGTAGTATAGAGGACATGTACGACCTCAAAAGCCTACTTATAAAAAAACAATTTAATGACCACTAAACGTTTTCGGCAATCTACTTATAAAAAAAGATCGAAGGTTTTTTTTGACACTAATCGTTTTCGGGAACCTACTTATAAAAAACGTGATTGATTACCCTGGTAATTTGATACTAATTGGACACCTACTTATAAAAAATGTGATGGATTACCCCGAGGTGCCACCTAGCGGTGAGTGCAGAGACCCTTTTAGTTCATCCCCTAGCGATCAACGCCGTACTTAGTGCATGCTGACGTAAGCAATAATGCGTTTGTTGCGCGAATATATAACCACGATAAAACCACTGTGTACAGATTTCCCCCGTCATCTCTATGTGAATGCCCCACTGTACCCTATGTTGACAGCAGCGATAAGAGCTGCTGCTGCTGGAGTGGACTATGACCCCTGCATGACAGCATAGCTGGCTAAGGCTGTGCGTTCTAGTGCTCTGATTAAAACGAAACCAATGCGTTTAAATAAATAAATACATCTAGTCGTGGGATTACAACGAAACCAAATGCATAAATACACTAACGTTCAGTTGGTGATACTGTTCGTAGGGTGTTTATGCAGTGGATACAGACGCGTGAAAACGTGAAAACGTGAGTAGTAGAGATGACTGGCGTATTTATTGTGTATGAAACTGTAACAGTCGCGCGCGACCAACGGGTCTCCTCATATTGGGGGAGTTAAACCCACGGCGTTGATAAAGTTCGGTGGCTGGAATGGGTGTTCGCCACAACCCATCGGCTCCTTTTATGAGGAACACCGACGCGAGGTCGGGAGTGCCGTCATCATCATCATCATCGGAATAGTTGTGGCTGGTAGATGTCGGTGGTATCGGCGTTAATGTGCGAGACATAGGTACGACCTTGCACGTTGGTTTAGTGGATTCGGTGGTGATAGGCAGTTGGATCTTTCTATGAAATAAAACCACAATACATGTTTAAATAAAGGATGACAATGAGAACCATGCATGCATGCATGCAGCGTACTTACAACTGTTTAAATGGTAAAATAAAATGAGAACCATGCATGCATGCATGCATAAAAGCAGACTTACAACTGTATAAATGGTAAAATAAAATGAGAATCATGCATGCGTAAAATAAAATGAGAACCATGCATGCATGCGTACTTACAACTGTTTAAATAGTAAAATAAAATGAGAACCATGCATGCATGCATGCATAAAAGCAGATTTACAACTGTTTAAATGGTAAAATAAAATGAGAGCCATGCATGCATGCATGCATGCATAAAAGCAGACTTACAACTGTTTAAATGGTAAAATAAAATGAGAACCATACATGCACGTACACATGCATGCATGCATGCGTACTTACAACTGTTTAAATAGTAAAATAAAATGAGAACCATGCATACATGCACGCATGCATGCATGTATGTATGCGTAAAAGCAGACTTACCGTTGTGTTGACTTATGTGGCGACGTTGTTGTTGTTGGTGTGTCCATTGTTGAAAGTATGGAACGATGAAATGTAGCGTCGATTGCGCGTGAGTACATAAGTGTGTATAAAATATGCAATGCGCGCACCGTCAAACACAGCGGTGGCGCATGACACTACGGCTTATCGTGATCGGAATGTGAACGGAGAACAATGGATTTTTACAAACAATAAACGAAACGTTAAAAGCATGAAATTAAACGTTGTATACGATCGCTGTGGGGTCAGGAAACGTCAGGTGCAGTGATATTAGATAAATTCGCTGTAAAAGTCACATTTGACGATGGATGTACTGAGGTGACCGCTAACTTTTTTCCTAAAACAAATTCCTCGGTAGTAGCGTCGTTTGCGTTAAGTGCACATGCACGTAAATTTGACATCTGTTGCGCGTGACTTATCGCGATTGGAATGTGAACGAAGAACAAAGGATTTTCAATAACAATAAACGAAAAGTTAAAAGCACGAAAATAAACGTTGTTCACGATCGCTGTGGGGTCAGGAAACGTGAGGTGCAGTGATATTAGAGAAATTCGATGTAAAGAGAGATTTAACGATGAATGTACTGACGTGACCGGAAACTTTTTTCCGAAAACAAAATGCCTGGGATATATGAAGTATGCATACGGATAATTGAGTAAGATAACGGTATTAGTGTGAAGTGCGCATGCGCGTTATGTTGTAGACAATGACATTTCAAAAACAATAAACGATCAGTTAAAAGCATGAAAGTAACCGTTGTACACGATGAGTTTGGGCTCTGGAATCGAGTGGTGTGATAATATTAGAGAAATTTGATGTAAAAGTCACATTTGACGATGGATGTACTGAGGTGACCGCTAACTTTTTCCTAAAACAAATTCCTCGGTATCGACGTCGTTTGCGTTAAGTACGCATGCGTGAAATTTGTAAGATAACTGTAGACTGTTAAGTGCGCATGCGCGTTATTTTGAAAAGTATAAAACGGTTGAGAAAATGCTATGTTGTATGTCGCCGGAGTTCTAACGTGTATTGTTTCTATAGCAGCAGCAGCAAGCAGCAGACGTTCTTCCGCGAAAACATGGCAGATGCAATTCCACTAAAAAAGTCCAAGGCACCGCGCAAGCAGTCATTGAAGGCGGCCAACGGTCAACAGCAGCAACCTTCGCCGGTCGTAGCAGAGCTGTCAACGGGAGCGACACCTGTTAAGCGGCCCGTGGTGCTCAATGCGCCACCGTTGACTGCTGCTGTCGGGCGAAAGCGAAGCGCCGAAGAGGCGTCCTTGGGCACCGTCGAGACAGCTGAGGGACACCCACCCCTGACGCGGAGCGCATCACTGGAGCGTGAACGCGAATCGTCGGCGTCGACGCGCGCCTCATTGGTGAGTCTGAGGCACCTGAAGTGTGCTGAAAACGGTGTGTATAAACTTCCGTTGCCCGTTATGATCGACGCGGTGTCGTACAAAGAGGTTGGCGCCTATTTGGGATGTTCCCTTTGTCGCCGAAAATTGCACAAAAGCTAAGGCGGGGAACTGATATGCCGAACGCACGGTGGAGTGTCGGTCCCAAACTATTACTTCGCGTTGCGTGTGATGGTGAAGGACGGCGAGGAGGAGGAAGACGAGCTTTGGATTACTTTATTTGACAGCCAAATGTCTAATCTCGTCGAGTACACGGCCGACTACTTGGTGTAGTTGAACGAGGAGGAACTCCGCGATACTGTGCTTGAGTTAACCGGCACGAAAGTGGAGATCAGTGTGCGTAAGACGACTTGGAACGGGGAGCCCTCGTATACCGTGCGCACACTGAAGAGATACGAGGACGACGACGAAGACTAATGTGTTGTGTTGTGTTGTTTGTAGGAAGAGTGCCCGATACTGGTAGATTTGCTGATGCATACGAATGCGCAACAACGATTGATACGGTGGCCTGGACGTGACCTAACCGAGGAGGCCTGGCAACAAGTAGTAGAGAAGGCCGAAAATCATATAAAGGCGTTTTGGCTAGCTTACGAAGCAAACTTATTTTCTATTCCGTAACTAACAGTTGTGCTTATATGCTGTAGGAAGTGCGCCGCGTACTGGAAGGTATGCTGGCAAACAACGAAAGGATCCGTGCTCAGTACGACGAGGTTACCACGTTCGTAAGAACGTTGTTGGAACGCGTAGTGGCGGGGTCGATAAAGAGGGAGGAACAGGTCAAGAAGGAGGCGGACTAATCATAATAATAATGTGTTTGTAGGAGGCGCTGATGCAACACACCAGGCGTGAGTGTATGTGCGACTTCCTACACGCGTTGCTGACGGTGATTCGTAAAGAGTAGATGCTTTGTACTGTAGGGTGGAAGCGGAGTGCGTGACTCCCACGTATTGGACGCGATCATCCAGGAGGTGCTGGGTGGATCGGATGCGAACCGAATGCGTCCTCCTCCACCGACGTATAACGAAAGCGTGTACACGCCGCTGGGAACGATGGGACCGGCGTGCGCTCCGTGCTGGAGCCTATCGGAGGAGGTGGCGTCCCAACGTCAAATCGTCGTGCCGAGCAGGGCCCAGTTGGTCTGCCGTTATGAACGGCTCGCAATGGACCTCGTCGCCGAGACCCTCGGTGAAATGATTCTGGAGCGGGCGCGGGATCATTGCGGGGTATGCGAGCCGAATGAAGGCTGTCCATATGTACACATGCCCGGCTATCGTGCGGGACGGCCAAACCGTATATACATGCAGCATTTTGACAACACGGGCTGTATCGTAACGCGATATTTCAACAGCATCATGGAAACGTTCCTGCGTCGGTCGCTTATCCCCTGTTTCACGCGACTCGTGCAAATTCTACACGAAACTACGATGTCAACTTCCGGTGGTCAGCAGCCGCAAACGGGTCGTGCGGGAGAGTTGTATTTGGTGCAGTTTGTGTCGGACTGGTTGTTAGGAACGAACTGGCGCGATTACATGAACCGTGTGCAGCTGGAGTCGGCCGTGCACACGTACGTGCAGCGCCGGAGCGGACTGGAATGAAGAACGAACAATGGAATAAAGAACACTGCTTGTTTTGCTAATATTTGCTTGCTATTGAAACAAAGGCTTCAACGCTGTGTTTGAATGTTGTAAGCTACTGAATAAAACGTTGAAAATGTACTTTCCGTTTCCGAGTTACATTACCCAAAACAAGTCACCGCTAGGGTTAGCTAAAACATTCCGAGTTAGTTATAAAAATTACCGCTAGTTCGCAACCACCACTCGTTACCGGAAACACATTCCTTCCACTATCGTTCCGAGTTCCCCACCACAAGGGTTACTTAAAACATTCCGAGTTAGTTATAAAAATCACCGCTAGTTTGCAACCACCATCACTCGTTACCGGAAAAAAAAACATTCATTCCACTATCGGTCCGAGTTACCCGCATTACCTAAAACCACATTCCTCCCGCTAGGGTGTACTTACCACTACCACCACCACCAACACAGCCACCATGGTTATAAATAGCGGTGCTCGAAAAAATATCAACACATTAGAGAATGCCACCACCATCACCTACTAGATGGCAATGTCCGAAATGTGGGGGTTATTTCGCGAAAAAATCGACGTTAGAACGACACGCGAAGAGTTCGGAAAGATGCGGCAACGACGCGCTATGCGTAAAACCTCGATAGTGTCCAAAATGTGGCGCGACGTTCACTATGCGCCACGCTATGCTACAACACCTGAAGCTGCGGTGTGGCCGTCAGACGTCGCCACCTCCTGGTAGTAGTAATGAACCAGTGGTGGAGACGGCAGCCGCTAGGGCGCCGTCACCCGACGATCTACAGCGTGTCGTGGACGAGCACCGGCGTAGCATAGAGACGCCGGTAGCGCGCGGTGCCGTGCAGTTGCGTTACAACTATCGCATGACCGCCTGTACGAGTACGCGGGTGCTCGAACCGCGTCTGAGGGAAATGTTTCGCGAACAAAAGAATGCGTTTAAAATTAACGTAAGCTACGGTTTCGTATTACGCCACAAGGTGTCGGGTCGGTACCGATATTTTCATTCTTCCTGTAACTGTTGCGGTCGTCTCCTCGAAACGCCCGCCCTAGTTACCGATAGTCGTTCGTTCGAACGATTCTTCGACGCCGTGCGCACGACCGACGTACTGCAGTACGCCACCGCGCAGCGTCCCGACTCGGGGTGGATCGTCGAGCTCGTAACGAACGCCACCTACTTCGTGAACGCCATCATCGCTCATCCTATCGGCTGCGTTGGCATAACGCTCCCCGCCTACGTGCGCCTCAACAGGGCCATCGTGTCGTTGACGAAAGATCATCGAGGCACACCCTACGACGACCATCTATGCTTCTTCTGGTGCATCGGTCTCCACCTGCAAGGTCACCGACGAGGCAAAAGTATCCGCCAAATCGATACGGTCCGTTTAACGAAAGTCGCTAAACGACTGCACGCGCAGTATTGTCTCGCCTCGTCGGTGTGCGCCTGAACGAACTGGATCGCGAGGAGACGGTTTTTGACATCAACGTCGTCATCTATCGACTGACGAATGACGTCGCCGAACTAGTCCGACCCACGACCCTGAACGTCAACCTGTACGAGTCGCACTTCTCGTACTTAAGCGATCAGCGCGCGTACACGAAAACGTTCAAGTGCGGAAAATGTGGCAACGCCCTCTGGCGGTGTGAGCGAGATTTACGACGTCACGAAGCGACGTGCGAAGGTGGCGTTCGTCACGTGTTCCTACCGACCGTCGCCGTCCGTATTTGAGCGCCTCGACGACGAAGGCATCGACGTCGGCGACGACGACCTGCGATACTCCCCGTACCGCGCGACGTTCGATTTTGAATGCTATTTCGCCGATAACGATCTGCCGACGGATAGCGACAAATGCCGGTGGATAGCGCGACACGAATTGCTCAGCGTGAGCGTCGCGTCGAACGTGCCTGGCCATCAAGCGGCGCGGTGTTACGTCACAACCGGCGATTCGACGGAACTCGCGCGTCGCCTCACCGACGACCTGGAAGCGGTGAGCGCGGTGGCGTGCGCGATTCTACGCCCCCGCTACGACGCGACCTTCGAGGCGCTCGAAGCCGACTGGCGGCGACGATGCAACGACGACGACGACGCGTCACCCTACGCCACTCTAGCCGACCGCCTGTGGACGCACCTTCGTCAAATGCCCGTACTGGGATTCAATTCGGGTAAGTACGATCTCAATGTCGTCAAGAAGTACTTGACCCCCCTGCTCATAACCGGCGACGCGCAGCACACGTCGTCGGCGTTTACCATTAAACGTCAGAACAATTACATGTGCCTGTCCACAACGACGTTGAACTTCCTGGACATAACGAATTACCTCGCGCCCGGCGTTAGCTACGAACGCTTTCTGAAAGCGTACGGTTGCTCGGCAACGAAGGGCTACTTTCCGTACGAACATATCGACGCGTTGACGCGTCTGGACGAAACCGCCCTTCCGCCGCGCGAAGCTTTCTACAATCACCTGAAACGCGAGGGTATCTCCGCGGAGGCGTACGAGATTTGCGCGACGGCGTGGCGTGACGAGGACACGACGTCGATGCGCGATTTTCTGATGTGGTATAACATTCGAGACGTGGCGCCGTTTCTCGAGGCCGTCGATCGCCAGTTCGCCTTCTATCGGCGCCGACGTATCCACATGTTCAAGGACGCCATCGGTGTACCGGGGTTGACGTTTTTGTATCTGTTCAACGACCTGCCGACGTCCATCCATTTCTCGCTTTTCAACGAGCCGAACAAAGATCTGCACCGTCTGCTGCAGTCGCAGATCGTCGGCGGCCCGTCGATCATCTTCGCGCGCCACCACGAGGCCAACGTGACGGCGATGAGAGTCGGCGACGCGCCGTGTCGTTGATAGTCGGCTTCGACGCAAACGGCCTCTATCTATGGGCGATAATGCAGGAGATGCCGACGGGCTGGTACACGCGACGGCGCGCGGAGAACGCCTTTCGAGCGGAACGCGTGCACCGCTACGGCCGTATGGCCATGGAGTGGTTGACGTGGGTGGAGGCGCAAACCGGCGCGCGTATACGTCACCAGTTGAACGGACGCGAGAAGCGCATCGGAAAGAACCGATTCGACGGCTGGTGTGCCGCCACGCGAACGGCGTATCAATTTCACTGCTGCTATTTTCACGGCTGCCCGACATGCCAGGCGCACGTGACAACGAACGCCGTCAACGGCCAACCGATGAAGACGGTGTACGCCGCGACGATCGCCGTGACCACTTACCTGCGTCGTTTCGTCGACGTCGTCATCGAAATGTGGGAATGCCAGTGGCACGCCGTGCGACCGCCCGCGGCGCCGACGCCACCCGACGCGTCACGATGGCAACCACCGACCACCATTACGCGCTCGACGATACTGGAGGCGGTGCGCGAAGGCTCTCTGTTCGGCCTCGTGCAGTGCGATATCGCCGTGCCGGAAGCGCTGCGCCACAAGTTCGCCGAAATGCAGCCCGTATTCAAGAACGTCGATATCGCGCGCGACGATCTCAGCCCGTTCATGCGCGACTACGCCTAGTCGCACGATCCCCTCACCCGTCCTCAACGGACGCTCGTCGGTAGCTACTTCGGCGCCGAGATCGTGCTCGCGACGCCTCTCCTACGCTGGTATCTGGCGCACGGTCTCGTCGTCGAGCGCGTCTACCAGGTCATCGAGTACGCGCCGATCGCGTGCTTTCGCCGCTTCGCCGACACGGTCTCGACGGCGCGACGCGAGGGCGATATCAATCCCGACAAATCGATCATCGCCGATACCTTTAAACTTCTCGGCAACAGTTCGTACGGGAAAACGATTACGCGCGTTGATCGGCACCGGGAAATCAAGTACGCCACACCGATCGGCTCGTCAACAACCGTCGCTTACGGCAACTCGACGTCGTCGTCGACGACGCTCTGTACGAGGTGGCGCTAAATAAGCGCAAAGTCGTCTACGGCCTGCCGATACATATCGGCTATTTCGTCTTACAGTACGCAAAATTGAGAATGCTGGAATTTTATTTCGATTTCGTCGACACCTTCATCCCCCGTTCGCTCTTCCAGTACTGCGCTATGGACACGGACTCGGCGTACATCGCTCTCGCCGGACGTGACGTCGACGCGCTCGTACCGGAAGAACATCGCGAACACTACTTCCGGAATCGATCGCTCTGGTTTCCGGCAGAATGCTGCGACGCGCACGTGGACGCCTACGTACGACGGCGCGTCGCCGGACTAGCGTGGACGGCGGAGGACTGTTGCGCGTGCCGACGCCTGTTCGATCGTCGAACGCCGGGACTCTTCAAAGAAGAGTGGCGCGGCGACGGAATCGTGGCGCTGTGCAGCAAGACCTACTTCTGATTCGGCGGCGACAACGGTCCGAAGTACAGCACGAAGGGACTGATCAAGCGTCAGAACGACATCGACGAGCACACCTTCCTCGCCGTACTGCGCGACCGTCGCAACGGCGTTGGCTGGAACAGCGGTTTCCAGGTGAAAGACTCGTCCGCGTTGACGTACGTTCAAGAGCGCGAGGCTTTGAGCTACTTCTACGCTAAACGCCGCGTGCTCGACGACGGCGTCACCACGGCTCCGATACTCGTCTAACTCGTATAACTCGTCTAATTCGTCTAACTCGTCTAACCTAAGGAATACCTCACCACCCCCCCCTAGGGGTAGTTTCTGTATGTATGTATGTAGTATGTATAGGTAGGGTAATAATAAACAACAACAATTGTGTACATCTTCGTTTGTTTTTTATTTCTACTATACACGTAAAAGCGAAATTAATGCGGTTTTAACAAATCGAATACGAGACAGTCATTGGTCACCCGATCGGTGCCGAATAGGCTCTGGAACGTCGTCAATGGCATACCGCGACATCGGAGGAGAAGGTAGGCGACGCAATATTGTCCGCACACGTTAGAGATGGCGCTCTGCAGCCGCTTGTCGTTGTACGTCCACGCGTCGCCGCAGTGGCGGTGCAGGAACGCGTGGAAGTCGGCGTGCAGCGGCGGCAGACCGTACGAATCGAAGTATTCGCCTCGTCGGTCGGCGTCCACGTAGACGGCCACCCAGTGCTGTCCCGGCTCGCCGCCATCGTCAGTGTTGCACACGAAGGCCGTCGGGTAAAGGGTGGCGGTGGCGACGGTAACTAGCGCGTCTTTAGGAACGACGCCGACGACGATAGGTTTAGCGTACGTATCTTGTTCCAGACGACGCATCAGTTGAAACGTATCCATAGTTACTACCAGTCGTACACGACGTTCCTGTTCCTGTCGATCTCCATCACCGTCTCGAATTCCGCGTACACGACGACGTTCACCGGAAGCAGTAGCGCCGTACCGAACTGCATTTCGGCGCCCACGGTCCCCTGACGCACGACGTTGAAATGGTCCCCGTCGCAACAGTCGGGGGTCAGGTCGAAACAGAAGATGGTGTAGCCGGCGCCGAAGTCCGTGCGCGATACGTCGTTCCCCTCGTCCTCGTACGCCTTTCCGCTGGCCTCGAAGAGATTCATGTAGCTCCGCACGTACCGGTTGTGCGGGAAGTCCGGCTGCAGCGGCTTGCTCGGCACCTGACGTCCGTCGACGACGAGCGTGAGGAAGTTTATGTCGTTGTGACGCGCGTCGAACGGATTTCTAATGTAGTCTCCGTTGTAGGCGACGTTATCGATCATCATCAGGAAGATGCGTTGCGGAATCTGACCCATGTACAAGTTCTCCTGCGTGTGCGATAGAGTACCCGCCGATTTCGAGAACGATTTGCAGTCGATGCGGCGCATCGGAAACTTAGCTGTTCCCAACGTCCACGCTTTGATATGTCCCATCTGGACGTCCGGGTTCAACTTCACTTTTCGCACGTGCAGTCGTATCGCCTGCAGCACGACGCGCCACCCCGGTACGGCTTGCGCGCCCATGAGTGCGAAGGTGTCCTTCGAGCGCACCATCCGTACTTTCGAACCCTGGATGAGGAACTCGATAGGACCGCCGGCGTCGAGAGTCGTCAGCGGCTGGTAGACGGTCCACTGACTACTCTCGACGCTCGTCTGCGTCACCGGCCCGCTGAACAGCTCCAGTTCGGCCTTCACGCCCTCGCACGTTGCGCCGTTCACGAACGCCATCGTTACTCGTCGTATATATCGTAATCCGTTCGACGCCGTCTCTTCCACCTACTGACGGCCGTCGCCGCTAGGCGCGGTCTTTTTATGCCGTTGCCGCCGCGGGGGCAACGCTTCTGCTGCTGCGTTTTTTTCTTCCTCTTCTTCTTCGGTGGCGGTGCCTGCGAATTCAAAAGGTCGTCGAAAAGATCGGAGCCGGCCTCCTTCGCGCGTCGTTTTATCGACTGTTTCAGATTGCCGCCGGCGACGACGTCGCGCGCCACGTGCATGCCGGTGTTGAGCGCACATTTTCCCAACGCCAACGCGCCTCTCTTGATAAGCGGCATGGCGCTTCGAAACTGGCTCCCGAAGAGATTGCCCAGACCGTGACCTCGATGCCCCCGAGCACCGACGAAGACCGGCAGCTGACCGCCGACCTGACGAACGTAGTAGTCCACGTACGGGTTCTTCGACGGCGGCATGTTAAAACAATTTCGATTTACAGCGTCTGAAGTGAAGCGTCGTCACCACCTTCCCCTGCTCGAATGGTATCGGTTGGCCGTGATCCTCTCTTATATCGACTTCGACCTCATCGAATTGATTCCGCAGCAGCTTCACGTATTGCACGCGGTCGAACGTTTCCGAAATAATGTCACCGTTCTCACCGCGGACGGCGAAGTTTCGAAGGAGTGGCGCGTACACGTCACCGACGACGCGCGGTTCCACGAGATCCGTGTACACGTACAGGCTCTCGATGCCCGCCGACATATTAACCGTATCGCGACCTTCGTACTCGTACGTGTACGCGACGGGCAAGGTGTCGATGACGACCGCCGACGCGGGGCCATACATGGCGTTACTCAGGATCGTGTTGCTATGGAAACCTAGCACGTCCTTCAGACGGCTCGTATGATGTATGATAAATTCGACACCCGGCGACATACGTAGCGTAAATCGGTTAGAGACGGCGCAGTATTCTAGCATAACCTTGACCTTATTGGTACACAATTTATCTAGTGCCTCGTTGATCCTGTTCAACAACGTATAAACGTTGTTGTAGAAACCGTGAGGAATCGTGGTCTGACGGCATATCAGGATGGTCATGCCGTATTCGTCTACCTGCGTGTAAATACCCGGATCACCAGTCGCGCAAGTCAGGTAGAAGTAGGCGTCCTTCTTTCTCACGTTGTACCACGTGTGCGGATAGTGTACCGACACCGCTCCGCATTCCCACTCCCCCGACAGGTCGAAACGTCGCGGCAACGTCGTGACGAAGTGCGTCAACGTATTTTCGGGGTGACGCTTCATAGACGCGTTGCTCGGTAACGTCAGGTAAAAATCAGACGAGACCGCCATCGTGTTGTTGTTGACGTCGACGTTCGCCGCCACCAACACTCATAGACGGACTCGGGAGCAGGTAACCGAGACAGCTGCTCAACAGCGCCGTCCACAGGTTGGAGTCACCTTGACCTTTCGTCAGTTTGTATATACTAACGGCGATGACGAAGTACAGGACGACGACCTGACAGAGGAATACGATTTCGGCCTTAGGGAATTCGTTGCCGCAGATTCGCCATGGAACGGGTTCGGCGGTGGTTGTGGTGGTAGCGTCGATGGAGTCCGCGTGCTTGTCGACGGAGTCCGCGTGCTCGGCGCCGACGTTCGTTCGACGATCGCCACTCGAGGTAGTTTCGTCGTCGTCGCTCATCGTCGCGCCACTGCGCTCTGGCGATACAGCAGGGACCTTTATACGGTAAGAACGAAGATCCGTTGCATATTCCCACCTCGTGCAGACGCCAGCACCCCGTGTGGCGCATCCAACGATTCATTCTCACCGCCGCCTCCTCACTAGTAGTAGTAGTAGTCTTTTTATAGGTCCACGAGGGACTCGGCGTCGATCCAGTTGTTGAAAGAGACCGGATATCCGCTCCATTTTACGAGCGCCTCCGAAACACCGCCGCCGCGACGACGCCGACGCTGTAGAACCGCCTCCACGCGATACAGTTTGTCCTTCGGAACGACTACGCGTTGTAGTTCCGGTTCGTAGAAGGCGCCCTCTACCGGCGTCCCGGCGTCGTCCTTCAGGCGATAAACGGTCGGTTCGGACGGGTGCACCTCTACGACGGTGAAGAGCTCCTCGCTCCATATAGTCATGTATCCTTTTTTGAATTGACCCCTCGTTGTTAGGCGTTGTTGTACGATCGCACGAAATCCGGTAACGCCTCTACGTAGCGCAGCGTCTCATGTTTCGTAAAATAGCGCGACATACGCATCTTCAAAGTCCGATTAAACCGTACCACGACGCTCGCTTTAGTCTCCTCGTTATGCGTCACGAAATGATGAACGCCGCGAATCTTTAGGAACGTTTGCAGGGGCCGGTTCAAAAACTCGCTCCCCTTATCGGTCTGCAGCGAGTTCGGCGTCTCGTCGTCGTCATCGCTCAGCAGGCGCTCGAAGGCCACGACGAGCGAAGGGCCGGACTTACTCTTCAACGGAACGCACCACGCCCACTTCGAAAACACATCGATCACCGTCAATAGGTATGTTATACCGTCGTTGTGCGTTTTCAGTCTAGTCAAGTGGACCAGATCGGCTTGCCACTGCTGGTTTCGACCGCCTACGATGACGCGACGTCGTTTGAAATGTCGTTTAACCGGTTTGTGTAGGGTATAGGCGTCCTGTGACGCTAGCTACCTCTCGACGGCCGGATGTCGAATCTTCGACGCCCGGTGCAACGCGTCGACGCCTCCGTAACTTCCCACCCGTTTTGGATCGAAGTAGACGCTATTCAGGTCGTCGTCGTCGTCGTCGTCGTTTCGTTGCTGTCGAGGCTTTCGTTTTGACCGACGTCGACGACGACCCCACCCGGACACCATGGCGACGACGACGACGACGACGATGATAAATGTACGATGATTATTATACACGTATAGAGAACGATAAGCGCGATGGTGAAGGCGATGACCATTATCGTGCTTCGTGACGGCATCACAACGTCTCCCACGCCGCGACGTCCAACGAAGGGGATCGTTGTCTGCGTTTAGTCTCGCGTCGCATACGACGTCTCCACTCCGGCGTCGCTGATGAACTAGTCGTCGTCGGCGTCATCGACGCCTCTTCTAGTAGGCGCTTCTGTCGTCGCTCCATGTACGACCGATAGCGCGGGTTGCCCACGAATTCCATAGGGATATTCATATCCTTCATACGCAACCCGAACTCTCGCCATCCTACGGGCGCCGACGTCTTCGATCTCGTTCGCATGAGATCGTTCACTAGATCGACCATGTTACTCCCCGCGATCGTTTTACCGTCGTACACGAATTCGCCGCGCTCGTTCCATCGACACAACGGATCGGCTTTCATTTTTTCGATAAGCATTCCTGTCTTCCCTTTCAGCGTTTTCGGCATACTGGCTATGATTTCGCGCTCTACGAGTTCCGACGATGGTGGCGCCACCGTCGCCACCCCCACCGCAGGAGTCTCGCCGCTGCTGTTGACCACCGACACGCGTACCGGTTGCGCCGCACGAGCCGCCTCTATCGTGTTGTACCGACTCAGCAGTTGATTGTACGACGCTACCTTTTCGCGTTCGGATAAATCCGAACGTTCTAGAATGTCCTTCATGTCGTTGTCCAGGCTACTCAGCACACGTGATCGGGGCGTGCTCGACGACTGATCGACACGTGGCAGGAGGCTTTCCACCAATCGCGGGTCGACCAACGCCATCTTCTTCGCGTACTGCATCGATCACCCGCTGCCGATCACCTGTCTGAGCAGCGGGAGGAGAACGGTGCTTGCTAACGGAGCTAGCAGAGCCGACAGAAAACCACCCGCACCCTTTTGCAAGATGGCACGCTTCTTTTTAAGCGCAACGTGTTTGTCGGCGAGTTTACGCAGGTGATTCCGGTATTTCGACAACACGCGTTTCTGTTTCGGCGATAACTTCACGTTCCCTTTCAGAATGTTGTACGCGCAATCGCACAGACTACAAATGAGTTCGGCGTTCGCGTGGCCGATCACGGCTTTTCGCAGATCGATGTTCCGCCTATGCCTCTCCAACAGCTGCAGGGCGAAAATGTGTCTCTTCACTTGGTTCGTCGGTGCCGCCACCTTCGGTCGTTGCTTCGCTACCACGGCGCGCCCCGCCATAGCGACTAATAAACGTACGCCCCGACGTCCCTCTCATCTTATAGCATGCCACCGCCACCACCACCACCGCCACCTCCACCCTTCCGTACGTACACGTACTGAAGACGATCGTCCGGAAGTATGCACGTACGCAGGCGCATGTCCTCTTCCGTTTCTTGTTTCAGATCCACGATTAGATAGCCGTACGCCGACGACGTCGCGTCTTTGAAAGCCTCTATCATGTAGTTGACCTTTCACGGGTACATCTGTTTCGCTAGGTGACCTTCTTGACTGGCATCTCGGGGGCTCTTGAATAGCACTATGTATTGGGCGTTCAGGCTGATTGTACGGTTTTCTTTCCCTTTCGGAAACATGTTCTGTCGCAGTTGTGCGACCGACGTATTACAATGATGACTTTTTTTAGTAAATAGTACCGTCACCCGGCTATCGGTCTCCTCCGTGGGGTCGTCGAGTACTAGAAGCGTTCTCGCTTTACCGTCTAAACGTTTCGGATCCGGCAGGCCGTCTACGAACTCTATTTTCGAAGACATAGACGCGTAGCTGCTCTGCCACTGTTCGTAGCACCACATTTTTTTCTCCGGCGGCGGATCGATCATAGCGTCGTGACGTATCAAACGCTCGACGAACGTCGTCTTACCGCACCCCGTAGGACCGGCTACTATACACGTAAAAGGATGCTTCAACGACGGTCCGTTCATTTTTCACGACTGAACGACGAACACTTTTTTACGCGTCTTTATAAGCATCGCGCAACTTCATCAACAGTTTACCGAGCATGTTCTTCCCCACGTCGCCCGCGATTCCTCTACCCCAGAAACCCTCCCTACTCGCTACCCATTCCACCAATTCGGCGTCCCCGGTCGCCAACAGTGCAGCCTTCAAATCGCTCGATCCGTCAAACTTCCTCCTCAACAACGTCTTCATACATCTCACCATAACGTAGGTCCATTTGGTTCCCATTCTCTTTTTTAGAATGTCGTAACCGCGTCGTTTCGCTGCATAAGAGGTTCGCGAACTTTTGATTTCTTCGGCACATTCCACGTCGTCGTAAAATATTGCTTTCCTATACTGATAGGCGTGCTCGACGGATCGAAAACCCCGACCGAACGCCGACACTCGACACTAAAAAGGGTCGACGAACGGATTCGGACCGGAAATCTTTCGATCCCTAGTCGAACACTCTCCCAGGAGAGCTAATCCGTCGTCGATGTTTATACAGTGGTTTTATCGTGGTTATATATTAGCGCGATAAACGCATTATTGCTTACGTCAGCACGCGCTAAGTACGGCGTTGATCTCTAGTGTACTTAGGGGGTAATCAATCATCCAATTAATATCAAATTACAAGGTTCATCAATCACCTTTTTTATAAGTAGGTTCCCAAAACTAATTAGTGTCAAAAAAAGCCTTTGATCTTTTTTTATAAGTAGGTGCCCGAAAACGTTTAGTGGTCATTAAATTGTTTTTTATAAGTAGGCGTTTGAGGTCGTACGCCTCCTCTATACTACTCATGTAGTTAAATACATCATAAATAAATGTATAAATAAATAGCTGACGATATAAAAACTAAGCTGACAGTTAAAGAGTATGTAAATACATGTAGTCAAGTTAATAAATAATAAATAAATAATAAAAATAAATAAACAAAATAAAACATAAATAATTTAGCATGGTGACATACAATCTAAACCGATTGAAAACAGTATCATGGCATCTCGCGGTTCAAGTGACTCACAGCCTGCGGATAAAAACTATTTTTCAGTCTAGTGGTCCTTGTCTTAATACTTCTATAGCGCTTGCCAGAGGGAAGACGTTCAAAGAGATGGTTGGCTTGGTGGGTAGTGTCCCGTACAGTGCTCTTGGATTTTTGCGCACAAAAAGCTTGGTAAATATATTCAATGGATGACAACTCGTGCCCAAAGATTCTAGATGCGCCCTTCACGATAACTTCTAGCCGTTGTTTCTCCTCCTGACTGGTGCGGCCAAACCACACTACAATCGAGAAAGTGAGGATACTTTCAATGATTGCGCGGTAGAATCGTATAATAATCTCCTGAGCAATGCCAAATCCCCTGAGTAGCCTCAAGAAGAACAGGCGTCGTTGTGCCTTTTTTGAAATGCACAGTGTGTTTGTGCACCAGCTGAGATCGTTTGAAATTGTTGTTCCAAGGAATCTAAAAGATTCAACCTGCTCGACCTCCACGCCATTTATCGAAAGAGGGTGGATGGGAGTCTTCTTTTCACGAAAATCAACAATCATTTCTTTAGTCTTTGAAACGTTCAATTCGAGATTGTTATCCGCATACCAGCCAACCATTCTCTGAACTTCCTCCTTGTATGGCGTCTTATCCGCATTCTCAATGCAGTGGTACATAAATAAGGTAAAATACACATTAGTGAGTAGTGATTGCCTTGTTAAAGACACTAGCGCAAGGCTGATTCAAATAGGATACCTGAAAACATGCATTTTGACACATCATTTTGGTTGTTTGGGTGTTTACGATTCGAGATGTTCAGAAAAGTAGTATACATGTTCTTGGCGATAATTAATTTGGTTATTAATGGGATTTTACAAAAAACGCCCAAGGATACGTGGGTGGCACCAGTTGTAGGGTAAAATGTTGGTTAAAATATGTTGCAGGATATGGCTATACACTGATTGTAAAAACCTCACCAAAGCAAAACGCCGGAACTGACGACACAATTAAGTTCAGGATGTTGGATGGCTCGCCCACAAGCACATGGCATACGCTTGATACGGCGGGCCATGACAACGAGACCAGTAAATATATTATTATTTGTCTATTCAGTGAACACGCCTGTCGGTTTCCGTTGTTTGTGTGTGTGTGTGTGTGTGTGTGTGTGTGTGTGTGTGTGTGTGTGTGTGTGTGTGAGTGAGTGTGCGTGCATGCATACGTGTGTGCGTGTGCGCGCGTATGCGCGTGTGTGTGCTTGTGCGTGCGTGTGCAAAGAATGATGAGATCAATATACCTATGTAATAACACAATAAACCACTACTAACATTATAATGATCACATTTTAATATAGTGTTTTGTTTGATGTTGTTATATAGTAGAATCGACATTTCAATTATTTGGCTTAAATTAAATTTATTTATTTATTTAACTTATTAATTTCACATGCTTAATGGGCCTAGTACTCATGTAGTCGACAACGGTAAACCTCGACGGCATGTTACAAAATAAAAATCGCCCTAATTGGAATAACACATAGCCTAGTACATGTACAGCGGCAAACCGTCGAGAATCGAAACAAAAGCGATTTTCAAAAATGTTACACACATTCTATTTTAACTTGACTTATTGTAAAAAATATGTATTTAATATTAATTTTTTACCAGTTTTTTAACCCAGATATATTTTGGTACATTTAGTACATTACAAATGTATACTACAAATATAAAAAATAATCCACAATAAACAACATGGTTTTATGCAGCTACAGTTGTTTTAATAAATCATAGAAGTAAACATAATATTATTTTTCGTTAGTTCTTTGACAACTGTTTCATTCCAAATATATGTGTCATGTGGAAATGCTTGTAATTCACTTGGAACATGTTCACGGAAAATGTTGCAAACACCTGACAGAGTAAAAAAGACATCTTATGTAGTATGCCGGGAAATATGTTTATGAATTTAGAAGTACACATATACATTACAGAAACTAAGACATGCATGATTTGAAGCTGAAACACAAATATGCAATGCAAATTTCTTTTTTTTGGTCGATTATAGAAATACGCAGTAACGCTTAAAAGGTGAAATATGACTGAAGTGAAGAAACATTTTGCTAATTCCACATCATACGTGTATTACTGAGGTGACCGTAAAGCGAGGTTTGACTGGCTACGCCTTTAAATAATTTACGTGCTCCCAAATTATAATGGTATTCCCTCATCAGGATCATTTATTTATATGGTTAGTTACCTTTTAAACACATTTTTATCTTTGAATTTGCTATTTTTTTTAAATGGTACTTAATGTTATCCTATTAGCATCTATATGTCAATACGAGATTATGAAATAGCGTTATTATATGGGAGCATTTGAATTATTTGAAGCCGTAAACATTTGAACCTTGCCTTGTGGTGACCTCAGTTTGTTAGGATGTACGATGTGGAATTAGTTAAAAGGTTGCTCACTTCAGTCACTTGACTTCTCAACTTTCAAGAGTCGATGTGTATGACTAGAATCGACCCAAATACAAAACTTGCAATGCATATGAGTATTTCTGCTTCAACTCATGCGTGTCTTAGTTTATGTAGTCTATTTGCATACTTTTAAATCCGTATACATGTCTACCGGCATAACTACGCGTCATTTTTGTACTTTGAGACTTTAGCACCGTTTCCCGTGAACATGTTCCAACTGGAATATATGCATTTCCCACATGAGTACATATTTGGAATGAAAACGGTTGTGAAAGTACTAACAAACAATAACATTATTTTTACTTCTATGATTTATTAAAACAATTGCAGCTGCATAAAATGATGTTTTTTTTTTATTGAGAATTATTTTATATTAATTTTTGTAGCCTGCATTTGTAATGTAGTAAATGTACCATGATTTAACTCGGTTTAAAGAAACCTACTCATAGGCACTAACAAGATAAAATGAAGTACATTTTACACAATTAGTCAAGTTAAAAATAAAATGTGTCTAAAAGAGAACTAGACGTATTAAATTATGAAGATAAATAAATAAATTAAAGCCAAATAATTTAAATGTCAATTCTATTATATAACAACATCAAACAAAATTACTATATTAAAAAGTGATTATTATTATGTTAGTGGTGCTTTATTTGATTACTACATAGGCATATTGATCTTATAATTATTTGCACACATGCACGCACGCACGCACTCACACACACACACACACAAACACACACACACACACACACTGTTCTACACTAGGTATTACGTGTATTAAACTACCTGTATATATAACCACTAGTATGTCAAAATACACTTTACATGAACAGAAGTTTAAACGTGATCACAGGTTTTATTAATTATTAGCAGGAACAAATATGGCTAACTATTATTGACATACTGCCTACCCTAGCCTAGGACTAGGCGCTTACATTGGCCTAGGGTTAGCAGTCCGAGTATACAATTGATTATTGACAGATGTTTCATTAAACATTCTTTCATTCTGGGTTGGATTAATTATCAGTTACCGTCCAAAGTGATCGCAGCACGACATACTAAAATAACATTCTGAAGAATTCATCCACCGTGTAGTCTTTGAAACTTCGAAGATTTACACCGCATATAAAATATAGACTAGACTGTGACTACAAACTAATACCGGGTATATACAGTTTGCCATTGATGACTCAGAGGTTATGTGTGTAATATATCACTATTTATAATATTGTGTAATGTTGCATTGCACGATTTAGCTACACACATCATAAAACTATACATAGTTCACCTGATCAACCTTTTGTAGGAACTTGCACACAGTAATTCACAATATTCACAATATAATTAGAATAAACTACACTTTAGAGCTTCGGTACACCTATATAACTTTCAAATGATGGCATAAATTACATGGTGGTGCCTAGCCATATGTCATAAAACTGTACACGTTTTACCTGATAAATATTTTGCAGGTGGGTACTCCTCAAGACACAAACATGACTAAACACTACACCTTCTAAGTTTATTGCACAGCATCCTAAAGACATCATTGTATGCTACAGTTTTCTTATTCATCTATTATTCCACCATAACTGACATGCATTTTAATGAAGTAAAATATGATTTGAACAGAGTATATTTTATAGATTCTGTATACAAACGAAACTTCATAATCCAGGCATTCCCATGTGCATAAATTATCTGTGTTGCCTAACCGTATCATCATTGTCACTGTGATCTTCAATGCTAGTATTAGGTCCAATATATTTTCACCATTTATAACAAAGCTTGGGATATGTATAACCTTGAATCTTTTACAACCAAACATAAATGGTTATATTCAATTGTTGTTCAGTGTCCATCACTTCAGCAAGATGATCATCACATTCAGGCTCTAGTGTATAACACATACGTGTATAAGGCATATTTAACCATTTGTTTCGCTATTTATATATGTTGCTTATACATTATACACATTTTATTATACGAAAAACGACAGTTATCATGAGTGGGCAGATTATGTGTTTGGTCATGTTCTGCAACAATTACTCATTTCGTCAGTAAAATACCCATCCTTGATGTTTTCGGTTGTTTCAAGGTCACAGCCATATATATATATATATATATATATATATATGTGTGTGTGTGGGTGTGTGTGTGTGTGTGTGTGTGTGTGTGTGTGTGTGTGTGTGTGTGTGTGTGTGTGTGTGTGTGTGTGTGTGTGTGTGTGTGTGTGTGTGTGTGTGTGTGTGTGTGTGTGTGTGTGTGTGTGTGTGTGTGTGTGTGTGTGTGTGTGTGTGTGTGCGTGTGTGTGGTGACCTTGGAACAACCGAAAACATATTAAAGATGAGTATTTTACTGACGAAATGAGCAATTGTTGCACAACATGACCAAACACATAATCTGCCCCCTCATGATCACTGTCGTTTTACGTATAATAGAGTGTGTACAAAGTATAATAAGCATCTAAAATAAATAACAAAATGAATTACTAAATATTTCTTATATATATGCGTAATTATATGTAAATCACAATGCGTGCAAAAGAAAAGATATCATCATGATATACGAACTAGTTATTTAATAGTGCATTACAATCATAACGCAACAAAACTAAAATACATGCACACGTGTGACTAATAAATAAACTGATGTTAACTAATTTGATAACACAGACACATCAAAGTTGCATCATAACATAAAAATACATCCAAACTAGAAAGCAGACACTATTATCCGTTTAATAATTATACAAAAGTACTCGTTTTATTTATTATAGAACGGACATCAAAAACGTTTTGCTATTGTTAATAGTTTTAGTTCATTTAAAAATAAAATACAAATAAACCTATGTTGGCAGGGGATTTCAACCATCTGTTGGTTAAGGCGGTTTTTGGAATCAGGTCCAAGACTAGTTTGTTGTCGCCCGGTTGAGAACTGAGACAAAAGCGAGCCATCATCCGAGAAATATTTGTCGTTGATGATGTCACGTTGGCAATTCATACCGAGAAAGACATTAAGAAACTAAAGGACAGACTTCGCGTGCCAAGAAATGGATTGACTACCAGCATTAAAAAGATGGATGTCATGTGGCAGAATATTGTTGTTTCACCATTAATCAACATTGACAACAATACGTCGTCGAAACGTTCACGGTCCTAAATTCCGCAACCACGAGTAACTTGTTACTAGATAATTAAATTAACACATGTATAGCAAAACTGCAGCCCTCATGACCAAACTAAACAAGAGAATTTAGAAAATAGTAATTTTACGGGAAATAACAAACTCCTATATTAGGCATTTGTGCCTCTACACCTCTTAGGCCTGGACAACATAGACAAGACAAAACACAAGATACTGTACAGATTCCACCTTTGCTGGCTCAGTCGCATCCTTTGGTAGGACGAGATGAACACAAAACAGGTGCTGGAGTGTGTTTCCTGCTTCAGCATATATGCGCTTTTAAGCGATGGCTCCGTTGTGGTTGGTGGTCGTATACAGAAAGATGTCTTATATGACTAAATGGGTATTTTGATTGGCCGTCAATATTTCTGATACAGAGACACGCGAAAATGTGACCTGAACACGGCGGCCATTGATGCAAACAGCTGGTAGACAGCGGCCGACTATCGTTGCCTTTGAAGGTTGATTATTAAGAACGAGATGAGGACAGGATAAAAGAACAATGCCATATCACAGGAAGGTGGATTATAAATAAAGCGAATGACTAAATGTAGCCATCAGAGACCATGGACCACTGGACCATGAAGATGACTGGCACAGGAGAAAAAAACTAAGAAGCAGTCAACATCCACCAATCGAAACTAGCCCTGAGCCGAAACGTCGGACATCAGCTCTCATCGGTCCTTCGGCAGTGTGACACACGCCCCCGCGGTGAAGCCATTCCGCTAATGACGACTAGGAAACACAGCGTACTGTTTCAAAATTAAAGTTTCTTGAGAGATAATATCAAGCAACTTTGGAATTACAGAACAATGTATTATTCAGCAGTGTCAACAATGTTTAAGCATATTAATCACTATTTTGACTGCATATGCTATGATACAATATTGTTGATTGTATTGTATATTTTCGTACAAATCTGGCATTACTAGGTTTCGCAGCCGACCGATCTTCAATATATTAGTATATTTGCCAAAAGAATGTCACATACCTTTTAGTTGCTTTTTATATACTAAATATACGTTGTTATCACATTTCTGTTGTAGTTATTTGCTAAAATACAAATAATGACAATTGCTTTTCTTTCGTAGGATCGACACTTATCAGCTATCTAGAGAGACGTACTTCAAAGAACCACCGTGCGTCGAATTGAAAAGCGAGGGCTCTAACTATTTGTTTGGTTGTAATTCGCATGACGAATGGAATTGCGAGTATATCGAATTGAAAAATACAGATACTATTTTTAATAAGGGGAAACTCTGGAAACATAAGTACATATTCAAAAGAATATTCAGTTGCGATAAGCAAAGAGTATGCCCGTGAACAAGACAATAATCCGTGCACACGATTGGACTCGCATGTTCAGTTTCTTCGTTGCTGTTTTCATGTTGTTGTTATCATTGTTATTATTCATGTGCCTTGGCAATATCAACCGTGGTGCGAACTCAGCAGTGGAGTGCGACATCTTCGTTAACGACAATATGGTTAGTATGCGTCAGTCAATACAAGACGATAATAGTTACGTGTTTTCCGTGTGACTTTCAACAAGGACTCGGTAAATAGTAAAATATAGTAAATAGATTGTGCCCAGCAAAAACTATGTTGTTTTTAAATCGTTGTCATTGTAGGCCTATTGCGTACTGCAACTCAATAAAGGTATATGCGCTCATCTCACTTCGTAGAAATTACGGCAACAGTTTTTGTTTCGGATGGATTAAATGTTACATCACTGTCAAGCTGGACATCAGCAACATGTGTAAGTCGAGGGATCTATTAAATTGTCATTCGAAAGAAATGTGTTCGTGGAAAAATAAATGAGTCGTGAAAGTAACTATCCGTGTGTGTATGTTTGTGTGTGCGTCTGTGTGCGTGTGCATGTGCGTCTATGTGCGTGTGCATGTGCGTCTGTGTGCGTGTGCATGTGCGTCTGTGTGCGTGTGCATGTGCGTCTGTGTGCGTGTGCGTGCGCATGTGCGTTTGTGTGCGTGTACGTCTGTGTGCATGTGCATGTGCGTCTGTGCGTATGTGTGCATGTGCGTGCGTATTTGCGTGCGTCTCTCTGTGTGTGTCTCTGTGTGTGTGTGTCTCTCTCTGTGTGTGCGTGCGTGCGTGTGCGGGGGTAGATGTTTTTCCCATGACGTGCGGCGTTGTGCTTACGTCAAAGTGAGAATTACACGTATACTTGACTACATTAAGGGTGCCTATGGGAACGTACGTACACATTCAACAGAAGATTCATTTGTAAAACAGCATATTGTTACTATTCACGTGCCTTGGCGATATCAACCTTTGTGCGATTTCGGCAGAGGAGGTGTGCGATAACTTCACTGATAACAATATAATGTGTATATCTCATTGAATACCCGACGACATGAGTTACGTGGTTTTAGACTGTCTTTCACCGATGACTCTATGTAGATTGGATACAATGAAAATACCTCATTGTTCTTAAAACAGCTTTTGACTGTATTCCTATTGTTTGCATACAGCACTGCAATAAAGATATACTTTAAAAGATGCGCTATGTGACAACGTAGAAAACGCGGCAACCTTTTTATAGTATGAACCACTATGTAGGTTTTTTGTTAGAATTATTTTTACTATACTAAATAAAAAGTATTATATATATATTATATGTATATATATATAATACTTTTTATCTAGTATAATAAAAAATTGCTAACAAAAAACCTACATAGTGGTCCATACTATAAAAAGGTTGCCGCGTTTTCTACCTGTGGCTTTTTATCCCGTTGTGTGCAATTTTGAATTGTATAATGTCTGTCATAATCATGATGTGCTGGACTATGTCCTGAAGAATATTGATATTTGTGGCTAGACCCATGTATTTGTGAACATCGTGTCTGACATTTTAAAAATTACCTTGCATACAGTTACGACGATCATCTTACATTTCAAGTAGATAGGTCCGCGTATAGATTTAAACATCCACAAATAGCAGAAATGCTACATTACCCCCCGCTAAGAATCTACTTCCTGAACAAAATTATTAAGGAATAAATTTAATACACTAATTTAATGCATTACATTTAATACAATAACTATTCTGGCGATCACTCGCCGAACTAGTAACTATCTAGTTGCACACAAAATACATGACACTTCAGTGTCTCAACTAATTTGACGGAACGGACATCTATTCCATTCGGCTTAGGTAGTCTTCACCTATGTTATCTGTTCCAGGGATTGACTCTACGCGGAAACGATAGGGTTGGACTTTAAGAGCCCATCGCATAACACGATTGTTTGTCAACTTCGCAGTGTTTAGGAATTTCAGGGATCACACTGCACAATGAAACTTCGCCCATATAGGTATAAGTGAAATTTCTCGAGTCCCAAAACAATTGCCAGACATTCCCTTTCTACTACGGAATATCGCCTTTACGTGGGATTGAGCTTCTTGCTCGCAAACGCGACTGGGAATAAGACTCCGTTATTCTCTTGGGGTAACATGCTCCGAGTTCGGTATCGGACGCATCTGTACCAAGACGAAGAGTCTGTTGACGTCAGGCAATTTGAGGATAGGCGCCTTACACAGGGCCTACTTCAGTTGATTGAAGGCCTTATCCGCCTCATCATTCCAACTTACCTTGTTAGGCTGTTTTGCCTTTGTGAGATCAGTCAATGGAGCAGCGATTCTGGAATACCCATTAACAAACTTCCGGTAATATACTGCCAAACCTAGAAAAGAAGACCTCACTTGTTTCTTCGTGGTAGGAATGGGCGCATTCCTAATCTTGTTTATCTTGTCTTCCTGGGTCTTCACTTCTCCTTGACCTACTTGGTGCCCCAGGAAATCGACGGATTCAAACCAAAGATAACACTTCGACGGTTTTATTGTGCGACCCGCTTGTCTCACTCGGACGAACACTGTCCGTAGTGTTGATGAGTGATCTTCCCATGTTGAGGTGTGAATCAATACATCGTCAACATAATTGGTAACACCATCGAGGCCATCTAAGAGTATGCGCATCATGCGACTGTACGATGCGCCGGCGTTGACTAGGCCGAAAGGCATGACGCGGAATTGGAACAGTCCTTAGGGAGTACAAAATGCGGTTTTTTCCTTATCTTCCGGTTTCATCCTTATTTGCCAGTAGCCTTTGCAGAAATCTAGTTTGGACAAGTACCTATCCTGCCCCACCTCAGCCAAGATGATATCGGGATTGGGCATAGGTTCTGCAACGAATTTAGTAACCTTGTTTAACTGGCAAAAATCTACTACCGGTCTGTATGTGGAGTCAGATTTACGAACTAGCAACAAAGGCGATGAGTACGGTGAATGAGATGGCTCAATCACGCCCATTTCTCGCCACGCCCATTTCTCGCATCTTCTCAACCTCCTGTTTTACCACTCCCAACTTGGCTAATGGAATAGGGTACGGTTTGCATCTCACGGGACTAGAGGAGGTTACCCCAATGGCATGTGACAAGAAACTAGTTTGCCCCGGATTGCTCGAAAATATGGAAGGAAATTCTTCCATTAGCTGTTTCAAGTCTCGTGTCTGATCAGGTGATAAACTATCACTCACATGGACGTCCCCAATGTTTTCCTCTATCTCAGGAATGGGGAAATCCTCATCAGTCTCACAGTTTTTGTTCTTCGACAACAGCAGCTAAACCTAGCATCTCCACATTACATCTCTCATAGTATTTCTTCATCATGTTGACGTGGAAGAGTTTACGATTATCTCCGATCTTTACCCGGTAATCGTTTATCCCCACTCTCGCTATCACCTCATATGGACCCTTCGATCAAAGTGTTCCTTATACCGGTCTTGAGAATTCTTAAGATTCTCTCTAGCTAGTTCGCAAGTTGATTCTATCCGATTACGGAGATCCACTACGTACTGGTACGTTTCTACTAGCTCGTCGTTATAATGGGGATCATTTGTACAGGAGCCTTAGGGACATTGCCTCGACTAACGGTCCTCTGACAGATGTCACATGATTGGCAGAATCTACGGACATCACCTACTATCCCTGGCCAGTAGAAGTTAAGGGGGATTCTGTATAGCGACTTCCTAATTCCCTGATGTCCAGATATGATGGTTTCATGTCCTAACGTCATGACTCGATTGCGCAAAATTCTGGGGACTACTAGTTGTTGCACAGTCTCACCCTGTTTCTCTTTCTGATACAGACGATGAAGGAGCCCCCTTTCGATCACGAATTGACTTGTTTGTTCTCCCTTAGGTTTCCCTTTAGTCACTTCAGCCGAATCAAAGCATTTATTTAAGGTCTCATCCCCCTTTTGCTCTCTCAAGAAATCATCGGCGGATACACTCGCACTATCAACTTGAGGCACTATCAAAGGTTTTGTGGGCTTGGAAAGGCGCTCCCGTTGAGCACTGGTTTCTACAGCACACCCGGCGACTGGATTGTCATTCAAAGGGGTCTCAACAGTAACGGGGACACCATCTGACTTGGTTCCTCGAAAAGGAGAACCTTCACTGTTATCGACATAGGGCTTCAATTTCTCCTGTGAAAAAGGGAGTTTTCACATGGCACCGGGCAGTCGGGACTTCAATGACGGATCGGTCTATCAGCATAAGGACTCTGGTTTTCCCAGTTAACTGATCTTCCGGAACTAGGCTACTTCGTACAACGACTCCGTTACACTAGCTGTCGCGTCGTACTTTCACTGGGGATTCCCCCACATACCCCTCTTCAACCGATAAGTTACAACTGTTTTTATGTTGAACACAAGCACTAACAATTACGGGGATCTTACATCCACATTGCAACGTGACATCAGTCCCACCCACATGACATTGGTGACCAGGGGAATTCTGGTTTAGCACAATTGCACAATTCCCAACCACTGGTGTCATCCTTTGCGGTGGAGGATTCCTATTCTGTACTCCCACTGTACACTGTCTTGCGATGTGACCTGGCCGATTACAAAGGAAACATGAACGCGGTGGAGGAACGGGTCGTGGGGTAGGGCTAGAAATAGGGTACCTCCCACCCCCTGGTCTACTTTTCGGGACGGGTGAAGGGACGGGAGTTGGTCGGACTCGGTCTCTACGATTTTCCCTCTTACCATATGAGGAATGGGCATCTGTAAAAATGTTCTCACCAACTCTAACACATTCTCTTTCCCCGCTCAGAATGAGTTCCTTAAGATCCTCGAAAGACTCATTAATGTTTAACAAAGAAATCCACTGAGCCAAATAGTGCTCCATACGAGCAAAATATTGCGACACTGTTTCAGTCGAATTTAGAGAACATGTGTAAAACGTCTTACGAAAATCGCCTACAGTCAGTCGGTACCATCCTAGCAACGCTTGCTTTAACTGGTCATAATCGTTGGCCAGGGAAACCGGGGAGCGGGAATAAACTTCCAGCGCATGACCGGTTAACAATGCACTCAGAAAAATTGCGTAATTCTCGCGCTCCGCATATCTTTCAAAGCGCTGGAGATAGGCATCAATCGAATCCCTGTCTTCGTTAAAACAGGTCAACGGAGGACTACGGACTCCCTTATTAATGGTTGAAGCATTACTCAACGAATTTCGGTTCTCTAAGGTGGTAGCCTCTTTGTGGAGCCTGGCCATCTTTTCTTCATGCTCCATTTATCGCGCGCGTAGCTCGGCCTGCCTCGCCGCCTCATTTTCTCGGATCTCGGCCTGGAGCCTCTCCTTATCTCTTTCTCCATATCGGCCTGGAGTTTCTCTTTCTCCGCATCGCGAGCAGCTTGTCGCTCAGTCCGGGCGGTTCCTTGTTCATCGCGAACAAATGCCTGAAGTTCGGGACCTGTTAACCCTAACTTCTCGCCAAACTCAATTCATTGAGCAAGATCCATGTTTGCAAACTAGTGCAACACACGAAACAATCACTAAACGGATATCACGCTTAAGTAATGCAAAAGGTAAATCACCTATAAACAACAAAAGTGCTAGCTACGCTACAACACTCCACACAATCTTCTCATAAGACTGGAATAATGAAATCACTATACGATTTCAACCACGCCGTGTCAACTATCTACACACTGAAATTCTGGGGGACTTTAATCTGCCCAATGCCAACTCGGCAAATGCAACAACTAATTCAACTTCTTCGTACAGCTGAAAAATAACAAAGCTCCTACTTACCCTTAATTCGACGATTAATTCATGGTCCTTTACCGGTGCAATAAACAAGTCTAATGCCTCAAAACGTGAAAGACATACTGTAGTACAGCTACTGGAATAGATGTAGGTTTCGTCTCTAGCCACGGAACAACGCTGACACTCCACGGAACCAGAGTGCAGCTAAGTTCTCAGGCATGTTCTATGTTGCCGTCATGTGTTAACCGCAATTCATAGCGTTGACCGAAGGTGTTATTTTAATTTCCCCCTCACCGGAATCCCGCGTACGAGCCCCCAATTATGTAACGTATTAGCGAGGTCTCCTTACACTAGATGGCTCAGTCTAGTAAGGTTCTTATATATCAAGGTCAATTCATATGAGAAAGAACGCGGTGAACAAGCAACAAAGAACGAGGAAAATTTAATAAACTGTATTACAATATATCTTCCTTTTAGTAAATATCTCGATTAGCAAACATAAAAAGAATAAAGAAATCCCGTAACCAAATCTTAATAGAACATAATAAATAATAACACTGAATCTTTGAATATATCTAACTAAGAAAATAAATATACAATTAATCTTTCAATTATCAAAATCCATTTCCTAAGGTGGATTCTACCACTACACGACCAAACACTAGGCGCCAAGTGTTATCTAAGAATAACTCCCATAATATAAATGCACAGTATATAGCTAGTCCTCGCGGACTCTCATTAGAGTAATCTGTTACAACAAAAATACATATGAATACTTCAAGGGTAATAATACCTCACTTCAAAACTACAGATAACTACCAATCATAATACAGCAAATAATAGATACGTTCAATCAACAAATAGACATTTACACTGGGTTCGAGGATGGCCCGAGCTGGGTGAGCGCGTCGCGATTATCGCTCATTGACGCAAATACGTTGGGGCCAACCGGAAAGGTGTCTCAATAAACCGCTGACGTGGCGGCATGGCTTCTTCGAAGGTCGAACTGTCACTCTGGACGCTGAAAATTACACACTCACACATACACACACACACACACACACACACACACACACGCACGCACGCACGCACGCTTGGGAACGTAACCCACGTTAACGATTCCCACCACGCTTCACGACTTGAATTGCCATTCTCTTGGTAGCAGAGCAACCTGTCTCGTTCAACCCTGGATCTGTCCCAGTCCTTCGCCAGCGCCCAGATGGCGAAATGCGTACGACTGACGTTTATATAAGCGGACTTATTTACACATCATATGACATATTGTGGTAAAGAGCGAACGGGTAATTAGTGGTAACTTACGTGGCTCGCTCTTTATGTTCGGTTGCTGCGTTGCGTTCTGTGGTCGCCGTTGATCCTGAGCCAGCACATCGGAAGTATGATGTCTTGCTCGGGTGGATCGGTGTGGCGCTCTTGGTATGGGTGTGGTTGGGGTTTATATACAGGGCAGGGGTATTGGTGTGCAGTGGTGTGTGCAAGGGGTAGTGGGTGGGTGGCGATGAGCAGTGCTACCATCTGGTGACTACCACAATATTTCCATCATTTCTATTGGCTAATATAATATACAATTCAAGCTAGGCATTGTGGAACACCCTGTAAGATACAGTGAAACCACCTGCTTGCCTAGAAACGCTAGCAACAGAATACCACGCTCCACTGAGTGCATCTGCAACCGAGTTGTTGTAATTACGTAACTAAGGCGATTGGTCAACAATCTGCTTATCTACTGGCTTGACCTTTCTCATTTACCAAATTAAACCTAAGGAAAGTAGATTTAAACATCCACAAATAGCAGAAATGCTACAGTGGTACTGTCAATGCCGGCAGTGACCAGGTCAAGGACGATTGGATCGGACCACCGGTCTCTTGGGCCGTCCTCTCGGCCGGCGCCAACCTGCCGTTTTGGGATTAAAGTCATAGACTCATCGGGCCGGGACAGTGCACGTCATGCGATGAAGGTGTCTATATCAGCAATTCAATGCGACCACTGCCTAAACTGGATCCACACACAACGCTGTGCAATAGATGACAATGAATACAAACGATTAATAAATTCCTCATGTTCGTCGGCCTGCCCCGAAAGCTACAACTTCAACTTCACAAATTCTTTCTTCAGAGATACAGAAATCCCAATGGCAAATCCCTTTTATCCTCTGGACAGTAACAGTCATAACCTAAACGAAACCACCAACAACAATACAACTAATAGCAAGAAAGCATATAGACCGAAAAAGAGACCAAACTTCAGATGCATCTTCGTAAACTGCCAAAGCGTTAAAAAGAAAGCCTCAGACATCGAAGCACTAAACAATCTACACAACCCAGACATCATCTGTGGCACTGAATCATGGTTAGGTCCCTCAATAAAAAATGGAGAAATATTCCCAAGCAACTTTAACGTCTTTAGAAAGGACAGAGAAACAGACACTACTGGAGGGAGGGTATTTCAAATATCAAAAGATGACCTCATCACAAGCCACGTACCAGACCTAGACACCAACAGTGAGACCATTTGGACTGAAACCCAGATAACAGGAATTAAACCAATAATCATGTGTACCCTCTATCGTGCCCCAAATGACTCTCATGCAACTCAAATCGAAGAACTAGACCTAGCCCTTTCTAAATTAGGTAACAAGATCAACACACATAATGTCATCATTACTGGCGATTTCAACCTCCCTAACACCAATTGGGAAATTCACCAAGTCACACCTAACAATGGATACAGTACAACTGCTGCCAATAAACGACTCTCTCTTACTGAGGAACATGGACTGATCCAACATGTCAAGGAACCCACGCACAGACAGGGAAATGCCAACAATATTTTAGATCTTGTCTTCACCAATAGACCTTGGTTAATAAAGAAGATAAATGTAGTAGACGGAATAGCAGACCACAGCACAGTCATCATTGATGTAAACATCTCGCCCAAACGCAAACATCGTCCGAAACTTAAAGTCTTCATCATAAATAAAGCCGACAACATTAACATCCAGAAATCTCTTGAAAACTTTACACATGAATACTTCTCTCAAAACCAAAACATGATAGTCAATGACAAGTGGAACCTTGTTTCCACAAAAATCATCAACATTATGAACCAATATGTACCGCACCGCCATACTACTTCAAGACACAATCTTCCCTGGTTCAATAAAGATTTAAAGGCCATATCCTGGGAGAAAACAAATTGCTAATAAGTATAAAAATATGCACGTACATATGTGTTCTGCAATATAATGACAACCCCGAAACCACACGATTGCTGAAACATTTATAACATTGACATTAAATGGGATCTGTCCTGGTGCAGGCTTCGAAAAGTCTGTTTTCCGGAAATGTCGTGACGTCAGTTGTGGAAAACATTCCCGGGATCGCAAGCGTTCTCGGCGGCTGGATTTCCTTGGTGGATATTTGAACTGGTAAACATTCGTTCACATACAAAAATGGTGAACAAATGTGTTGTTGAAAACTGCTACAATTCGAATCTGACTGGCTATTCAGTGCACGAATTTCCCAAAAAGCCAGTTACTCGGCAGAAATGGGAACGTTTTGTTCGAAACTGCAGAGCCGACTGGACCCATGCTACGGCAACTAGCATTATTTGTTGTTCGCATTTCGTTGCGCCTGACGACTTCGAAGGCTTCGTACAATGGAATATGGGTTTCAGGCGTAAGTCAGGTGTAAAGAAATCTGCCGTTCCTTCGAAAAACACAACAGAGGCGAAGGCGAATCGGTTACCGGCGAATCTGCGCAAATGGGCCCGGTCAGTTATCGGGGCTTCTTCACTGGTCCATGTCTACATACGGTGCCACAACGTGCTGACTAACATCAACATTGTCGATCACGGCAATGTCATCCTCACTGTCACCGAAATATATATGATCAAACGTTTCATGATCCGCGTCAAAATTGACATCGCTCTCTGAACTACTCGAGTAAGCCGCCATTTGTATCGAGTTGTTTACATGACACCGCGCGACTGCGCAGGGCCGCAGGCGTGAAGCCGCTGCACTAACTCACGGCGGAACCACGACTGACGTCACGTTTCAGCAACAAATGCAAATCCGCCATCGCTCGGGAGTTTCCGTAAAATGGCAAATTTAAAGGCTCTTTTTATGTTGTATGCTCATATACGATATTTCAACATTTTGGCAATATCATCATTTGAAAGGCCATCAACCATTTGTTATTAAGGGACAGAGCACATTTTTTCCCAGGATATGGCCTTTAAAGAATATATGCAAAAGAAAGAAACAGCTATATAACAAAGCAAAAAGAACTATAAATCCAGAAGACTGGAAAGAATTCTGTGACATCAGGAGAAACATGCATAAACACCTTCGTTCTGCTAGACTATCTAACATAAGTCAATTCCTGACAACAACAATAACAGAGAAACCTAAATAATTTTGGAGCTTCATTTCTAAACTTAGACAGGATAACCAGGGTATTGGGGACCTTAACATTGCGGGTAACATCATTAGCGACGACAAACATAAAGCAGAAGCCTTAAACAATCAGTTCCAAAGTGTCTTTACACACGAAGGAAATTCCACCCTACCAGATATGGCCAGAAGTCCACATGGAGAAATCCCCAATCTAACAATTTCACTTAAAGGAGTACTTGATCAACTTTCCAAAATTAACATTTCTAAATCGCAAGGACCATATGGCATTCGACCATGGTTCTTGAACAGATATGCCTCTCATCTAGCACCAGTAATACATGACATTTTCCAATCATCTGTTGACTCTGGACAAGTCCCCAATACCTGGAAAGAAGCCAATGTAACAGCAATTGTTAAGAAAGGAAGTAGAGCAGAAACATCTAACTACAGACCAATATCTTTAACACCTGTGGTTTCTAAACTTCTTGAACACATCATACATAGTCACATTATGAAACACCTTGAACAGCACCACATTCTAGCTGACCACCAACATGGGTTCCGTGCCAAAAGATCAACTGAAACACAATTAATTCAAACAATCCATGACATAAGCAAATCACTTGATGAGAATAAATCTGTAGACATGGCCATCCTTAACTTCACCAAAGCATTCGATAAAGTTCCACATAAAAGACTAATCCACAAACTCAAACACTATGGCATCACAGGCTCAATATCATCATGGATAAATAGCTTCCTTACAGGAAGAACTCAACAGGTTGTTATAAATGGATCCAAGTCAACATCAACTCAAGTCATTTCTGGGGTACCACCGGGCACAGTACTGGGGCCCCTACTTTTCCTATTTTACATAAATGATCTGCCAGACAATCTATCCTCAACTGTTCGCCTTTTTGCAGACGACTGCCTGTTATATTCACCGATTAAAACTGACCAAGACACATCTGTCCTCCAAAACGATCTGCTCAAACTTGAGAAATGGCACCACACGTGGCTTATGAAATTCAACCCCACTAAATGTTATACAATGACAATAACCTCAAGAAAACCGACACCAAATCTCTACACCTTCTATGGTCAACAACTTAAATCTGTTGAATCGCACTGTTATTTTGGCATACATATATCAAATACATTAAATTGGACAATACAAAGCAACTCAGTCACAAAAAAGCACAACAGACATTGGGAATTATTAGAAGAAATTTAAATAAATGCCCAACCCAAATCAAGTCCATAGCACTTGTCCGCCCTATACTTGAATATGCGTCAGCATCATGGGATCCACATTGCCTAAGAAATATCAAACTCATAGAAAGAACATAGAGACAAGCCGCCAGATTTTGTAAGAACAACTATTCTAGAGAGCCAGGAACGGTAACACAACTCCTAAAAGATCTCCAGTGGGACACCCTCCAATCAAGAAGAAAAACCCAAAGACTTAGCATATTATATAAAATGGAACATAACCTCATAGATATCACACTAGATCAATACATCAAACGCAAAACCAGATGCTCACGTAAACATAATAAACAGTTAGTACAAATCAGACACTCGACAAACATATTTGGAAACAGCTTTTTCCCAGTCACAATAAAAGAGTGGAATTCTCTACCTCCAAGCATTGTATCAAGTACATCACTGAATTAATTCCAGATTAGTCTAGCCCAACATGTAAAAAATTAATCGATAAGAGCCACCATGCGCACTGGCGTGATGTGTCCATAGGACATTTTGCCAGTCAAAATACAGATACAGACTCGGCGTTGACGTAGGAGGGATTATGCAGTGAGTTGGCCGGTTCTATCACGCATAGAGCAGTTGGTGATGTGCTGTTGCCAAGAAATACGTAATAGACGACGCTGGCAGCGCATATCGAACACGTCGAGGCGACAGCGATCTGCGAGAGTTGTTGCCCAGGATTCAGCGCCATACAGAAGAACGGAAAGAATCAGTGCACGGTACACATTTATGTTGGGTTAGATGCTGATGCGTCGTTTGCGGAAAAGAGGGTTCGATAGGTGGCACATGGCAAAGGCAGCTTTGGAGATGCGGGGTGTAATGTCTTTGGCTGATGACCTATTATTTGTTATAACATATCCAAAATAGGTGAACGAGTCCTATTTTGTCAAACAATGCCTTTTAAGATTACATTGGCTTTCATCAAAATGAATTGTTTTGTTTTATAATTGTGTCACCCATTGTCTTTATTGCTGGCAAACATCAGTCATTTTGGCAATTTATTTGGGGCAAGAACTGAATTCCTGGTCAAATTATTCCCACACCCTGTAAAGTTGGTAGTGCAGTTGTTTGTTTTATAAACAGGAAATATGATAACACTGTAACTCTATTTTAGCATTGTTTTCGTTGTTTTCTGTTGTTTCCCTCATTGTCTTTGTAAGCCATTTTGGACCTCTCTGTAGGTGAACGGATTGCTTTCCTTGCCAAAACATTTACCCACCCTGTAAGGTCTCGTGTGACTATTTTGTAAAACAAATATAAAATAGATAATAATATAACCCTTTATGAAAATTACATTATATGTTTTGATGTTGTGGCGCCCATAGAAATTACTCGTGATTATTGTTAGTCACATTATAACTCATTATATTTTTGTTCATCGAATAAATTAAGAATATTATTTACATTTTTATTCAATTTTGATTAAATCTGGTTTTGTTTCATTGTCACTCCCATTGGCTTTACCTCTGGTCATTTTAAGCCAATTGATAATTAACAGGTATTGATTTCCTGGAAAAAACATTCCTCCACCCTGTAAAGTCTACAGTTTTGGTATGCACATGTATTAATAACATACAATTGTTACACTTCATCACAATTAAATAGGGTTTCTTTGCTACTGGTCCACCTATTGATATTACTTTTGGTTATACCGAGTTATTAAGCAAATGCCTGCGAGTGCGGGTGTTGAATTGTTGGCAAAACCATTGCTCCAACCAATAATGTTGCGAGTTCCTGTTCTGACAAACAAAGTCATGTCAGGATAACACTTTTACTCTTTATGTAACTCAGTCGGCGGTGAATTCAATTACCGATCGTACCGCCCCGGCGACCAGACGGGATATACCACACAGTGTTGAAATATCGGCAGTGTCCGTGGAACAACGAAAGCTAAAAGAAAGGCTATACGGAACACCCTGGATGTCATCCGTAGATTTGCTAGTGCAATGCGACCCTACACATTCTGTACCGAAACGATCACGACGATATGTCAGCGAGACTATATAGCCTGCATCAGAAGTTGAATGTCTCCACGATCGCGCACAAATTTGTCGTGCCGTTCTTGAGATGATGAAGAAACGTCTCTTCAAACTGGCTACCCACGATGACACCGAACTCAGTATCTGCAACCGAACTGACCGCGCGAGTCACCGAACACTTCAGTCGCTAGTTTAGTGACCCTGCCATAAAAGAGCTGCCTGCTTTCTCAGGACGACCGTCATGACATGCAGACCCTATTACCGCCGAAGAGGTCAATCGAGCGATCGGCAAACTGAACACCGGACGTGCACGGGTGACCTGTTAGCAACCTGCTAGCACACAAGATCACCAGCGTCGTCTATTACGTATTTGGGTTGAAACACCGAACCGCTCGATCTAGACAAAAGTGTGCTAATATTGCTACGAAAGCTAGACAAACCGATAGGGCCACTAACGATTGTGTATGCGTCCTATAGTTTTTCTAACAGCAATCCGAAAGACACGGTCATTCACCGTTCTATCTGAGATTGCGTCGAATGTTGACGACTACCTGTCGCCGTCGCAATCGCGGACATAGGACGGCCAACGTAATCTTCGGTTACCGTTGACTATGTGCGAAAGCGCTGCGTCAGCTCGTGTCGATCGAATTTTTCCTCATCGATCTGAGTCGTGCTTTCGACACCATCCGTCGCGGACTTATTGCAAATATTCCTCGTTAAATTGGCTCTGCGGATGATCCGCTTCCTACTCGTTGCCACCTCGCTCGAGCCGCGCCTGCTTACAAGCGATTGTCACGCATTCGCGATTTGGATCAGCACGCAGCAAGTGGAGAGCCTCAGCCCAGTGTTATTCACTGAGTACTTGGAAGCGACACTTCGCGACCTTCGATCACGCCTCCCGATGCACCCACCAGATGACGCCACCGTGCAGCTGGACGTCGAGTACGCTGACGACACAGACGTCACCAGCTCGTCTCGTTCTTTCACGGACGAGATCTAGCGCATGGTGCTAGCGTGTTTGGCGGAGTGATCACTAAAGAATCAACGCGTCAAAATCCGAGTTTTTGTCAACACACGGGCCGTACCTAGGAAGAGTGGTGTATGACATGCATGCTTGGGTCACTCCTCGGTAAAGAAGACATCGCATGCCGAAACCGGCTAGCCAACATCGCTTTCCGTAAGCTGTGGACAGTGTGATTGAAGCTAGGATTCCATATGTACGGATGCGGCATGGGATGCGGCATGCGGCAAAACAATGAATTTAGTGCTCGGTGGAAATTAACATAAATAGTTCCAAACATGCATAGGCGGATGAGTTTTGTCGTGCGGATGCGGCTGCGGCAAATTGAATCGCCCCGTGTAGCGATTCAAATCGTATCCGCACACGAATCGGATAGGAAATTCCCAGTAGTGACGTCACTACAGAGGTATTCCCCATTCCGCTTGGATTTCCGCACGCGTTTCCGTACATATGGAATCGTAGCATCAGGCAATCACAGACACGTTGTTCTTTATGCCAGTGTTGACATACAATATGTGTGTAGGGATTAAGTCAGAGCTAGATCTGATGCGTACTAACTACGCCAGATCATCGGCCACACCGCATATCGAACGAGGCACTAGACCATCGTTGCCGATGTCGTCCCATCAGCGAAGCCGTCCAAACCGCGAGATCTAGTCTGTTCGGGCACGTGCTCTGTATGCCACCCGCTTCTCCCGCTCACCGTGCGATCGCCAGTTATGTTGTGGGATTCAGGCGTCACAACATTCAGGGTTCGACCGATGTCGACGCTCTGCGCGCACTCCACCGTAGACAGTGGCAAGAGCTGGACCGTGGTCTGATGACATGCTAATGTATCATTCAGGAATCCGACATGATAATGGATCATTCAGGAATCCGTTGTATATTTTGCTGAAATTGAGGCACCAAACGGTCTTCTTTAAGAGACAACATAAGGCAAATTTAAAGCGAGAACTGCATTCTAGTGTTCTGGCCGGTGTCATGTCGCCCGAATAATGTATCGCGCATACACAAACAGTCACACACACACACATACACACACACACGCACGCACGCACAAACACACACACACCACACTTACTTATTTAAAAATTGATGGAAAGCAAAGTTTGACAAAAGTCACGTGAACAATGACAACGTCTATGACGTAGGCAGACAGTGACATAGTGTAATCGTCTACACGCGGTAGCGTTGAAATTCAAACAAGTCATGTTCGCCAGTCGCTCTAAGTTCTTGCTAGTATGTCTACTGATGCCTCCTGCGAAGATCGAGAGTTGTCGCGGCGGGAGTAGGAAGGAGATCGTCGTTAAAAAGAAACGTAAAGTATTTCGTTTATCAGTTATTATCCAAGTTACCCACCGTTGCCCTGGGAAATAATGCATTCGTATATGTGGCCCCTGAGATCCACACTCTCGGACGAATTTCGAAATAAATTTAAATCTACGAACTACCACAATTGGCCCGCCAGATCGCAAACGAACGTACAGCCCAATACATGTAAAATGTACGGCAACGTGTGCCATTTTAAACCGTGATCCCAAAAATTCCCATCACTAAGGCAATATCCATCTTCTTGTGAGTGACCTAACTAATGTTGATTACTTACTGAGGTTAAAGCCAAATTGATGCTTAGTGTTGTTGATAATAATGTTTAACGTGGAATAATGATGTTTTGTATACGTCGCCATTTGCTAGATTCGAGGCAATTTGTACAATGAAGCTATTGAATATCGAAAGTGGCTATTGGACTTTGATGCCTACGAGGAGGTATTATCAGAATGCACCGATTTTAACATATTAATATATAAAGCAGGTCTGCGTTATATAAATAACTGATTTATTAAAACGCTAACTTCGGGTCATTGTAAGTGCATCTTCTCCGAGGTGTCGACGTCCACTAGCCTCGCTCTCAGTTCATTCGCTTCCTTGGACCTCTGAGGTACCATTTGGCGATGTGTTTCAGAACAACGACAGTTATTTTGAGTTATTTAGTTTTTTTTTTTACTGGAGGGCCTTTCTCTTCCCTGAAGTGAGTGGCGATCAATTCACCGGTAGGTCGACACTATAAAAAGAATGGTAGTATATACATTTCTTTGGGGCGACGACGTGACTAAATGTTGCGACGGTTTTGACAAACTATTTTCGAGTGCCACTATGACGTGAACGTAAAAACGGCCAACGAGAAAAACGCCGGAGCTAACAACATCGTCAGACTGCAGATGTCCAAGAGACGCGACATGACCAAAGACATTGTGCTGGACATACGTCAGCAGCAAGCTAACGAACGAAACTAGTAAATAAATTATGTTTTGCTTGTTTCTTCTGATAATTAAAGGCAGGTTGCCTCATATTTTTATATAAAATAAATAATGTTTTTGAGACTAGAATATATATAATGAAGGTATATATATATATATATGTATATATATATATATTTTTTTATATTTATATTGTTCGCAATTATAAATTGTTTCTTCCACGAAATGTAAACAAAACGTTCATATAATAAACAATTGTGTTGGCAGTACAACGGACGACGTGTGGTTTAAACCTTAAAGATTTTTGATGTTCAGCGCTGTCGACATTCAAGACAACCAATTAAGCGAACATTCTGTTAATAATGACCACCCTGGTTGATTCCTAATAACGGAACCAACAAACTAAATTTAACTTGATTTTCAGAGACGTGGTGGTATTCGTAATCAGTGCTTATGTATATAATGTATATAATATAATATACATGCTGCATAAATGATAATTTCTCCTCTCCTTTCTAGGGTCGACACGTTTGATTCAATATGCTTCAAAGAAACCCCGTGCGTGACACTGCGGAGTTACGGCAAATCAAGGGATACTTTTGATCCTGGTCAGTGTATTACACATGACCCATGGAAATGCGAATATGTCAAAGTGAAGACTGCCCATTGGTAACATACGTACGCATTCAACAAATGGTTCGATTGCGATTCGAAACAAATTTGCCCATGAGTTGAGTATTTGGGCCGTGTACGTGACTCACCTGGTCCTTTCAGACTATTCGATGCTGTTATTAGTAGCATTGTTATTATTAGTTATGTTCGTCGACAACATAGATCGTGGTGCGCACTCGACAAACCAAGCGACAGTTTCAGTGTTGACAACTCGATGTGCACTCAACGAAGATAGGCGAGATTTTCAATGTCGAGAACACGTTTTGTATGTCTCAGTAAATACTATACGCAATCAGTCAGCAGTGTCAGTGTGCCTTTCTCCGAGCACATCTGCTATACTATCGGTAATAAATCTGTCGGGTTGTCTGTCTTTATACCAAATACCTGCCAACACGTCTGTGACACAGTGTTCTGTTATCGTATCTAAACATTGGACAGGGACATACATCATCATAGATTAAGCTGTCATTCTCCCAAAAAATGTACGGTAACATGTTCTTAATTAAGTATAATTTGAACGGTTTTTAATTAGTAGTCTACTATTTTTTCTGTAGAGCATTTCATTTTCATGTGCCAAATGGAAACGTTTCGCGAGAATGGCCCGTATCATTAAAATGAACAATTATTGAGGTAATGGTACATATCTTAAACATTATATTGGTGAGGAAGCCAATGGAAAGCAATCACATACGCCAATGAGTGAGAAAACCGCAGACACTTAGTCACAATCCTTTCTATGCAATTGTGTTGATATCCTTCAGGGCCATATTGTGAAATAGGAAATTAGGTCTACTAGTAACAAGTGCAGCAGTATTTAACAAGATTTAACAAGATTGCCACCCAGAGAATTAACTCTAGATGGCAGGTGGACAAGGGGGCCTTTTTGGCTTATCGAGAATCCAATCCCTTTTATCTACGTGTATCCCGCCCTTCTGAGGTACGTGTCAATTTGATTTTTATACATATTCACGCTACTAGCACCCACATAATCAGCCGATAATCTGTTCCATTCATTTACAGTCCTTTGTGAAAATGAGAACTTTCTTAAATCTAATCTACACTGTTCCTTTACTAATGTAACTTCGTGTCCTCTAGTCTTTCTATCTTTCTTAACTGAGAAAAAAAAATTATATTAATATTTTCATAACCGTTCAATATTTTAAATACTTCTATCTGATCTCCTCTCTATCTCCTGGTCTCTAATGTTGTTAAGCCACATTCTTTTAGTGGTTTTTCTTAATTAAGATCCCTCAGTTTTGGTATCATTTTAGTCGCTCTCCCCTGTACTCTTTCTAGCATATCTATGTCTTTCTTGCGATATGGCCTCCACGCTTGCATACAATATTCTAAATGTGGCCTCACTGTTGTTTTGTACAGCAGTAGTATTAGTTATTTTTCCTTGTACGCTACATTTCGCCTAATTAATCCAAAGATTTGATTCCCTTTGAAGCTGCAATTCCGCACTGCTCTAAAACCTTCATATCATTACTAATGGTTAACACTGAGTCCTTTTCTTACTTAGTACAGTACCCCCATTATATATTGTACATCTTCGTACCCATATCCTGTGTGGAAGCATTTACGTTTCCCAAAATTGAACAACATCTGCCATTTTAAGACCATTTTATCAACCGAGCGCCGACCTGTAAAGATCATTTACAAGATGATCTTGACAGGTCGGCGCTCGGCCGACCAGTTTCTCAAGGTTGTTCCTAGAGTTAACCTGGAACGGTACGGCCGACGCGCATTTTCATGAGCAGGTCCTACTCTTTGGAACTCTCTTCCACTAGAGCTAAGAAGCCAACGCGACTCTGGACGTTTTAGGAGAAACTTGAAAACATTTCTCTTTAATCAGGCTTTTTCGTAATATATTGTATTTTTAAATACATTTATGTACATCTTAATGTTATATATGGTCCACATCATAATGGAAATGTTTAGTTGTGTTAGCATATGTAACCCATGTATTGTAATATTATAACGACAACGTAATGTATTCTTACATCATGTTTTAGTTTGTAAACACCCCTAAATCTGCTTTGTAGAGATATGTGGTGTATAAATAAATTTGATTTGATTTAAATGCTGTCTATCTCCATCACGTTTAGTCCTTCTAAACACTTTTGTATCATCGGCAAATGTCAACACCTTGCATGTTATATCATCGTCCAAATAGTTGATATATATTAAGAATAGTATAGGTCCCAATACTGATCCCTGTGGTACCCCACTCAAATCCGATTGCCAATTTGAAGCCTCCCCATCAACTACTACCTGTTGTCTTCTGTCAATTAGCCATTTTTCTATCCAGTTAATTAGTCCATCCCCTATGTCATGGTCCTTTAGTTTAAGCAGTATTTTTTTATGTGGCACTTTGTCGAAAGCTTTCTGAAAATCTAAGTAGATAATATCTACTGGAGATCCCTCGTCTACCCTCATGGTGATGTCTTCCAAAAAACATATTTGTTAAGCATGATCTTGCTTTTAGAAACCCATGTTGAGATGGGTTTATGAAGTTATGTTTAACAAGAAAATCCACCATGTGATCATTAAGTAGCCTTCCTAATGATTTGCAAATCACCGAAGTTAAACTCACTGGTCTGTAGTTCTCTGACTTGTTTCTCAAACCCTTTTTAAATAACAGTAAAATGTTTGCTTCTTTCCATTCTAAAGCATACACTTAATGACAAGTTAAAAACTGTTACAAGCGGTATGGTAATTTGTTCTATAATTTACAATAGTAGTTTGTGTGGAATCCCATCCACTGCCGGTGATTTATTATCCTTCATTGCCCTTATTTTCTTAGCTACCATTTCCTGGGTTACAATTAACTGTTGTAAATAGTCTGATTCTGCCCCCCTTGAACTTAGACACTGGTACTGGCAGTGAACTAATATCTCCCCTGGTAAACACCGAACTAATGTACTCATTTAAGTCTTCTGCCATTAAGAATCCCCCTGATATTATATTTCCAGCACTATCTTCAAGAGGACCGACCTTATCCTGAACGTTCTGTTTGCTCCGAACATATGCATAAAACTCTTACTGTCATGTTTGATATTACAAGCTAATTTGTGTTCATAGCTTCTCTTTGAATCTCTAATTTCAGTTGTAACTTGGTTCAGTGCTTCTTTATAAAAGTTGTAGTCTTTATCATTTCCATTGCTTTTACATGACTTCCACATGATTTGTTTGTACTTATTTTTTTCTAATGGCTTCTTTCAATAAATGTTTCTTAACAAACTTATCGACGATGCACTCAATTTCACTCCTTAAGATATTCCAGCATTACGTTGCTGTCTTATTCTTAAGAGTTTATCCCTGTCTATCTTTGTTACTATTTCCTCATGTCCTTATATCTTCCTTTGTCGAAGTTTCTCCTGTACTGATTTTTATTATTCCTTTCTAATTTTACTTTGATGGTAAAATGTATCTGGTTGTGATCACTACTTCCCAGTGACTCAAATAATTTGACAGTGTCAACTAATTCATTCTGTGAGGACACAATTGTGTCTAACTCATTCTCACTCCTGGTTGGCTCTAGCACATGTTGAGAAAGGAAATTGTCTTGTACTAAAACTAAAAACTTGTGGTCCTCACTCCCCGTACTCTGCACATATTTCCATTCTATATGGCCATGGTTAAAATATCCCATAATAATAGTCTCGTTTGCTAACTTCCCTTATTTGTACTTTCTCATTCTCTTGTGTTTATGTTTGGACTTATATAAACTAGCCCAACTGTTAACGTCGAGTTTCCTGTAAGTATGTTACCCCAAACAGCTTCTTCGCAATCTACATATCGTTACCCCACAATTCAGATATACCTATTATGTGAGGGTCAGTATATCGTCTACAATATGTTTAGTTCACTTATTGTATTTACTATGCTCTTTGCATTTAAACAAACGCATTTATATCCAGCTTCAAAACAGTTTTCCAGGCTATTCTTTGCTGATTTATTTGTGCTATCTTTATCTATGCCTCCAATTTCAGGCTTCTTTGTGAATCCCCCCTGCGCATATAGTTTAAATAAATGCATCCTGTCCCACTATCAACAGATCGCAGCAGGTTCTCTGAAAAAGCTGCTGCCCCCTTTCCGTTTAGATGGAGGACATCTCTCATGTACATAGATTCCCTCCCAACAAAGTGTCCCCTTAAATCTATGAATCCCCCTTTCTTCACACATCTGCTCAACTAGTGCATTGATTGCCATCCTCTTGCAGTTTCTATATGTTTGCCCCCTTCATCCCATTACTGACAATATTCGTGAGAGAAAAATCTGTTCTACCCTAATCTGCTTTAACTTCCTGACTAACTGTCTGTATTTCTGGACTATTCCGGTTGTCTCCTCCCTCTCTGCATTATTTGTCCCTACTAGTACTAGAATGGTCCCTCCATTCCCAGGACCCGTCACTTTCTCTACCTTTTCTGTTATGCTCTATCTTGGCCCCTGTTAAGCAAACTACTATGTATTTTCCTTTACTAAGCGTCGTGTCTGTCTTTCTCATTAAAGAGTCACCCATGAATATTCTCGCTGTTCTCCTCACCCCTGCAATCACTGCCTCAGAGTAGCCCCTTCGTTGGTTTCCGTCCGTCTCGTTGCTGCCATGTTTCCCTGTCACTCATGTCTTCTTCTCCCCTGTTGTCACTTTCCCTCCTGTCACCTTCTTCTTTGTCCCTTTTCCTTCTGTCTCCTTCCGTCCTGTCAATGTTGTTTTCCTCCCCCTTCAACGGTCTCCTTGCCTTCTCTCTCCTTACCATCAGCCTCCTTGTCTCTGTTCTCACTGATCTCTCTAGTCTCACCATCTGGATGGACCTTGTCCAAGTCGCCCTTTCCTGTCATCATCAACTTCTTCAGCTCGTCTACTTCCGCCAGTAAACACTTCAACCTCTTACAAGCTCGACACTCAATGTAAAAATCCTCCATCTGCACCTCCTTCCATGAATTTTCACACCCCGACTTTGCAAAATCGACCCAATTATCGCATTTTGATCATGTCAGGTGTCTACTAACCTTGATTTGCCGTTTGCACGGCACCATGGTTTTGAGTAGTTTTACAGTTTATCAAAGGTAGAAATTAAGATATTAAAACTAAAATAGTCTAGAAAGACTTGTTTCTGTACAACAGCACAGTTTATATTACAGCCGATTTTAATTACACAGCTGACAATCTACCCTATCACAAACGCTAACGTTACCGGTAGTGACCTAATTTAAATACAATCAATTATTTTACGGTAGACTGAAATTTCTGCACCAGTGACAACAATGATCCGAGCCCAAACTTGCTTAATTTTCACAACAATGCTACCTAATCAAAGTATCTAGCAGGTGCTGGCTTACTCAAATTTTACAATATGTAAGTAGTTTCATGTTTGTTACTTTATCTCCTATATATTCTACCGTGTTTCTATGACTAACATTCGTCGAGTATTTTTTTACCTGTTTAAGCTATAACGTGTTAAATGTCATGTAACTATTTAATAATCTGCCATATATAATATACAAGTTATATGGCATTGTGTGTATTCCAAGATGGAATTTCAATGGAACAGATTTCAAACGAGTTATAAATTCCAGAGGACAAATTGTAAGAAAATTGTCTGAGCCATAACGTCTTAGCCATAACGAATAATACGTTATGGCTAAGACAGCTTGCGTTATGGCTAAGACTACTTGATGATCAAACAAACAAGTAGATTTTATAACTTTGTGCAAGCCAACAATTATAGAGTTTAAAAAGCTACTCCAATTATTATATATATATATATATAGTCGCCGGAACCGGGGAGGATTTGGGAGTCCCAGCCCCCTCATATTTTTGGTGGGGGCTGGAGATAGGGTTAGCCCCCCAATATCTAGGAAAGAGGATGTATTTTTAGTGCAATTGAAGGTTTTTGAAGAGCCTCTTAGTGGGATTTTAGCAAGCCTCACGAGGGGTGTAGTTCGAGGTTTTTAGACAGGCCTCAAAGTGTTTTTGTGCAGTTGGAGATTTTTGGTTAGTTTCTAGAGGTGAGCTTAAAGTATTTAAGAGCATCCAGCTCACCCAATATTAATTTCGATCCGGAGTAAATGATATATATATATTATATATATATTTAATATATATATATATACAGTATATATATATATGTGTGTGTGTGTAAATCCAGCTTAAAGCTGTATTTACATATACATATATATAATAGTATATGTATATGTGTGTGTGTAACTTAATATAATATATAGGTAGCAGCCTGCTGCAACGTGAATGATAATTTCTCCTCTCCTTCCTAGTGTCGACCCGTACACGTTTGATTCAATGTGCTTCAAAGAAACCCCGTGCGTGACACTGCGGAGTTACGGCAAACCAAAAGATAATTTTGATCATGGCCAGAATATTCCACAGGACACATGGAAATGCGAATATGTCAATGTAAAAACTGCCCATCAGGATCATACGTACACGTTAAAAAAATGGTTCGATTGCGATTCGAAACCAATTTTCCCATGGGTTGAGTGTTTGGGATGTGTACGTGACTCGCCTGGTACGTTCAGACTCTTCGATGCTGTTATTGGTAATATTATGGTGCGCACTCGACAAACCAAATGACAGTTTCAGTGTTAACAACACGGTGTGCACTCGACGAAGGTAGGCGACAGTTTCAATGTCGAGAACACGTTTTGTATGTATCAGTAAGTACTACACGAAATCAGTTAGCAGTGGCAGTGTGTCTTTCATCAAGCCCATCAGCTATGGTTTTGTTAATCAATCTGTCTTTATTGACGGGTTGTCTGACTTTATAACAATTACCTGCCAACACGTTTGCGACCCAGTATTCTGGTATAATATTTAAACATTGAACAGGAACGTACATCATCATATATTAAGCTGCCATTCTACCCAAAAAAATGTACAGTAACGCTAATGTAACATGTTCTTAATTAAGTATAATTCGAACGGTTTTTAGTTAGTAGCCTACTATTTTTGGTTGTAAAGCATTTCACTTTCATGTGCCAAACGAAAACGTTTCACTAGAATGGCCCGTATCATTAAAATGAACAATTATTGAGGTAATGGTACATATTTTAAAAATACTATTGGATAGGAAGCCAATGGAAAGCAATCGTATGCACCAATGAGTGACACCAACTCGCAACCCTTGGTATGCAATTGTTTTGATATCCTTAAAGGAAATAATGTAAAATAGGAAATTAGGTCTACTAGTGACAAGTGTAGCTGGATTTAATAATAAAGTTCTTAATATAATAATAATATTATAAACATGTTTTATGTAGTGTCAATATGAGATGTATGGATAGGTAATATTATTTTACTATCACGTAATGTAATATATATGTATAATTATTGTCAAGTTCCATTTATCGACAAACCACGATAAGAGGTCCTTTAAGACTCGCACCTCGTTTTCACTTTGGAGTCAAGTATCGCCTACATAAGGAATAGGATAGCTATTTTTCGTTTGGGGTATAATCACATGAATTAAACAAAACTGCTTTGCGAAGAAAAAATTGTACATCAAATAAAAATGAATGACAAATGATTATGGAATTGCACTAGACACTTTACCAAATCATCGGTAACAATTAGTGATCTAGAATTTGAAGGGAAAATATTCACGGTAGACTCGAGCAAAGCAAAAATCCTAAATTAATGTTTTCATGTCTATATTTATAGATCAGCCAGATCTACAGCACTTTCCACCAACCTTAGACATAAATGGAAACTTTACTTTGTACAGTTTAGCAATCTTTCCCTAAGAAGTGAGATACACTATAACATCTTAAACCAGATAACGCTAGTGGACCAGAAATAACTCAAAGTAATCCACAAACTAAATTTAAATAGTTTTATGTCAGCATTTATAGCTACGGTTATTGGCAGGGACATTGGCAGAAAATATAATAATTAACGGAAAATACCCAAACAATGTTTATATAGTGGCTAAGACACTGGCAGTGTCTAGTTCTAAACAAAGAGTTCAAATAAATCTGGCCTACCCTGTAGAACTTTCTAAGATTCAAGCCATTGCATCTATCGTATGTGGGGATCCCATGGTCTAGCGACTGTATTCAAAGCACCTATACAAGCATGCACAAGTGGATAAGGATTTAACTGAACATTTGAAAGCTATCAGGAAAAAACCCAGAAAATTCAATTTGCTACAAATTAGGAGACTGCGTTCAGGTAGCCCAGAAAGTCAGATGATGTCTACCCATCTACTATTTACTTTAACCCACTAGACCTCTCAGGAGTAGACTACTAGCACCCACACAATCAGTAGATAATCTGTTTCATTCATTTAGTCCTTTGTGGAAATGAGAACTTTCTTATATATAATCTACACTGCTCCTTTACCAATGTAACTTCATGTCCTCTAGTCTTTCTATCTTTCTTAACTGAGAAAAAATATGTCTATCAATATTTTCATAATCATTCAATATTTCAAACACTTCTATCTGATCTCCTCTTAATCTCCAAGGTTTCTAGTGTTGCTAAACCACATTCTTTTATGCGTTTTTCATAACTAAGATCCCTGTTTTAGTATCATTTTAGTCGCTCTCCTGTGTACTGTTTCTAGCATATATATAATGGGCAAGAACACAGTACTGGTACACAAAAATAGACATCAGACTTGAAAATTCAAATGCATAATTTTTATTCAAAATGCTTACATTCTGAAGGAAGATAACTGCTATCGAGGCCGGGATAGCTTTCCTCACGGTCAAGAGATGGTTCAAGTTCATCTCAAAGGTAGTGTGTAACATGGACACAAATTAAGGTCAATATGACCATGTCATCCTAATTAGACTTAACTTGAGAACCAGCAAGATTCATTTATTAGATATGCAGGTAATGTGTTCTATTCCATAAAGGTTTGGTGTTCTCCTAAGTAACGATACTAGATTTATCATGCTGCTCGAGGGCAGTAGGTAACATGGTAGATGGGAACCAGCCAGAAGCTAACGTAACCCAAGAGCCTTAAAGCTTAACTAAATTTCTGGCAACGTTATATCCTGCTGCACCATACAGAATAGGCTTAGTGTATGAAAAGGCAGTACGTAACATGGACATTTTTGTAAGATTTTTTGTAATACCTCCAGTTTTGACAAAAATATCAATCTTCTTCTGTGCCTGAACCAATTGAAATTAGAAGACTGTTGGGAGCAACAGAAAAAACTTCACCAATTGATGAAAAAAACTTCACCAGTTGTTACATTATTCCAGCAACACAAACACAAGTAGGTGGAGATCTTGAAACGCCATCTTAAATTTAGTAAAGGAAGAAAGAACTCGACACTTATCTTTATGAAACAATGTAATGTTTATTGTAAGGTACACAGGTCCTAGACCATTTGGCTGCATACAGGAATCAACAGAACTAAGTCTAGGGCTTTATAGTGACGATTTGATTTGTAGACTTACAAATAGGCTCCCCCAGTTGCCGGGCCATGTCTTGTCCAAGAATTGCATGAGTGTACTTGGTGGCCCGGAAAAGACCTTGCGATCTCACTTCAAACTACCGCAGTTCTGTATGCACGATCTGAAACAAGTTACTCCAGTGTTAATATACTATAATACGTCTAGCACTTGTAGGCATTGGTTAACGATACCATTGGGGCCGGCTTGCTGTGAATATGTATTGATGTATTTATGTTGTCGTCTATATGATATATGCAAATGAATAAAACTGAAATGCCTTTAAGTTGGCCTATTTCAATCTACACTTGTCTTGCATTGTTGCTTTGCATAGGAGGATGTATGTGACAGTGGCACGTACTATACTATTAGTAAGTATTTGTAAAAGTAAACTTGTAACGATCAGGCCTGAAGTAATAGTAATATGTAATACTAACAGTTACAAATATTGAAGTAATAGTAATAGGTTGAACCAAAATACAATGTAATAGTAATTGCTTCAAATATAATAGTAATAGGAAGGAAACTAAGTAATAGTAATATATTACATTACAATGTAATCGACCCCAGGCCTGGTAAGGATGCTGCTAAAATGAAGGTATATATGTTAAAATGAAGGCAGGATTGTGCATTACCATTGTGATTATCAATGATTAGTAAATTAACATTAACTAATATATGTTAAGTTAACAATAATGTAACAAGCAGTAGATGCCTACATAAAACAAACAGTAGACTGACTAGTGTAATTAAATAGCCTTAAATAAATATAATATAGTGTAATTAAAGTCTTAAATAACAAAATAAACAAACTCTAAACAAATACTGCATGAGAAAGTGGGATAACAACTAGGAAATGTGTCATCACAGCTGAGGAATATCGCTACATGGCTGGAGGTAACGAAGACCAAGAGCAAAGAGAGTTCGGGCGGTCCAGTGACAGTGATGACTGACGTACAGCGCCCGACATCGTCATCGGTAGGCAACGTACCGATGTCGTCCGCAAAAGGAGACGGAATGGTGTTCAAATTGTATCATTTAGATAAAATATCACATACAAGGCGTGGATAGTTTCTAATCAGTAATTTAGAATTATTCCTGAAAAAACAGGAAAGGCAAAATAACGAAAATGTCACTGTTGCATGCCATCCAGCAGTTAAGCAACACATGAACACGCAGATCGTCGGGGCCGAATTAAGTCCACACATTTATATATTTTTACAAAGAAATAATGGCTAGATGTTATCTAAACATAGTGAACAATGTTTTAAACTTTTTGACTACGTACGTAATTAGACCATTTAGCCGAGCGAGTGCGTAACATTTTCAAAAAATCGGACAACGAAAATGAAAAACGTGCCTGCAGAATTTCCGGCGTCCATGTTGTCGTAGATGGATTCCTTTGTCGTAAATGAGTTCGTGTTACATCCTGGTATTCATGATGTTGTATAAAGTTGAAGATTTTTCTTTTATTGGAACAAATTCCTTGGAAGTAGGTAACTGGTAAAAGGACATGATAGGAGGTAACTTTCGTTAGGTCTGCATCAAAAACTTGTTATTTATGCTTCAAGAAAAATAACTTCCCAAATCAATTAGTGCCAATGAGCGATCGTTTCACGACATGTCTGACATGTCCTACATTTTAACTTCATTGTTGTAGTGTTCCGAAGGGGTACGTCACGTAGAAGGACATGAAATAGTACGCACCTCCGCCAACTGACATTTTTTTTGCTGTTTAATAACAACTTGGGGTATTAAAATTATAACTACGTAGTTTAAAACACATGTGTTTTGGGGTTATTTTCCAATTAAGGTTTTCCCGTGTCCCAAATATGACGTAAAAATCAGGTCGATTTTGGGTGGACATCGTTCATACATAAAACTGGGTCCAGTAATGGGATATTTTTTGTGGATGTTATCTCTCTGGGATGTATAGTAAATATTTAATAAGTCAAAGATAACATTTTCTTTTATTGTACAATATTTATTTCACTTATAATTAATGCACCACAAGTGTGTACCAGTACTGTATTCTTGCGGTATGACCTCCACGCTTGTATACAATAATCTAAATGGGGCCTCACTATTGTTTTGTACAGTATTATTACTATTATTAGTTCTGTTTCCTTATATTTTTCGCCTAAATTATCCAAGGATTTGAATTCCCTTTGAAGCTGCTCTAAAACCTTCATATCAGAACTAATGGTTAAGTCCTATTCTTTTACAGTAGTACTTAGTACAGTACCCCCCATTGCATATTCTACATTTTCGTTCCCATGTTCTGTGTGGAGGTATTGACAATGTACAACGCGACCGAGAAATTACGTCATCGGTATTCAACCGAGAAATTACGTCTTCGGTACGTAGCTGTGACGCAAGTCCGCGCGGAGAACAATTGAGTGTCAGTTTCAAATGTCTTGAAGGAGCCGTAACAGAAACGATCTGACAATACGTTCTATGACTAAGTACACAAAACGCATCTGAAAGTCGACTGAAACAATGTTCGCCATCTGCTTCAGTTTCGTGGGAGTCTGGCTCATTCTGCTTCCCGAAGAGGTCAAGTGTTGTAACCGACAACTGGCAGAAAATCGAAAGAAAAGTAAAGTACTATTGATTGCTTTATTAGAGAGTATTTGCAAATGCCCAGGGGACAATTTCACTAACATATTAAGTTCTTAAGGAAAATCCATCCTAGAACAGAATCTGACGGAAAAATCAAGGAGTATTTTCAAAATGAGTTTCATTAACGTTATCGTTAAATTATTCTTAGGTTAAGGCAAAGAGCGATATTTCAATCATGATAATTGATAATCTACACAGTTGGCAAAAGACATTGAACAGTTGCCAAAATGTATTTGAAAATACGGCCCAACAATCACGTATCAAAAACATATGACTTTGTGTTCACTGTGCGAAGAATTAAAACGAAATCTTACAGAAGGCGCCGACATATCACAGAGGACAATATTTCCACGTCACAACGGGTCACGACGGATGCCAACGTCACATAAACAAATCAAGCTTTAGCAAACTATTAATCGCTAACATTTGGAATATTTATTTGGCTGTGAACAACTGGTTCTCTGAGTGAAAGTGGACCCAAATAAAACGCAGTTAGTAAAATCTAGCTGTTTATGATAGTTAAAGAGTGGCGTAATGTCGTCTTAGAAATTGGCACTTTTAGGACCATTTTTAAGGACCGTGTCCAAGGTGAGGATGAATTATTAGTGAAACCGACGCAGTTTTTCATTTTCACTTCTAGGTAAGGAGAACACTCTATTTTGTGGAACGAAATCGGGCTTAAGAACACTTAAGAATGTTAGTGAAACAGTACCCTGATTTCGGTTCACTTCCCATCTAGATCGCGCTGCGTGTAATGGCTAATGCGTCTTCGTTTCCTGTGACGTTGTGTTTATGCATGTCGATCGGTTAGATAAACACTGACCTAGCTTTCTCAATCGGAACGTTGATTCGCTAACTCGTCTACGTTCAAATCAAGATTATCGCACGTAACGCGACTAATTGGGCTATAGCAGTTCCGCCGATTTAAAATTGCGAATAAAATTGCAAATTGCAACTTCACTCATAGCAACTGTTCAAACAATTTGTTTCCACAAATAAGATTAAGAAAGTAAATTATAAGTAAATGGTATAGATACAGTATGTGAATATCCTGCATGATAAGACGTGTTTGTTCACATTTTCTGTTCAGATTATTTGTTAAAACGATTTGCCCATTTGCGAACGGCGAGATTTGGGACCACCTGTATATCTTTCACTAACATTATAATAATCACATAAGCATGGTTCCACCTTTGGAGGGTGGCTGTCACTAAAATCCACAAATAGTAGGCTCGGATAAAAAAAAACAGAACAGTGACAAGCACGACGGCGATAATCTTGGTCAAAACGGCAACAAACATTGGTGAAAACGGCAACAAATATTAGTCAAAGTAGAAGAAATAATCTAGACATTATCTTTAAAAACGTCTTAAATTTTAGACAACACATACCTGAAACTGCCACTGCTGTTTTTATTACTTCCGAGATCTTCGACGAATTCGCCGGTATATGTCATTTTCTGTCGCTAAAACTATCACAACAGCTCTTGTTAGCAGCATACTTGTTACTGCCATTCCCTTACATATAATCTCGCTAGCAATGACATTACAAAACTTCAACGCGTCCAACATTGTTTCGTAAGGGTAGTTACACGATTTCCTCGGGTTTTTTTTTCGCACAGTGCCACTTCTAAGCTCACTGCATTGGCTCCCTGTGCGATATCGCATTATTTTAAGGATCAGTACAATTACCTATCAAGCCCTTTCAACCAAACAACGTGCATACCTACATCCAATTGGCACCACAGTAAGAAAGCCCAGGCAGCTTCGGTCGGGTGTTTCAAACCCACTTCAATGAAGACGAACGCTGGAATTCGAGCCTTGTCGGTTGCCGCACTTATTTTGTGGTACTCCCTATCAGCATTACGTCAGTAAGAAATATAATTTAATTTCGCCGATATCTAAAAAAATATCTATTTTTAATAATGCATAGCCCTATTAGCTACTTAGCAAATCCTTTCATCTGTTGCCGATGTTGCCTTGTAAATTATTACGAGAACGGATAATCCGTTGATTTTGCTACGTCACACAGGATATTAGTAAGTCATTTGGTAATTATTTTTAAAATATTATCATTATCATATACAAGCGTAGTTCAGATATGTCTTATAGACCGAGTGTTGACCAGTGAAGCGTGCATTGGGGTCCGCACGATGGTTTTTGCATTTTTGTGACCTTCTTACCTTCTAGGTCAATAATGTGACGGGCGCCACCTAGACACCTTTCAGCGTTTTTGTATAATCCCATTAATATGCAAATTAATTATCGTCATTATATATATATATACTACATTTATGAATATATCGAATTGTAAACATCCAAACAATCAAAGTGTTGTGTCCAAACGCATGTTCTCAGGGTATCTGGGTATGGTTACGACTTACGTCAATAAACAAATACTAGTATGCACATTTGTCACACGAATATGCAAATTAGCTCTGACCAGTATAACCTCGCTACATTCGTTTGTATCACATCAATAGGCGAGCGGTAGGCACTACTTAACGGACCGACTTAAATGCTCCTCTCCCCATATAAACACCCAAATGATAATTTATTATCATTTGCAAATCCTAGATTCCCAGTTACAACGAGGCCTGTCGTAGAACAAGAATGACACCAAGGTCCAAGGCCAAACAACAAGTTCACCGTCAAATTATAATTTTTGGAAATTATGTGCTTTGCCTTTGGCTTTGGGTCTTATGCATGAACCGAGAAAATGAGCGTTGTCTCGGACTATTTACGAACGTCGGGACTTTGACGGGATAATCGCTATGCATGAACGCAGACAACTAGAAGTCTCGGACTTTCCGCGGGACGAAACGACACGATTTTTAGGCCCGCGATAACGCTGGCCTAAACGCAGTTGTCTCTGACTATTTCGTAATTAATAATGGCTGCCATTGGCGTTGTGTTTATGTGATCGGATGAGTTGATGAGAACATTTACTGCATTCTTGCGCCACAACAGCAACACAAATGTCCCAATGAATTCGTTAGTCGAACATAATCAAACCACTGTTCAGGTAAGTGAGGACTCAAAATAGTTATTATCGAACTTTACCGTGCATGTAGACTTGTAGTGTATGTAAATGTAACATTAACGACTAACGTGTATCCAATCAATAAACTTTATCAGAGATACCGGGTATCACTGGATCTTTCATTAACTACCTTGTTAGTCGGATATAGTCACTGGAAGTATGATAGTCCGACCAAAAGTTATCATGTTCGACGAAATATTAGGCACTACACAAACAGGATTTTTGGTCGACGCATTTTATTAGAACATCTATCAGAAAAGGTGGTAGGTCTACTACTTGTACCGCATCGCCGTCGAGGCAAATCGGTGATAGTGACGAAAGCATATAGTTCACCTTTTTTCCGACTGTCTACGTAATTGTACTTGACTTGAAATAGTCACGTAGGAAAGACAACGAACGGTCCCGTTTCATCTTTCAAACACGCCTATACTAGTATAGACCTTTCCATAAATATAATTTGTTGTCGTGGTTGCGAAGCGTGTTTCCGTCGTTGAACTATCGTATGTCACTCTAAACATCTTTTCTAACAACTTGTTTGCATTTCATCGGTGTAATATAACGGCTAGTTATTTAGAATATTGATAATTTATGCAAGTGTGCTTAGATTGTTTACAAAACAGCATGTCAAACCTAGCATTCGATTCGACCAGCAATACTGCAGGCTAGTCAGTGCCAGTGCAGTGTAGCTATAATTTTTTTTAACAAGGGCCAGTGCCATTTTTAATACGAGTAAATAATATTCGAATCACGATAAATTAAAATACGAATATTCAAGAGCAGGACGTACTACGCATTTTCGAGTAACCAATATTTTATTAGATATGTATTGTGAGGAAAACAATGTTTCCATAATTTATCAAACCAAGAATCCGGTAAGCCTACTTATGACCAGTTATGTATATTCAAGGAATTTCATTATACACAAATATAATTTATAAATGTTATTGAAACAAAAACAAATTGCCACATGTTTATAGCATTAATATTGTTTGTCATAACACCTGAGTTACTGGAATATTTACTAGCTCTGATAACACTGTCTGTAGTGCAGATCAAATTTCATGTCACTGTACAGTGTACCTTTTTCATGACATCTTGTCACACTACTCGAATATCAGGAGGGAGCTTTTTAGTGATGACAATTTTAAAATTAGGGATGCGGGATTTTGACCAGTGACAAAGGACATGTGACAATAACATGTAATTAAATGTAGACATATGCAATGCCATTCTCATCAAACCGCATTTTACAAAATTAAAAAAAAAACTGAACAACTTCAGTTATTGTTTAATTTTCAGGAATTCTGTGATGCAGATCTGCCCTTCATCAATCCAATGTCATGACCAATGGCTCCAGTCTAAAAAAAATCATCTTTCATCACCAACGTTGAAGGTATATACTAAAAAAAATATTTTCAGCAGAATACACAACCAATTGGTGTCTAATTAATGTGTTTAAATATGTTATTACTTGTGTTAAAAAAAATCCAAATGGTAACAATAGCATAGCTAATATGCAAATATTTCATTCTGACACTTTAGCATTGCAGTACAATATCTTCTGTCGTACGCTTGCAGTCAAATATATAAATGGTGCATACTAATTGTCTTATTGCCAAAACTGGGTTCACGTTACTTGCTATTGAAACAAAGGATAAGAGGTAGTTACATTCTGTCCATTTTGCATGCTATATTTCATTGATGATGCATCCTGGTTGCTTTAATTGTTCGAGCTATATTTTAGCTGTACCATTTCTGTGATTGCACCGTATTTCTTCATTTCACTATGCAGCCATTTTAAAAATAGAAAATGTTCTCCTTCAGAACTGGATACTCTGCATTTGGAGTCAGCCATTCTTTCTTCTTGTGTGCTTGATGAAGCCAATCTACTGGCAGTTGCCAATGAACCACTGTAGGAGGAAGGTGGATCACTGGATGTCATGGACCACTACCACTGTTTCCACAGCTGCTTGAGGGCTGTACCCCAGGGACGTCTTCAGATACAGCATTTAACACACCATGACCAGCATCTGGAACAATGTTGATGTAACCAAATAAAAACCGTGTGATTGGTAGATAATTAAAAAATAAATGAAGAAGTGTACTAGTATGCATTTAAAAATAACATAGATCTGGACTTCTATCAGATTTATTATTATTTATGTAAAGAGGTTAAATTATACTTTACTTTTAAAATGATCTAGCCTCTTTATTTTCTATATGAATTTATATAAATGTTGTAGTATGTGCTTTTTCATAGCAATAAACGTTATTCACAATAATGAAACATGAGGTTTAGTGAAATTACAAAACAATTGACACACCCATTCCTAATTTTCTGTAGTGACCATATGCGATGAGGCCACATACTGGTATCATTTGTCCCTCCCGATGTTTTTAACTACATACATGTTAAGTCTCCTGCATCCGCCGGGGGACTCCTGGAAATCCATCAAATCCCCCGATCTCCTGGAAAGGAGAACCAATCTCATGGATTTTCAGTGAAACCAAAATTATTTTGTTTCTATCTTATTTTCCGAACTCGGCATGGCCTAATTGGGTTTTATTTCCGGCTGACTCGACTATGTTTTTCTGGGTCAACAGAATGTGGTCAATACCTGTCAATACACTCAGTGTCAGTGCGTTAACTTAATTGCAATCGGTCAGACACCATTGCGTCCATGCAAGTGAATCTCATGAATAGGGACGTTGGACCAAGGCCGCTCGGACAACAAAGCGAAAAGGGGTTGTTTAAATCATGCGTTGACTAGACAACAACAACTGTTTAATTATAATCTTCTTGTGTTTTGCCTGTGGTTGATATTGCATATAAGCTTTAGACGAGCACAGTGAACCGCGCATGCGGCCGCGGGTTCCATATTTTCGCCCACCGTCAGCTTGCTGATCTTGTAAAACGAAATTAAATCCGTTTCACTCTATACTCAAATAATGTCAGTCGATCCATCTACACTATGTGCACGTTTTATTTAATCCATGTATATCTGTAACTGTTAGAATTGGAACACATTATAAATGAAAATATGTATTTTATAACATTAAATGCTCCACCAGCAAGGCCAAATGTCATAAATTGTAAACACGCATGCCTCCGTCACCCAGGCCATGGTAACAAACTTTGAAGCAAATACAATGCTACGTTCTGGTTCTTATACTTGTGAATATAGTATATGTTTGTAATAATGTAATAAAATATTTGTATTAAAAGAAGATGTATTTACTGCCTATATGCAAGGTTCTTTACACCATAAAAAATATATATCTAATGTATGAACACATTATGCCTAGAACATCAAATTAGTAAACTTTTTCTTCTTTCTACTATACCTATAAAGCCACGTACATTTTAATTTACATATAATTTATTTAATTATTTTTTGTCCACATATAATTTATTTAATGCAACACATTAAATACATATTAACATGCTGTTATGTGCCATTGATTTAAGAGCACCTGTGCAATGCATTTGGAAATAAAGCTGATCTGTGACTATTTTCATAACATGAAATACTCAAATTTATACACAATTCCATAATACCCTCCAATTTACAAAAAAATTCCTGATATTACAAGACCCTCCAATTTACGCATAAATCTCATTGGCATTTCTGAAACTTAACGTTTTATTATAACATGATTATTAATGTCTATGGAAATTATCCTTTTTTGCCATATTTTAATCCGATTTATGTATAAATGCCTGATTTTCCAAGATTCTCCGATTGATGTATAAATGCCCAATTTTCTGAGACCATCCGATTTACGTATAAATGCCCGATTTTTCGAGACCCTCTGATTTACGTATAAATCTCATCGATTGGCGTTTCTGAAACTTAACATGTATGTAACTAACACCTTTATTTTATAATTGTAATTATGATCTGTACCATATTAATCCCTCTTTATTCCCACAACTTTTCCTTGGGCTATAAAGTCTTTTCCATTTAACTGGATTTAATGGGAATACAATATGTAGACACATTATCACCCACATTCTTGAATATCTTAGTTTTGTAGATGACATGACTATTTCTCACTAGTGTGTTGCATATTACGATTTACCTAGAGTACATATTGCTGTTAATTATCAGCAGACTTTCTTGTTCAGGAGTGGGTGATGACGGGACAACCAGTGTTACTACAACACACACCCAATGTATGGGATCAGTGGATGTACACATCCAATACTGTTTCATTGCAAAATACAAACACCAGAAGGGGTTGAGACTCCCACACAACACTGAAATACCACTGCCACCAAGTGTACACTATATTGCTCTATCTGTAAAAGGCCTACTGAGATGCTATGGCAAATGTGACCACTAAAAGCACTCTACAGAGTTATTGTGGTGTCAACTGTTAAAGACCGCTCCCCTCCTCATGTAATTAAGGCCTGATCCCTGGGCGGAAGCGAGGAGTGGAAATACAGAGTTAAAATTGGAAAGCACTTGTTTGTGTGAGTCTCTGTATTAATCAATGTTTAGATACGATACAATTGAATACACTACATTGGCGACGAGTAAAAAATGAACACTCAGTTGAACGATATAACGAAACGAGAATGGCAGTAGTGCTGGAAATCGTAAGTATTCCGATGTTTGATACAAAAAGCGATCCGACCGAACTCGGAATAAAATGGACGCAGTGGCGTCGCAGTTTCGAACTGTACGTGACAGCGAAAGGGGTAACAGATATGAAACAGAAGCGGGCGATGCTGTTACATCATGCAGGATCAGAAGTCCAAGAGATTTTCTTCACGATGGAAGAGGTGGTTGGAGACGAAGACTACGAACACGCAATAACAACATTGACAACTTATTTCACGCCAAAAGTCAACATTCCTTTCGAAAGACACGTGTTCCGTCAAGCCAGACAGATAGACAATGAAACGACAAACCAGTTCGTAACAAGGCTAAAACAACTGACGAAAACATGTGAATTCGGATCCGAGGGAGACAACATGAATGATACGAGATCAACTTGTCGAATCGTGCAAATCGCATCGTTTGCGTCACAAACTATTGCGAGAGAGAGACCTGACATTACAAAAGGCTCAAGATATTGCTAGAGCAGAGGAAGCAGCAGATATGCATGCCAGAAAAATGGAGAAGGTAAATGTGCAGATGCCACAAGAAGTAAACAAAGTGTCATGCAGTGGTGGTTGCCATAGCAGCAGCAACGGCAACGGTACGAAGAAAGGGACCAGATCAAAATATCAAAGCAGGTCGAAATGTGGATATCAACATTCTACGTCATGCTACAAATGTGGGAAGCCTGATAATTTTGCCATAGATCCTCACTGCCCGGCAAAGAATGAAATATGTCGAAAATGCAATATGAAAGGACATTTTGCAGTGATGTGCAAAACGAAACAAAAGTGTGGAAGACACAGGGACACGAATAAAGCGGTAAACAAAGTTGCACAAAACACCGAGAGTGACGACGAGTACATATTCAGCGTGAATAGACAGAAGAAGAAGTACATAAAACAACCGGAAACTGTTGTAAAGATGAATGAGAGAGCAGTTCATTATCGATACAGGTGCGAGTGTAAATATCATAGACGAAAACACGTACCAAGAACTTGGTTGTCCAAACCTATCCAGAAAGAAGACAAAAGTGTTTGCATATGGAAGCAAGCATTAGATGTAAGAGGGAAGTTTATCGCCGAAATTGAAGTGGGACACAAATACACAGCTGCACCAGTGTTAGTTGTGCGTGGCGATTCAGGTAACATTCTGAGATACCAGACAGCAACGGAACTAGACCTAGTGAAGATCCAGACAGTGAATCAAGTAGGTGGTCAAACCGAAACAAGTTCCGAGGAAATATTCCGTAAATATCCAAAGCTGTTTGATGGAGTCGGGAAACTGAAAGACTATCAGTTGAATCAGCACATAAACGAGAATGTACAACCGAAGTACATCTACTTCGTTGCAACTAATGCGGTACCTCAAGCTTTGACAGCGCGAGAAATTGAACGGGAATCAGCAGCTGATCCAGAACTGAAATCAGTGAGACAATTCCTGAAAAGTGGTGACCCAAGAACGTGCCTCCAGGATTACAAGTGGGTAAAAAATGAACTTTCTGTCGTAGGGAAAATGGTCCTACGTCAAACACGAATAATGATACCCAAATCACTGAGGAAACGTGTCATAGAGTTGGCGCATAAGGGACATCAGGGAGTAGTAAAAACCAAGAGTAGACTACGCGAAAAAGTATGGTGGCCAGGAATTGATGTGGCCGTGGAACGAGCCATAAGATCATGTCATGCGTGTCAAGTTGTGACACCACAGTCAAAACCAGAACCTATGCACCGTACAAGACTACCAGATGGTCCATGGCAAGACTTGGCGCTTGATCTGATGGGACCGTTCCCAAATGGAGAACACGTATTTGTTGTGACTGATTACTACAGCAGATACCCGGAAGTCGCGTTACTGAAGTCTACTACGACAGACAAGCTTATCGGAAGTCTTGAAACGATGTTCGCGACGCACGGATTACCTATGTCCGTGACGACTGACAATGGGCCAATCTTAGTGTCAGCAGAGTTTGAAGAATTTCTTCATACCAATGGAGTCAAGCATCGTTCCGTGACTCCGCTATGGCCACAGGCTAATGGAGAAGTAGAGCGTGCCAACATAACTCTACTGAAGGCTATTAGAGCAGCACAAGTCGAAGGACGTGATTGGAGAAGAGAACTCAACACACATCCTCTCGCTTACAGAATCACGAATCACACAACTACAGATGTGAGTCCGGCTGAATTGTTGTTCCGGCGAAAAATTCGCACGAAACTACCTTCCTTCGAATCCAACAGCAACATGACAGATGAGGGTGTACGCGATCGTGGCACTAAATTGAAGATGAAAGGGAAAGAGTATTCGGATGACCGAAGAGGTGCACGGGAAAGTACCATTAAACCGGGTGACAAAGTTCTATTACAACAGAAGAAACAGAACAAACTGACCCCGGCATACGAACATGTGCCGTACACAGTTACGCGTAAACACGGTAACCAGGTAGTGATTGAATCACGTGATGGTGTGCAGTACAAGAGAAACTGTTCGCATGTGAAGAAGTATGTTCCCCCAGACAACTCCACGAGATGTTGAAACAGACAATGACACTGAGTCAGAGTATATTCCAGACTCTATTTCTGTTTCAAGTAATGAGTCATTGGTGAGACAAGATGATCAACCCGAGGCTGCCGATCATGCCAAACTGAACATTGGTGATCGTAGACAACCCCGTGAAAGAAGAGAACCCGAGGCTGCAGATCATGACAACCCGAACATCGGTGATCGTATGACAACCCCGTCAAGGAAGACCGCCCCAGTACCTGAATGACTTTATTTTAAAGTAATGAGTGGGAAGTGGAAATTCTGAGACTGATTGTGTTTACAGATTGATCGTAACGAAATGATGGACAATGATGATAATAACAAGTATCCTTTATTTGGTAAACATTATCCAGATCACGTAAGCATAATAATTACAAAAGAAGAACTGTTGACCAAATGGACGTTAGATATGAACGTTGAGAAAACATGTTTCCAGTTTGAATAAGGGAGGGATGTGGTATCAACTGTTAAAGACCGCTCCCCTCCTCATGTAATTAAGGCCTGATCCCTGGGCGGAAGCGAGGAGTGGAAATACAGAGTTAAAATTGGAAAGCACTTGTTTGTGTGAGTCTCTGTATTAATCAATGTTTAGATACGATACAATTGAATACACTACAGTTATGGTGTGTCACTGATCTTCAACTGTTACCTTAACTGATTTGCCAGAGTAATGCTAGGAACAAATGTATTGTTATTGAAACAAGACAAAAATAATTTAAGGTGATGTCAATTTTAATGCAAGATTACAGGACACTTACCCTCTGAACCATCCGCCATCTTGGTGTTGACGATGAGCCTCGCCAAGTTCTCATAGGGCACCTCAGGTAGAGGTTCTCCATGCCTCTGGTTTTTATTTGAGCCGTCTGTCAAACGGCTTGTTTCATGTCTTTTCACCCCACTGCCACTCACAGCATTCACTTTTTCGGCAATCATCTGCCAGATCACCTCTGTTTGTTAAGACTTAAAAGAGTAATTCCACTTCGAAAATAAAAAAACTTCCTTTAACAAAACAACAGTTTCCACAAGAATATTATAATACTACCACTGCATCATGGAAAATGACCCTGCAGAAACATGACACAAAGATAAAGACTTAGGCTTGATAATACTAAACAAATTTTGAGATACTATTTAAATTAAAGCAGTGTGTGCCAAAACGTCCAAAAAGGCGAATCCTATGCTAGTTATGGTCCACGGGGAGTGCAGTATGGCCACAAGAAGAGAAAGCACGACTGCATCATGAGAAATGACCCTATAGAAATATCACACAAAAGAAAGACTTCGGAGTAATAATAACAGACAGACTGGAAGTAACGGAGCAGTGCGCTGAGCCTAAACTAATGCTAAGCCATCCAAATTGCAAGAAGGCAAACTCTATGCTAGGTGCATCTACATGGTGAACACTGAGCCATGGAATATACGACGAAGGAGTGATGAACAGAGGACGACCAGAATGATACTGGAATTGAGTAATATGAACTTCTTTTAGAGATTGAAAGCATTTGACATCACTACTCGAGTCATTTGAGACAAGGTATACTGGTGGGATCAGAAATCGTGCGTCCTAATGTTTTATGCTGTTTTGATAAAAACTTGAACAAAAATTAATATTTCCGTATCAATGTAGCCATATTCTAAATCTTTAACACATGTGTTTTCAATGCTGTGAAAACAAACTGTTATAAAAATCGTTTTGACTGAAGTTCTTACGAAAGTAGACAGGCGGAACACAGATATCGTAATTTACTCGAAGACGCGTACGACTAGGCCAAAAATCGTGCGTCCTATCTGCGGTTTGTAAATTGCTCTTTGGTCAGAACGTATCACATGAACCACCGCAAGACCAGACAGTATATTAAAATAGGCTAACAGCGTGAAGAGATTTCAGTGACACGTATTTTGACCTGTCAAAATACTATGTATTCAACTCTATGACTGAGTGGAATAGAGAAATCATTTACGGAGGCAGCGCCATCGACAGCGGTTCATGTCATCATGATAATGTCAACCAACATTGCAGCAAAAAAGGACACACGGACAGATACCTCAGGAATAGGGAGAGGAATACGCGAGCCAATGTCTGACTCCCTTCTTTGTTATATCCACGATTACATTGTAAAACATGAGGATCAACGTAAAATCAGGGTAAATAATATGACACTTCTAAGCTCCGTGTTTACAACTCGAATCACACGAATGTTACCCGGATTGAAATAACGGGAGGCGCCTGCGCCTTTCGCAAAACTATTTGGGGTTTCCCGAGATCCCCTCATCTAACATTAGCCCAACACCAAACGTCAGGACAATCGCGTTAAAGTCTCTGACTTTATTGTCTCGGTCTAACGTCCGGTCCATGCATATCAACTTCGCGACGGCAGAAGTCCCGACGTTTATTGTCTCGGACAATGGCATTGTCTCAGACTATTAGTTGTCTCGGTTCATGCATAAGGCCAGGGGGCAAACGAATTACAGCTAGGGGTTTCATATCTACATTTTGATAACAAAATAGCCATGTCATATATTTTGGAAAGCTGTTGGGCCAATATTCCAGTAGAAATCAGCACATTTTTTAACCAAACCCGGACATTTTGGTTAAAAAGCCATTTTTTGTTTTAGCATGACCAGTAGTGTTTCCTGAACTTCCAGAAAAAAATCAACCCTGGGTAACCTCGATTTTTTCATGAACTATATACGTACCCTGTCAGTCATTTTTGTAACATTTTCTTTTTATTGGCTGTCCATACATAAATGCAAATGAGTTTTGGCGCACTGACTACTAAGAACAGATTCCATGCGCTACAACACTCAACCGACTTAGAAGAACAATGGCAGCTATTCCTTCATGCCGTAAAGGAGAGCGCGAATGTAGTGTTAGGAAGGAGAAGAGGGTCCAACAGAGAACAGTGGATTACTGGAGACTCGTGGAAACTGATTGATAAAAGGAAGGATATGAAGATCAAAAGAGATCAAGCAGCTAGAAACATCCAACAATGGAGATCATCAGATGAAGAATACAGGAAACTGGACAAAGAAGTAAAAAAGAGCTGTAGGACAGATCAGAGGAAATGGTTAGAAGAGAAAGGTAAAGAAGCACAAACAGCAGCAGAACGGAATGACTCGAAAACGCTGTATAGGATTGTGAGAGAGCAAACTAGCGCGAAAAGCAATTCCAACATACCAATAAAAGACAAAGATGGCAGAGGAACAAGCCACGAGGTGGATTGAACACTTCCGAGAAGTACTAAATCAACCAATACCAACCACACTCTTCAACTTCGAACAGGAACCAAACACAAACGAGCTTGATGTCATCACCAATGACATCACCAGGGCAGAAGTTTCCAAAGCCATCGATAGCCTCAAGAACAACAAGGCAGCGGGCCTTGATGAAGTATCGACCGAACTATTGAAACATGGCAAGGACGGGGTTGTAGACGAGTTAACCTACTTGTTCAATCTGATCTGGTCTGAGGAGGAAGTTCCTGATGATTGGAGACGAGGAGTGATCATGACGTTACCAAAGAAGGGGTGCCTGAGCGATTGCAATAACTGGCGAGGAATAACATTGATGTCAGTACCTGGAAAAGTGTTCTGCAGTGTGATCCTAAACCGGCTGAAGACAGCAGTTGACCAGCACCTCCGGGAGGAACAAGCTGGTTTTCGAAGAGGAAGGTCATGCTGTGAGCAGATCTTCACATTGCGAAACATCATCGAACAAAGCAGAGAGTTCCAGATACCTCTTTTAGTCAATTTCATTGACTTTAAGAAGGCTTTCGACAGTGTCCACAGAGATTCGTTATGGAAAATCCTGAAGCTATACGGCATACCAAGTAAATATATAGACATTTTCAAATCGCTATACCGAAACACCAACTGCTGCATCAAGACCAACGATGGCTACACAGATATGTTCGATATAGAGACAGGTGTACGGCAAGGTTGCATCCTGTCCCCTTTCCTCTTTGTTGTTGTTATCGGCTTCATCATGAGGAAAACGATGAAAGATCCGAACTTTGGTATTAAATGGATAAATAATAGGTTGACAGACCTTGACTTTGCCGATGATATTGCACTGCTCAGCCACACGCCGGAGATCCTACAAGAGATGACCAATACTTTAAACGAAAATGGAGAGATGGTTGGATTACGAATCAGCTATGGGAAGACAAAAACACTGTTAGCTGGTGATGGATCTGACCGCCACATTGTGATCGGTCAGGAAGAGTTGCAATGCGTCGAGAACTTCCCTTACCTCGGAAGCTACATCTCTAGGAAAGGCGACGCGGAAGTAGATGTATGAGCAAGGATAGGCAAGGCATCAGCAGTGTTCCAAAGACTACGTCCAATATGGTCCAGAAACATCACCAGAAAGGACATAAAACTACGTCTTTACATGTCAATCGTAATACCAATATATATGCCTGTGAAACGTCGATGAATACGGAGAGGATATAAAAAAAACTAGACATATTTCACTGACGATGTCTCCGGTTCATATTGGGCATATCGTGGAGAGAACACATCACCAATGATTAAGTGATGAGGAGGGCAGGCCTGGATAGCCTGCATTACATAGTTAAGTCTCGACGACGAAGACAGGACATATCCTACGCTTACCAAGAGAGAGAACTGCAAATGTAGCAATGGAATGGGTTCCTGAAGGTGGAAACAGAAGGAGAGGACGGCCGACTAAGACCTGGCGCAAGACGTTTAAAGAAGATCTGGCGGAAATGGAAATCACCTGGAATGAGGCCAAAGAAATTGTGAAAGACCGTAGTAGATGGAGAAAGCTCGTCGCCCGATGTTCCGAAAGGAACAGGAGGAACTAAGTCTAAGTAAGACTTCCACTGGCCAGCAAGTTAACGGTTGGGATATTTAATTGTGGTGATTGGTATTTTTTATATACATTAACTCGCTAATATAAGAAATCAAGTGTTTGCCACAAGATTATATCTTACAATTGTGTATCGAAAGCCAATGTTTTGAAATCCAAACACGAGCGATAATATCACATATATATTAATTTCACTAAAATCCATAGTCTTAATAATACAAACCGTTTTCGTAAACCCCCTCAAGACATATTACATAGTGGATTTATATTATAAATAAATAACAGCTATTGTATTAATTACTTGCTTACAGATTGTTAGAAAAGTTATAATAAATTTATGTACTGATTGTTCTGGATTATTATGCATTTATATGCTTGAGCGATTTGAAAATATGTGGTATGGAAAGCCACACATGACATTGTTCATAATTTTTTAGCTAAGGCATAACAGTAGATCTTGGTTGATTTATTAGTGAAAAATTCATAGTTAGTAAGATAGCATGTTAAATCCGAAATATATGTTTGAGTAATTATATTAAATAAAGTTAGCAACTGTTGTTGAACATATTACCCATAATAATAGTACACATAGTCAAATTATGAAGATTGCCTAGAATATAGTCATACATCTTTTTCAGGAACGGGTCACTGATATGGAGCAACGTGTCATTTGTTAAGAAGGTGGTGGTGGCTTATAATGGTTAAACTTTGAAAGAAAGGGATATATTCATTGGAATGAAAATCCACCAGAATATCACAGATCAGAAGTACGGAGACATCGTTCTCAGGAAGCCAGACCGAGTGAAAACATTCGCAGATATGAAGAAAACTATCAAACTGAAATATGGAAAAGAAGTGCACATGTCGTCGACGGAGCTGTACCAGAGACTATTGGCCAAGGCATATACTTCTGGACCACCAGATCGCAGTGTCTTCTCACATGAAACATAATAACGTGCTCTGAAGACATAATAACGTATCATTCAGGAATCGGACATGATAATGTATCATTCAGGAATCCGTTGTATATTTTGCTGAAATTGGGACTCCAAATGGTCTTGTTTAATAAAAAAAACATAAGGCAAACTTAAAGCGAGAACTGCATTCTAGTGTTCTCGCCGATGTCAATGCGCCCTAATAATGTAACGCACGCACACACACACACACACACACACACACACACTGACACACACACACACCACACTTACTTATTTAAACATTGTTGGAAAGCAAAGTTTGACAAAAGTCACGTGAACAATGACAACGTCAATGACATAGTGTAATCGTCTACACGCGGTAGGTTACATGCGGTAGCGTTCACATTCAACCAAGTCATGTTCGCCAGTCGCTCTAAGTTCTTGCTAGTATGTCTACTACTGCTTTCTGCGAAGGCCGAGAGTTGTCGCGGCGGGAATAGGAAGAAGATCGTCGTTAAAAAGAAACGTAAAGTATTTCGTTTACCACTTACTATCCAAGTTACCCAGCGTTGCCCGGGGAAATAAGGCATTCGTATATATGTGATCCCTGAGATCCACACTCTCGGACGAATTTCGAAATAAATTTAAATCTACGAACTACCACAATGGGCCCGCCAGATCGCAAACGAACTTACAGCCCCATATATGTAAAATGTACGGCAACGTGTGCCAATTTAAACCGTGACCCCCAAAATCCCAATCACTAAGGCGAATTTCGAAACAAATCTCAATCTGCAAATTATCGAAATGTGCCCTCTAGATCATATACGAAACGTCAGCCCCGTACATGCAAAATTAAATGAAATATGTGTCCACAGACTAACAAGCAGATATTTAAAGAACCTTATTGTCAATTGTAACAGAAATGTGCTTGTAGGTTTCCAAGATAAATGTGATATAGAAGGATATGTCACAACATCACATCGTGTCTTCTCAATAACGTTTCGAGCAGTGTGCCTACACCGTATTTTGAGCCACTTCCGACAATTATTCTATCAATTTCGCCCACTGTAAATAATGAATGTTTGCTCCAAAGTACAATGGTCGGCCTTTGAAGCAATTTAATCTGTGAATCGGATTTTCCTGATGTACTCCTTATCGTGGTGAAACCGTAAATCCTGTTTAAACTTTACGCTTCTCATAGTCCTAATGTGTGTCCGCATTGCAATTTGCAATATCCATCTTCTTGTGAATGACTGTTATGTTGATTATTTGCTGACGGTGAAAGCCAAATTGATGCTTAATGTTGTTGAAAATAATGTTTAATGTGGAATAATAGAAGTCAATTATGATGTTTTGTATACGTCGCCATTTGCTAAATTCGAGACAATTGGTACAATGAAGCTACTGAATACAGAAAGTGGCTTTTGGACCTTGATGCCTGCGAGGAGGTATTATTAGAATGCACCGATTTTAACATATTAATATATAAAACAGGTCTGCATTATATAAATAACTGATTTATTAAAACGCTAACTTCGGGTCATTGTAGGTGCATCTTCTCCGAGGTGTCGACGTCCACTAGCCTCGTTCTCAGTTCATTCGTTTCCTTGGACCTCTGAGGTACCATTTGGCGATGTGTTTCAGAACAACGATAGTTATTTTGAGTTATTTAGTTATGCGTTTGTTATATACGTGTTTTTACTGGAGGGTCTATCCCTTCTGTGAAACAATTGAGTGGCGGTCAATTCACCGGTAGGTCGACACTGTAAAAGAATGGTAGTCTATAGTTTTCTTTGGGGCGGCGACGTGGCTAAATGTTACCACGGTTTTGATAATCTATTTTAGAGTGCCACTATGACGTGGGCGTAAAAACGGCCAATGAGAAAAACGCCGGAACTAACAACATCGTCAGATTACAGATATCCAAGAGACGAGACATGATCTCAGACATTGTGTTGGACATACGTCATCACGATGCTAACGAACGAAACAAGTAAATATATTATGTTTTGCTTCTTTCTTCTGAAAATTAAAGGCAGGTTGTGTCCTCTTTTTATCTGAATAAATAATGTTTTTGAGACTAGAATATATATATAGTGAAGGTATATGTGTGTGTGTGTGTGTGTGTGTGTGTGTGTGTATGTGTATGTATATATGTATGTACATATATATATATACATATATATATATATAATTATAGTTTTTGCAATTATAAACTGTTTCCTCCACGAAATGTAAACAAAACGTTCATATTATAAACAATTGTGTTGGCAGTACAACGGACGCCGTCTGGTTTAAACCGTAAATATTTTGTTTATGTTCAGCGCGGTCGACATTCAAGACAACCACGTTAGGCAAACGTTCTGTTAATAATGACCACCCTGGTTGATTCCTAATAACGGAACCAACAAACTCCAACCCTTTATTAGATTAATTATTTTTAACTTTTCGAATTAAATAAATTCTTCTTGTTATAATGTTGTATCCAACAACCATGTATACGAAATAAATATTAATATACACTAACTTGATATGGTCGCAGTGATTTTGAATTGATTGTAGTTAGTAGTAATGTAGGTTAAGTACGTGGGACTCTATCCGTTTTCCGTCGGAGGAAGAGGAAAAGTAGTTCCGGTCCCACGTTAAAAGATATGGAAATACCCGGATGTTGACGTCATTTACTCTTCCTACAATCCGACGGATAACGGATTTGGACCCAAATCGTATATTGCTAAAAGGGATAAGTTGGACTTTGAAATAGGGCAAAACGTCAATTCGATTTATCGTAAAGGTATATGACGACTTTTTGACCTCGATGTACCATTTTTCCCAGATTTTTAGTCGTTCAAACCCCATGTTAAAACATAGCGAAATTTACCTATATTTATATATTTCGAGGGTTCGATTTTTCCCAAACGGCTTAAAAAACTGTCCTACCAATTTTTCCCATGTTAAAGCATAGGGAATTTTCTCCCTGTTAAAGCATAGGGGCTAAAACCCATGTTAAAGGATACGAAGGTTCCAATTTATCCCAAATTGTCCTCTGAAAGCTGTCCTACCAATTTTCTCCATGTTAAACGATAGAGGCTAAAGTCCATGTTAAAGCATAGGGAATATTCCACATGTTAAAGCATAGGGGCTAAAACCCGTACTCGAGACGTGTCTGGACATGTTTGTTTGTTGCGAGCGTGAGGGTACGCGCAGTAATTATGTACGTGATGTGAGTTGGTCCAGCAGGTAGTGATTTGGTTAGCCATCGTTTTGAGCTTTCGCGTATGTAATAGAATCCCACCATGTGACGTCATGGTACGCGCAGTAATTCTGTAAGCGAGGTGAGTTGGTCAAACAGGTAGTGATTCGGTTAGTCAACATTTTGAGCTTTCGCGTATGCAATGTAATCCCACCATATCATAATTAAACAATAAACTGCTAAGCGTATCATATGTCAAACATATTGGCTAGTTTTATTAGGTAGTGATTAAATTCGTGTCTTTTATAAAACCCGTACTGAAGACGTATCTAGACTTGTTTGTTTGTTACGCACAGGAACCGTACTGTGACTGGGCAATACCAGCGTTCGTGGGTATAAAAAAATCGTATTCGAGACGTGTCTGGACTTGTTTGTTTGTTGCGGGCGCGAACGCGCTCGCGTCGTGTATAACGTCAAAGCTATCATGGTCATTTGGTTAGCCATCCTTTGTAAGAACTTTATTAGTTCACCACACTACAGATATATCACGCTATAAGCAAACTAGTATGAACTGGTATGAACTGGTAATCAAGCCCAAGGCTCTATGTGCTGGAAAAACATCCGTGTATTTGAGTTACTTATCTGTTAAAACACTCAAACTGCCAGCTATTTATGTAGGATTTTGATCAAACACTTTGACCTGTAACATTATCTAACATACGACATTTGTACTTACCAGACTTTGTATTAACATCGATATAGTTAATACTCTTTTGTGAGAAGGAGCTTTCAAGCGCTTGCGTCCTGTGTAACGTCAAAGCTATCATGGTCATTTGGTTAGCCATCCTTTGTAAGAATTTTTTAGAAAATTCAATCACGACCTGTAGAGTGAAACATCGTTCACTACACTACAGTCATATCACGCTATAATCAAACTGGTATGAACTGGTATGAACTGGTAATCAAGCCCAAAGCTATATGTGTTGGAAGAACAGTCGGGTATTAATATATAACATTTATACTTACCAGTCGTATCTCACTTGAGCGTCGCTTAAAAACTGTTTAGAAGTGGTGTTCCCTGTTCAAGTCTCATATGTGTTTCGTCTGCATCTAGAGATCAACAGTATTGTTTCAACCTTTTATCAAGATATCATTCTTAATCCACACGTATGTATGTACGTAAAGAAGTAAACACAATCGTTGCGCTCTGTGTGATTCGCTATGCGCGAGACATGATGTCATCTTGGCGTCCTTGACACTAAAGTCGGCAAATCTCTTTTTCGAATCAGGCGCGTAACAAAGTGAAGCGTTACGATAGAACAGTACAGATGTACAGGAACATAATAACCTTCCAGATAGGATATACCAGTATTTATATAGTTTACCGTATTAAGGGTCAAGTGTACAAACTAACATTATATCGTTTTTTGATCTGTTTTCATACTGTAGTATTTAAATTCGTGCTTGATCGGTAAACCTTTCAAACAATATTCTATCATAGAAGCCCTAACCTGGCATCGGTAACCGAAAACGGACCCATAGAGATATGCGTTTTTGCCTATCAATGTATCTTATTACTTGCATACGTCGACTGCTTCCTGTATTATCAAATATGTGTTTGTCAATTTTTTTGGTACTATTTCGTCTCTGCCATCAACTCTGGCAAACTCCCATGTTAAAGGATAGGTAATTTTCTCCATGTTAGACCACAGGGGCTAAAATCCGTACTCGAGCCGTGTCTGGACATGTTTGTTTGTTGCGAGCGTGAGCGTGTGCACCCTGTATGATGTCATCAAACTGCTACGCGCAGTAATTTTGTGCGCGAGGTGAGTTGGTCAAACAGGTAGTGATTTGGTTAGACCTTGTTTTGAACTTGCGCATATGTAATGTAATTCCATCATTTGATCATCAACAGCGACGTCATTAAACTATAAACTGCTACGCGGAGTAATTGTGTGCGCGAGGTGAGTTGATCAAACAGGTAGTGCTTTGGTTAGCCATCGTTTTGAACTTGCGCACTTGAATATATTTCCATCATGTGACGTCATGGTCAGTGAGTGACGTCATGGTACGCGCAGTAATTTTGTGCGCGAGGTGAGTTGGTTATACAGGTAGTGCTTTGGGGTTATCGCGTGGCATCCCTCCTCTTTCAGGTAAATAGATGGGTTATCGCGTGGCATAATAGACACGAGTTGCACAAACGAAACACTAAACTTAGTCAAACAGGTTACACGAATTAAACTTAGACCAACTAGTGGGACAAACGAAACACTAAACTTAGCCGAACACGTGGTACGAATTGAACTTAGACCAACTAGTCGGACAAACGAAACACTGTACTTTGACCAACACGCTGCACGAATCAAACTATAGACACGAGTTGTGCAAACGAAACACTAAACTTAGCCGAACACGTGGTACGAATTGAACTTAGACCAAATAGTCGGACAAACATCTCAACTTTTTGAGTGAATTCGACGTGTTGTCGCGTAAGATTCCATCTTTTTGGAGCAAATTCGACGTGTTGTCGCGTAAGATGTCATCTTTTTGGAGCAAATTCGACGTGTTGTCGTGTAAGATTCCATCTTTTCGGAGCAAATTCTACGTGTTGTCGCATAAGATTCCATCTTTTTGAGCAAATTCGACGTGTTGTCGCGAAAGATTCCATCTTTTTGGAACAAATTCGACGTGTTGTCGCGTAAGATTCCATCTTTTTGAGTGAATTCGACGTGCTGTCGCGTGAGATTCCATCTTTTTGGATCAAATTCAACGTGTTGTCGCGTAAGATTCGATCTTTTTGGAGCAAATTCGACGTGTAGTCGCGTAAGATTCCATCTTTTTGAGTGAATTCGACGTGTTATCGCGTGTGATTCCATCTTTTTGGAGCAAATTCGACGAGTCGTCGCGTGACATTCCATCTTTTTGGAGCAAATTCGACGTGTTATTGCATAAGATTCCATCATTTTGAGTGATTTCGACGTGTTGTCGCGTGAGATTTAATCTTTTTGGAGCAAATTCGACGTGTTGTCGCGTTAGATTCCATCTTTATGGAGCAAATTCGACGTGTTGTTGCGTGAGATTCCATCTTTTTTTGCAAATTTGACGTGTTATCGCGTGAGATCCCATCTTTTTGAGTGAATTCGACGTGTTGTCGCATGAGATTCCATCTTTTTGAGTGAATTCGACGTGTTGTCGCGTGAGATTCCATCTTTTTTGAGCAAATTCGACGTGTTGTCGCGTGAGATTCCATCTTTTTCAGTGAATTCGACGTGTTGTCGCGTGAGATTCCATCTTTTTGGAGCAAATTCGACGTGTTGTCGCGTGAGATTCCATCTTTATGGAGCAAATTCGACGTGTTGTCGAGTGAGATTCCATGTTTTTGGAGGAAATTCGACGTGTTATCGCGTGAGATCCCATCTTTTTTGGAGCAATTTCGATGTGTTGTCGCGTGAGATTCCATCAATTTTACGGACTATACACACATACACAACACACACAACACACACACAACATAGACAACATACACAACACACACAATATACACAACACACACACACAACGCACACAACGCACACAACACACACAACATACACAACACACAATACACAAAACATACAATATACACAACACACACACACACACAACACACACGACATACACAACACACACACACACACACAACACACAATGCACACAAAATACACAACATACACAATACACACAACACACACAACATACACAACACAAACAACACACACAATACACACAACACACACAATACACACACACACACAACACACACAACACACACACAAAATAGACAACATACACAACACACA
>CM034534.1:59943049-60168947 GCA_020002185.1 Paraescarpia echinospica | reverse complement strand
GATTTTGGACAGCCAGACAACGCAAAATCCACCCAGCTCTGGCAGTCGTTGCAAACTAGGTGTCGTTTTGCCTTGAGTTGCCGCTTGCAAGGTGCCATATCAGAATTTATTTATGTTCAAAGTAGTTTTATGTAGTCTTTGAAAAGACTTTTCTGTGTACAATATACACCAGATTGTTTAGGTTATAGTTAGTTATATTTGTTAACACACAGTGACACACCGTGCCTTACCTAGTTACGATGTCGATGACAATGTATTCAAGTTAGGCTTAGATACAAGGTAGTCTTTACAAAGACTGTTTCCTGTGTACTATTATACACTTTAAAAGATTGTTATTTCAGGTTTTAATTACTCATCTAACTACACCGATTATCTCAAATAACGCTATTCTATTGTCGTTCACGGTACGCTAACTTCTCCAGTGACCTATTTTGTAAACAACGTTCCGATTACGTTAACGTCCTCAATTATCGCTCGCACATCGCCTACTTTTAATCTACCCTAGATTACTCCCTCTAGCTAACTTTTAACAAAAAATATTGCTTAATATATCTCTATAATTACGTTATGTATCCTATACGCTCAATAATATCACTTATCTTGATCAAATATCCTTATATTTTCCCAAGTTTGCTGCACCAAATTCAAATCAATTCACCACCGGAAGTCCCCCAAATAAGGAACATGCACGAATTTAAATACTACAGTATGAAAACAGATAAAAAAACGATCTAATGTTAGTTGACCCTTAATACGGTAAACTATATAAATACTGGTATATCCTATCTGGAAGGTTATTATGTTCCTGTACATCTGTATTGTTCTATCATAACGCTTCACTTTGTTACGCGCCTGATTCGAAAAAGAGATTTGCCGACTTTAGTGTCAAGGACGCCAAGATGACATCATGTCTCGCGCATAGCGAATCACACAGAGCGCAACGATTGTGTTTACTTCTTTACGCACATACATACGTGTGGATTAAGAATGATATCATGATTAAAGGTTGAAACAATACTGTTGATCTCTAGATGCAGACGAAACACAGATGAGACTTGAACAGGGAACACCACTTCTAAACAGTTTTTAAGCGACGCTCAAGTGAGATACGACTGGTAAGTATAAATGTTATATATTAATACCCGACTGTTCTTCCAACACATATAGCTTTGGGCTTGATTACCAGTTCATACCAGTTCATACCAGTTCATACCAGTTTGATTATAGCGTGATATGACTGTAGTGTAGTGAACGATGTTTCACTCTACAGGTCGTGATTGAATTTTCTAGTAAAGTTCTTACAAAGGATGGCTAACCAAATGACCATGATAGCTTTGACGTTACACAGGACGCAAGCGCTTGATAGCTCCTTCTCACAAAAGAGCATTATCTATTAACTGTATCGATGTTAATACAAAGTCTGGTAAGAACAAATGTCGTATGTTAGATAACGTTACAGGTCAAAGTGTTTGATCAAAATCCTACATAAATAGTTGACAGTTTGGGTGTTTTAACAGATAAGTAACTCAAATACACGGATGTTTATCCAGCACATAGAGCCTTGGGCTTGATTACCAGTTCATACCAGTTCATACCAGTTTGCTTATAGCGTGATATGTCTGTAGTGTGGTGAACTAATAAAGTTCTTACAAAGGATGGCTAACCAAATGACCATGATAGCTTTGACGTTATACACGACGCGAGCGCGTTCGCGCCCGCAACAAACAAACAAGTCCAGACACGTCTCGAATACGAATTTTTTTATACCCACGAACGCTGGTATTGCCCAGTCACAGTACGGTTCCTGTGCGTAACAAACAAACAAGTCCAGATACGTCTTGAGTACGGGTTTTATAAAAGACACGAATTTAATCACTACCTAATAAAACTAGCCAATATGTTTGACATATGATACGCGTAGCAGTTTATAGTTTAATTATGATATGGTTGGATTACATTGCATACGCGAAAGCTCAAAATGTTGACTAGCCAAATCACTACCTGTTTGACCAACTCACCTCGCTTACAGAATTACTGCGCGTACCATGACGTCACGTGGTGGGATTATATTACATACGCGAAAGCTCAAAACGATGGCTAACCAAATCACTACCTGCTGGACCAACTTACATCACGTACATAATTACTGCGCGTACCATGACGTCACTGTTGATGACGTCACATGATGGGATTATATTACATAGGGGAATGCTCAAAATGTTGACTAACCAAATCACTACCTGTTTGTCCAACTCACCTTGCTTACAGAATTACTGCGCGTACCATGACGTCATACAGGGTGCGCGCGCTCATGCTCGCAACAAACAAACATGTCCAGACACGTCTCGAGTACGGGTTTTAGCCCCTATGCTTTAACATGTGGAAAATTCCCTATGCTTTAACATGGACTTTAGCCCCTATCCTTTAACATGGAGAAAATTGGTAGGACAGCTTTCAGAGGACAATTTGGGATAAATCGGAACCTTCGTATCCGTTAACATGGGTTTTAGCCCCTATGCTTTAACATGGGAAAAATTGGTAGGACAGTTTTTTAAGCCGTTTGGGACAAATCAAACCCTCGAAAAATATAAATATAGGTAAATTTCGCTATGATTTAACATGGGGTTTGAACGGGTAAAATGGTACATCGAGGTCAAAAAGTCGTCATATACCTTTACGATAAATCGAATTGACGTTTTGCCCTATTTCAAAGTCCAACTTATCCCTTTTAAATCTATACGATTTGGGTCCAAATCCGTTATTCGTCGGAGTGAAGGAAGAGTAAATGACGTCAACATCCGGGTATTTCCATATCTTTTAACATGGGACCGGAACTACTTTTCCTCTTCCTCCGACGGAAAACGGATAGCGTCCCACGTACTTAACCTACATTACTACTGTAGTTTTTTTTCAAATATGGCAATAGACCAACAAAAAAGTATAAAACTGGAACGTTTCCTCAGGGCAACAACGTTTAATTTTAAGAGACGTGGTGGTATTCGTAATCATGCTTATACATATATATATATATATATATTTATGTATATGTGTATATATATATATGTGTGTGTGTGTGTGTGTGTGTGTGTGTGTGTGTGTGTGTGTGTGTGTGTGTGTGTGTGTGTGTGTGTGTGTGTGTGTGTGTGTGTGTGTGTGTGTATAAGCACTGATTACGAATATTTTTTATATGTAGATATATATATATATATAATATTGCTTGCTAATATGTGTTACTTCAACTGGAATAGTAACTCACAACGAATGTTCGCAAAACGACAAGTTACACAACAATGTTACGACAGATAGAAACGTGCCGTGACTGATATCATAATAATAATTACAGGCCTATTTCTGTCTTGCCTGTATTTTCAAAGGTTTTTGAAAGATTAATGTACAATAGATTAATGAATTACATAATGAAACATAACATCTTGTCTAATTCCCAATTTGGATTTAGGAAAGGATATTCTACTGATATGGCTATTTCACTGCTAATTGACAAAATTAGTAAGGCAATTGATGCCAAAGAGCACGTAATTGGGTTATTTCTGGATTTAGCCAAAGCCTTTGATACCGTTAATCATAATATATTATTGAGAAAATTAACACATTATGGAATCAGAGGAAATATACTTCAATGGATTCGTAACTTTTTAAGTAACAGACAACAACGAGTAAAATTCTATGGAACAAAATCTTCCTTTAAAAACATAACATGTGGTGTTCCGCAGGGTTCAATTCTGGGACCTTTACTCTTTCTTATCTATATAAATGATTTATCTACTTTATCTGACTCAACGTTTACCATTATGTTTGCTGATGACACGAGCATCTTTATACAAGGCAACAATATAGATGAAATGGAAAATGTTTTGAACTCTGAAATAAAAAAACTATCTTTATGGCTTAACATTAATAAACTTTCTTTGAATATACAGAAAACTCACACAGTGACCTTTAGTAATACGATCAGTATAAGAGAGAGGTGTAATAACATTTGCATAGACGGCATACAAATTAACACTGTACATGAGATAAAGTTTTTGGGTTTGCTTATAAATAATACATTGAATTGGAGCACACACATTAAATATATATCAAATAAAATGTCTAAGAATATTGGTATTATAAAAAAGGTGACAAAAAAATTAGATAACAAATCATTGTTAAACCTGTATTACATGTTTATATACCCATATATTACTTATTGTAATGTCGTCTGGGGAAGGGCCCCGAATATATACCTTACTAAAATTCATTTACTCCAAAAACGAGTTTTGGGTGTAATAAGTCATGTAGGATTTATTGAACATACGCAGCCTTTATTTACATCTTATCAAATAATGAATATTTATGACGTAAATAAATATTTATGCTGTATTCTAATGTACAAGCATAATAGGGGTATGTTGCCAGATATATATCATGATGTATTTGTCCTGCAAATATCCACACATAAATATAATACAAGACAGGAAGTAACATATAAAATACCATTCTGCAAGACTAATTGTAGACAACTGTCTTTGGCTTATGTTGGTCCTAAAATCTGGAATACATTTATTACAAATAACTATTTACAATATTGTACATCTATTCATATGTTCAAACAAAGGACCAAGCGTCTAATTCTAGCAAACATATGCTAAATGCTGCTTTAATGTAATTTTGTCATGTTAAGATGTACCCGGTGTTCAGTGTTAGGTACTCGTATAATGTTGTCGTGTTAAGATGTACCTGGTGTTCAGTGTTACGGTACTCGTGTAATGTTGTCATGTTAAGATGTACCTGATGTTCAGTGTTACGGTACTCGCATAATGATGTCATGTTAAGATGTACCTGATGTTCAGACTTACGGTACTCGTATAATGCATTATTAAATAAATTGTTAGTTTATTATGAAGATGTTTTTTTTTTTTTTTTTTTTACACGAATCATAGATTTCATTGCATATATGACATGAATAAGGAACACAAGCAATGTGTTGCTTCGTTCCATTTGATACGTAATGTATACATGTTTCATGTTACTGCTACATCTGTGATATACTTAACATTATGTATCAATAAAGATTATTATTATTATTATTATTATTATAAGTAATACGTACAGTTAACATGTATTATATATTTATTATATATTATGAATATATATATATAATATTATATATATATACACTATATATATATATATATATAATAAATATAATGTAATATACAGGTAGCTACCTGCTGCAGCATAAATAATAATTTCTCCTCTCCTTCCTAGGGTCGACCCGTACACGTTTAATTCAATGTGCTTCAAAGAAATCCCGTGCGTGACATTGCGGAGTTATGGCAAAAGAAAGGATAGTTTTGATCCTGGCCAGTGTATTACACACGACCCATGGAAATGCGAATATGTCAAAGTGAAGACTGCCGATTGGGAACATACGTACACGTTCAACAAATGGTTCGATTGCGATTCGAAACAAATTTGCCCATGAGTTGAGTATTTATGCCGTGTATGTGACTCGCGTGGTACGTTCAGATTCTTCGATGCTGTTATTAGTAATATTGTTATTATTATTTATGTTCGTCGACAACATAGATCGTGGTGCCCAGTCGACAGACCAAGCGACAGTTTCAGTGTTGACAAGCGATGTGCACTCGACGAAGATAGGCGACAGTTTCAATGTCGAGGACACGTTTTGTATGTCTCAATAAATACTATACGAAATCAGTCAGCAATGTCAGTGTGTCTTTCACCGAGCACATCTGCTTTAATACCGGTCATCAATCCGTCTTGATTGACGAGTTGTCTGACTTTATAACAATTACCTGCCAACACGTTTGTGACACAATGTTCTGTTATATTATCTAAACATTGGACAGGAACATATATCATCATAGATTAAGCTGCCATTCTCCCAAAAAATGTACGGTAATATGTTTTAATTCAGTATAATTTGAATAGTTTTTAATTAGTAGCCTACTTTTTTTATGTAGAGCATTTTATTTTCATGTACCAAACAAAAACGTTTCGCTAGAATGGCCTGTATCATTAACAATTATTGAGGTAATGGTACATATCTTAAATATTATATTGGTGAGGAAGCCAATGGAAAGCAATCACATGCGCCAATGGGGGAGAAAACCGCAGACACCTAGTCACAATCCTTGCTATGCAACTGTGTTTTGATATCCTTAAGGGCCATATTGCGAAATACGAAATTAAGTCTACTAATAACAAGTGCAGCTGGATTTAACAAGATTTAATAAGATGTAACAATATTGCCACACAGAGAATTACCTCTAGATGGCAGGTGGACAAGGGAGCCTTTTGGCTTATCGAGAGTCCAACCCTTTTTATCTACGTGTATCCCGCCCTTCTGAAGTACGTGTCAATTTTATTGTTAAACATATTCACGCTACTAGCACCCACACAATCAGCAGATAATTTGTTCCATTCAGTTACAGTATTTTGTGGAAATGAGAACGTTCTTATATATAATTTACATTGCTACTTTAATAATGTAACTCCATGTCCCCTAGCCATTCTATCTTTCTTAATTGAGGAAAAAATATTTCTATCAATAGTTTCATAACCATTCAATATTGTAAACACTTCTATCTGATCGCCTCTCAATCTCCAGGTCTCTAGTTTTGTCAAACCACATTCTTTTAGGCGTGTTTCGTAACTAAGATCTCTCAGTTTGGGTATAATTTTAGTCGCTGTCCGCTGTACTCTTTCTAGCATATCTGTGTCTTTCTTGCGATATGGCCTCCAAGCTTGCATACAATATTCTAAATTAGGCCTCACTGTTGTTTTGTAGAGCGATATTATTAGTTCTATTTCCTTATACGCTATACTTCGCCTAATTAATCCAAGGATTTGATTTCCCCTCGAAGTTGCAATTCCGCACTGCTCTAAAACCTTCATATCAGCACTAATTGTAAGTCATTTTCTTTTATAGTAATACCTCGTACAGTACCCCCACATTGTATTTTGTACGTCTTCCTTCCCATGTCCTGTGTGGAGGCATTTATATTTCCCAAAATTGAACAACATCTGCCATTTTTTAGACCATTTTATCAACCTGTCAAGATCATCTTGTAAATGCTGTCTATCTCCATCACGTTTAATCCTTCTGAATACTTTCAACACCTTACATGTTATATCATCGTTCGAATCGTTGATATATATTAAGAATAATATAGGTCCCAGTACTTATTCCTGTGGTACCCCACTCAAATCCGATTTCCAATTTGAAGCCTCCCCATCAACTACTACCCATTGTCTCTGTCAATCAGCCATTTTTCTGTCCCCTATGCCATGATCCTTTAGTTTAAGCAGTAATCTTTGATGTGGCGCTTTGCCGAAAGCTTTCTCAAAATCTAATAAAAGTACATAATATCTACCGGAGATCCCTAGTCTACCAACATGGTGATGTCTTCCAAAAAAGCATAACATATTTGTTAAGTATGATCTTGCTTTTAGAAACTCATGTTGAGATGGGTTTATGAACTGATGTTTAACAAGAAAATCTTCCCCCCTTGAACATAGCCTCTGGTACTGGCAGTGAACTAATATCTTCCCTGGTAAACTCCGATCTAATGTACTCATTTAGGTCTTCTGCCATTAAGAATCCCCCTGATATTATATTTCCAGAGGACCGACCTTATCCTGAACGTTCTGTTTGCTCCGAACATATGCATAAAAAACAATTGCTGTCATGTTTGATATTACAAGCTATTTTGTTTTCATAGTTTCTCTTTGAATCTCTAATTTCAGTTGTAGCTGAAATCAACCCTGGGAAACTTTGTTTTTACCCCAATCCTTGTTTTGGGGTGTTTCGTTCCAATTTCGAAGTAAAACTTTTTGTTTCTGTTTGTTAGTGATATTTTTAACTGTTTCATTTATTGGTTAATACTTTTGTAATGATATGTATACTGGGCTATTAAGCCACACATTAATGATGGAGTTTAATTAATCAAGTAAGTAATTAACCAATTAATTAGTAATATATTTCTTATATAGCACTCTATCCCCTCTGAAAGTCACGTATACCTCAAACAGTGAATGGTATGGCATTCAAACTTGAATATAACTAGGAGAAATCATAAATGTTTTATCTGTAATCTTCTAATACGTAATTTGTTAAACATCATCATCAGCATTACCATCGTCGTCACTGTCGAGTAGCTGTTCATGGGTTGGGCCGCTTGCGCACTGTCCTTGACATTTGCTGTGGACGCTACATGCAAGACGCTTCTTTGAGCACTTGCAAGACACACACAAATTATCTTGGCGCTTGCAAGAGCAACTGATCGCTTGTACAAGATGTTCGGGTGCTGGTTCTTTGTCTGTGGTGACGGGCACTACTGAGAGTGCGTAACAGTGTAAGCCATATTTCTTTTTGTCCAATACCTTCTTCAGATTAATCCAAGTAGAAACCTGTAGATCTGTATCATCACAACGGACACATACGTTCTCGTGGGATTCTGCAACTTATAGGATACACTTCGCAATTGTGGTATCCGCATCTCCTTCCTCGCCAGCGTGACGCACCTCGACACCTTCTTTCAGCAGGTAAGTAGAGAGGAGATTAATGAGTTACTGTTTGTTGTAATTGTTTGAAAGCACTGGAGTGTTACGTCCAACCAACTCATCAGCGGAAAGGGTCTTGCCCAATTTACGTTGCTTCTGTTCAGGTTCCTTGGTCGTGAGCACTTCATAGCTGTAGAACACTACGAACCAGGCCCTATCGTGTGCTGCCAAGTGTAGAACATATATCACATAAGATGAACACACTTCATGAAAGGTACCTGGCTTTGGCCAAGGTATCTGATGCAGAACGGCACATCCATCCACAACTGTGGCTTTGTCGTCGATTTCATCATTGCAGACAACATGGGGATCGAGGGTGGTGATGTATGAAACTAATTTACACTTCACTGGCCTTCGCATTGTGCCATTGTCGTGGAATATAGCTGGGGCTACGGCTGCTAGCTCATGTGAGAACACACTGCGATCTGGTGGTCCAGAAGTATATGCCCTGGCCAATAGTCTCTGGTACAACTCCGTCGACAACATGCGCACTTCTTTTCCATCTTTCAGTTTGACAGTTTTCCTCATATCTCCAAAGGTTTTGACTTGGTCTGACTTCCTGAGAATTATGTCTCCGTACTTCTGATCTGCGCTCTACTGGTGGATTTTCATTCCAATATCCACAGCTTGGTCTACATTGACTCTCTCTCTCATCAGGTAGCAACATTTTGCAGGTGCTCGTTATTGTCGGTGGAAAACGGGTTGTGACTCCGCAGAAAAGTCAGGAATTGGGCCAGATCAATGTTGTCCTATTTGATGCGACGGGGAGTTTGATAATCGTAACCTCTCGACCTGGTTTGTTGCCTGAGATGAGTTAGTCACATTTTTTGAGGCAGTGTAAGTCTTTCCATATTTGTCATGGACATAATGATCACCTGCATTATTTAATTGTTCAGCCAACCCATCGCCTCGTAGTTTTGACACCGCCATCAATGAATATATAACTTTCTTTCTAAGTTTAACCATTAAGCCACCCCCACCTTCTTGACAAAAGACAATTTGCTCCATGTCAGTGACCGTTCCTGAAAAAGATGTATGACTATTATCTAGGCAATCTTCATAACAAGATTTAACAAGATTGCCATCCAGAAAATTACTCTGGATGGCAGGTGGACAAGGAAGCCTTTTGGCTTATCGAGAGTCCAATACTTTTTATCTACATGTATCCCGCCTTTTTAAGGTGTGTGTCGATTTTATTTTTAAACATATTCACGCTACTAGCACCAACACAATCAGGAGATAATCTGTTCCATTCATTTACAGTCCTTTGTGAGAATGAGAACTTTCTTATATCTAATCTACACTGCTCCTTTACTAATGTAGCTTCATGTCCTCTGGTCCTTCTATTTTTCTTAACTGAGAAAAAAATGTTTCTATCAATATTTTCATAACCATTCAATATTTTAAACACTTCTATGTGATCTCCTCTCAATCTCCTGGTCTCTAATGTTGTTAAACCACATTCTTTTAGGCGTATTTCGTAACTAAGATCCCTCAGATTTGGTATCAATTTAGTCGCTCTCCTCTGTACTCTTTCTAGCATATCTATGTCCTTCTTGCGATATGGCCTCCATGCCTGTATACAATATTCTAAATGAGGCCTCACTATTGTTTTGTACAGCGGTACTATTAATTCTTTTTTCTTATACGCTATATTTCGCCTAATTAATCCAAGGATTTGATTTCCCTTTGACGCTGCAATTCCGCACTGCTCTGAAACCTTCATAATATGCCTATGTGTACTATAATTATGGGTAATATGTTCAACAACAGTTGCTAACTTTACTTTATATAATTACTCAAACAAAGATTTCGGATCTAAAATGCTATTTTACTAACTCTGAATTTTTCACTGATAAATTATCCAAGGTCTACCGTTACGCCTTGGCCACAAAAGTATGAAGAATGTCATGTTTGGCTTACCATACCGCACATTTTCAAATCGCTCAAGCACAAATGCATAATAATCGGTAACAATAATTACAGAAATTTATTATAACTTTTCTAACAATCTGTAAGCAAGTAATTAATACAATAGCTGTTATTTATTTAGAATATAGATCCATTGTGTAAAATGTATTGAGGGGGGTTTACGAAAACGTTTTGTTCTATTAAGTACTACGAATTTTAGTGCAATTAATGTATGTGATACTATCGCTCGTGTTTGGATTTTAAAACATTGGCTTTTGATACACAATGGTAACATCTAACCTTGTGGCAAACACTTGATTTCTTATATTAGCGAGTTAATCTTCGGGTTTGCTTATCCATTTCCGGACGTTGCAGCCTTGATGGATTGTTCATAGACAGCTCTTTCGTTTGCCAGTCTCCCCACCCGCCAGACGTCGGCTCCCATCCATTCCTCTACGTCCTTCCCCCATTGTCTCCTAGGTCTTCCTCTGCTTCTTCTGCCTTCCACTTTTCGTTAGTTAATATATACATAAAATACAAATCAACACAAGTATCCTAACCGTTAACTTGCTGGCCAGTGGAAGTCAGTGCTCCAAAACTCATTTGCATTTATGTATGGACAGCCAATAAAAACAAAATGTTGCAAAAAGCGACTGTCAGGGTATGTATATTGTTCCCAAAAAAATCGAGGTTCCCCAGGGTTGATTTTGGTGTTTTTTTTCTGGAAGTTCACGAAACACTACTAGTCATCTTAAAACATCTTTCTACTGGACTATATGCCTAACACAGTTTCTCCCTTGGTTGATTCTAGCACATGTTGAGAAAGGAAACAATCTTGTACTAAAACTAAAAATATGTGGTCCTCACTCCCCGTACTATGTAGAGTTTTCCATTGTATATGTCCGAGTTTAAAATCCCCCATAATAATACAATCCCGTCTGCTCAATTCTCTTATAGCGTTTTGTACTTTTTTATTTTGTTCTAAGCTTATGTTTGGACATCTATAAACCAACCCAACCGTTAACGTCGAGTTTCCTGTAACTATGTTACCCCAAACAGCTTCTTCGCAGTCGACATCCTCATTCGACTGCCGCTTGACATGCCCATCACCTCATAACAGCGCGTCACTGTCGACATAACACCTTGGTTGAACTCGGCTAGTGGTGAACATGTTGCCGAGACAACACGAGTTAGGCCAACAAAGCCCGTCTTCGGGCATTTGCGCCACACCTTTGAGTGAAGGGTCTCGTTACTGTTCTGGGTCTAGCTCTTCACACAGCGTCGCAGCAGTTCTGGATGATCAAGCCTCAAGTATACTTCTTTGACTTGTTCAGCCACTTCATGAGCCGATGAAGTGCCGACGTTTTCCCGGTGGGAGCCCGGCTCCTCGCCATTCGCCACGGCACGCAAGTTGAAGCACCAGCTGTTGGTGCCAGCGGGGCAGTGATTGTGATGTGGATTCTCATCAGTCGACACGGCGTGTTAGTTTTTCACATCTGTGCCCACCAAGAGACACATCGGTCTTCTTTGTTGTCTTTGCGAGATTGCGCAGCGCCATCCCCATACGTTTCGCGACGTGATTTACACATTCTTCCTTGTTGGTCGCCACATCATCACCAAATATTTTCAAGGCACACACGTGGGCGTGTGTGCTTGAATCGCCAGCGGACAGCATCGTGGTGTACCGGAAGTTGCGTTTGTCCACAGAGTTCTTCCACAAAATATCCGCTGATGTCTTCTCCATTGCGTTGGAGGAACCCGTGTAGTTCACAGTGCAGTCACTGTGCTCAGCATACTAGTTCTTGAAATTGTCGGTGTCCCGGCCTCCGTACCGTGCCACAGCGCATGCACAACTCTAGCAATACAGTGACAGAATGGTGAAGTTTATCACCAGTCATGTCACCATCTCCACAACGCACCCGATTCCGTAGAAAGAACTATGTCCTCTGGTTAGCCAAGAACCATCAAAACTCACCATGAGGTCCATCATATCAGATTTGTCAATGGAGGAATCAAGTCTTTTGTAGACGTTGCGCACAATCTGTGCAGACTCACACATGACGTCGTTTGCAAAACGCATGCGTGCATCAGTGGTGACATTCTGGTGTTTGAGGAAGGTGTTCCTGGTCATCACCGGCATGTCGCGGTAGCGAGAGAACTTCACTTGCCCTGCGTACCCGACACCCATATCCATCGTTGCAGATACAACCGATCATACTATTATGTATAGCTATGCGCCTTCGCATTGCACGTTATCGTTGTATCGGATTCGAAAGGCAGCACCACTTGTGGCTGTGCGTGTTTTGCACGGGGAATACAATAAATGTGTTCCGGTGACTACACGAGGCTGAGGCATTGAGTTCGTTACAAATCCCTAGAAAAACATGACACATATCTATTCCAATAAGCCTATGGGGCACGCTACACTTGAGCAGGCATATCGAGGCCAAATTTCAAAGGTACTGACAAAGTTCGACCACGAAGTGGCGCTGTAGACCACCAGGAGCACTGTTCAAGTGGCACCACATCAGACAATCGTCAGGGTGTCACAAATGTATACCAAAGTGCACAATCTTGCCAATTGTATGTGCTAATCCGCCTAACCATAGGCGGTTCCAGAGGGGTGTGGCCTGTGGACACGTTCTCCCAGACCTTTGGAATTTGGCCGCGATATGCCTGCTCAAGAGTGGCGTGCCCCCTAGCCTAGGCCTATTGAAATGAGACCTTCGGAAATTGTGAACGTCGCCGCAAAAAATGTTCAACAGGACCGGAATTGTCGGAAACTAGGGTTTTTGGCGAGTCCCAACGGGGGTGCGGTTTGAAGTTTGGGCCCCCTAGATTACCCTATCTGAAACCGCCCCTAATTGCGCTCTCCGTAGGTGGTAACTAGTTGTCGACAGCCTTGCCGAGTTCCTCGTCCAGCTCCGCCAGGCTGAGCTGGTGATAGCATTCTCTCTGGAGTACAGCTCTGAGTAGGACTCTACCCATCTCTCCATTTGCTTTTCCAATTGCGCCAAAATACATATTAATCGTGTTATAAAATTTAGATTTCCACCCGCCGCCATTGACGCTCGTCACTAAAAACAAGCATTCACGCTCACACTTAATGGGGGGCAGAACCATATGTCTGCCCCCCCCGGAGAAATTCCAGGGGGCAACTGCCCCCCCCCCCTGTTACCGCGCCTATGCCTTGAGGGTTGCTCGGTTGGACGAGCGCTTGTGTTCCTCGAGGGCTGCACGCTTGGCCTCGACAACTGGAGTAATCACACTGGAGTTAGCCTCAAAACAATAATTTGTCTTCCTTGACTGCTTCTTTCCAAAGACTGTGATGGCAGCGTTATGGACTGTGTTGCATAGATGCTCCCATGTCTGAGTGGCAATGTCGAGTGGAGGACTGTTGTTCAATGCATCCACCGAAATTATCACAGAAGGAACTACGATTGGTAACCCTATTATTGGTTGCTCTCTCCGTGTTGCCTGATCATGTTTGTAAGTCGTCAACGAAGCTTGAGCACTAACTGTCAAACAGACAATTTAAAATGTATGTAAAATAAAATGTGTAGCTAATATACGAAAAGTGATTTGTTTCAATCCTCACAAACTGAACATTTCAGTCTCTGTTTTCACATTAACGGATATGTTCGCGCAAGTACGACATACGATGACGCGATCATCAGACGCAAATCGCGCGTAATTTTTAGGCCAGCGGTTCTTAACTCCTGAGTCGCGACCCAAAATTGGGTCGCCAAGCCTTCTTAAGTGGCTCGCTAAGAGTCTCCAGTGACTCCGAATTGTCCTTTCTTCGATCGCTTGCCCACGAGACATGTGCATGCGAAACGAACAATTCACGCCATTTGAATTTTCCGCCTGTTATGATGTAATAGCAGTAGATGAGGATCTTGCGGCATGAGCTCGCGCTGCAGTCGTGAGGGGGTTGCGTGTGGAATAGAGAACTGCTCCATGGCCAGATCAGTTTGTTGGTGTGCATTTCCTTATTTTGAGTCAATTTTCATATGAATTGTTGGTTCATTATCATCATTGTGCAGCCGTAGTGTCCCGTGGTTGGGCAAAGGCCTCAGCATGTCGTTTCCAGATATGCCTGTCTTGCGCTATCCTCTGCCAGACGGTGCTCTTCCAATACTCGTCTAGTTCGTATCTCCACCGGCTCACCGGTCTTCCTCTAGATCGTTTCCCTTCGTAAGGTATCCAGGTTGTGATACGCGATGTCCATCGGTTATCTCGTAGTCTGCTGATATGCCCTGCCCAGGTCCACTTCTGTCTTCCGATTTGTTCTATCACGTCTATGACCTTTGTCTTCTCTCTTATCCAGATGTTTGTTTTTCTCTCCCAATATGTGATGTTTAACAGACTTCTTTCCACCGTTGTTTGTGCGGCAGCTAGCTTGTTCTTTGCCTGAATGGTGAGTGCCCATGTTTCCGCGTCGTATGTCATCGCTGTCCCAGATGTACCTAGCTTTCAACGTTCTCTATCTGCATCGTGTTGATATATATTAGTGTGTCATTTTCTAGCATCATTTTTGTCTTCGAAATGTACATCTTCAGACCTTGTTTTTCACTTTCATCAGCTAGCTCCTGCAGCATTTTGTAGTTCTTGCGGTGTAGTAGCGCAAGAACTACAAAAATGTATATGAGTATGTCGTCGGCGAAGCGAAGATGACTGAGATATTCTCCGTCGATCATCAAGCCTCTGATTTCTCAGGTGAGTCTTCAGAATATGCTTTCGAGCGCTGCCGTAAACAACTTGGGCGATAAGGTGTCACTCTGTCGTACTCTTCTCTTGGTGTTGATCTTATTCCTCTGTTTGTGTAGATGGACTGTCACCGAGCTGTTGGTGTAGATGTCTTTCAGGAGTTCGATGTGCACGTCTTCTATCCCCTGTTCTTGAATGGAGGTCAGTATATTTCTTGAGTTTGCACCGAGGCGAAAAGTTTCTCGTAGTCGACGAAAGCGATGCACAGCGGGATATTATATTCTCGGCACTTCTCTTTCAGTTGGTTTGCGACATGTATGTGGTATGTCGATAAATACCTGCTTCTGAATCCTGCTTGCTCTCGTGGTTGGTTTTCGTCGAGTGTCTTCTCTAATATATTCTTTAGTATCTTTGTGAGTATTTTTTTGTTTGACAACAGACATATCGGTATGTAGTTCTCTAATTCTTTCTAATTTCCCTTCTTGAAGAGTATCATCATCTTTGCGTGTGCGGTGGTATACGTCTTTCTGGTAAGCATTTAGTATACAGCTTAGCCAGTGTCATCAAGATGATATCTTCTCCTGCTTTTAGTGTTTCAATGTTTACATGGTCGTTGCCCGATGTCTTCCAATTCTTCATATCTGTTAGCGCTGCTTCCATCTCCCATGGTGTTATCTCTGATTAATGCTCGTATCCGTGACAGAATAACGGTATGTTCTATTGCCAAACCAGTAGCATTGGCACCTCTAAATAACTTACAAGTGTTGTCCTCTTTCTACGTTATCAAAAAATTAACGGCGTTGATTTGTTGATTCCTATATGTTCAGCAAGCAAATTTAGTAAATGTTCATTTATAATATATTTTATGTTGTCTAGTTATTTTATGATAATTTATTTTTCCAAGTTAACTGTTTGAAGGCATGGATTGCTAAACACATCCCACGACCGGAATTTGGGTCGCACCCAAAAAGGGAAAGAACCGCTGGTTTAGACAATGACACTCCACCATTTACGTACTTTCGTGTAAGATCAACACCACGTCATTATGCCAAACTAGCACAAGTGCCATTTACTGGGTGGCGGAGGAGACACAGAGATGCAGAAATCGGATTCCCAATGTATTCGTACTGATATGTTCTAAATGTGAGCAATTTTTGTTATAGCGGAAGTTAAGCTATACGTCCCAAACTGAAGGGGCCACAACCACAACAACTATCAGCGGTAACAGGATGTATGTGTTGGTGACTTATGAGAAGTTTGGGTCCTACGACCATAGGAGAGCTTTGAGCCAACTCATGTAACTTTGTTAATAATAATAATAATAAGGAATATAATGAGTTGTGTTCTCTAGCAGCAGGTCATGCTACTTACGCCTTCACGCACATATGACTAATTGCTACATTATCCACACGAAGAGGAGTAATTCTTATAAATCCAGATGCGTAGGACATAATGTGCCAGAATTGGTAGCTAAGCTGACTAGTACATCTGAGTGAGCGATATCCTAACAAGAAAACAGCATTAATTAAAAGGTTCTTGTCAACATGGAAATCACCAATATCATGTAGGAATAATGTAAGTGACAGTAAACAGCGAATGTAATGTGGAGTAACTAACAGTGTGACCAAAATAGATAAGCGTTAATGTTTTTCTTATAGGTTTGCTATAACTTAGTTTTACGTTGCTGACAGTTATACAAACGTTCATCGATGTATATTTCCATCAGGAGTGCGTGATATGCTGGCAGTGTAAAGCCAGATTAGCACATCTAAATTTGTTGTTATGATGAGTAACTCATAGCACATATATCAAACGTTTATTGTAATACAAATCACATGTTAAAGCCATTAACATGTTATGCAAACACTTTGTTGTGGCTCTAGGAACACACACGATGGGGGTCCCTTGAGCTATTTCACTAATTTACATATATCAGGAAATTGGCATATTCCAGCCTAAAAATATCACGCTCCTCTTAGAGGACCAACATATTTAAATAGCAGTGCAATTTTAATATTAAAAAAACTACACTATTATATTTTGTTTATCGCTAAAAACGTGAAAGGTGGATCATATGTTCCCACCTTCCGCACTCTCGGATTACGGTTATCGGAGATGAGTTTTGCATAATAGCTTTGTGTAACGGCGACATAGCTGATTATTACGACTGTTTTTATATAACCTGTTTTAGTGTGTGACTACACAATGAGAGTTAACACCCTCGATGTTCGAAATGCCGGGACTAACGGAGTTGTTCAGATATTAATGGCTGAAGAACGTACATACCTCCCTACCCGACGTTAATGCTTGACATCCAGGAAAATAAATATAATGAACGAAGCGAGTAAATATGTGTTGTGCTTTCTTACACATACACACCACACACACACACACACACACACACACACATGCACACCACACACACGGACACACTCACACACACACCACACACACACATGCACACACACACGCACACACGGACACACTCACACACACACACACACACCCACACCACACACACACGCACACATGGACACACTCACACACACACACACCCACACCACACACACACACACCACACGCACAAAGACACACACACCACACGCACAAATACACACGCACACACGCACACACACACACACACACACACACACACACACACACACACACACACACACACATTGTTGGAACCATGGAACCACTACGTCAAAATGCTAAGTACACGTTGCAACGTTTGATAAAACAGCATATTTAGACATTATGTTGTATAAACTTTATTAAAGGTCATTTAGTACCTAAAAACCACTCTGAGATAATGCTAGCTACTAATGCTCAAAGATTATAGACCGAATGGTGTATCGCTAAACTCGCGTAAAAACAGTACTGCTACCCACGCGCATGAACGAAGACGGTTGACCTATTTTACCAGGGTTGTGGTCAAGTACATTTCCAGATACAAGTAGATTAGGTCAAGTACAAGTCCCAGTAAATCGACGTTCAGTCCATGACGGCGTTAAATACCAATGCAGGAATGAGAACAAGTTTTTTCCAGACGAACTTAGAAGACGGATTGTATGCCCCAAAGTCTGAGTCAAAGTCCAGTCTTTTTATTAAGTCCGTTTAAAATATAGCCATTTCTTGTGAGACACCCTAAACACAGGCCGTTTAACATAGGAAAATGCCATTAAAGGGATTCTTTGTAAGCTAATATACATTCGAAGTGTACCGTATCAAAACGTATTAATTTCCCACAAGTGCTTTCTCTGCTACTTATGTCTTGCATGTTTATGCATAATTTGGTTGTAATCTGCGCAAAAAGCCGATAAACAATTGTGTTTACGCGATTCATGTTGAGCTTGTTGCCACGTGGATGATTAATTCTGCAGCCCGAGTATAATGAATATTCATGCACGCGCAGAGAACCACATAAAGACCGTTGACGTCATACACACACACAGGCTAACATGACTGATTCCGAGGTGAGTTGATTCAAGCAATGGCATTGTAAATAAGCAATTTGTATATCGACAGCTGTTTTTATAAGTGTAGGAAGCGTATGCATTGTTTATTTATCCTGCTCCCCAATGCCGTCAGCCGAGTAATGTTTCGATTAAATAGAATTGTAATGTCCGCCGACGGGGACGGCTGCAGTTGGTGTCAGCTGCCGCTGGGACTGTCACTGAGTCTGTCGAGCCTCTACTACAGTAACCAACATAGTCTTAGGCAATGGTCTCGCCTTTCTATTTAGTAAAACTGCATTGTCCAGTATTTGACATGCAGTAAACGAAAATGCACACGAAAATATCAGTATTTGTAACCATAGCAAGAGGATTAACCTGGTCGTGGATTAAATATGTTGCCTAAATCTTGGATTTGGGTATGTGTGTCTACAGATTTTGCCTTTCCAAATTCCAGTCAGCCCTTTTTGAAAAGTCCCCGTTTCCCCACTTATTTGAACCGAAACATAAAAATGTGAGTTTCGTACGTTCACAGACTGTTTTTAATGCTACAGCTACGATTGTTAGTAAACCTGGCTGGCATGTCATCATTCAATGTAAACGTTTTAGGTTTGTTAAAAAGTACACAATACCATGTTGCCACGGAATTTTGCGATGCACAAATTTTGGACACAGCAGATCTGCAATCTAGTATACATCAGTTTTTACCCATGAATATATTTAAAAAATATATAATAATAGATCAGATCAAGTTGCGCTGCTTCATGTGGATACCACATTTGATAATAATAGTACTCGCTAAAAACAAATTAAACATTTATTTTTGACATGATATTTTACCGTTACTGTACACTTTTCACGAGAATGGCCCATATGTATAATTACATACAACATTAATTATTAGAGCAAGAATAAAGGAAAATATACAGTGCACTCTGGATAAGGTCGAACTTCCAGGGACCCATGACAACACTGATAAGTGGAATTTCTGATAACTAGAAATTTATCAGAAGGTCCCCTTATTGGGACCTTTGCCCTGGACCGAGGAAAAGATTAACTTAACTTAGTGAAAATTCATTTATGCGAGTTCGACTTATCTGGAGTGCACTGTATACATACAGGTAATTGTGTAGAAGCAAATTACTAGTTGGCCAAAGTAATGGATTGGGATTTTAGTCTGACTGAATAAACATAACAAGATTCTTTTGTGTTTCTTTTCCAATTAGCCAGCTGTACACTTGGTGGTAAGTCATATAATCCCATATGTTAATTGAATTAATCTACACGGTGTTGAGTTAATTCATATTTAGGTTCAGTTTCCTAAATTCAACTTTGTTTATTTGCAGGAACATTGGAAATAGCTGAGTTGATGAAAAGAGGAAATTGAAGAGCTCTACTTATCAGTGCCATAAATTGGATAATAGGTCACCTGACATAAGATGTCTGGCTTTGTTCTGCCCCATTCAATTATGTGCGACATCTATTGGGACGTTGTACCACACTTTTCAAATGGATGTGTTCATCTGATAGCTTTGTGTATCAAAATGCATAGCAGTGCTATTAATAGGACAATATGTTAAATGACACAGTAGTGAGGAAGATGTCTGACTTTGTTCTGCCACATTAGTTCCGTGTGGCTTCTGCTGGGAATATGTACATCACTACCTTTCAACTGGATGTGTGCAATCGATCGATTTGTACATCCAAATGCACATCATCCCGTCATCGTGTTACAAAGTAGCAATATATAATAAATTCATGCTTTCTTATGCTCATCATGTTTGGAATGTGTTCTACAGCATATTTTCAAACATTTTTGAAACAAGTGTGTTAAGTGAACTATACTGGGAGTAGTGTATAAAAAGGTGTCGACAAAGTTATTTTATAATAATTTTGAAAATTCATAAAATATAAATGTTCCACAACATTCAAAATGTTTTAGAGATCTTCTTGAGCTAAATACACCAATGATGATTGAAAACAGTGTTTTAAAATATGCGTTAATTTTAAAGTTTTGTAATTTTATAACTTTATTTCCATCATACAATGGTCATTTTATTTGTTATCGAAACATGAGTTCGACAGAAACAGATTCAATATCTTTTACTCTAAATGGTGGGCAGAACAAATAATTATTGCACTCCCAGTACCAAATAAAACATGTTTTTACATTGATGGAATATATTTTAATATTTTGTCAATAATAATGTTATGCTCTTTACACATCTATATTTTTTAAACTAAAATTAAACCTTACGTAGATAAGAAAGTACATAACAACCTATCCTATTTTAATACCGTAAATTATTTTAGTGATGTATAATGTATTTATACTGCTTATGGAAATAGCTGTTGGATTTATGGTGGAAATAAAATGGTTTCATTATTGAATGTTTCTCGGCTTCAGTAAATTTCTGTTATCTGAACGTTTCTTTAAAACTTCACTTCAAAATGTATCGCCAAATGTACCTAGTGAAAAAGGAATATGATAGTACCATAGTTTTTATACTCCAACAAAAACAATGCCAATCATTCATTATGACATCGGCGTCGCCATGGCGTCGGTAGCTTCGTGCATGGAGAGGTGGTGTTTTTTCTTGTAAATCAATCCGTCTGTCATGAACTGTCGCTACGTTCAGTCTCCGTTTATTCCAAATGTTTTCCTTGTTTTCCTTGCTGAATCTGTGACATAAACAGCAGCTGGTCCACGTTTCATTTTGATAAATTTATCGGTCACGACTCATTCGCATGGCGGTGGCTAATCCATATACACACATGTTGATGACGTAGTTCTTGCATCTGTTAACTCGGCGTAGCTAATCGAAGTCTAACGGACAGTCCCGAATATTCATGAGCATGTCTTATACGGATCGTGAAGGTGGGCCCAAAGTAGTTATTTTGTCGATATATTGTCAGGGTCATTAGTGATTAATAAAACATAATTCTAATGAAATAAAGGCATATAATTACATGAAATAATCATATTAACAGGATTACCTAATAATTGCGTGCATTGCAAAGAGATTAAAATTATCAAAGAATCCCTTTAATGGCGACACAAAAATGTTTTGACGCCAATAAGCTCACAATGCTTAGCATCGGAAAGGGCTTCCCCGGCAAATGACGTAAACGTGCATACGGTCTATGCGCTTCACTTCCAACAGTTTGGAAGTGAAGCGCATGCGGAGCAAGGCTGGGGACAGCTCATTCGCAGTGGCTGCTGCGTCCCTGTGGAACACTGCCTAACGTTATTAAAACTATTAACATTCTCGTCAGCTTCAAATGTGGACTAAAGACACATTTATTTAGGACTGAGGTTAAACAAGCTTAACATTAGGAAAGCTACAGGACCTGATAACCTCAGTGGTAGAGTACTGAAGGCATGCAGCGTACAGCTGTGGTGTTTTGCCAGGCTGTTCAAATTATCAGTCAGCTCAGATACCATACCTCCCCTGTGGAAAATGTCGATTATTTGTCCAGTGCCTAAAAAACAACCCTGTGGAATTTAACGAATTTCGCCTAATTGCTCTTACCGTCATTATCATGAAATGCTTTGAGAGAATAATGTTGCATCACTTACTCAAACAAACAGAAGGCAAACTAGACCCTCTACAGTTTGCGTATAAGAGGAACATAGGGGTAGAAGATGCCATTCTATCACTTCTTCGTGATACATACACCCATCTAGACATAGCTGGATCTTTTGTCAGAATCCTGTTTATAGATTAATCTTCCCTCATTCCGTGAGGGAAGAACTGTGTACCGCGGACGTGGAGCCATTGTCAGTGTCGTTGCGTCCGACCTACTTACCCAGAGAGTTCGGACAGCTATTTTAAAACTCTGGTCTATGTGCTACCGTCAGCTAATGGTGCACGCGCAGTTGATGCAATCACTAGCTGTGTGCACCGGAGAGACAATGTCACCAGACTCACCAAATAGCATTCTCAGAGATTTCAATAGCTGCCGACTAGACAAAACATTGCCTGTTTACCAGCAGTACGTGACGTGTCAAACACGCCGAAATAACACATTCGATTTTTTTTATGGCAACACCAAGGACGCGTACAAGTCCGTGAAGAAGGCAGCACTCGTTACAGCTTACCACAATGTAGTACATTTAATCCGTTAGTTCGCTGAGGACTTGAATTGCTTCTTTTGGCGTTTTGACCGGCATGACTTTTCACGTGAGCGTTAGGAGGTGGTGGGTGATATTGAGTCTCAGCTCACTAAGGATGACACCCCGGAAACAACTCCTGATGACGTCAGTAAGATCTTCAAGCACGTTTATTCCCACAAGGCAGCTGTGCTTGACAGTGGTCGGGTCCTCAAGGGGTGCCATGCTCAGCTGGGTAGAGCATCGCATCCCCCTGGCCTGGAAATCGTCAGTCATCTGTACTGTCCCCAAGAAACTTGTGCCATCTGTTCTCAACGACTACCGCCCAGTGGCTCAGTCGTCACGAAGTACTTTGAGCGACTCGTACTTCGTCCTTACCTGCAGCATATTGGGGATCAACTGGATCACCATTCAGCATCACATCATGATGAGTAACTTGTCAATATGCATGTGAACCCCCACACATCATCTTGTGGGTAAACCAATTTCTTACTGAACGTAAGCAAGTAGTGTGCTGTAATGGTGCAGTGTCGAGCTCACTCTTCGTGGTGTAAGGACAACTACTTTGACTTGAACATGGAGAAGACCAAGGGGTTGGCAGTAGACTTCAGAAGGAAGGGGTGTGTGAGTGAGCTTATTATTGAGGGTGTGACTGCGGAGAGAGTGAATAAATATAAAATCTAGGCACTATTTTGGATAATAAATTCACTTTTGAATCCAACACCAACTGCATTGTAAAGAAATGTCCTAAACGTTATTTCTAACTGAACCGTTTTATGATTTTAGTGGGTTTATAATTTTAGAATATTGTGCTGTATTTACGTCATGACTGTGATAGATACTGACTGTGATAACATGGTATTTTTTTAATTTATATTAATTTTATATCTGTCTCAGGTTATGAAATGTAAACATTGTCTATCTTCCTTGTCATCACCGCCACTGTCAGTGTATGAGCGAGGGGGGAATGTGTGGGAATGTGAGTTATATTTATTTACTGTGACTGCCCTTTTATGTTTTATGTAATTTTTATGTATTAACAGACCACAAGACAAAGTTCTCTTTTGAAATAAATAAAGGCTCTTATTGTCTTAGCGCGTTAATTATAATGCGCCCAGATAAGTCACGTTCGTATTGCAATGAACAGTTTTCCAAATGGGTAAAATGCTTCAAGCAGTCGTATTAACTCGATAATGCGCTACAAAATAATTTATCTTGATAACGAATTACATAATTATTTGACAATGTACTTTGTAAACACATGGTTATTATATACACGTACGTTTGCGTGTACAATATGGCGCCCATATGGCTCAAACAGGCTAGCGCAGCTCTCAATGTTCACGTACTCTCTCGCGTCCAGGTGGCTCTAAAGGGACCACCTCAGATGCTACATTTAGGAACCTGCTATATTGATGAAACTGAAAATACACTGCACATGTTATCATAACTAAATGGACTAATAAAATACAGCAAAACATAAACTGTTCATGTTCAGTAAGTTTTGGATAAGAATGTGTTAAAATGACTCTAGAATAGGAGATACCTGTGTTTACATTAAATGTCAACAAAGTCATACTTCTCAAAATTGCATGCTCTAATACCCCGTGATACGCTACTTCAACGTAACTGCATAACGGTTTCTGGGCGTGGATAACGTATCAATTTCCTTAGCATGCTCTGGATACAGCAATGTCTACAAAATGTCCAGAAAATCCTTTGGCGAGTAACGCCTATATGACTATTACAATAGGTAATTTATTACATATATTTATTGAACCATAACATTTACGAGTTAAGTAAAACACTAAACTGGTCAGTAGATAGCCATTGGTCAGTTCGGTGTTTTCTTCTCTCGCGACGCAGTCTATAAAACTGACACTGTGAACGAAATCGTAAATCCTCTAGCGGTAACTGCTAGCAAGTCATAGATAGTAAGGCGCACGCGTCGTATTGTCACCAGTGTAGATGTCGCACTTTTCTGCTTGCTTCGATCCACGATTGATGTCGCCGAAGTACGTCGATAATTACAGTCGAAATAAAAACAGGAGTAACAACAGGGGTGTAAAACAATTGAGAAGTCGCACGAGGCCAATCGGTGTCGCGATCCTCTTAAAACTAAAGCGCGCATACTCTTTTATGACTGCAGCCAAGCCACGTATCGAGATGGTACAGATGTTGATGCCATTTAATGTCGAACCATACATTAGAAGCTACTTCAACCACTGTCAGTTTGACCCTGTATAATCTCCACCAGTCGTGGGTTTGACAGTAATATTGCGGCAACCCAACGTCTCCCCAACTTCGCATGTCCACGCAAGGTGCATATTTAAAGCACTGGTCAACAAAAAAGAAGACATCGATCCTACAACAATTGAGCAGACATTGTCGTTGATCACGTATTCGTTCACATGCGCGCGAACGCGCAGTCACGCACTCACCCACACGCACGTACGAACGTAAATACACACGCACACGCGCGTGCACACACGCATGCGAGCACACACGCATTCACACATGCACGCACATACTTACACAAACACACGCACGTACGCACACGCACGCACACACACACACACACACACACACTCTTGTGCGACGTTTTAGGAGCAAACTGCGCATGCACATTGACTTCACATCAGGTAATGGCGCCTCAGCGGATACTTTTGGAAATGCTGCCCCTGTCAGGACATATTTAACTAAAATTCCCGCCAGTGCGTGTGTGTGCGCGCGCGCATGGGTGCATGCGTGCGTGCGTGCGTGCACAGATGTAGCGCCAACCAGAGGATGAATATGTTGCTAGTATTTTATCAGTGCTGTTATTGCATAAAACGGTACTTTTAATCTAAAACCGGGATACCCTGGCAGTTTTCGCCCGACCAGATTCAACACGATCAGGCTGATCTACACTGCCTCAACTGCAGTGTATAAACTACACCGACTGAGTCAGACACGATCGGGGGGTTAATAAATTGTCCCTAGCTGCAACATATTAGCACCCCGACGTAAAAAATGCCTCGGAGTCGGCGTGACGTGCCACCGATTCGAATATCGGATTGGAAGAGCACGTGATTATGTGAAACCTTTGTCCGCCATTTTGCTTTCCCTACACCGTCGATAATAGAGGTCAGTTTCATATTAAATTAGCAGGTACATCATGTAACAAGTAAGTGTCTACAAGCGTCCCTATCTCGACTCCCTTTCCCTCTCCATTGACGAGCATTTCACTCAGCTTTCTTTGTACGCAACAAAACGCGAGTGTTGCATGATGGTGCTACGCGTATGGTATTATTTAAGACATCCTGGCATACACTTTGACTTTGCCTGAAATTATACGAGTTTTAGACGTTAAGCACATTGTTACGTCGGTGAGAATAACTCTTACCTCCCTTCTTGAAAGTCGTTTTTCCAAAAATTGTCCAGAGTGAACCATTTCGCCGAGAGCCTACCAAATTTGAATTTTGACTCTGTAAGTTGTACCTTAATGACGTTGTCGGTTCCGGCGTTTGGGATGAGGCTGGTTGAAACTTCAATTTTATAACGGCAAGCTAAAACAGAATTAGCCACACCGTCTGTATATCATTCGTTCACGCGCTCACACACACATTCACACACGCACACGCACACGCACACGCACACGCACACGCACACACACACACACACACACACACACACACACACGCTATCCATAATAGGCCGTATATATATATATATATACTGATTATATATATACATATGTATATATATATATATATATACATGTATGTATATGTATATATATATACATATATGTATATGTATATATATGTATATATATATATATATGTGCCAAGTTAACGCGACAATTTGAATGGGATAGAAATACTTTTATGAGGTATTGCAAACTATGCTATTTCTATCGCATCCAAATTGTCGCGTTAAACCCTACACTAACAAGCCCACGCAACGGGATTCGCTAAAATAATCATTAGACAATAAAAGACTCGTCTTAAAGAAACTGGTGGTTGTGCCTACAGCAGCAGTTCTTAACCCGTGGGTCGCGACCCAAGCCATTTTAGTGGGTCGCCAAGAGTTCCCATTGTTAAGTGACTGTCCCGAGTTTTCTTTATTTTCCCGCTTGCCCCTACCAGATGCTCGCGAGATGAATAACGTTTGCTGAAATAGTTGATAAAATATATGACACCGCATTTAAAATCCACGCATTCGCCTTCGTCGTGCACACACGTCAAAAAACGTTGCCCTTTACAATTCATGCATTACTGAGACCATCAAAATACACTTTGACGAACAACTATTGCTCTAACCAGCATGAGCAGGGGTAATAGAGTATTTATCGGATTGTTCGCCTCTCTTTATTATCATCGGTAAACACTACGCCTATGAAGTATATTAGCGTAATATCCTTCAAACATTTACGAAATCGTGTAATCTTCCGACTCCATCCGCCTCCTTTACTTTCAAGTTGTAAGAGGTATCCTCTATTTACATCAACAATCCAACGACCAGTGCTGATTTGGTGATTCCTAGATCCATGTTCAAACACTTTTAATAAATGTTCTCATTTTATTTATTCAATTACAATGTATATGTGACATGTCACAACAAAGCGGACATTAACTTGCCACACTGTGACTTTGTGTTTTTTACCTTTTTGGATTCCATACATAATGAGCTTTAAATTATACTACATTTGATGAAGTATCTTCAGTAGTTTTTATTTATTGCTAAAATTGTAACTCATATTGTCTACTGTGTCTTAATATAAGGGTTCGTAAATGCATGGATTTGATTAGCTTTGGATTGCTTGTCGAGGAAAATAAACCGGACAGAAGATGATATTATAAGGTGGACATTTCTGACACGATCACAAATTGATGGAACATGACATGGCTTTTTTGGCTCGTGTGCAGAGTAGGCCTGCGAGACGTAATACCAGGTTCGATGTGACGGGTCACGTCTATGTCTAGACCTAACATATAACAATTGGCATAACCCCGAAGGTCATTACGCCAGTATGGGGTGGGGATGTGTAGAATAGCACTGCAGTAACTTTAGACGTGTCTGCCCAATCTAGTTGTAAAAGTGTCCACCGTGGCTGCAGACACAGTTCTTTCTGAATTACCACATTTGTTGCTGATTGAGCGAACAATTAACACATAGTATGCGAATAAACACTGTTTATTATTGTCATTTTTTTACAAGTTGAATGTGTGATGGCATGGATCGTTAAATAGATGAGCTCCGCGACCGGAATCTGAGTCGCTGGCATACACTACGAGGAAAACCGAACACTACACCAATATGAAATTGTTCACGAAATAAATGCAAAACACAGGTGCATTACAGATGTATTGGCCTACACGACAACTGGGCCGGTCTTGTCGACAACGAAATAAGTGTTATTAATGTTAATTGTGCTCATTAAAATTATGATGTATATATAAACGAAGTCTATGCAAAAATGACATTAAGAATTACCGTCCTATCTCTAATCTTAGTTTTCTCTCGAAGGTATTGGAAAAAGTTGTTGCAAATCGACTCCATGAACACTTATCAAATGATCTACAGTATGCATGTAAGCGATTTCATTCAACTGAAACGGTTCTTCTTAAACAACACAATGACATTGTAGGAAATATGAATAATGGCAAATCGATTGCTCTCGCCTTACTAGATCTATCAGCTGCTTTTGATTCAATTGATCACGACATTCTTTTACATTACCTCCATAGACATTTTGGGATTTCTGGCACAGCTCTTCCGTGGTTTAGTTCGTATTTTTCAGACCGATACCAAAGCATTAATATATTTGGCTCACTGTCTTGTCCAGAACATTTTCCATTTGGTGTCCAACAGGGTTTTGTCATTGGCCCTGCTCTGTTTAGCTTATACACTACATTCCTTAGTCGAGTAATAACTAATCATAATATAAATCATCTCTTGTAATTTGTCTTCATCTACTTCTAAAACGTAATATTAGTAGCTCTAATTAGCAGTTGCTTCGACTACTGCAACTTACTCCTAAACAATATTGCTAAAAAGGACTTAGCTAAACTACAGCGTGTACATAATTGTTTAGCACGTGTGGTAAATAAAGCACCTCGTTTCTCACCATTTCTGCCCCTACTTAAACAGTTACACTGGCTTCCAGTTGCATATCGAATACAATTCAAGTTAGCCACTATCACATATCATACCCTTTCTTCACAACACCCATCCTATTTGTTCAGTCCCTTTCGTTTTTTCCGATATCCCCAGAATCTCAGATCATCTGTTTCTCAAAAAATTTTCGTTCAGAAAACCAAGCTTAATATTGACAAACGTGCTTTTTTGTAGCTGCATCCATAATCTGGAATCAACTCCCTGTCATTATAAAATCATCTGAGACTATAGATACCTTTCGTAAAAAACTGAAGACTTATTTATTTGAAATTGCATTCCCACCCTAACGTTCGGTGGTCCCTTGCTCTAATGACGACTCTTGCTTGTCCATGCTAACGATTTTGCCCAACGATTCTTGTATGTTGCGCCTCTGAGCTCAGATTCCTGGGGATATAAACGCTATAGAAGTTTATTATTTTTACTATTGTTATAACATAAACATATACCTCACCAGATACTAGTTTCTCTCTTCGATGGCAACATTTTATCACTGTTAGAAACAGCAGCACCAGCAGCCAGTATACCAGGAAACTGAAGCGGTTGGCAAACATTGCTTCAGCTATTTTTACTCGTTTCAATATAATATAATATAAAGTGTTGTCCGATTGCTTCCGTCACGACTCCATCGATGTGCATCTTGAGTTTGAAACAACAATTCGTTTTTCCTCGAGGAAACCCGTCAATGGTGCTCGCGCCGATGACGTCATTACTAAATCGAGAGTCACTTGCACGTACGCACAGACATCGAAAAAAAAAATAGGATTTTTCCACTGGGCTTATTAGCATAGCTTTATTAGTTTCATTAATACAAGTTATTAATTAGGCCGCCAAAACAAAAGGTAGCTAAAGTACATCTCGGAGACTCAGTAAATCCAATTGTAATTCAAAGAACCAAACTGTGGCTAATTAGTGACAGCGAGGCAACTTAATGATTTATTGATTATTAGAAAAAGAACATTTCTACATTAAATGCAACAGTAAAAGACAGATAATTCACTTGTTATATAAAACGCTTTTCTTGTTTGTTCATTGGTTCACCCTTAGCTCTGGCAGTGGAAAGAAAGTCAAAGCGAACCCACAGTTGGTTTAACAAGTAAAGATGTTAGCAGGTTTATTGCAGACGGTCCCGAGGTGACCTGTTTTAGAGATGTCTATGTCGTAGTAAACTTTGCAAACGCATTTTAACATTCATGTGTCGCTGAAATACAAGCTTGTGTGCGCATGAATAAACTCAAACTCAATGCTGACAAAACAGAGTCTATGTTCGCCGCACATCAAGAACAAACTTTGTATGCCGCACATAGAACTTGCCAATAACATTCTGCCTACTTCCACTGTGGCCAGGAACATTGGTGTTTTCTTCGATGATGCCCTAAACATGAACAGTCATGCACAGTGCATGTGTCGTGTAGCATATTTCCATCTACAGAGTATTGGAAGAATTCGAAATCTTCTAGATCGAAAAACAACACAGCCAAAGGTGCATACCTACGTGACGTCTCGTTTTTACAATAGAAAACAGCGCGTCGAGTAGGAGAGACCGGGGTAAGTTTAGCCTTTTTTACTTTTGGCAATCCCGTGTCTTAGATATAGATAGAGAAAGATGGTTTATACCGTACTGCATAATACAACATGTCAAGCAAACTTAGTAGTGATATCGACCATGCAGGCTCAGTACAGGCGGCATGGTGAGCTCATAAAAATGGTGGTCAAATGGCTCAACTTATCCTATCGATAGGGTAAGTTGATCCATGCCTTGGGGTAAGTTGATCCACTATTGCTAAGAAAGGTAGTTGGGAGAAAACACATTTAACTCACCAAATATTTAAAATTAACTGTTTATATTGACCTTTAATTACATGACCAATATTTTCTTATGCTATTCCGCCACAATGGCGTAGGAACAGCCCTGGTTGAAACTAAAACAAGTAATGTGATATTCAGCTAAAAATTACAAGTCTAGTTTGTGAAAAATGTCGAATTGACTTTCGTGAACCAAAATGGTTAATTGTCTGTACAACATGTCAAAGTATTAAAACGACATCGATCAAAAAACTGGCTTTGCCCAATAATTTTATTTACTATAGGCTACTACCACACATATGCCACGACAAATGTAATACACAATTGTGACGTTTGAACTCACTTAATGTCCTACTGTAGGTGCCACTTGCTTTGGTTACATTTAAACACAAGTTGGCCGCCACGTCGGACAGATCCCCCGACAATCTTTGGCTGAGGAAGCTTATGAATAATGTCATCCTTTGGGAAAAGATGCTGCACCATCTGGATTTGGTACAAAAATGTTGACCTCAGAATCCACATGACCAGAAACTTTCTGTAGGAAAATACCCGCATAGCCATCATTGTCAATTACATCAACTCGGGCTATGTAGTTTTCCTAGGGTTTGACCGTAGCCATCCATCCATGTCGCGGTTATACGCTCCTTTAAAGTTTCCGTACACCGACCGATCTAGAGGCTGGAGAAGATGTGAGGTGTGTGGAGGTATGATGAGCAAAACGATGCCATTAGCCTTAGCCATGTCGATAGCTCGCAGAGAAATGTGTAATTCATGTTTGTCCATGAGAATCTTGTGTTCTGGAGAGCGTCGAATATGCCGAACAACATGCTCTAAATAATCAGGGAACACGTCTTCGTTAATTCACCACGATCGTGTGGCACGGCCAATGGAGCCTGGTGGTGCGCCTCTGATGGAATGGTATCGGTAGTGCACTCTTTGGAAGATCATCATTGGAGGCAGAACATTTCCTGAAGCACTGGTTATATAGACAATAGCCACTACCTCTCCTCGTTCACCAGATGTGATAGAACCAACCTGCTCCCTTCCCTGCTCAGTAACCACCTCACTGGGATGTTGAACTGTGGTGCAGCCGGCTTCATCACAGTTGTATATATTCTCAGGCTGGAAAAGGTTCCTCTCCATGACAGTGGGGAGGTTGTCATAAAACTGGTTGACAACCGGTCGATGTCGCTGCACGCTAAAATCTGTCGCATTAACATCTCGTCTGAGAAAGCTTGGGTAAACATGTACGTTGTGAATGGAACATTTCTATGATTAAGATATACAAATAAAAACTACCTTTGCCAATGGCGCTGGCGTGTATTTGCGGTAGAAAGTTTTGTTGTTCTAAATGTACACTGTATATGTATACAACTTTTCAAACAATTTATAGAGAACTACAAAAGCATTAGCTTAGTGTGCCCTACTGATGGTAGCATGGTAGGTGAATTCAACAAACCATGCATGGTTTCATCCTAATTTACCAACTATTTTATGCTACCTGCAGATCGGAGGAAATGTGTACAGTAAGAACAACAGGACTTCACATATCTGTTCCCACAATTTCCACTTTTACCACCACAAATCGCACTTTTGTTCAGAGCATGTTTGACCCTGTCTGACACAGTTCGCTCCTTACATCAATAAGAAAGTCTTGTTTTTAGTTATCAATAGATGGCATGATCTTTCAGCTAATTATTTTCATGAAGCATTTGCAACTTACCCAACGGATCAACTTACCCCAGTCTCCCCTACAAACTACTCCTGCTTTTGTTCTCAGTTTGCACGGCTTGACTGCGTCATAACTGGTGGACCTGCTAACTCGACACCAGCCCACTCGCACGTTATGCTCCGCCGACGCTCACCTAGCTGCTCGAGGTCCCGCGCGCTGCAAGCTTTGTACTCAAGGCGACAAAGCTTTTTCACGCGCAGCGCCGCGCCTGTGGAACAATCTGTCCCTTGCCATGCGTGCTACAGACTGCCTCAACGTGATCAAGAAGCAACTGAAGACACTTCTTTTTAAACGTGACCATTCGAACATTTTAATATCTACATTTAACTATTATTATTATCTCGTAACGTAATTGTTGTTTTTATAATTAGTATTAGTTGTTTTATTATTAATAGCCTTATCTGTTTAATTATTCCGATTAATATATATTTTAATGCTTTTATTTATTTTATTTAATAATCTTAATGCCTACATGCCATGTTTTAGGTTTGTAATGTTTGTAATTGTAATGCGCCTCAGAATAGTAGTAATTGCTAGATTTATGGCGTAGAGAAATGCAGTAAATTATTATTTATTTAAAAAGTAAACAAACGAATAATTTAGAACAAAAAATGGTTTCTATTTTAAAGCTGGGATCTCATTTTCAAAACTCCCGTTGGCGTTATATGTCCGAAAATAGAACCGGCAGTAGTTCTAAGATGATGAGGCTTGTATGCACAGAAACGAAAGTAACGGGTAATGGATTGCTCGGTTACACCCCGGGATTGGTTTGCCGTTTATGGTTTTGTCTTCGAAATGTAGTTGATTAATTTTGTTCGGATCTCACAACACTTATCTCCGTCGTAAATTCTGTGGAGTCACATGTTGGCGAATGTAGGCAATTTTCTGGTATGCGGAATGTTTGTGATGGATGTGGGATATTCGAGTTTTGTGTCACACGTCGAAACGACGGATGCCTAACGATAATAGGGTATCGTTCTCGAAGACCTATCGCGCCAATTTGATTTTGACATGGAAAGAATGCGCCAGTCCACTGCGCCTATGTGGATGGACATCTGCGGCAATATTGACGGTGATACGGCACCGTTTCCAGGGCATTCCGCAAAAGTACCAAACACGTCTAACTGGCAGTTTCGGGCCTCTAACGAACCTCGGTGGAATGGGGCCCGTTTTCCAAATTCTACAAGCTCGCAGAGTGAGACACCGTCACACTCACAGACACAGATCGCTGCTTGTGGAGTTAACAAGCAAACCAGCGCGCCAAGACCCAAACAAGTATAAATTGTTATAAATCTTACTTTGTCAAGTCTGAATGCATAAACTTTTATGAGGTGATATTATTTTGTCAGCACTATCACATCTAGGCATACTCCAACGCCCACTTGGAACATAAATTTATTATCAATTATCGGGACGTCTTCTCCAACTTGGCTAGCTGTATATTGCCCTGTATATATGTGATGAAACATACACAGGAGCATCCTTGATTAAGAATTGTGTGCGTCATGAATTATTGGCTGTTTTGGTCACAGGCATCCTCACGACACAAGCCAGGGATGACTACACTACCCTGTACAAATATTCATGGAACATTTTTATTTAAAAATTTGGATAAACCAAGTGCTAATCAATTTGGAAAATGACAAGTAAGATATATATAAATACAATTTTTCAAAACTTTATAGTGTTTTTATTAATAAACTAGTCTAACTTGTGGAAAAAACTTGGCGTTTGACTTGTTTTCATTTGGCAAGCAGGACCACTAAATCAAAAGTAAGATATTTAGTTCAGGTACACATTTGCTGAACTGGGTAACGTGACAAAGTTGTATTAAAACGTTGTTTAAAACTGTTTTCTTAAAGCATATTTGAACTGTGTGTTAGAATATATAATTTATACTGTATATACATGATTTTATAATAAGAACGAACATAGCACCTCTCTTTAAATTGATAATAAAACTTATCTAGATCTATGGAAATATAAATTTTTATGTGCTTGCTTGACATTTCAGGAGACTACTCAGCACATTCTGGAACAGATGTTGCAAGAGTTGGATAGGGCACCTTTAATAACATTCTCCTCATTCAATGGCCCACCACATAACGTGAGCTCTCAGCACACCACAACTGCTGCTCCTATCAACACAAACTTCCTGCATAACAATCACACCAGCTATGACCAGAATCTACCAGCAAGACAAAGCCATGGTGGTCAAGATCGCTTCTACAATTCTAGTGCCATGTTCCAATATTCTCCCATGGTTACAAGCAGTGCGTGTCGATACGAACTTGGTGGACATCACCAAGTTATTGCCAACAGACATGAGCCACGCGTCGGTACAGTGCATCATACATCATTAATGTCACATGGTGTAAACAAGCCGACATATGACTTTGTCGCACCAGCACCAAAGGTTCCGTCAATGACAGATGCACCAACACACATGACGAGATCGCTGTTGGAACTGGCTCGCTTGGTTGACAACCCTCCTGTCTACGAGCGAAATGTGTTGCGTCCTGTACTCCAAAGTGACAGTGTGCCTAACACCCAGGAGAATAAGGTAAGTTGACAGATTAGTTGACTGAGGGTGGAGATTAATTAACAGGAAATAAAGGCACAATGTTTCATTTAGTCTTGTGTAATAAATCCATCTTGTGGAGCTTAGGCTGCCAGTGTTGGTTATGAAAAGCAAAACATTGGTGTGTAAATTTTCCAAAACAAATTAGACCCTGTGGCATAAAGATCTCCCTTCAATGTGGCAGACATGGGGTCAAATACATTGAAAAGTATTTAAATGCAAATACTTTTGAAATTTCAAATGCAAATACATTTTGTTTATGTCAGATGCAAATGCTTTTCAAAAGTATTTCAAATACTTTTCTAATTCTCTTGACATCCTCGTGCATGTATACAATAAATAATGACAAAAAAGAGCTATACTTGACCATTGTTTATCCAGAATTAAGGGAGTTCATTGAATCAATAGTACCATGCTATTAATTTATAATTGGTCACACATTGATAAATTTTTCCCCTGTGACAGGTTAATCCTGTTTTCCATTTCCTGTGCCCACTGATGCACTGTCTTCCAATAAAATTAGATTAAGCCACCCACTGTTAATTAAATGTTTGCTAACCTGACCTTGTGGTATGCCAGCTGATACACTGATCAACCATCTGATAATGACCCAAGTTAAAGCTGAGTTAATGATCAAAGCATGCAACTGAATGTCATGCCTCAGTGATCACATAAGTGACTTAAGTGACCTGTGTCAACTGCCTATACCAAGCAACAATTTAATTAAGCACAGCTGTGATAACAGTTTCCATTGACATAATTAAATGCTATAAGTATTTGAAAAGTATTTGATTTTTCAAATACTTTTAAAATGTATTTAAATGCAAATAGTTTTGGCTTCGAATTTGCAAATGCAAATACTGGATCAGTCGCATTTAAATACATTTGCATTTGACCTCATGTCTGCAATGTGGCATCAAGTTCTCTTTAGTGTTTTTTTTCAGTTTAGAATTTGAGAAGTTGTAAGTGTAAATACCTGATGTGTACAGTATTTATCATCCAAATTGCATATATGACTCACTCGGTCACCCAGTGACAAAACTGCACATTTGTGATTTTGTTGTTGATAAATATACGCATTACAATTGAAACAATGACTGAGACACCGTCGAACCATATACCAGTTGTACTGAATTGTGAACCCCCACACCAGAATGCTTGTTCCTCCGGTCAGTAGATACCTGCCATTTAGGGACATTTGCTTCGATGCAAAGGTGTCCGCTGTAGACGGGAAATAATGCACCACTAATACCATTTTATTGCTCCTGTTTTAGATCCAATTTTTAAAGAATATACCTTTGTCCTAAGGGGTGTGTTTTAGGGCTTTCTGTTTTTGAATTTATGCAATTGTTCTAAACAGTTTTAAACAGGATAATTGTATTATCAGTTGCATGAAAGCAGATTAATAGTTTTTTTATAAACAGTGTTCAAAACTTCAATGTCGAGGTCTGTGTTTATTTGTTTTGTTTCTTTATAGATGTTGAGAAAAGACTACTTTGTCAAGACAACAGCACCAGTGAAGATGACTCAGAGACTTCTACCAAGCTGCCCTAAACCCAAACCAAACGGTTTGTCAGTCAACCCTCCTCCATGTGTTAAACCCGAAGACCCTGCTTCATCAGTAGTTATGAATCAAGATACGCACAAAGATTCCCGCCATAAACTTACAACCAGACATGGCATTGTTTATGTGGATCAACAGGTCCTTGGGATGATGAAGGTCGACCAATCAGGAAGTTTGATGAGGAGTCCTGTCATCGTACTAGAACGACTGCAGGAGGACATGGTCAAGTCAAAGTTATACCAGGTATGTGAATTTACAATTATGCCAATGAATACCGTGTGGCACAAAACATATAACTGTGGTCTCAATGGCGCAGGGGTAGAAATAACTCCAACAATTCTGGTAGTCAGCAGGACTACCTGGTTGGAAAATCTGGCAGTCCACAGAAATATCTGGTAGTCCACAAATAGCCCAAATTTTTAGCAGAGTAATGTGCCGAATACAACATTTGAAAATCGAACATATTTAATGCACCAAACAACAAATGTACACCAATAACATAGATACACCAACAACGTACAAAACACCAGCACCAATAACATATATATACACCAACAACAACACCACTCGTGAGCCAGCCTGCTCATCACCATGTAGCTCACTCTGCAGACCCCCCTGCCAACCTGGCGAGAGCTGCAGCCAGGTAACTGTCACAGTCCTCTGTGTCACTGTCATCGCTATCGCTGTCTTTGCTGCCACACGTCTGGTTCAGTCATTGCACAGTCTTCACGTTCCAGTGGCGCACAGCATCTTATTCGTATTCGGCCTCAGTAGGGGTGTGCAACACCACTGGCACTGTCAGGCTGTCAATGTCGGCAGTGTCACGAAGCCAACGGTAACAAATAACTCTAACAATATCCAATAACAACTATTAACAATAAACTGGTTTAACGTATAACTAACTCGCTCAAATAAAATGCTCCGCAAAATAGCTCCGCTCGCTGTGAAGACCACTGCAAGAATGAATTTAAATAACGTCTTCGAAAACATCCAGAGAAAACAACTGATTACTGCAGACAATACGTTGAAGAAATTTTATTGGCTAAAATGCAATTTTAAGTAACTATTTAGTAATCCGCTTGGTTCGTGACAATTGTTTTAGATTTGGTCAATAGGTGTAGTTGTCCATTGTCGAAGATCGACAACCGCGATATATTTCTATGCAGAATTTTAATTATTGAACCATCTTGTGTCGGAAAATGTTAGCAAATATAACGTAGATGTGTATATATCTCCAGCATGTGACCGATGAATAAAAAGTATTCCCGGATTTTGTGGTAGTCCGACCGAATTTCTGGTAGGCCTCGGACTACCGGACTGCCACTGTTTCGAACCCTGATGGTGTACTAAGGCAGCGGTTCTTAACCCCTGGGTCACAACCTAAGATTGGGTGGGTCGTCTAGCCATTTTGGATGGGTCTCTTGGGTCAAGTGACTATCCAAACTTTCCATTTTGTCCCAATCCAGATGCATGCAAGACAAAGAATTTATGCCAAATATTGCATGAATTTTAAATAATATCACACAACATTTCAAACTCATGTAACATTTGTCGTAAATTTATCATCTCGTTTGCATCTAGTGTAGGCAAGTCATTCTGTTTGATGCAGCCGAAAATATGTCGTGTGCACACCCAGCAAAATCAGTTTTGTTTTGGATTCCAACAAATATCGCTGATCCTACATTAGAGTGTATATCGAATTATATTCTCTTTATGATAACCAGTATGAAGTAAATTAGTGTAATATCCTTAAAACATGGGTTTCTATTTTATTTATAATTCAGACCACCTCGGTATGAAACGTAACCCCAGTTTGAACTGGTACTATGTATTTTGTTATGTGCAAGGTTCCACAAAAATGCACACCAGACCAGTATTTACAGCAGCAAATCATGGTATATATCAGAAATTTGAGGTAGGAATGATCTCAGACCCAATAACTTTTAGTTACTAATACTTAGTACTGTCACATGTAGTTAAGACGTGTAACTTAGGCATGTAATTAAGGCTGCTTCCACACGACCATTTCACATATCTTTTTAAGGCTGTCCATTACAACATGCTCACTCGTTTGTGAACATTTTTTGTTTTGATGATAACTTGAGACAAACTATTCATTTATTTTTTGAATGGGCCCAATCAAAATTCTGCTGAAAAATGGTCAGATGGTGTTTCGAGGTTACTGTTTTCACTAGTTGCAAGTAACCTAACCTATAACTGCATCTACAAGTACAAGGACAACGTCTTAACCTGGTATAAATATAACCCAGGGTATTGTCAGTTAGTTTTGGTCCCCTTGAACCAGAGTTCGAATCAAGTACATTTTAACCAAGTACAATTCCAAACACAACTACATTTGTCTAGCACAAGTACTCCAAACTATAAATTTATCAAATTCTAAATACAACTGTACAAGTACATTAGGTAAATTTATTCGGGTGCTAGTCTTTAACTTTCTTGAAAATATAATAATACTAATTGTAAATATAATCAGGATGGGCATTGAACATTATACATCACACATGCCAGGCCTTGACATTAAGATTTTGTATTTTGGCCAGTAGATTTTAAAAGTTACTGGCCCACCCCAAAAAGTTACTGGCCTGGATTTGGTAAAACATATGTTGATACCAATGTGCCTGTTGGTCGCTTTACAAGAAATCCACAATGCAAAGTTAAATGAAGATTTTTAATCGTGACATCACTCTGCAGTCTGCTATTAATGCAAAATCTGAGACATCAACCGACCTATTTTCAGCTCGGGGCTTGAGACTTTAGCTGGCTGTCCTCAGCTCATCAAAAGCATTTCTTGGTTTTGGCTGTGCCTGCGGCTCAATGCTAAGATCAGGCACACTATACCATGCTAAATAATAATAATAAATAATAATAATACAATTTATTTGTATAGCACCCAAATTAATCAGATTGCTCTCAGGTGCTTTACATGCATGTACACATAACTATTTAGAATTGTATTATAGATAGAAACAAAAATCATTCTAAAATGTAAATGTGCATCTGAACGCCAATACCACGTGTATCACATTATCATTATGACTGGTGATGACCGATACCGTGTATTAATTAAATAAATTTGATAGGGATATGGCGCCTTGCAAGCGGCAAGTCAAGGCAAAGCAGCACTTGGTGTGCGATCACTGCCACAGCTGGATAGATTTTGTATTGTCCGGCTGTGGGAAGTCATGGGCAGAAACCATGGAGAAAGGATTCACCTTTCAATGCATTGGGTGTTGGAAGGTGGAGTGTCTGCAGAAGGAGATAGTTAGGTTGACAGATATTGTGAAGGGAATGGAGATGGGAATTAGAAAGGAGACAGGTCAAATGGAGAGAGACGACGGAGAGAGGTGAGAATACTGCAAGACTGAAGGAGAATAGCAGTGGCAAGAAAACTGAGGAAAGGAGATTGAGAGGAGGGAAGGTGATTGGAGGGGAAGAAATTGGAAAATCGACTACAGAAAACGTGACAAGCGTGAAGGTGACAGGGGAGAAAGTGACCGTAGAGAAGGAGGAAGGGAAGATGCAACGGGAGAGGAGAGAAGAAAATGAGATGGGACGAAAGATGAAGGGACGGAAGGAAGTGAGAGCAAATGTGATAGAAGAGAAGTCGATAAAAGGGACGCTGGCAGGAGGAAAGGTGACAAGAGAAAAAGCCACAGGAAAGAATGGATCGGAAGAGAATGTGACAGGAAAGAAGACGACAGGGGGAAAAGACAACAACCAGACAGATGCAAACCGAAGAAGGAGCTACTCTAAGGCAGTGGTTGAGGGGGCAATGAGGAAAGAGAGAGTGTTTATGGGCGACTCTATTATGAGAAAGACGGACAAGATACTGAGCGAGGGGAAGGACGTTGTTGTTTGTCTACCGGGGGCTAGGATTGAACATGTGACAGACAGGGTAGAGAAAGTATTGGGACATGGCAAGGGAGGGTCTATACTGGTACATGTAGGAACAAATAATGCAGACAGGGAGGGAACAACTGGGGTACTACAGAAGTATAGACAGTTAGTGAGGAAGCTAAAGAAGACAAGAGTGGAACAGATAATTCTGTCAGGTATTTTGCCACTAATGGGAGGAAGGGGGGCAACGTATAGAAACTGCAAGAGGATGGCGATCAACACACTAGTTGAGCAGATGTGTGAAGAAGAGGGGGTGGGATTCACAGATTTATGGGGATACTTTGTTGGGAGGCAAGAAATGTACATGAGAGATGGCCTCCATCTTAGTGAAAAGGGGGCAGCAGTTTTCTCAGAGAACCTGCTGCGATCTGTTGACAGTGGGACAGGTTGCATCTATTTAAACTAGATTCGCAGGGGGGACTCATAGAAAAGCCTGAAACTGGAGGCATAGATAAAGACAGCACAAATAAATTGGCAAAGAACAGTCTGGAAAACTCTTCTGAAGCTGGGTATAAATGTGTTTGTTTAAATGCAAGGAGTATAGTAAACAAAAGAAATGAACTAAACATTATGGTAGAAGATATTGACCCTCACATAATAGGTATAACTGAATCTTGGACCACCACCAATATATCAGATGCCGAATTGGGACTGACAGGATATGTAATGTTTAGGAAAGATAGAATAGGAAGAAAGGGAGGTGGAGTTATTTTATATATTAAAGAATCTATCCAGGCTTATGAAATAAATTTAGAAAGAGAAGCAGACTGCGAAGAAGCTGTTTGGTGTAACATAGTTACAGGAAACTCAACATTAACAGTTGGGTTAGTTTATCGAAGTCCAAACATAAGCATAGACGATAATGAAAGAATACAAAACACTATAAGGGAAGTAAGCAAACGGGACTGTATTATTATGGGTGATTTTAACCACGGGCATATACAATGGAAATCTCTACAGAGTATGGGGAGTGAGGACCACAAGTTTTTAGTTCAAGATACTTTCCTTTCTCAACATGTTCTAGAACCAACCAGAGGTGAGAATGTGTTAGACATAGTTTTGTCCTCACAGAATGAATTAGTTGACAATGTCAAGATATGTGAGCCACTGGGGAGTATTGATCACAACCAGATACATTTTACATCAAAGTAAAATCAGAAAGGAATAGTAAAAAGCAGTATAGGAGAAATTTCCACAAAGGAAGGTATAAGGACATGAGGAAATATTTAGCAAAAATAGACTGGAATAACACACTGAAAAATAAGACAGCAACAGAATGCTGGAATATATTAAAGAGTGAAATTAAGTGCATAGTTGAGAAATTTGTACCCTTCAAAAAACAAGGGAAACGGTCCAAAAAGAAACACTTGTCGAAAGAAGCCATTACAAAAATTAAGTATAAACAAATGATGTGGAAGTCATATAGATCTACTGGAAATGATGAAGACTACAACAGTTATAAAGAAGCACTTAACCAAGCTACAGCTGAAATTAGAAATTCAAAGAGAAGCTATGAACAACAATTAGCTAGTAATATAAAACATGACAGCAAGAGTTTTTATGCATATGTTCGAAGCAAACAGAAAGTTCAAGATAAGGTCGGTCCTCTAGAAGATAGTGCTGGAAATATAATATCAGAGGGATTCTTAATGGCAGAAGACCTGAATGAGTACTTTAGTTCAGTGTTTACCTGGGAAGATATTAGTTCACTGCCAGTACCAGAGGCTAAGTTCAAGGGGGCAGATTCGGACTATTTACGACAATTAATTGTAACCCCGGAAATGGTAGCTAAGAAAATAAGGGCTATGAAGGATAATAAATCACCTGGAGTGGATAGTATTCCGCCCAAATTACTATTGGAAATTGTAGAACAAATTAGCGTACCGCTTGCAACAGTTTTTAATTTGTCATTAGAAGAGGGAGTGGTTCCTTTAGAATGGAAACAGGCAAACATTATACCGTTATTTAAAAAAGGTTCGAGAAAAAAGTCAGAGAACTATAGACCAGTGAGTTTAACATCAGTGATTTGCAAATTATTAGAAAGACTAATTAAAGATCACATGGTGGATTTTCTTGTTAAACATAACTTGATAAACCCATCTCAACATGGGTTTTTTAAAGCGAGGTCATGCTTAACAAATATGTTATGTTTTTTGGAAGACATCACTAAGTGGGTAGATGAGGGATCACCAGTAGATATCGTCTACTTAGATTTTCAAAAAGTTTTTGACAAAGTACCACATCAAAGATTACTGCTTAAACTAAAGTCCCATGGCATAGGAAATGGTATAATAAACTGGATAGAAAAATGGCTGATTGACAGAAGACAACGTGTAGTAGTTGATGGGGAGGCTTCAAACTGGAAATCGGTATTGAGTGGGGTACCACAGGGATCAGTACTAGGACCTATATTATTCTTAATATATATCAATGATTTGGATGATGAAATAACAAGCAAGGTGTTGAAATTTGCGGATGATACAAAAGTGTTTAGAAGGATTAAAAGTGATAGAGATAGACAGCATTTACAAGATGATCTTGACAAGTTGATCAAATGGTCTGAAAAGTGGCAAATGCTGTTCAATTTTGGGAAAAGTAAATTCCGCCATGCAGGACATGGGAACGAATAGGTAGAATATACAATAGGGGTACTGTACTAAGTACTACTGTAAAAGAAAAGGATTTAGGGTTAACCATTAGTGCTGATATGAAGGTTTTAGAGCAGTGCGGAATTCCAGCTTCAAAGGGAAATCAAATCCTTGGATTAATTAGGCGGAACATAATGTATAAGGAAAAAGAGCTAATAATACCACTGTACAAAACAAAAGTTAGGCCTCATTTAGAATATTGTATTCAAGCATGGAGGCCATATCGCAGGAAGGACTTAGATATGCTAGAAAGAGTACAGAGGAGAGCAACTAAAATGATACCAAAACTGAGGGATCTTAGATACGAAATACGCCTAAAAAAATGCGGCTTAAAAACACTAGAGACCAGGAGATTGAGAGGAGATCAGATAGAAGTGTTTAAAATAATGAATGGTTATGAAAATATTGATAGAAATATTTTTTTCTCAGTTAAGAAAGATAGAAGGACTAGAGGACATGAAGTTACATTAGCAAAGGAGCAGTGTAGATTAGATATAAGAAAGTTCTCATTTTCACAAAGGACTGTGAATGAATGGAACAGATTATCTGCTGATTGTGTGGGTGCTAGTAGCGTGAATATGTTTAAAAATAAAATCGACACATACCTCAGACGGGCGGGACACACATAGATAAAAGGGTCGGACTCTCGATAAGCCAAAGCGCTTCCTTGTCCACCAGCCACCTAGAGTTAATTCTCTGGGTGGCAATCTTGTTAAATCTTATTAAATCTTGTATCACGTTATTATTATGACTGGCAATGACCGATACCATGTGTATCACATTATCATTATGACTGGCAGTGACCGATACCATGTGTATCACGTTATCATTATGACTGGCAGTGACTGATACCATGTGTATTACGTTATTATTATGCCTCGCAATGACTGATACCATGTGTATCATGTTATTATTATGACTGGCAATGACTGATACCATGTGTATCATGTTATTATTATGGCTGGCAATGACCGATACCATGTGTATCATGTTATTATTATGACTGGCAATGACTGATACCATGTGTATCACGTTATCATTATGACTGGCAATGACTGATACCATGTGTATCACGTTATCATTATGACTGGCAATGACCAATGCCATGTGTATCACGTTATTATTATTATGACTGACAATGACCGATACCATGTGTATCACATTATCATTATGACTGGCAATGACCAATACCATGTGTATCACGTTATCATTATGACTGGCAATGACAGATACCATGTGTATCACGTTATTATTATGACTGGCAATGACCGATACCATGTGTATCACGTTATTATTATGACTGGCAATGACCGATACCATGTGTATCACGTTATCATTATGACTAGCAATGACCGATACCATGTGTATCACGATATCATTATGACTGGCAATGACCGATACCATGTGTATCACGTTATCATTATGACTGGCAATGACCGATACCATGTGTATCACATTATCATTATGACTGGCAATGACCGATACCATGTGTATCACATTATCATTATGACTGGCAATGACCGATACCATGTGTATCACGTTATTATTATGACTGGCAATGACCGATACCATGTGTATCACGTTATTATTATGACTGGCAATGACCGATACCATGCGTATCACGTTATCATTATGACTGGCAATGACCGATACCATGCGTATCACATTATTATTATGACTGGCAATGACTGATACCATGTGTATCACGTTATTATTATGACTGGCAATGACCGATACCATGTGTATCACGTTATTATTATGACTGGCAATGACCGATACCATGTGTATCACGTTATCATTATGACTGGCAATGACCGATACCATGTGTATCACGTTATTATTATGACTGGCAATGACCGATACCATGTGTATCATGTTATTATTATGGCTGGCAATGACCGATACCATGTGTATCACGTTATCATTATGACTAGCAATGACCGATACCATGTGTATCACGATATAATTATGACTGGCAATGACCGATACCATGTGTATCACGTTATCATTATGACTAGCAATGACCGATACCATGTGTATCACATTATCATTATGACTGGCAATGACCGATACCATGTGTATCACATTATCATTATGACTGGCAATGACCGATACCATGTGTATCACGTTATTATTATGACTGGCAATGACTGATACCATGTGTATCATGTTATTATTATGACTGGCAATGACCGATACCATGCGTATCACGTTATCATTATGACTGGCAATGACTGATACCATGTGTATCACGTTATTATTATGACTGATGCTGATGTAAACAATGCGTCGATGTGCAACAATGCGAATGCTGTCCAGAGTCTTGATCTTGCTCTGTTTCCACCCAAGGCACAGCTGTATTACAAGATCCACTGGCGCCGCCATGGTCTTTAGCAATGCTATCAAATGTCTGACAGTATAACCAATTTTTCTAAATTCCTTTCTGTTATGGAATATTATATGAACTAGCGTTTTATGGGGTAAGACCAAATTAGATTTTACATAGGTGGCCATTATAACATTTCCTGAAGTTTGTGTAGTAATCTTCTTGAAAATTTATCAGCGTATTTACCCTCCATTGACACAAATGTTGTGGAAAATTCATGAAATTCCCATATCTCGTTAAAAAAAATCCATCCAAACCTGCTACCCCTAAATATTTTGAAATTTTTGTGTGTTCTTCAAAATAGCCATTGTGCGAATAGGGTTGTCCTGTTTTTCTAGGTAGGGTCGAGTTACCAGAAACACAATGGTGGTCAATCAGATTGAAACCAGTGGCCCGGTGGGCCAGTAAAATATGAAAACTGGTGGCCCGAACTGGCCCGACAGCCTCAAAAAAGGCGCGGGGCCAGCATGCCAGTGTTAATGTCGAGGCGTGCATGCAATAAAGTGGAGAAGTGTCATTGTGTTTCCTAAACTTTTGTATTTGTTATGTACAGTACTTGATTTGTACTTGAAGCATGATTAATATTTTGGTAAGTACAACTGTACTGAAAAAAAAATTACTTAAATACGAGTACTTGCCCTCATCCTTGCCCTGACCTAAAAAGGAAGTGTCTAAATATCGTCTGGAGGGTACCCAATTTCACTGTTGAACAAACCTAATGATTGAAGTCAATTCTTTCAACAATATTAACTGCAAATACAACTATTCACACACTACATATTTTGACATTAGCAAATTTTATTCACAATTAGGCATTAATTGGCTAAGTGAATTGTGAACACAGTCTAATTCAAACGTCATTAGATGTACATATCATTCTCCACTGAGGTAAATTTAACATTGTTTATCGATTGTTTTCAGCACACGAGCACGAGAAGACGTACTAAGCCGACACACCTTTTGTCGTACATTGGTGACAGCGATTCCGACGCTGACGACGACAGCAGTGCGTCGGATTATGTTCCGTCAGATTGCGACAGAATTTCACCTAATGAAGAACTTGATGGCTCGGATGACTCTACGAGCATGCTTGATCCACATGAACTCGAAGCAGAACTGGATTTTGATTATTCAGAGACCTCGTCCGATACTGCTGATTTCTCTACATGCGATGACGACAATGATTCTAATGATAGTAATGACAGTAATGACAATGATGACAATATGTCATGTCATGACGAGTCAAAAGAATCCTGAAGTCAGATAAAAACTTGATAAAGATCCAGGTTATACCAACTGCCTTGTGAGAAATATCCAGTGACCGGAAACACGGAACATTATCATAGCAGCAGATGGAGGGTGATTCGAAATGTAATGTCGACTGTTTACTTCAGCTGCTGGCTAATTGTTTGGTGCCGCCATCTGGTGTCAGCCCATGGTACTCTCCAAAGTGATTCGTTATTCCATGTCAAAGCAGCTGCTTGATGCTATGCACGAGCAGAATGGCGATACAAATCTGCCAGCAGCATGTCCACATCTGTATTTTTGCATAATTCTCTCACTCTGCAGTTGCTTGTAAAGAAAATGTGGGGGACCATGCATATGGATTGGGAACATGGTTGCAAACAGGTTGTTTCCATCATGCAAAACTTACAGCAAATACACTGTATATGTATCTACAGGGGAAACTTACAGCAAATTCACTGTATATGTATCTACAGGGGAAACTTACAACAAATACACTGTATATGTATCTACAGGGGAAACTTACAACAAATACACTGTATACGTATCTACAGGGGAAACTTACAACAAATACACTGTATATGTATCTACAGGGGAAACTTACAACAAATACACTGTATATGTATCTACAGGGGAAACTTACAACAAATACACTGTATATGTATCTACAGTATCTACAGGGGAAACTTACAACAAATACACTGTATACGTGTCTACAGGGGAAACTTACAACAAATACACTGTATACGTATCTACAGGGGAAACTTACAACAAATACACTGTATACGTATCTACAGGGGAAACTTACAACAAATACACTGTGTATGTATCTACAGGGGAAACTTACAACAAATACACTGTGTATGTATCTACAGGGGAAACTTACAACAAATACACTGTATATGTATCTACAGGGGAAACTTACAACAAATACACTGTATATGTATCTACAGGGGAAACTTACAACAAATACACTGTATATGTATCTACAGGGGAAACTTACAACAAATACACTGTATACGTATCTACAGGGGAAACTTACAACAAATACACTGTATACGTATCTACAGGGGAAACTTACAACAAATACACTGTATACGTATCTACAGGGGAAACTTACAACAAATACACTGTATATGTATCTACAGGGGAAACTTACAACAAATACACTGTATATGTATCTACAGGGGAAACTTACAACAAATACACTGTATACGTATCTACAGGGGAAACTTACAACAAATACACTATACGTATCTACAGGGGAAACTTACAACAAATACACTGTATACGTATCTACAGGGGAAACTTACAACAAATACACTGTATACGTATCTACAGGGGAAACTTACAACAAATACACTGTATATGTATCTACAGGGGAAACTTACAACAAATACACTGTATACGTATCTACAGGGGAAACTTACAGCAAATACACTGTATATGTATCTACAGGGGAAACTTACAACAAATACACTGTATATGTATCTACAGGGGAAACTTACAACAAATACACTCGCTATTAAAGTCACGCGTGAGACTGGGCCAAAGTGACCTGAATAGGGAGGTGACCTTTTTAGCAGGACTAATTTCCTAAACTTTGCTGTTACAGAAATAAGTTGGGACTCTCCTCAGGTGACCTTAATTGCGAGGTGACTGTATCACTGAGGTGAACATAGGCAAATCTATACGACTATTAGTTTGTATAAAACTTAGCATTGTATGCACCAAATCTAGTCTAAAAGTATTAATTTTAAAGTTTGTTTTCTAACTGCTCTAGGATAACTTGTTCCTTTAGTTGTTCACTGTCACTTCAGGACGACAGGGACGTTTTAATGTTCAGAACATGACACTTACGTAATGTTATGTCTGTGTAGTAGGTGGCAGCACCATGTTGCATAGGTGGCAGCACCATGTTTTGTGTAGGTGGCAGCAGTGTTGCACCCCATAGAAGGTCAGTACAGTGTCAGTGAAAATGCAGTCTTTTTATGATTTACACTTAACAAAATATACAATTATTTATCTGCTGTTTTATTGTTTTTGTAGAGATTATCCACGTCTTCCACTTATTTAGTGTTTTAGCTAATTAAGGTGTGGTCTCGTAAGTTCGCAAAATCTAGAAAAATATGTTTTGTTTGGAAACCACCATCCACCCCAACAATACGTAGTACAGGGCTTGCGGTTGTGAGTAATCTAAAATAGTTTCCAAAACCACTGCCGATACTCGCCGGGTTCAACGTTCATGATATTGTTGCATATATACTTACCACACTGTCCGGCCAGTTCTGATATCCAAAATAGCATCAATGTGCATTAGTATGTCTTTCACTCGATAGGTGGCGCTGTTGTATTGCTTTGTTTTTGGGGGATTTTGCAGATTTATGATGTCCACGCCTAACATAGGAGTGGCACTGTTGAAATGATGTTCATTGTGTCACGCTAGTACTAATGCATCATTCGTCTCTTCCTGGTGATTAATACAAACGTGGAATGGGATCAAATATTGAGTCAGAAGAAGTTATCCGGTGGACTTACAGTCAGTGTACTCTTGCTATAAGGAACTGGTTGGGACTTGGGTAAACTGTTCCTTATATCCAGTGTTCTTATATCCATGGGTAAATTAAAAATGCAGGCTTGAATGGGGATTTCTAAGTTATTCCCATTAAACTGTGGTTATATGTTCCTTATGTTATAACATAATAGTCTTAATACTAAAATAAATGACGATGTCATGCTGCTTGCCAAATTGCATTTAAAACATTGTTCAATATTTGAATGTTGCACCCACAAAATTATCAACTTGTAAAAACAATCACGTTCTAGTAAACAATAACAGTTGGCACTTATTGTGGAGGGAGACACATCTGCTAGTAAATACCTTTGAAGTTGAATGGTTCCCACACTCCATGTGGCTGATTAAGTGAGCATCCTGTTAGTATTTACCATCCCTTGTTCATTTCAGGTAACGGAACAGAAAATATTGATTTAAACAGACGTTCCTTATATTAGGAGTCTTCATTAGCCAGCGAGAGTCCACTGAAATGTGTCCAATGTCCATACAGACTACAGAGTCATTAAGACTCCATATAAGGATAAGTTACAGTATTGAATTAGTTTGGATGTGAAGCAGCCCAACATTGAGTTGATGTTCACGTAAAAGGATTTAAAATCCTTACATCAAGTTGGTGTTATATCATTACGTACAATTATTGAAAATCCTTACATCAAGTTGGTGTTATATCATTACGTACAATTATTGAAAATCCTTACATCAAGTTGGTGTTATATCATTACTTACAATTATTGAAAATCCTTTCATCAAGTTGGTGTTATATCATTATGTACAATTATTGAAAATCCTTACATCAAGTTGGTGTTATATCATTTCGTACAATTATTGAAAATCCTTACATCAAGTTGGTGTTATATCATTACTTACAATTATTGAAAATCCTTTCATCAAGTTGGTGTTATATCATTATGTACAATTATTGAAAATCCTTACATCAAGTTGGTGTTATATCATTTCGTACAATTATTGAAAATCCTTACATCAAGTTGGTGTTATATCATTACTTACAATTATTGAAAATCCTTTCATCAAGTTGGTGTTATATCATTATGTACAATTATTGAAAATCCTTACATCAAGTTGGTATTATATTATTACGTACAATTATTGAAAATCCTTACATCAAGTTGGTGTTATATCATTACTTACAATTATTGAAAATTCTTACATCAAGTTGGTGTTATATCATTATGTACAATTATTGAAAATCCTTACATCAAGTTGGTATTATATCATTACGTACAATTATTGAAAATCCTTACATCAAGTTGGTGTTATATCATTACTTACAATTATTGAAAATTCTTACATCAAGTTGGTATTGAATCATTGTGTAAAATTATAGAACATGATTGGATAGACAATCATCAATCAGAATGCATGGTTGTCCTGATACTTAGTTGAGATACTTTACAATAATATAAAATGGTTAAAAAAATTACATTTAATTGATATACAGCCACCATGTAATTTTCTTAATTACATTTGGTATAGATTTGGCCTGTTAAAATGGTCATCAAATAATTTTGTTTATGTACTGTAATCATCATGTGAAAAGGTTGAAAGGCTGTGTATTGAGTTTATATACAACTGTCATGTGAAATTGGAATATGTTGTTACAGTTCATTATGAACGACTGTAACAACTGATTGAAAAATCCTTGACTATTGTGAAATAACTGAGATTATTTAGTTGGTACCTTGCATAGTTTGGGATGTTTTAACATTCTCAACATTTCATTTCAATTATAATCAAGCCACAAACTGGTTCTCTAAAACTTAATAATGTTGGTATTGTTCAGAGAGTACGTCTCCAGAATATAAAGAAATAATGTATTGATTGATTTACCATCACAAACTATTCTAAATAATGTTGCTATTGATCAGAGAATATGACTCCAAAATATACAGATATAATGAATTAATCTAAAATCTACATAACGTGATAACAATATTAAATATTTTATGAGAATAAAAACAAGTTTGTGGCAGTTGTCAATCACATCTCTAGTCATATTTTATGCTTCTATAAAAATAGGCTCCTTGCATTAACTTAAAAAAAGATATACACAGAACGTGAAAACCATGGCGATGTTGTATAAGGTCTTTCAGAATAACATTTGTCTTTCTGGTTACCCAACAACCCTGTTAAATGTACCCTACAAGTTCTTAAACATGTCAAGGAAAATACAAAATATGAGAGACTGTGTATACATTGTTGCACAAGAAAAACACAAATCTTTGCTGCCTGAACCAATCTCGAGCTATTAATACACCAGAAATATGTTTTCTCATATTCGTCTTAAGAAATCACGGATGCCATCTTTGCAACAACAGGTTATCAAGAAAACATTCAAATGCTATTTATTAAAATATCTCTTCATGATTTTTGTCATCTGTCCTACCCAGAAATGTGACGGCGTGTAACCAGAAACACAAACCTTTACGAGAGGCCTAAACAAGTTCAGTTTATTAGAATACTTAATTTGTTGTTTGAACAGAGATGATTAGACAAAGAATTTTCAGTTTGCATACATTTATTATGTTAAGCTGTTATTTATATGTTTTATATATAGTTTGTTTATACTAACCTTACATAATTATATATACAATCATAATGATTGATGTAGTTGATTACCTTCCAGTTGCTTGCAGTATTATGCATATCAGAGATTAGTGTGAGAGATTAACAGAGATTATTAGTGTGTGCAGATGGGTAGCAGGGAATTATTGAGATAGCCCTATTCTAGATATTATATCACCTTTGTGCAGGATCTGAAAGTAACAAATATTACCACTTCACTGGTCAGCATCTGCAAGTAAAAGTCACACCGCATTGATTATTATTATCAAACAATAACAGTTGTGTGTTACAATTGAAAAATGCATGTCTGTCCAATTTTGTCCATGGCTATGTGTGGTAGTGTCATGGTTGCCATGTTTGGTTGATAAAGTTGATTGAGTTGTTGCCATTTTGAAATCAATGATTAATGTGAAGGCTATCTTAATCTTCATAACACTTGCAGTGTTGATTATCGGAATTCATTGAGCATGCCCACCATCAAGCAATACCATGCTCTTGCGGTTAATCCTACCTGCCTCCACTACCGCAGTTTGAGTGTTTTGTACTCTATTTGATAGGTGCACTATTCAAATTACCACAATATTTCAGGCTCATCAAATGCCATGGCAGACAGTATACCTTCAATATTTATTCTAGTAAATTAGCATATAAAAATATCATTAAACAAGGTATAGACAAGGTCGTGTTTCTACTATGTTAGTAGCCTGCCAATTTGTAGATGTGCCACCAAAGTTACTCTCAGTATTGCTGAGTTTGTTGTCAACATGCTTGTTTATATCTTGGGACAGATAAGTTCTCTCTATGACAGTAGGGCGATGCATTTAGTTGTGTCTCACAAGACACGCACTGTGAGTATTATCTTTCTAAGGTTCATGTTGCCTGGAAGCATCACTACTGTTATAACTGTTCTACGTGATCGCCATTTGTAATCTTGTAGTCTTACCACCCCTGGATGTAGAATGAATACACAGGGGTGAAAAATGTATGTGCATATGTACCTTTTCACCCGCTTAGTAATTATACAGGATTACTTGAGAGCTAGCTTTCACCCACCCCCGGAGTAAGAAACCAATTGTCACAATTGCAGTATTTTGAACTTTAAACATGTTCCTGCTGACCACTTAATTTCTGCTGTCGACAATTACAGCATTGCATGTAGCACCTGGGTAACGCCGACCACTCAGTTTGTTCACTGAAAAAGGCTTCTTGGTCTTTGAAAGTAGGGACATTCATAAAAATTAGTTTGGCTCGATGTAACTTAAACCATAGCTTCCTACTGGTTCTTAAATACAGGTTCTTACTATAAGCCTGATCCTCTGGTAATTGCAGGGCGTGTTGTGTTTAGGATTACAATTTAAAGGAGGGTATCCTAGTTTCCATCTGGCATGGCTAGACAGTCATTGATAAGTACATTGTCTACACTACCTGTAGTAATTAAACTTACCAGTAATTCTACACCAACATTTATGTTTGTATACACTGTATTATAGTCGTATTACTATAATTAGTTACCTTGTGTATTATAGCTTTAAGATGTCCACTTGTCTTGAATACAAAATGTTTTGGCTAATCACATGTTTGTGTTGTTGTTTATTGCAAGCAAGTTATATTTGTTATAAAGTTGTATCTTTGATTCTGCCAACTTGACACAGTACTGCTGTGATTTATGTTGCTGTTTTTCTTCGTTCTTCAATTACACAAACTGTTATTGTAATTTACATATGTATTACATGTATTTTGAGGGCTAATCAACCAACAGTGGCTTTATTCCCTCACTATAGGAGCAATGACAATCTGTGAATTTTAATTATGTATATATATATATATATATCAAGTGAATATATACTGTATATACATCATTAACATTTTCAGATGACTGTAGCGGTTTGACTGCTGGGATTCCCGGGCCTTCAAATCTTGTGTCAGGCCCGCGACATCCAGGTTGGCCCTGGACACTTTGAGCCTTACGTCAAACACTGCATATAGATGATATCCATCTGCCGCGAAATGTTTTCTTTTTTATTAAATTCGTGAACGAACTTGCTCAAGATTCAACATGCGCGGCACAGGAGTCGAACCCGGGTTCTCCCGATTGAGAGTCCGGTGTTCTATCCACTGCGCCACTACAGAAGACCACTATGGCCTTGCACTGATTGGTGCATGAGGATAAGACCAGGCATGATGTAGGCAGGATAAGGTGTGCGTGTATGTGTGCAAGAAATAGCTATGTGGTGGATAACTTATTTGATCGGTTTTTTATATTGATGGCCGTGATCTTGTAAATGGTGCGTGCGTGCGTGCGTGTAAGGGCTACTTGCGGTGTATAACTTATTTCCCCAGCTTTTGATGGTTGTGACTTATACTGATTGGTGATTCTTAGTATTTGTTTTATCGTACTCTTTTACAACTATACTATACCATGAGTATTTATCTATAGATCGATGGTGTGTGTCTGTGCGGTCAGTGTTCTCAGTTACACGTTTATTTAATGCTTTCTTAATAGCGAACACTACAAGAGAACTTCCCCATGAGATACAATAAACGTATTTGAATTGAAAGGTGTGGACGCCTAAGACAGGTACTAATGTATTCACAACATATTTAATGCATTTACATAAATTGTGTATGTTGTAGGGGAAGATAGACAACATATCAATTAGTTTGCAAGCACTTGCAATACCTTTATTTCACCTAAATGAAAACAAACTTACTCTAGTTTCCATGGGTTCACAAAATTGTTATGTAGAGCCGAATAGTAGCCGATATGCGTAAATGTATTTGGCTCGACTAGGTAGGCTTTCTTGCCAAACGTCCGCAGTAACTGCTCCATAATCGAGTCCTTGCCCATGTATTGTGAACATTTAACTTGACTGAGGTAGTTAATCACTTGAGACGCACCTCGCTTCGGGAATAACATCGCTGGGGTACAACAGCTCGGTGCAGGAACATAGCTGTAGAATTCCGGTCCAAATAAACTTCTGAACTGCACCAAATTGCCTCGGCCTATTGCCATGGCAACCAGTATAACACAAGCAATCAGAAGGAACCACGTAATGTACAGGTCAGATCCACTGCAGCCTGGTTTTAAATACCAATATACAAGTAACAATAACGTGCCACAGACGCTACCAAATGCAAGAAGTCCAGGGATTCGCTCAGGTTCGATGCTTTCGTAACCGAGCAGCCATTTTGGATGGAAAAACTTCACGTATGTGACGTCATCATTATTTTCCACCAGGCGACCCTGAATTAGTTTTCTATCGAGATGCCTTCCAATGACATGCTGTAGGGTAGGAAACATGCTCTGTGTCGGAAGCGCATCGTCTTCTATGATAAACACAAATCGTGGGTCATAAATACCAAGGGTCTGATTTATACAAAACACATAATCTTCCTTTTCTTTCTCGCGATTGAACTTCAAACTAACATATCTTTTTTTAAACCGGTTGAAAATGCCTATGACACCGGAGAGTTGCTGAGCTTCTACGTATGAATCCGGATCTGCGTCGACATTGCAGATGGATAACGAGATATTATAGCGAAATCCCTGCACTTTGGCATCATGCCAGTACGCAAGAAGTCTGGCGACAATCTGTGACAGATATCGTGGTTTGTAGCTGTCAACCAGTTGTCGGTTTCGTGACACTGTCACAATCGTGATTGCAATGTCAACATGTGAATCTTTCCTATATGCTATACTGGCTTCAGGGATGTATCTTGTGCGGTTGATCATTGCCAGATAGTTCAGAGACCAGTTGAGTCTTGCGTCATTGGCATGTTGTATCCGACGTTGGACTTCCTCCAGGCTTCCACTTTTGTGGAAGTAAATCGAGTCTGGCATGTCGTGGCACATCAGCGGCAACACCACAAGGAACACGAAGAGGTAGAGGAAAACAAACGACTTCCATCTTCTTACGCTAGCAACCAGTCGACGAAAACACACACCAAGGAACGTTTTACATGCCCGGTGGAGACCTCTGCTTGTCTTTATGTGAAGTAGTCGTGATTCCATCACTGCCGCTTTCACCTGCAGCAGTGTAAACATTGAACAGTGACCCGTTACATCAACATTTGTTTTATACATTCGTACAATAAATTGAGTTTGTGTATACCTGCCAACTCTCCCTGAATTTCCGGGAGTCTCCCTGGTTTTAGATGTATCTCCCGGTCTCTGGGAAAACAGGCAAATATTTTTGATTTTTGCTTCAATCCCCCGCTACCGGTCTTCCGATGTCATCGTGCCAGACAGAGCGACACCACGAGATGTAATGAACCGCTGTTTCAGCGAGAAATCTTCAACAGCACCCTCCCTCCAGTCTTCCGATGTCAACATCCGAGTGACAGCGCGACATGGGAAGCGTGCTGAACCTCGGACGAATCTCCCGGAATTCAAAACAGGTTGGCAGGTATACTTAATGTTAATTCCAGAAATGCCATTTAAAATTAAATATTAATATTACTTAATTGAGCTTCATTGGTGTAATTTTTTTCTAAATATGTATTTGCATGTTAATATGCATGTCTATATACAAAATTACATCTGTAAAATGTTATCAGTATATTTTTAGCGATGAACGTTTCTATAACAGGTTAAACTTTAAAGAGCTTTCAAATGCAACATTTCACTTTTAAATGAAATACACTCTTTAAATTGGTACGAACAAGAATTGTGTTTAACAGACATGATTTTTTATTAAATAGGTATAGTTCGCTGGTCATTATCCGTAAATCTCTGACGCGTCCCCAAAATCTCGCGAGATCTAGCCGCTATATGTACGGCGCCATCTCTGTATGACTTACGAGAACTGAACGTGACTTCCAAGGCAGTCCCCTGTAGTTACACCAACATTTGTCTTTCGCTGGCTAATAACCGCCCGGCAGCTTAATGCCGAGAGCAGTGTTTACACGGGAAGGTGGTTTTTCCGACGAACATTGCAAGTATGTCATTGTCACTAAAACCAGGGTTGGCACGTTTCTGCCTTCATGGTAGAAACCGTGCGGCAGAAATACTTTCTACCCATCCAGCAAAAATACCTTTCTCTAGTTTCTGCCCTAAAGGCAGACACTCCCAAAGTAGTCATATCTTTACACTTATTTATTTTACTATCAATATCAACATTCCTATTTCCTTCTTACACCATTACTGTCATCTTGTGGTGCCATCCTCAACAAGTTATTATGACATATACAGCTAGCAAACGTGTCTTAGCAGCTCACCCAACCACTTAAACAATAGCAAGCTCTAACAGCTAGCCTGGTTAGTTGGATACAGTGGTCAGATGCTTCAAAACCCGGCTTTCCACTGACCACAAGATGTCCAGATGATAAGTTTTAATTAATAGCCAACTTGTAGGTTTGTAATAGAACTAGTACACATGAACTGGGAGAGCAGATAAGAGAAACCCTGGTCAAAGGAATGTTGCAGCCCATGTGTCGTTAGGTGACAAGTCCTGGACACATAGGTACAACAAAATCCACACAAATGAATGCAAGTGGTCCGATATCATTGCCCCTGATTATGACGTCTGTTTACAGTACACTGTAGATCAGTGACTGTAATATAACATTACAAGAAATTAAACACACACCTAACACTGAAAAGTATGTTATTATACGAATGTACTTGAACTAATGTGAATGTGTTTGTACTTTTACTCACCTTGCACGTAGACAGGTACATAAAGATATTGAAAAACTATTCTACGAAAAAAATAGCACTTTCCTATCTAGGATCGGACAAGCATTTTGTTATAAAAATGTCATTTTTGACCTAATACAACTTTTTAATTAATACATTGAATATCATAATATTATACCTGTCCAATGACAACAACATATACAATTAGTACATATACGATTTGAGATGGATGTGAATGATAGTTTTTGAGATATCATGTTTTCAACATGAGGAAATGTGGTGTTAGCACCTGGCAGGAGACAAGCACAAAATTGAAAACTATATCTCAGGCAAATAAAAATATTAACACCTGGAAGATAAATTTGATATGTGGACAGTAAAACAAGTTTCATTGAGCTATGTCATGTTGTTTGGTTTTTATCTGACGTTTTGTGAAACGTCAGGGAAAATTGTCAAAACTAAAACTGTTCTGGACCTGAAACCAGAACAACCATTACAACATAATGAAGTAATTACATGAAGAAATAATGGGATATTTCTAATGTACTTTGGTTAATTCTGTAAGAAATTTAGCTTGCTTTGTATAAGCATAACTTTTATTTATAAAATAATATTATATATGATTATCTGTAATCACATATTTAACGCACTGTTTCTTTGTAATTTTGTAAATTTGGATATTCGTTTTAAAATATATTAGTGTACATTTCAAAATGATTTGATCACATAGCAAAATTAACAACTAACATACGTCGATCTCGGCCCGCCTTGCATTCCACCATCGACACTACTTTATTATATGATACTATGTATGAGAAGGAACGATAGTCGCAGTATGTTCGAGGAAATCAAGTCTATGACACAGTCGATCAAACCTAGACTTGGCGTTATCAAAGATGAAACGGGAATGACTCTGACAGAAAGCGATGACATACTTGAAAGATGGAAGCAATATTGTGAAAGCATGTTTAAGAAAGAAGAAACAGAAGAAGTAGACATGGATGAAGGCAGAGAGAGGACAGAACCAGAAGATGAACTTGAGTCTTTGCGTTCAGAGGTGGAGTGGGCAATAAAAAGTATAAAAGACGGAAAATCACCTGGCACTGATAACACCACTGCAGAGCTAATAAGAGCAAGTAGAGAAGCAGGCGTGGATATCTATCACACATTATGCAAGAAAATATGGAGAATTGGAACATGGCCCATGGACTGGAAACGAGCCATCCTTATACCAATACCGAAAAAAGGTGACATACAAGAATGCTCAAACCACAGGACTATATAGAAATTCCACATTTTATGCTGTGCATCCGGACATTTTCGAATATGTATATTTTTGGCGAGCTTTTCGGGATGCCGAGATGTGACCCATACTCGCATCAGGCCGACCCTTTCCATGCATTCAGAGCATGTTTACAAGGATAGCTTTCGGGTCGAAACGAGCGTCAAAATTAGTTATTGTGCGATATTCCGATGTAATACAAACTAGTGCATCATAGTATACAAAATGATTTGGTTTATATTACTTCGTGAAAACATAAAAAAGTGTAAAGAAAATCAATGGTTTGGTGTCGGGATTGAACCGGCGTCGCCCGATTGTAAAATAAATACCAAGGAACCTACGCCTTTACCAACTGAGCTAGCAGGACCTACAGGGATTTGCTGACTGATTTAAGTTGTTGTGATAAATTGTACAACTCCTCCTTCACACACATACAGATATTCTAGTGATATTATGAGATTATACACGTTACTTTCTGTAGCTGGATACGATATATGTTTGCTCATTAAATTGTTATTTTCCACGGGAATCGCTACACAGACGGGTTTAAAATCGAATTTATGCTACAAATGTATTTTTCTGTATTTCTTTAATGTTCTCGAATGTTACATACAATGTTAAACTTTGTGTACACATGGAAAACGGATTTTAACTAATGCCTTGTTTTTATTTCCTTTAAGCGTCGCTACTCGGGTAAAATTCGCAATCTTTCACCTTTTTAAATGTTGCCGCGGCAACAAATTAAATGTAATTTTCACAAAACAACGTTTAACTGATTCAAAAATTAATGCCAAATCGATTGATCATAAACACTAATTGATCTGATGTGAAATAGTGAAGTTATTAGCAAAAGATGACAGCTACACATTGGCTTATGTTACAGTCGCATTGTGGCCGGCACATTTTTCTTCGTTCGAACGAGTGTTTATCACTGTTCGGTCGAGCTACCATTATTGATCAATAAAAATTTATTCTGACTAAATATGACTAAAAATTAGGCGGCGCGAGGTCTATGAAGAAGCATGATTTACGCTTCATTTTTCGACCTGACCGGAGCTACAGTGTTACACTCAGCGTCTGTGTAACAACATAGCGTCTTAGCACAGGCAGCATGTCGCCATGGCCTGTAGATCGTTGATTCACGTGTTGTTTTGTAAGCCTACTGAACTCGTAGTTTTTGAGTTATCATAACACAATTTTACGTATGAACAGACAACATATTGACGTATTTATTTCAATACATATAATCTAGGGCTAGAGTACAAATTGAAATAGGTCAATTTCACTGAAAAATCCTTGCCCAAGCCTATCCTATCAATGGCATGTATTCCCTGGTTGTTGCCATTTCTGCCCGGCAGAAATACTTTCTACTCTATTTCTGCCCTGGACGCGACAGAAATACCTTTCTGCCCGGCAGAAAACCAACCCTGAGTCTAAAACCAACTTGCCTAACAATTTGTTTGTACGCTAGCATGAAATAAATAAGGAAATTATAATATGGGGCACTTGTGTCGAATCCGGACCCACCTCGATTTCGCCGTTGTAACTTTGATTTTGCATAACTTTGATACTTCAGTGTGTTAGTTCCACCATTCAACATTATCCCAGGCATATTTACGTTTAAGAATATTGCGGCTTAGTGCATTTTTTAGGCGTAAATAGCGCCCCGATTTGCATCAATATACTTTGCTATATCGCTCATTTTACGCGTGCAATGCGGTAACGCACGACCGCAGCGGCGCAGAATAGCGCAAACCGGGTCGCTATTTGGGCTACAAAAGTGCGCTAAGACACAATAATGTTCAAAATATAAATATGCCTGGGATGATGTTGAATGGTGGAACTAACGCACTGAGGTATCACAGTTAGGCAAAACTCAAGTTATAGCGGCGAAAGTGAGGTGGGTTCGGATTCGACATGTGATCTATTTCTCAAAAAACTTCAGATTTTTAATGCGGCATATTTATATTAAGGGGCACGGTCGTCGGCCAGCCAACTGCACTAATCAGTAACATGGTCTTGTCGACGATCGTGCCAATAATATAAACATGACGTTTTTATAAAAATTTGAAGTAACTCCTTATCACTACTTTGTCTCATGTTTAGCAAATAAATTATCAGAAAAATTGGTTTGAGTTAAATACTTAGTTTCCATACAAAAACACATCGCCGCACGAAAAGTTTGGTAACCGCGTTTATTGTGCTGGTGGTTATAACCAATGAAAAAGATATGTTAACCCAATAACGCATGTGATGTAATTGCCTTGGGAAGTCACGCTCAATTCTCGTTAGTCATACACAGAGATCAGCGGCTAGATCTCGCGAGATTCAAAGCGACGGATTTTGGTGTGGATCGAACATAGTCTCGCTTAACCGACTCTCGCCTGGCTGCGTGACTTCGCCAGGAATATAGTCTGGCTCAGAATCGCCTTTTGACTGCTCACTGCCAGTTTGCACGTCTATCCTCCAGAATGTTTATATATTATGTGTTTTCGATGAAATTACGAAATAGTGCCCAAAATAAAATTAATCTTAAACTAAATGAACATAAACAACAATTTGGAGTACTCTACGTGATTCGAACCGAGGACCCTAAATATAATAATCAGCACGTTTTGATTGTATTTTAGCAACTACATATATTAGATAGCAGTCCGACCGATGCATGCGACATCGATTGCACTATGTTTAGTTAAAAATGTGTGCTTGTTTGGTATTTATATCATGCTTATTCACACTTAGTCTTTTGTTTCTGCTCGAACATAAGCAAAACAACGTCTATACAAAAGTGTGAGCTGCCACCTAGTAAATATGCATGTGATTAAAAGGCACTAAACTAAGAAAAAAGTTTAAAGTCGGTTTATTTTGTGTGTGACATGTTTCAATATAAGTTTAATGTTGAATAGCTGTTATAGTATTATCTGATATAAGTGTATCCTTATTTAATTTGTTATTTTATAGTTGGCCTGAGAGCCAATCATCGTCTCTACCCGAAATTTGTAAATTGTGTTGCATTATGTGCTTTTGTTTGTTTATTGTCGAATAAATTGTTCCAATTCCAATCTGGGGTAAAGCCCCCTAGCGGTAATATTGAGTTACTTAATGTTCCAGGCAGATGTGATGGGCAAAAGTGCTGCCACCTGGGTAATCTAGGCTAGGTCGAACAGCGACCCAGTAACTATATTATTATTAGTATATTATAATATATACGATAACATTTAAAAAGATACGGTATCGTCTCGATTAACAATCTGCCAGCGTCAATGTTTTCAACATAATACTAATTCGCATGCTCAACATGGCGATGTACTAAATGCATCAGACCAACACAACCATCAGACTCAGATATAAGTTGGCTATACTTACGCAATGATATAAACACAGAAACACACTTTTATCTTGGGACCCCGTTTATCTTAGGCTTCCGTGTTTTTCCGGTTTCGTAAAATATGATGCCAGATGCGGATAACATCAAAGCAAACCATTGTAACGCGTTTGAGACGTTTTTAGTATTTAGTGCACAAGGTGGCAGCACTAGCGCGTCACAAATCATAATGAACCAGATAGAAACATACTTCATGTTTCACGTTTTATCAAAACTACCCTAAATTATTTATGATATCCATCCCGATAAGCCATGCTGAAGATAATAGAAGGAATGTGAAGGAATTGAGAGAAGAAATCGGCATGACAAAACACAAACATTATAGTAGTCGGAAGCAGAGTGGACGGACTGAACATTTGCAAAGCAAGGACAGGCTGTCGAGAGGAAGACCAAAGCTGAGATGGAACGTCAACGTGTAATGATACTTTGATAGGGCAGATAAGACAGCCAGGTGTGGGAGATCATTGCAGAGGACCGAGGGAGGCGGAGGACGTTAACAAGCAAAGCGGAAGAAGCTACCAAGTGACGTTGACCTCACCCCGCAATAAAGGCGGCAATGGGAAGAAGTTTTGTAGTTTCAATATATATCTTAAAATTAATTAACACTGAAACATCTATATATTAATACGCTAACTTGGAAGAATTGTATGTGAATCTTCTCACATGTCTCAAGGTCCATTCGCGTCTTTCTATGTTCTTTAGTTATTATTACTACACAATTTTTTTTTCGTTTATGTTTGATGTGACTGTATGTTTGATGTGACAGTATGTTTTAACAGTAAGTCACATTCCTAATTGACATGTATTTTATGTCAATAATAGCAAAAAAATATCTGTATGTATTTATAGCGCCGTATATCTGGGACAAGACCGTTCAGAAACATACAAATTACATATAACAAGGCCTGCATTATGGAGTGCGATGGGTGCGTACGCACCCTATCTCCCGCTGCGACAAGAGTTCCGCAGCTTGAGGGAAGAGTTCCGCTCGAGATCTCAACGGGAATGCAGTTGAGGGTCTCGAGGGAGCAGTAGGAGGTAGTTTGGGTGCTTCAAGGGTTTATGACATGCATATATGTGCATTGTCAACAACCAAGATTTGACTATTCAGTAGTCGATATAACACGCGGTGTACCACTAAAGAAAAACAAATATTGGTTCACAAATCATTATACGCTGTACTAATATTGTCCCGTTATCCATCATATGGAGTACAAGTGTTCGAAAATAGGGCCGGCCACCGATTCAAAATTCGTCCCGGCGATTCAATTCGCCAACATGTTCAAGTTATCGGCCCGACACCGCCGGTTCACAAAAAACGCCACCGGTTTATCTCGGCGGACACGGTTAGGCTGCATCCGATGCATAGTTCGGTAGAATTCTAAGACTCGACTCGGTTATAGAAGACGGTAAACGCAACTTTGGTAATAATTCAACAATAGTTCGTCAAAACCACTCGAACGGTTGTATTAAATAGCAAAGTCAACGAACGCCAAGTCTAAACACCGGTGGCATCGCCACCGGCAGTGCAGTTTTCCAAGAGTCAGACTGGACGCCATTTATCATAGTTTTGCTAGGCATGCTTTTTGTTCTTTATCTACAAATAAATACGGCCTAAATCCAAATTTGACTCGTAACAAAAGTGTATTTCGTAACGTGACCAACATCGGCAAGGTGAAGGCCACGTAGTTTTGTGGTGTCACCTTCTGACTAAACCGGGAAATACCTAAACAGAAGTGACAAATGCACTGTATACATGCATCTGAGTGCAACACTAATACAGTTAAATACAAGTACTAGCTTTGGGCAGAGTTTGAATAATCAGGACATACATTTGGAACACAATTTATAATTATTGTTGTAGGCTAGTTTGGTAATTAAAAATAGTTTTTATAATTTGAATTTTATTATTATAGTGTGCTTACATACATATTTGTAGTTTTTAAGGCAAAATTTTACTTATTTACTTATGCAAATATATATATACATATATAATGCAATGCAAAGTTATAGTATGTTAGTGTAACTTAGCTCTATTATGTTAGTGTACGTATAGTTAATGTTAAAATTATTACTGTATAATATTTTATGCACTTACATGTAAAATTTAAATGATAGATATTCACGTGTGTGATTAAAGAATGTGGAAATACGGAAATGTGTCGATGTGGTTTGTAAATTAGTCGGGCCATTTCAAATTCAGCAGGGTCAGTTGAAAATTGATCTGGGCCAGTTCAAACAAAATTGGGTCAGTTCATTTATGGCTAATTTCAGACACTGAGTACATTATCATGCACGATCTGCAACCTACTTTGGTTGTGCAGGAGCGGTCACCCATCACTGACTCTACTGTATTCTAAAACTGCTTATTCATGCATGGTGGCGGGGGGAACAGAAAACATGGCATTTAGTTTGTAATAACATGTAATACATTTATTTCCCATGAATGAAAACAAACTTACTCATGGGTTCACAATGCTGCTATGAAGAAACGGATGAAAATCAACGTGTGTAAATGTACTTGGCACGACTAGATAGGCTTGCACGTCAAACTTATACAGTAACAGGTCCAGAACGGTGTCCATACCCGCGTACTATGAGCAACTAACTTGACTGATGTAGTTAATCATTCAACAAACAAACAACTATCATTATCACAGATAACAACATTTGACTTGTAAATACCTGTACAGGAGCGGATCCAGAAATCGAGCCTGGGGGCACAAAGATCTCCACTGGCGGGCGAACCAAATGGTGTATTAGAAATGTTGGCGCTGCCGAGCCGCCGTAACTTCAGCCGATGTCTCGGCTGGACTGATGATATCGGAAGACGGGGAGTACTGTTGACAATTTTTCGCCACGTCGCCGTAACTTCAACTTATTATAACTTGAACGGGAGCACATTTCAAACGATCTATGGGGGCACGGTCGCGTGGGACCATTATAAAAGGTCTGCGTGCACGCCTAATTCCTAAAGTCTAGGGAGGCATGTGCCCTGGATACGCATATGCTGTAATACACCTGTATCACGGTTTTCAAAAAAAATAAACAAACTTACTCTAGCATGTAAATTACGTCCGGATTCGCTTACATTCATATGGATTTGAATGCGCATTTACGTGTGCGGATCAGTTGTTTGCTCAACGGTGCTTCGACACCCTCACGGGGCCCTCATCAGCGTTGTACTGAGCCGGTCACGGTGGTCATGTAACGATGCTGGTGAACGTCACATGGCAGCGGTTCCAGTAGTATGGCAGGTGGATCGGAGCCGGTGTCTCTGTTGATCGCTGGTTGCCTCATTCGATATTCAATGGCGTCGCTAATCTTTCTTCGCCAGAAGTTGTTCTCACTAGCGAGCACGGCGGCGTCTTGAGGCCATGGTGCTATGGACCTCGTTCACTCGTTGATCACCTATAGATGTGAGTGGAGCCCTGATGTTCTTTGAATCAGACCCTCAGTGATCTGCTTGCTTGTTTGTAATGATCGACTCATTATTTTTGATGACAGTCCGGACACGTTATTTCGTATATGACCCCGCATATGTTGTTCTTTGAGGGGTTGTCCTTGTCGTTCACCACTATGAATCTTATGTTGTTGTAGTGTTTCTGGTGTGTCCCTATTACGTATTCAACAGAGACACCAACTATCAACAGAGACACCAACTACAATCTTCCAGCGATATTCCTGGAATTGCCTTCATGTGACGATCACATGACCACCGAGACCGGTTCAGTACAACGTTGACGATGATACCGGGAAGATGCCGAAAGCTATGTTGAGCAAACAGAGGATTCGGACACGTAACTGCACTTTCAAATCAAACTTACTCTAGTTTCCATGGGTTTACAATACTGCTATGAACAGACGAATATAAGCCAATGTGTGTAAATGTACCTGGCTCGACTAGATAGGCTTTCATGCCAAACTTCTGCCATAACTGGTCCAGAATCGAGTCTTTGCCCAAGTACTTTGAAGACTTTACTTGACTGAGGTAGTTAATCACTCGATATGCACCTCGCTTCGGGAACAGCATCGCTGGGGTACAACAGCTCGGTGCAGGAACATAGCTGTAGAATTCTGGTCCAAACAAACTTCTCAACCATACCAAATTTCCTCGGCCTATTGCAATGGCAACCAAAATAACACAAGCAGTGAGAAGGAACCACGTAATGTACAAGTCGGAACGACTACAATCCGGTTTTAAATACCAATATACTAGTAATAATAACGTACCACAGACGCTACCAAATGCTAAAAGTCCAGGGATTCGCTCAGGGTCGATGCTGTAGTAACCGAGCAGCCATTTTGGATGGAAAAACTTCACGTATGTGACGTCATCAGTATTCACCACCAGGCGACCTTGAATGAATTTTCTATCGAGATGCCTTCCGATGACATGTTGTAAGGTAGGAAACATGCTCTGTGTCGGAAGCGCATCGTCTTCAATAACAAACACATATCGTGGGTCATAAATACCAAGGGTCTGATTTATACAAAACACATAATCTTCCTTTTCCTTCTCTTTCTGAACTTTAACAGCAGTATATTTTTCCTTAAACCGGTTGAAAATGTCTATGACACTGGAAAGACGTTGAGCTTCTAAGTACGAGTCCGGATCTGCGTCGACATTGCAGATGGATAACGAGATATTATAACGAAATCCCTGCACTTTGGCATTATGCCAGTACGCAAGAAGTCTGGCGACAATCTGCGACAGATATCGTGGTTTGTAGCTGTCAACCAGTTGTCGGTTTCGTGACACTGTCACAACGGTGATTGCAATGTCAACATGCGAGTCTTTCATAGATGCTATTCTGGCTTCTGGAAAGTGTCTTGTGCGGTTGATAATTGCCAGATAATTCAGAGACCAGTTGAGTCTTGCGTCGTTGGCATGCTGTATCCGCTGTTGGACTTCCTCCAGGCTTCCACTTTTGTGGAAGTAAATCGAGTCTGGCATGTCGTGGCACATCAGCGGCAACACCACAAGGAACACGAAGAGGTAGAGGAAAACAAACGACTTCCATCTCCTCACGCTGGCCACCAGTCGACGAGAACAGATACCCAGGCACGTCATGACCCGGTGAAGACATCTGCTGGTCATGATGTTAGGTAGTCGAGTAACTGCGATGTTCCTGACTGCATCACTGACGCTTTCACCTGCAATAGCGTAAACATTGAACAGTGATCCGTTACATAACATTACAAGAAAACTAATTATTTTGCTGCGCCATTAATGTTGCTCCTCATGTTTCTGGGTAATTTCTCAAATAAATCAAATCCACCAAGTATTCACAATGACATGGTAGTTCTTTTGTGTGTACTTTTATTTCCTTTTGGTGAAATTAACACACACATTAATTTCGATCGTGTCATTTTTAGTTAATTATGACTTCAGTCGGGAAGTAACAATTCAGCCAAACACGGTCTCGCCACAGTTCGGCCGGACTTGACTCACGGCCGGTTAGTTTACATGACAAGTTTTCCATTTTTCGTGCGAGTGTTATGTTAGTTGTCACCAAATCAGCTAAAATGACGGTTAAAAGCCTAATCTAACCAGAGACAGACATCGATCACGAGGATATATTTGGGAAAGTGTACGGTGCAATATCAATGGTATTTCATTGTTATCTCGTGACCGACGGGTAATTTCAACGGATTTGCTTAAATGTTAGCCGGACAATTAGCTTTCACAAGATACCAGATGTAACGAAAACAATAATTTTAGACTATTAAAATATGCTATTTTATTAAATAGACTGTATTGTACTGTATGTGTGGGGGGGGGGGGCGTGCGTGACACAGCGTGTGTGGTGTGTTTATGTGTGTGTGTGTGTGTGTGTGTGTGTGTGTGTGTGTGTGTGTGTGTGTTTGTACGTGTATGTATGTATATGTAAGTAGGTATTATATGTGTAAGTGTATATACATACATATATATGCATATACATACATGTATATACACATATGCACACGCACACGCCGTGGTCTTTCCCAAATACATCCTCATGATCAGCAATTCTCTCTGTCTAGATAAAGTTTCAGCCCTCCTTTTAGCTAATTCGGTGGTGCAAGCACTCCTGTGGCAAATGGCGACCTTGTCGTGCAAACAAACCGGCCGTAAGTTCGATCCCGTCCGAACTTTACGAGACTGTGGTACTTTTACGCCATCCGCAGGTCTCTGGAAAAGAAAGTTCTGGAGTACGGACATGTGCCTGTCCCCACACATGTGCACCTTGGTATATAGCCCTTTTTGTGTGTTGCAATAGTGCTGCTCCTGTGGGTGGTATGGCGCCGATGGACTTGGCTTTGGTACTGAAGACGTTTTTTGGCAGAGTCAACACTAGTTTCTGTGCAGGTTCGGTCATACAATAGTACAACGCAGGACTCTAGCACAGACATGCAGTCTTCACTGAAGCTGTGTCGACAAGGTAGAGAATACTGGGGTGACTTCATTGAAAGATTTCCAGATGTCGAATGCAGTCTGGTTTCTCCTGCCTGCAAATGACGACACCATATCGCAACCTGTGAAGGCATGGAACATGGGGAGTGCACGTGCCTTCTCACCACCCAGTGTTGTGGCGCTGTCATGGGCAGGAATGTAGCTCGGTGTCTGCCTGTGCCAAATGCGACGCATAGTTCCGTGTTCTCAAGCAGCACAGCACTAGACACTGCCAGAACTAGCACGTCAGTGTCCACAGTACGCAACATGATTCTGCGATACCCCCTGTTTGCTGCATCGACTGCACGAAGGAGCATTCGTGTGTCGGCCTCTTCATGCGTACATTGCGCTAGGGATGAGACGTCCTGATGAACTCTGGTGCAAAGCACATTCTGGCCACATGTTGATTACAGTTCCTTCTCCGCAGAATGATTCTCTACAACCTATGGTGGTAAGTAAAAGAACCAATAAATTGTTTGTTATTGTACATGTTGCGGATAATGATGTTAGAATGTAAATGCTTTTATTATGTCAGTGATCTTCGATGTATTTGAAGTGTGTAAACGCATGTATATTGTTTCCAAAATCAATCATGCCATACTGGTAGCTTACCTGGTATGCCAAGAAATTGAATAGTTCAGTCTTGTTGTCTTCCAGTCTCAAGAACTCTTGCCAATTTCCTGGGATTGTGTTGGATGCTGCAACAAGTCTTGGCAATTGATCTCAAATTCCTCAATGACCCTCGCCAGTTCAGGTCCTGCCACCATCCAGCGCAGTAGGGCTCTTGGATTTTTTAACAAACCGACTACCTTACCATTTCCTTTCACGACCTTGTTGTTTTGTTCGTGTGCTTGGTCGATAGCTTTCGCTGAGAATGGACGTTTTGTTTTGTGCACAACGAAGCCTCCTTGAGCGAATTGGCTCAGGGTGTCGTTCATGCAACGCCATCATGTCACGAATGTGAATCGGCACCCATCGAAAATAGTGAGTGTGGTCCAGTGCGAAAAACATGGTGTCAGCGCTGCCAGGACAGCGACATAGAGCGAGAAGTTGGAATCACGTAAAGACCTCACATACACCAAGACGAGGAGCTCCAGCTGCATGGCGATAAACCAGTACTGTAATTGTGGAGAGGCCTCAACTCGTTTCATGCACCAATCGTCAAAAGGTATCGGCTAACTCTCTTCACAGCTGTAAGCATCGTAGGCATTGTGCAGGAGTATCGATAATGCACTGGCGCTAACTTGGTGTGCATATCTTGTGAAGATATGACATTTGGTAGATATTCACAATTCAGGTGGCGACCGTCTTGAATTGTACCATTAACCTGTGCCATATCTTAAAATATATGCATTCTTTCAATGAAGTGATGACGCCATTGGATTCGGCATGTTTGAAGACACATAAAAAGATACATTGTTTGTGTTTTTATATTAACTATTCACGAAGATAGGACAATTAACAGATATTTAGATTCGGGCGGCGGCCATCTTGGATTTTCTCATGTTACGGATGTCACGGAAACAATTCAACTTGGCACTATATCTTAAATCATTTAGTACCCTATTAACATCATATGCACCAATTTTTGTGCTTTTACCACAAAACCCACAATTATTTCACATGTCTGCCCCTGGACTAGGTTGGCAGAGTGCTAATTGACTGTGTATTATACCCACCCAGCTAAGCTTCTCTGCCTGCTATTGTGTTATGGAAACTGTGACTAAGCTGTAATTGGTCAATGGCAGAGGCTTGTGTCAACAGACAGCATTAACCCAGTAGACCCCTGTTAAACTGAATCCCTACTGCACTGGTAGAACCTGAGGAACTTTAAAACAGCAGTAGACATAATTATCAATGCAATATAAAGATATGACCTAGGATTAAAATAAAATAACTTAGGTATAAAATAATATATAAAGTAAAATAACATAGGTATACTCAAAAAGGTTAAAGCATATTTAGCCAAAAATTATCAGGAATATTATTCAGATGTTTTACTATACATGTTGCAGCTATTCCGTCACTCCAGTTATATTAGTATTATGTCGTTACTACTGTTTTTAACTGTCATTACTACTATTTTTAAGTAAAAATGCAAGCTATGCATATGTACCTTGTTAACAAATAAAGTCTTATCACAGTTCATCTCTTTCTACTTCCCATTCTGTGGGAGGGTGGTAGGGGCAAAACGAGAACAGACAATGCGTGTACATTTTCTTAAACGTTTTACTGTGCTACATTGCAAGGTTTCTACAACCACTAGAAATCGGCCTAAATAGCAGAGTATTGGGATAAAATCCGACAGCATTTTTTAACAACACATTAGCTAATATATACAATATTCACGAAATGGTCTACTCGAATACTTTATTTCCAGGCGTATCTTCACTGGCATGCATATAGTCTAGTGAGCTACTAAACGTGTCAACACTACTTCCATCATAACTCTTCATGATCTGTAACTATGATTCACCAATTGGCCCATTTTTTACGTTCAGGGCAACACAGAGAGCAAGCAACGCAGACAACGTTGGCTAACTCTGCTGAAAATGAAACTGAGTGTACTGGCACCCCCCAGACCTCAAGCCCAAACCGGTACACAGCCACCTGGTTTGTGAATGACCCGCAAGGTATTCATTTCTATACAGGAAGTCCTCGAAAACTACAACAAATTTGTTTTTGTGTTGAGTACTTTGGGTCCATCTGCATATTAGGGCCAATGTCTCAAAAAGTGTACACTTGACAAAAATCGTGTCTTTTGTCTCTCACATCGTCAATTATAAAGTCAGCCTAACGAAATTTTCACCATATATTGATGTCATTACGTTCTTTCAGGACATGTAAGGTTTGACAGCCTTGTTATTTTTTTAAATGGCATCAATTGGCCGTAAGTTGCCAAAAACGGCCAAAATGACGTGTCCAATTGAACTTTCCAAAGTCTGAAGTAGTGCCATACAAAAACAGTGCTGTATTAATTTTTTTCTGAGTTCACTGGGCAAATGGAGTATGTATTGGGAATGTACAGTAAAAAAATGATGTTTAAAAAATTTTAACTAAAAAATGGGCCAAGTGGCCCTTAAGTCCGTTGGACTAATACATCTATATGTGACCCCGGCTGACCAAATGAGTGATAAGTCGGAAAAATGTTAACATTGTTTTCTTACATCCTTGTAAAGGTTTGGTAGGGTGCTTTACACGGTTTCAAAAAATATGACTGCTACAAAAATTGGCAAAGTTATGGAGCATTGAACATGGTAGGGATCAAAAAGTGAAAATGAAGAAAACGGCTGTTGAAGTTTTACATTATATATGCAAATGGATTGCATGGAAATATTACATGCACAACATTCAAATGTGGCACACAGTATGTAATATGTATGTTATGTTGCAATGATACACTGGAAGTACAAATGTGCTGCTACAAAGACTTATCAAGTTATGCCAGATTATGTCTTCATGTGTAAAACTAAGAGGACAGATTATCTGAGAGCAAAAGGTAGACTCACTGTTTGACACAGTTTAAAACCTACAGGCAACTGTCCAGTTTAACAGGGGTCTAGTGGCTTAATGCTGTCTGTTGACACAAGCTACTGCCAGTGACCAATTACAGATTAGTCACAGCTTCCATCAAACAATAGCAGGCAGAGAATATTAGCTACACAGCTGGGTGTAATACACAATCAGAGCCACCACTGATTCATGGTTAAGTAGATTAGCTCAATGCACCAACTAAGACAATACACAACACTGTTAGTGACAGTGTCCAGAGTGAGGCCTAAGCAGTGTCCTCATTGCTGAATAGATCAATTAAACCTGCCAAGTGGGTGACATTCTGCACAAGTGTTCATTAATCCTTAGTGATTGTTCAGAACACCAGACTGACCACATACCTAAACAAAGCGAATGTAATAGGTGAAGAACAGGCAGTATTCAGATAGGGTTATTGGTTGAATTGTATTTGTTTGACTCAAAAGGCTTTATTGTGTCTTCATCGATTATAAGAAAGCATTTGATTTAGTAGACCGGTCCTCCGTGTGGTCTAAGATAATTTCATGCGGTATTAATGGTATTGTGTTGAAAGTTGTATACAACATGTACAAAAATGCTAAATCATGTATAAATGAGGGCCAGGCTGTGTCAGCCTTCTTCTCGTGTGTAGAGGTATGGCAAGGACAAAACTTGTGTCCTTTGTTATTTGCTATTTACCTGAATAATTTTGAACACTGTTAGTCACAATTATAACGGACTTGACATGGCAGCTGGTTAAATTTACATATATAGTGTATAGCGGAACTATGTCAACTCTTCTAATGGTTGACATTTGGTTGTTTCAGGTGTCAACTATATTGTGAATCTGTAATTATTAGTCTATATTGATACAATTGATTTACACAGTACCATGTCTACACAAGGCATGGCAAGCGTAAACAGAACAGTAGAATGCATTTGATATAAATAAAGTGTAGGATATTTCACTCTATAGTTGTCCAGAATATTAATTTTCTATGTTTGTCACCTACAAGTGACAGAATATTAATTTTCTATGTTTGTCACCTACAGGTTTCTACAGACAATACACCTTTAACCAATAGACACCACAGTCACACCATTTTATAATAATTAAATGAACATCAAAATAAACACAACTTGCAATTATAGAAAATCAATAGTTTTGAAGATACAGTTTAAGTGTTAGGCAACTGTTCAGTCTAACAGGGGTCAAGTGTGTCTACTCTGCCTGGGTGCTGTGACCAATTAAAGATTAGTTAAGGTCTCAATGGCCTAGGCTGTAGAAATTAGTCACATCTTTTTATTTTCTGGCACACTACACATCTACTGTTGGGGGTGATCTCAAGGGCCCTTCTCAAAACAACATCACTAGATAATGTAAACCTTTTGCACTTTGGGGGCCCCTTGGGTGCCCTTAGAATGATTAAATAAAATACAGATTTCTTGTATATAGTGGCAGCACCCTAAGATATATCTATGCAAAATTAGAAAAAAGTTGCTGAACAGTTTCTGAAAAAAATAGGCAAAATGTTACATTTTCACCACTTTTGGGGTCCTTGGAGGCCCTAGGGAGCCCTTAAAATTATTCAATCAAATACAGATTTCTCGTGCATAGTGGCAGTGGCCTAAGATATGTCTATGCAAAATTAGAGAAAAAGTTGCTGAACGGTTTCTGAGATACGGCAGCTAACGGCGGACGGCAGACGCAGAGTGATGATAATAGTCCCTTGGACCTTCGGCCAAAGGACTAAAAATGGGCCAAGAGGCCCTGAAGTCATTTGGACTAATACGTCGATATGTGACCCCAGCTGACCAAATGAGTGATAAGTTGGACAAATTGTAACATTGTTTTCTTATATCCTTGTAAAGGTTTGGTTGGGTGCTTTACACGATTTCAAAAAATATGACTGCTACAAAAATTGGCAAAGTTATGGAGCATTGAACATGGTAGGGATCAAAAAGTGAAAATGAAGAAAACGGTTGTTGAAGTTTTACATTATATATGCAAATGGATTGCATGGAAATATTACATGCACAACATTCAAATGTGGCACACAGTATGTAATATGTATGTTATGTTGCAATGATACACTGGAAGTACAAATGTGCTGCTACAAAGACTTATTAAAGGGAATAAAAACATCTATTGCTTGAATTCATATTAAATTAGATCCTGCTATATATTTCCATGTCCACCAAGCCAAAAAAATCCCCAAAAATCGAAGAATTAAAAATTCCACATTTTATGCTGTACATCCGGACATTTTCGAATATGCATATTTTTGGCGCGCTTTTCGGGATGCCGAGATGTGACGTCAGAGTTGACTATGCCGATACAGCGACCGCTTGTTTACATTCATTCTCAGCAATATGACAGCAGAGGTGGCTGTGTAATGCGAATATCATCATGGTTCATTGTGCGGCATTCGGTTGTAATGCAAACTCTTCTAAACATACAGCAACACACCATTTTTTTCGGTTCCCTACGGATCCAGTTTTATTGAAGAAACACAGCCGGCTTTGCTCCGCTCATTTTGAGAAAAGCTGTTTTGATCGCGATCCGGAGATGTTGGCAACCCTTGGATATCCTGGTGCTCGAATATCGTTGAAAAGCGATGCAGTCCCAACAATATTCCCGGCAGTAGAAGCTGCATTGATGCCGTCAATCCGCAGAAGACAGGCGTCGGCACGGGCAGGATCGACGGCCGCTTTGCCCGAGTCGAAGGCAAGCGGGTCTCGCAAGCGTTGTTCCAGTGCCGCAGTCGCCGCTGCAGGCTCCGCTGCCGCTGTCACTACAGCCGGCTCAGCAACTACACCCATGGCTTCTTTGGGGTACCAGGTTCCTTCGACGAGTGGTGAATTTACGAGGTCTGCTTACCGAAAGCGGCAACGAATCAAGGTAATTCTTACATGTTATATCTACTATTATTATTCTGTAGGTCTAGTATAATGCCTGGACTGGACGGTCTCGTGTGCGTCAAGTGTCAAAATAAGTTATTCAACTTATTGTCATTGTATCCCATTGGTTCCAATCATATCACGGAACTCTTCCTAAGTATCTTATATTCTAAATGTTGTAGTTATGCACGATACTACTATAATAAATCTACATATACTCAGTTTTGTGGAAAATTTGATAGTGTAATCAAATCGATTCAGGTGACTGTTTTTATCATTATCATGGTTACAGGCAATAACACAAAAACGTCAGCAAATTAATTGATGCTAATTTGTTAGTTATGCATTTAATTAATCTATTTACTTTTACATGCAAATAAGAAATAATTATTTTAATTATACTCGTTGCCGAGTCAGGTTAGTCTGTTATAATAAGTTTTTTAAACCGTAAGAAGCAATACTTGGATGTAGAACATTGCAATGTGAATTTGCAGATGGAAGAAAAATTATATTTTCAAATGTATTTAACGTTGAATTTGCATAAATTAATTATTATTTTTCATACATAACATTTGTTGTTTTTTAAATGACAATACTTGGACTTTATGAAAGTGCCATGCATTTTGATCAACATCAAATGTATGTACACAAAGTACCATGCATAAGTTAGATATTTAAAACAAAAATTATAAAATTAGGAAGTGGTCTGTCTCACTCTCATAGTTGGAACCAGTTGCTGGCAATCTCCTCCTCTGACACATGACTCACTAAAGTCTTATGTCATCAATGACTTGCTGAAGAATTATCCCCCATCAGTATTCTCTGTAGAAACAGTTTATTACAGTGTTTGGCACCTGTCTGCTAATCCAGCTAATTGGACTCCTTTGTTGTGACTCCATCACTTGACTGAGGAACTAAGTGTAGTGTTTGCCCTAGTCAACTGATCAAAGATCAAATCTAATTAATTACCAGTTGACATTGCACTTTGTAGGTCTTTCCTGCTATGAATAACAAATACACCAGCCACCTCCAGCTGGCCCACTGCATTCTCCCTCCAGTTAAAATAGTTATCTGAACCTGATCTACTGGTAATTAAAGCATGCTAGGTGGAAATGGCAGGAACTGGGTAACATGGATGTGACATGTCGGATACTTATTATTACTATAATTAACCCATGCAATTAACCCATGCCTAACATCACCCTGATCACCATTGCAATTGGTAAACCTTGCAGGTAGATGTGATTAATTATTATTAATATTGAATGGTTACCACATTGAACACCCTGTAGATTACAGTATGTATTCATCGAGTTAATAATATATTATGTTTAAGTTTTCAAAAGTAATGTTTTCAATAAATATAATTCTTACAGTAGATGCAGCTTTCATAACACACACTATTGTAACACACAAGTACTGTTACATTTGTTACTATAGAATTCTTACAGTAGATGCAGCTTTCATAACACACACTATTGTAACACACAAGTACTGTTACATTATTGTTACTGTTACATTTGTTACTATAGAATTCTTACAGTAGATGCAGCTTTCATAACACACACTATTGTAACACACAAGTACTGTTACATAACACACACTATTGTAACACACAAGTACTGTTACATTTGTTACTATAGAATTCTTACAGTAGAGAGCAGCTTTCATAACACACACTATTGTAACACACAAGTACTGTTACATTTGTTACTATAGAATTTTTAATATTTCAATAGTAATTTATTGATTTGTATTTTCATAACTCCAGTGCACAGGCCTATGGTGAATTACATTACAGTGTCATATATTGCTATTGCCTAGTTTCCATTTTATTACAGTTGAATATCGAAGACAATGTACATCATGCAATATATACTATTACATTTGAAGGTATTATCATTACATTTTGAATTGGAACTACAGTATGTACCGAGATAAATATTTAGAACAAAAATATAACTATTGTATCTTGTATTATCTACTAACAACGTTTACGGATAGAACATATTTTTCATTTTATGTCTGTATAACATGAATGAATGGAAGACAAAAGAAATGTCACTGCAATTTAATAGATTGCAATCAGTGTAATTACACCTTACTGCTTGGTGCATTGCTAATTACTGGCACAAGTCATGATGTTTTTTTAAACAGAAGCTCAGAAATGTACCAAGGACCATTATTCGGCTCCCACATTATTCATGGGATGGATGTTGGCAATCATAAAACCTGGATAAACTAGTTCAATAGGATACAGAAAGCATAATTAAATTTATATTTTGATGCGACATATATTAATAAACATGTATATATATTATATGCCAGTTACTATTACATTGTTTCTGTTATTATATTGTGCTTTGTTCAACTTATTGTTACTAATAGGTATTATTATTATTACACCACTCCTGGAGCAGGCTTCCTATAGTGACTATAAAATTGAGTATTGCAGGATTGTTCATGTCTGCAGTCACATATTGTTATGATAGTAACTATATCAATGGATAAGGATTCTACTAATGATGTTACAAAATGTCATTAATGAATTTATTTGATTTTTAACTTAATGTTATTAAAAAAATCAAGTAAATTTATCAAATAATAAATATGTTCACATTTGGATGTGGGTTGTTGCCCAGCTACCAAGTGTGAAAATGGTCATTTGTTGTGAAACAATAACAATAAATGCAATGCAAGTTGCAAACCTATCTATTGTATATTTAATAGATGATTAGTTATAACCAAAAACAAAATGTTCACAAGTAATATATTGTCACATTTTCCAGGTAATTGTTTGCATAAAAGTGTAACATAACAAAAGTAACTATGTCTCTGTGTAGATTCTGTAAGCGTGATATCAATTATTTATGATGTTTTTATCATAGAATAAACAATACATACCTTGCAACTTGAAATTAATTTATTAATTTGTATTTTTCACAGCTAGGCAGTCTGTTCACACTTGGAAGCTGGGCAAATGACTAGACAAATGGATGTACTCCTTTCTGACAAGATGGTAAAAGACAGGATTTTGTTTGCTTTTGTCAGAAACCTACAACAATTTATTTTTTTGCAAATTCTATAAGGGTCATTTGTTATTTCAGTTATTTGCTGACATTCTGGCAGCAGCTCGAGATAGTCCACCGTCGACCAAGAATGGGTCATCTGAAGATACAGCAACTGAATATGACAGCTCTCGTACGGATTCCTGTGATACAGAGGATTCCACACCTGAGTCAGTCACAGCTTCCACTCCAAAAAGGAGCAGCAAATGCTTTCAGGTTGACACCAGGCCATCAACTGGCACGAGAAGAGTGCAAGCAGTCTGTGCATCAGAGCAGGTTGCTGTGCAGGTGACATCAGCAGTGAGGTCAACGAGTGTGCAGTGCAGTTTGTTGACTGGTCCGATTAGTGACTCGAGTGACTAAAACGGGGAGGAAGTGACATCTGCTGCAGATCCAGAGTATGTTTGCTCTGACAATGAGTCGACTAGTCGTGACAGCAGCAACAGTGACAGCGATGACCGTGTCGACCAGTACACTGACACAGAGGAGGGTGTTACAAACAAGACTCCCTTGAGGAAAGCTTGCTGCCCTTCCAGGGAGAGGTACTTCTTGGTTGCAGAGTCTTCACTTCGTCATCTTTTCGCACGTTGCCGAAACTGCACTGGCCAAACCAATGTCGTAGTGCAGCAGTTTCTCGGCTCAATGGGAAGTTGCCCTGTAAAGATAATAATTGGTCTGTAGATGTGAAGCTATGCTATTTATTAGCATGTCATAGGTAAAGTGATCAACAAAATGGACTAGATAACTTGTTTATCAATGGGTATTTGCTGAAGCCATATTCTCATCTGCCTGCAGGGGAAGTATTCACATGGGTGTTGTTTGGCTTATAACCATTGTCTGTGCACCGTGTGGTGATTCACATTGTGTTACCAGGTATACACAGTTACCAACATTTGGAATGATTCATCCCAGTAACACTGTGTTATGAAACTTGCTTGATGAATTTGTAATGATTCAACCCAGTAAAACTGTGTTCTAAAACTTGCTTGATGGATTTGTAATAAATATGTCACACAAAAAATGTGATTAAAAATGCTATGTCCTTATGATTTTTATGGACATAGTCGTAGGGCACATATATACCCACTGGTAGCATCTCACATATAAGACCCCTAAGGTTACACTAAACCCCTAGGTCTAGGACATAACCCTTCAGGCTATAACCCATTACCATAATTATTCAATTGTTCTGCATGTTGTTTTAATGTTTATTTTAGTTTATTTTGATTATATAGTAGCTATATTGTTATGTGTCAGACTCAGAGTAATAAAATTATTGTTCCACATAAATGACATAATGATAATCTAGAGCTGTCATTATATATGTCATGATATTATGGTCATCTCGCGAACAACTGTCCAACTAAAAAAGTGTGGGTTTTGTCCAGAGGGGTGATATCGTAAGTAGCTATAACGTCCTAAACTCGATCCGCATAAACCAGACAAACGTTCGACGGTTCGTAACTTTGTGAAGTTTGTCTTTGACAAGTCTGTTTACAATTACTTCGTCCGATGACCTACTTAGCTACAACCTCTAGCTAACTCTCTGTACAGCTTTGACACCGCATTTTATAATATAACGTCGTACTAAAACGATATAATTGTTGTTGTCGACAGTTTTCACACCATATGTGTCATTATAATGAAGTTGAAGCTTACCAGTCGGTGTTGCATGAGCGAACATTGTGACTGTCCGACTCCGCATCATCTTCTTCGCTACCGTCGCTGAAACGCTCGGAAAGAGCGGAATTAGACGAATCATCCGCTGTAACCGTTCCCGCTAGTGGCTCAAAATCGTATGATTTCACTTGAAACTCTGCGAAACTCCCACTAGCCATGATGTTACAAGAGAATGGAAAGAACAACAATGGCGATGCATAGATGTCAACAAAGCCGCGAGTCGGCATTGACGTCACGATACCACGTGATCGCCTAGCTCATTAAATTTCAACTTTCTGCGGGAATCTCTACACAGACGGGTTTAAAATAGAATTTTGTCTACAAACGTATTTTTCTGTATTTTTTTAATGTTGTCAAATGTTACATACAATGTTAATCTTTGTGTACACATGGAAAACGGATTTTAGCTAATGCCTTGTTGTTATTTCCTTTAAGTTATGCCAGATTATGTCTTCATGTGTAAAACTAAGTGGACAGATTATCTGAGAGCAAAAGGTAGACTCACTGATTGACACAGTTTAAAACCTACAGGCAACTGTCCAGTTTAACAGGGGTATAGTGGCTTAATGCTGTCTGTTGACACAAGCTACTGCCAGTGACCAATTACAGATTAGTCACAGCTTCCATCAAACAATAGCAGGCAGAGACTCTTAGCTCCACAGCTGGGTGTAATACACAACCAGAGCCACCACTGATTCATGGTTAAGTAGATTAACTCAATGCACCAACTAAGACAATACACAACACTGCGAGTGACAGTGTCCAGAGTGAGGCCTAAGCAGTGTCCTCATTGCTGAATAGATCAATTAAACCTGCCAAGTGGGTGACATTCTCCACAAGTGTTCATTAATCCTTAGTGCACCAGACTGACCACATACCTAAACAAAGCGAATGTACTAGGTGAAGAACAGGCAGTGTTCAGATAGGGGTATTGGTTGAATTGTATTTGTCTCGACTCAAAAGGCTTTATTGTGTCTTCATCGATTATAAGAAAGCATTTGATTTAGTAGACCGGTCCTCCCTGTGGTCTAAGATAATTTCATGCGGTATTAATGGTATTGTGTTGAAAGTTGTATACAACATGTACAAAAATGCTAAATCATGTATAAATGAGGGCCAGGCTGTGTCAGCCTTCTTCTCATGTGTAGAGGTATGGCAAGGAGAAAACTTGTGTCCTTTGTTATTTGCTATTTACCTGAATAATTTTGAACACTGTTAGTCACAATTATAACGGACTTGACATGGCAGCTGGTTAAATTTACATATATAGTGTATAGCGGAACTATGTCAACTCTTCTAATGGTTGACATTTGGTTGTTTCAGGTGTCAACTATATTGTGAATCTGTAATTATTAGTCTATATTGATACAATTGATTTATACAGTACCATGTCTACACAAGGCATGGCAAGCGTAAACAGAACAGTAGAATGCATTTGATATCAATAAAGTGTAGGATATTTCACTCTATAGTTGTCCAGAATATTAATTTTCTATGTTTGTCACCTACAAGTGACAGAATATTAATTTTCTATGTTTGTCACCTACAGGTTTCTACAGACAATACATCTTTAACCAATAGACACCACAGTCACACCATTTTATAATAATTAAATGAACATCAAAATAAACACAACTTGCAATTATAGAAAATCAATAGTTTTGAAGATACAGTTTAAAAGTGTTAGGCAACTGTTCAGTCTAACAGGGGTCAAGTGTGTCTACTCTGCCTGGGTGCTGTGACCAATTAAAGATTAATCAAGGTCTCAATGGCCTAGGCTGTAGAAATTAGTCACAGCTTTTGATTTTCTGGCACACCACACAACATCTACTCTTCTGGGTGATCTCAAGGGCCCTTCTCAAAACCACATCACTAGATAATGTAAACCTTTTGCACTTTGGGGGCCCCTTAGAATGATTCAATCAAATACAGATTTCTTGTATATAGTGGCAGCACCCTAAGATACATCTATGCAAAATTAGAAAAAAAGTTGCTGAACAGTTTTTGAAAAAATAGGCCAAATGTTACATTTTTACCAATTTTGGGGTCCTTGGAGGCCCTAGGGAGCCCTTAAAATGATTCAATCAAATACAGATTTCTCGTGCATAGTGGCAGTGCCCCAAGATGTCTATGCAAAATTTGAGAAAAAGTTGCTGAACGGTTTCTGAAATACGGCAGCTAACGGCGGACGGCGGACACAGAGTGATGGCAATAGTCCCTTGGACCTTCGGCCAAAGGACTAAAAATGTACACTGCGTTTTCTATAATGACCAATTTTTGCGTGTCCAGCGTCATCGGTTTACACGGGTCAATTACATTAATTTATTATTGTCGTTGTAGGATTCCTATACATGTATTCTTTTTCTACATGTTAAGTAAATGATATACGAAAATAAATATGGGTCTAAACCTAAATTCGACGAAAATATAACACGTTCAAGTAAACAAATATGGAGTGGCGTTTTAGCTGCGTGTCCAGCGTCATAGATAGAAAAGGCTATCTTCAAAACAATAGGAAACTTACGCCGTTTTTTATGTTTTCGTACATACCAGCTACCACCATGCTATAACCCCAACAATGGCAATAGCAATATTCACAATATTTCTTGGTCAAATAAGGATAAAACCGATATTGGAGCGTGTCCAGCGTCACTGCGTGTCCATCGTCATCTGTGGGATTACCGAGAAAGACTGCTGAGAGCGCATTCTACTTTGATATATAGGAACTACAGTGATCAGAGCATCCGTGGCGGTCGCATCTTTGCTGGTGGTTTTTTTTTTTCCTACAATAAATATTTGATGAGTTGTGGTCCTATATGTACGTTTTTCATATGAAATGGTGTAATAGAATAAGGCTAATGTGGTAAATTAATAAAGGTAACACCACTTATAGCGTTAGTATACTTAACAGCTGTGTTCTAACAAACTAATGAACGATAATTTGACACGTTAATCTGCGGGAAAGTTAATATATGACAATCCTAATGTCTAAGCAACTTGATGACGCTGGACACGCCAATTTAACCAAATGTATATTTACCGGCTGCAGTTGACACTGACATCCTAACTTTATTACAAACAAACCATACTGACGCTGGACACTTGCTGATTAATGATAAAATCAACATATCTAAGAATAATTTCCGTTTATATAATAGCTATTAATATACGTTTGAAGAACAAGACAGGTAGCAAAACAATATAATGCATTTGGGTGATATTGAAAGGTAATTTGAAGAATTATGGCCAATGGGCTTACTCACTCACGGCAGTAAGGCTGGACATGCAGCTATGGGTGTGATCCTGCAACGCATATCGCTTACATACTACTGTATCCGTTATCTCACGTGATCTGCTCATCTCATTGAATTATTTTCAAAAGCATTTAAGCGTTTCACAAAAAACTAAATACAGAATAATTAATACTGCGTTCTACATTTTTTAGAATACCCTGTCAACCAAAGAGGCATAATCATGGCAAGCCACGACACGCAAATGTATTGTGCTAAGATCTCGCACCGTTACCGAGATAGAAAGATAGCACAAGACCCCCACTTCTTGGCCCATCGTTCCGCTCAGAACCGGGCATATCATGTCTGCGCAAGATACCTCCCAGACCATAAGCTGAGAGCTCAGCGAGCTCGCAAAGCTATAAATGTAAGTAGCGTACGATAACATATTTGTCTTGAGTTTGACTTTTCTTCAAGTAATTGTCTATATTTATTTTAATATTACATGTAAACTTTCTGTTACATATCAATGTTTAATGTAGAAGTGATTTATTATTAATGTGTAAAATGTAAATGTTTTGCGTTCAGAGGTGGAGTGGGCAATAAAAAGTATAAAAGACGGAAAATCACCTGGCACTGATAACACCACTGCAGAGCTAATAAGAGCAAGTAGAGAAGCAGGCGTGGATATCTATCACACATTATGCAAGAAAATATGGAGAATTGGAACATGGCCCATGGACTGGAAACGAGCCATCCTTATACCAATACCGAAAAAAGGTGACATACAAGAATGCTCAAACCACAGGACTATATATAGAAATTCCACATTTTATGCTGTGCATCCGGACATTTTCGAATATGTATATTTTTGGCGAGCTTTTCGGGATGCCGAGATGTGACCCATACTCGCATCAGGCCGACCCTTTCCATGCATTCAGAGCATGTTTACAAGGATAGCTTTCGGGTCGAAACGAGCGTCAAAATTAGTTATTGTGCGATATTCCGATGTAATACAAACTAGTGCATCATAATATACAAAATGATTTGGTTTATATTACTTCGTGAAAACATAAAAAAGTGTAAAGAAAATCAATGGTTTGGTGTCGGGATTGAACCGGCGTCGCCCGATTGTAAAATAAATACCAAGGAACCTACGCCTTTACCAACTGAGCTAGCAGGACCTACAGGGATTTGCTGACTGATTTAAGTTGTTGTGATAAATTGTACAACTCCTCCTTCATACACATACAGATATTCTAGTGATATTATGAGATTATACACGTTACTTTCTGTAGCTGGATACGATATGTTTGCTCATTAAATTGTTATTTTCCGCGGGAATCGCTACACAGACGGGTTTAAAATCGAATTTATGCTACAAATGTATTTTTCTGTATTTCTTTAATGTTCTCGAATGTTACATACAATGTTAAACTTTGTGTACACATGGAAAACGGATTTTAACTAATGCCTTGTTTTTATTTCCTTTAAGCGTCGCTACTCGGGTAAAATTCGCAATCTTTCACCTTTTTAAATGTTGCCGCGGCAACAAATTAAATGTAATTTTCACAAAACAACGTTTAACTGATTCCAAAATTAATGCCAAATCGATTGATCATAAACACTAATTGATCTGATGTGAAATAGTGAAGTTATTAGCAAAAGATGACAGCTACACATTGGCTTATGTTACAGTCGCATTGTGGCCGGCACATTTTTCTTCGTTCGAACGAGTGTTTATCACTGTTCGGTCGAGCTACCATTATTGATCAATAAAAAATTATTCTGACTAAATATGACTAAAAATTACGCGGCGCGAGGTCTATGAAGAAGCATGATTTACGCTTCATTTTTCGACCTGACCGGAGCTACAGTGTTACACTCAGCGTCTGTGTAACAACATAGCGTCTTAGCACAGGCAGCATGTCGCCATGGCCTGTAGATCGTTGATTCACGTGTTGTTTTGTAAGCCTACTGAACTCGTAGTTTTTGAGTTATCATAACACAATTTTACGTATGAACAGACAACATATTGACGTATTTATTTCAATACATATAATCGTAAGGGCTAGAGTACAAATTGAAATAGGTCAATTTCACTGAAAAATCCTTGCCCAAGCCTATCCTATCAATGGCATGTATTCCCTGGTTGTTGCCATTTCTGCCCGGCAGAAATACTTTCTACTCTATTTCTGCCCTGGACGCGACAGAAATACCTTTCTGCCCGGCAGAAAACCAACCCTGAGTCTAAAACCAACTTGCCTAACAATTTGTTTGTACGCTAGCATGAAATAAATAAGGAAATTATAATATGGGGCACTTGTGTCGAATCCGGACCCACCTCGATTTCGCCGTTGTAACTTTGATTTTGCATAACTTTGATACTTCAGTGTGTTAGTTCCACCATTCAACATTATCCCAGGCATATTTACGTTTAAGAATATTGCGGCTTAGCGCATTTTTTAGGCGTAAATAGCGCCCCGATTTGCATCAATATACTTTGCTATATCGCTCATTTTACGCGCGCAATGCGGTAACGCACGACCGCAGCGGCGCAGAATAGCGCAAACCGAGTCGCTATTTGGGCTACAAAAGTGCGCTAAGACACAATAATGTTCAAAATATAAATATGCCTGGGATGATGTTGAATGGTGGAACTAACGCACTGAGGTATCACAGTTAGGCAAAACTCAAGTTATAGCGGCGAAAGTGAGGTGGGTTCGGATTCGACATGTGATCTATTTCTAAAAAAACTTCAGATTTTTAATGCGGCATATTTATATTAAGGGGCACGGTCGTCGGCCAGCCAACTGCACTAATCAGTAACATGGTCTTGTCGACGATCGTGCCAATAATATAAACATGACTTTTTATAAAAATTTGAAGTAACTCCTTATCACTACTTTGTCTCATGTTTAGCAAATAAATTATCAGAAAAATTGGTTTGAGTTAAATACTTAGTTTCCATACAAAAACACATCGCCGCACGAAAAGTTTGGTAACCGCGTTTATTGTGCTGGCGGTTATAACCAATGAAAAAGATATGTTAACCCAATAACGCATGTGATGTAATTGCCTTGGGAAGTCACGCTCAATTCTCGTTAGTCATACACAGAGATCAGCGGCTAGATCTCGCGAGATTCAAAGCGACGGATTTTGGTGTGGATCGAACATAGTCTCGCTTAACCGACTCTCGCCTGGCTGCGTGACTTCGCCAGGAATATAGTCTGGCTCAGAATCGCCTTTTGACTGCTCACTGCCAGTTTGCACGTCTATCCTCCAGAATGTTTATATATTATGTGTTTTCGATGAAATTACGAAATAGTGCCCAAAATAAAATTAATCTTAAACTAAATGAACATAAACAACAATTTGGAGTACTCTACGTGATTCGAACCGAGGACCCTAAACATAATAATCAGCACGTTTTGATTGTATTTTAGCAACTACATATATTAGATAGCAGTCCGACCGATGCATGCGACATCGATTGCACTATGTTTAGTTAAAAATGTGTGCTTGTTTGGTATTTATATCATGCTTATTCACACTTAGTCTTTTGTTTCTGCTCGAACATAAGCAAAACAACGTCTATACAAAAGTGTGAGCTGCCACCTAGTAAATATGCATGTGATTAAAAGGCACTAAACTAAGAACAAAGTTTAAAGTCGGTTTATTTTGTGTGTGACATGTTTCAATATAAGTTTAATGTTGAATAGCTGTTATAGTATTATCTGATATAAGTGTATCCTTATTTAATTTGTTATTTTATAGTTGGCCTGAGAGCCAATCATCGTCTCTACCCGAAATTTGTAAATTGTGTTGCATTATGTGCTTTTGTTTGTTTATTGTCGAATAAATTGTTCCAATTCCAATCTGGGGTAAAGCCCCCTAGCGGTAATATTGCGTTACTTAATGTTCCAGGCAGATGTGATGGGCAAAAGTGCTGCCACCTGGGTAATCGAGGCTAGGTCGAACAGCGACCCAGTAACTATATTATTATTAGTATATTATAATATATACGATAACATTTAAAAAGATACGGTATCGTCTCGATTGACAATCTGCCAGCGTCAATGTTTTCAACACAATACTAATTCGCATGCTCAACATGGCGATGTACTAAATGCATCAGACCAACACAACCATCAGACTCAGATATAAGCTGGCTATACTTACGCAATGATATAAACACAGAAACACACTTTTATCTTGGGACCCCGTTTATCTTAGGCTTCCTTGTTTTTTCGGTTTCGTAAAATATGATGCCAGATGCGGATAACATCAAAGCAAACCATTGTAACGCGTTTGAGACGTTTTTAGTATTTAGTGCACAAGGTGGCAGCACTAGCGCGTCACAAATCATAATGAACCAGATAGAAACATACTTCATGTTTCACGTTTTATCAAAACTACCCTCAATTATTTATGATATCCATCTCGATAAGCCATGCTGAAGATAATAGAAGGAATGTGAAGGAATTGAGAGAAGAAATCGGCATGACAAAACACAAACATTATAGTAGTCGGAAGCAGAGTGGACGGACTGAACATTTGCAAAGCAAGGACAGGCTGTCGAGAGGAAGACCAAAGCTGAGATGGAACGTCAACGTGTAATGATACTTTGATAGGGCAGATAAGACAGCCAGGTGTGGGAGATCATTGCAGAGGACCGAGGGAGGCGGAGGACGTTAACAAGCAAAGCGGAAGAAGCTACCAAGTGACGTTGACCTCACCCCGCAATAAAGGCGGCAATGGGAAGAAGTTTTGTAGTTTCAATATATATCTTAAAATTAATTAACACTGAAACATCTATATATTAATACGCTAACTTGGAAGAATTGTATGTGAATCTTCTCACATGTCTCAAGGTCCATTCGCGTCTTTCTATGTTCTTTAGCGTCGTTGAATCATTGACATGTGATATATATGTATGTATATATACACTTGTATATATATATATACATTACTCATTTGTTTTAAATTGAGTGGTTAGCCATCCAGCCATCTGCCAAGCGGTAATAACATGGAGTTGTTCCATTTAACAGGAAGTTATTATCTGCTGCACGCAATGTCATGCTTGGCTACAGACGAAACTAAATGGTGATGGGGTAAGTTTACGTTCTAAATACTGCAGTGGTAATAATTGCTACTCTTAGTTTGGTGATTAATGAGTTAATATATGCTAATGCTAGTTTTAGCTGGAAGTCTGATACACAACGATTTCTCTTCCTTCGATAGTAGGTCTACCATGCGTAAGAACAATGATGTCATCGACGAGGACCTACGTCAAGACACACACGATTGGACAATATATCCGGCGTATCTTGTCAATGAAAAGACGTTCGTCAACAACTTCAGTTTCGCGGTAGTCTGTCTGCTGTTGCTTCCTGCAGTGGTCGAGGGTTGTGGATGAGGAAGTTGTGTCGTCAGAACACCACACAGAACCATTACTACTACCACCATACTTACGCACTGCATAGTAACGTATTCACTTTAACTTATTAGTTTTTGATAGCTATAATGTTTACCCGTAATTGTTACGAATTTTATAGTTATTATTACTACACAATTTTTGTTTCGTTTATGTTTGATGTGACTGTATGTTTGATGTGACAGTATGTTTTAACAGCAAGTCACATTCCTAATTGACATGTATTTTATGTCAATAATAGCAAAAAAGTATCTGTATGTATTTATAGCGCCGTATATCTGGGACAAGACCGTTCAGAAACATACAAATTACATATAACAAGGCCTGCATTATGGAGTGCGATGGGTGCGTACGCACCCTATCTCCCGCTGCGACAAGAGTTCCGCAGCTTGAGGGAAGAGTTCCGCTCGAGATCTCAACGGGAATGCAGTTGAGGGTCTCGAGGGAGAAGTAGGAGGTAGTTTGGGTGCTTCAAGGGTTTATGACATGCATATATGTGCATTGTCAACAACCAAGATTTGACTATTCTGTAGTCGATATAACACGCGGTGTACCACTAAAGAAAAACAAATATTGGTTCACAAATCATTATACGCTGTACTAATATTGTCCCGTTATCCATCATATGGAGTACAAGTGTTCGAAAATAGGGCCGGCCACCGATTCAAAATTCGTCCCGGCGATTCAATTCGCCAACATGTTCAAGTTATCGGCCCGACACCGCCGGTTCACAAAAAACGCCACCGGTTTATTTCGGCGGACACGGTTAGGCTGCATCCGATGCATAGTTCGGTAGAATTCTAAGACTCGACTCGGTTATAGAAGACGGTAAACGCAACTTTGGTAATAATTCAACAATAGTTCGTCAAAACCACGCGAACGGTTGTATTAAATAGCAAAGTCAACGAACGCCAAGTCTAAACACCGGTGGCATCGCCACCGGCAGTGAAGTTTTCCAAGAGTCAGACAGGACGCCATTTATCATAGTTTTGCTAGGCATGCTTTTTGTTCTTTATCTACAAATAAATACGGCCTAAATCCAAAAGTGTATTTCGTAACGTGACCAACATCGGCAAGGTGAAGGCCACGTAGTTTTGTGGTGTCACCTTCTGACTAAACCGGGAAATACCTAAACAGAAGTGACAAATGCACTGTATACATGCATCTGAGTGCAACACTAATACAGTTAAATACAAGTACTAGCTTTGGGCAGAGTTTGAATAATCAGGACATACATTTGGAACAAAATTTATAATTATTGTTGTAGGCTAGTTTGGTAATTAAAAATAGTTTTTATAATTTGAATTTTATTATTATAGTGTGCTTACATACATATTTGTAGTTTTTAAGGCCAAATTTTACTTATGCAAATATATATATACATATATAATGCAATGCAAAGTTATAGTATGTTAGTGTAACTTAGCTCTATTATGTTAGTGTACGTATAGTTAATGTTAAAATTATTACTGTATAATATTTTATGCACTTACATGTAAAATTTAAATGATAGATATTCACGTGTGTGATTAAAGAATGTGGAAATACGGAAATGTGTCGATGTGGTTTGTAAATTAGTCGGGCCATTTCAAATTCAGCAGGGTCAGTTGAAAATTGATCTGGGCCAGTTCAAACAAAATTGGGTCAGTTCATTTATGGCTAATTTCAGACACTGAGTACATTATCATGCACGATCTGCAACCTACTTTGGTTGTGCAGGAGCGGTCACCCATCACTGACTCTACTGTATTCTAAAACTGCTTATTCATGCATGGTGGGGGGGGGGGAACAGAAAACATGGCATTTAGTTTGTAATAACATGTAATACATTTATTTCCCATGAATGAAAACAAACTTACTCATGGGTTCACAATGCTGCTATGAAGAAACGGATGAAAATCAACGTGTGTAAATGTACTTGGCACGACTAGATAGGCTTGCACGTCAAACTTATACAGTAACAGGTCCAGAACGGTGTCCATACCCGCGTACTATGAGCAACTAACTTGACTGATGTAGTTAATCATTCAACAAACAAACAAACAACTATCATTATCACAGATAACAACATTTGACTTGTAAATACCTGTACAGGAGCGGATCCAGAAATCGAGCCTGGGGGCACAAAGATCTCCACTGGCGGGCGAACCAAATGGTGTATTAGAAATGTTGGCGCTGCCGAGCCGCCGTAACTTCAGCCGATGTCTCGGCTGGACTGATGATATCGGAAGACGGGGAGTACTGTTGACAATTTTTCGCCACGTCGCCGTAACTTCAACTTATTATAACATGAACGGGAGCACATTTCAAACGATCTATGGGGGCACGGTCGCGTGGGACCATTATAAAAGGTCTGCGTGCACGCCTAATTCCTAAAGTCTAGGGAGGCATGTGCCCTGGATACGTATATGCTGTAATACACCTGTATCACGGTTTTCAAAAAAAATAAACAAACTTACTCTAGCATGTAAATTACGTCCGGATTCGCTTACATTCATATGGATTTGAATGCGCATTTACGTGTGCGGATCAGTTGTTTGCTCAACGGTGCTTCGACACCCTCACGGGGCCCTCATCAGCGTTGTACTGAGCCGGTCACGGTGGTCATGTAACGATGCTGGTGAACGTCACATGGCAGCGGTTCCAGTAGTATGGCAGGTGGATCGGAGCCGGTGTCTCTGTTGATCGCTGGTTGCCTCATTCGATATTCAATGGCGTCGCTAATCTTTCTTCGCCAGAAGTTGTTCTCACTAGCGAGCACGGCGGCGTCTTGAGGCCATGGTGCTATGGACCTCGTTCACTCGTTGATCACCTATAGATGTGAGTGGAGCCCTGATGTTCTTTGAATCAGACCCTCAGTGATCTGCTTGCTTGTTTGTAATGATCGACTCATTATTTTTGATGACAGTCCGGACACGTTATTTCGTATATGACCCCGCATATGTTGTTCTTTGAGGGGTTGTCCTTGTCGTTCACCACTATGAATCTTATGTTGTTGTAGTGTTTCTGGTGTGTCCCTATTACGTATTCAACAGAGACACCAACTATCAACAGAGACACCAACTACAATCTTCCAGCGATATTCCTGGAATTGCCTTCATGTGACGATCACATGACCACCGAGACCGGTTCAGTACAACGTTGACGATGATACCGGGAAGATGCCGAAAGCTATGTTGAGCAAACAGAGGATTCGGACACGTAACTGCACTTTCAAATCAAACTTACTCTAGTTTCCATGGGTTTACAATACTGCTATGAACAGACGAATATAAGCCAATGTGTGTAAATGTACCTGGCTCGACTAGATAGGCTTTCATGCCAAACTTCTGCCATAACTGGTCCAGAATCGAGTCTTTGCCCAAGTACTTTGAAGACTTTACTTGACTGAGGTAGTTAATCACTCGATATGCACCTCGCTTCGGGAACAGCATCGCTGGGGTACAACAGCTCGGTGCAGGAACATAGCTGTAGAATTCTGGTCCAAACAAACTTCTCAACCATACCAAATTTCCTCGGCCTATTGCAATGGCAACCAAAATAACACAAGCAGTGAGAAGGAACCACGTAATGTACAAGTCGGAACGACTACAATCCGGTTTTAAATACCAATATACTAGTAATAATAACGTACCACAGACGCTACCAAATGCTAAAAGTCCAGGGATTCGCTCAGGGTCGATGCTGTAGTAACCGAGCAGCCATTTTGGATGGAAAAACTTCACGTATGTGACGTCATCAGTATTCACCACCAGGCGACCTTGAATGAATTTTCTATCGAGATGCCTTCCGATGACATGTTGTAAGGTAGGAAACATGCTCTGTGTCGGAAGCGCATCGTCTTCAATAACAAACACATATCGTGGGTCATAAATACCAAGGGTCTGATTTATACAAAACACATAATCTTCCTTTTCCTTCTCTTTCTGAACTTTAACAGCAGTATATTTTTCCTTAAACCGGTTGAAAATGTCTATGACACTGGAAAGACGTTGAGCTTCTAAGTACGAGTCCGGATCTGCGTCGACATTGCAGATGGATAACGAGATATTATAACGAAATCCCTGCACTTTGGCATTATGCCAGTACGCAAGAAGTCTGGCGACAATCTGCGACAGATATCGTGGTTTGTAGCTGTCAACCAGTTGTCGGTTTCGTGACACTGTCACAACGGTGATTGCAATGTCAACATGCGAGTCTTTCATAGATGCTATTCTGGCTTCTGGAAAGTGTCTTGTGCGGTTGATAATTGCCAGATAATTCAGAGACCAGTTGAGTCTTGCGTCGTTGGCATGCTGTATCCGCTGTTGGACTTCCTCCAGGCTTCCACTTTTGTGGAAGTAAATCGAGTCTGGCATGTCGTGGCACATCAGCGGCAACACCACAAGGAACACGAAGAGGTAGAGGAAAACAAACGACTTCCATCTCCTCACGCTGGCCACCAGTCGACGAGAACAGATACCCAGGCACGTCATGACCCGGTGAAGACATCTGCTGGTCATGATGTTAGGTAGTCGAGTAACTGCGATGTTCCTGACTGCATCACTGACGCTTTCACCTGCAATAGCGTAAACATTGAACAGTGATCCGTTACATAACATTACAAGAAAACTAATTATTTTGCTGCGCCATTAATGTTGCTCCTCATGTTTCTGGGTAATTTCTCAAATAAATCAAATCCACCAAGTATTCACAATGACATGGTAGTTCTTTTGTGTGTACTTTTATTTCCTTTTGGTGAAATTAACACACACATTAATTTCGATCGTGTCATTTTTAGTTAATTATGACTTCAGTCGGGAAGTAACAATTCAGCCAAACACGGTCTCGCCACAGTTCGGCCGGACTTGACTCACGGCCGGTTAGTTTACATGACAAGTTTTCCATTTTTCGTGCGAGTGTTATGTTAGTTGTCACCAAATCAGCTAAAATGACGGTTAAAAGCCTAATCTAACCAGAGACAGACATCGATCACGAGGATATATTTGGGAAAGTGTACGGTGCAATATCAATGGTATTTCATTGTTATCTCGTGACCGACGGGTAATTTCAACGGATTTGCTTAAATGTTAGCCGGACAATTAGCTTTCACAAGATACCAGATGTAACGAAAACAATAATTTTAGACTATTAAAATATGCTATTTTATTAAATAGACTGTATTGTACTGTATGTGTGGGGGGCGGGGGCGTGCGTGACACAGCGTGTGTGGTGTGTTTATGTGTGTGTGTCTGTGTGTGTGTGTGTGTGTGTGTGTGTGTGTGTGTGTGTGTGTGTGTGTGTGTGTGTGTGTGTGTGTGTGTGTGTGTGTGTGTGTGTGTGTGTGTTTGTACGTGTATGTATGTATATGTAAGTAGGTATTATATGTGTAAGTGTATATACATACATATATATGCATATACATACATGTATATACACATATGCACACGCACACGCCGTGGTCTTTCCCAAATACATCCTCATGATCAGCAATTCTCTCTGTCTAGATAAAGTTTCAGCCCTCCTTTTAGCTAATTCGGTGGTGCAAGCACTCCTGTGGCAAATGGCGACCTTGTCGTGCAAACAAACCGGCCGTAAGTTCGATCCCGTCCGAACTTTACGAGACTGTGGTACTTTTACGCCATCCGCAGGTCTCTGGAAAAGAAAGTTCTGGAGTACGGACATGTGCCTGTCCCCACACATGTGCACCTTGGTATATAGCCCTTTTTGTGTGTTGCAATAGTGCTGCTCCTGTGGGTGGTATGGCGCCGATGGACTTGGCTTTGGTACTGAAGACGTTTTTTGGCAGAGTCAACACTAGTTTCTGTGCAGGTTCGGTCATACAATAGTACAACGCAGGACTCTAGCACAGACATGCAGTCTTCACTGAAGCTGTGTCGACAAGGTAGAGAATACTGGGGTGACTTCATTGAAAGATTTCCAGATGTCGAATGCAGTCTGGTTTCTCCTGCCTGCAAATGACGACACCATATCGCAACCTGTGAAGGCATGGAACATGGGGAGTGCACGTGCCTTCTCACCACCCAGTGTTGTGGCGCTGTCATGGGCAGGAATGTAGCTCGGTGTCTGCCTGTGCCAAATGCGACGCATAGTTCCGTGTTCTCAAGCAGCACAGCACTAGACACTGCCAGAACTAGCACGTCAGTGTCCACAGTACGCAACATGATTCTGCGATACCCCCTGTTTGCTGCATCGACTGCACGAAGGAGCATTCGTGTGTCGGCCTCTTCATGCGTACATTGCGCTAGGGATGAGACGTCCTGATGAACTCTGGTGCAAAGCACATTCTGGCCACATGTTGATTACAGTTCCTTCTCCGCAGAATGATTCTCTACAACCTATGGTGGTAAGTAAAAGAACCAATAAATTGTTTGTTATTGTACATGTTGCGGATAATGATGTTAGAATGTAAATGCTTTTATTATGTCAGTGATCTTCGATGTATTTGAAGTGTGTAAACGCATGTATATTGTTTCCAAAATCAATCATGCCATACTGGTAGCTTACCTGGTATGCCAAGAAATTGAATAGTTCAGTCTTGTTGTCTTCCAGTCTCAAGAACTCTTGCCAATTTCCTGGGATTGTGTTGGATGCTGCAACAAGTCTTGGCAATTGATCTCAAATTCCTCAATGACCCTCGCCAGTTCAGGTCCTGCCACCATCCAGCGCATTAGGGCTCTTGGATTTTTTAACAAACCGACTACCTTACCATTTCCTTTCACGACCTTGTTGTTTTGTTCGTGTGCTTGGTCGATAGCTTTCGCTGAGAATGGACGTTTTGTTTTGTGCAAAACGAAGCCTCCTTGAGCGAATTGGCTCAGGGTGTCGTTCATGCAACGCCATCATGTCACGAATGTGAATCGGCAACCATCGAAAATAGTGAGTGTGGTCCAGTGCGAAAAACATGGTGTCAGCGCTGCCAGGACAGCGACATAGAGCGAGAAGTTGGAATCACGTAAAGACCTCACATACACCAAGACGAGGAGCTCCAGCTGCATGGCAATAAACCAGTACTGTAATTGTGGAGAGGCCTCAACTCGTTTCATGCACCAATCGTCAAAAGGTATCGGCTAACTCTCTTCACAGCTGTAAGCATCGTAGGCATTGTGCAGGAGTATCGATAATGCACTGGCGCTAACTTGGTGTGCATATCTTGTGAAGATATGACATTTGGTAGATATTCACAATTCAGGTGGCGACCGTCTTGAATTGTACCATTAACCTGTGCCATATCTTAAAATATATGCATTCTTTCAATGAAGTGATGACGCCATTGCATTCGGCATGTTTGAAGACACATAAAAATATACATTGTTTGTGTTTTTATATTAACTATTCACGAAGATAGAACAATTAACATATATTTAGATTCGGGCGGCGGCCATCTTGGATTTTCTCATGTTACGGACGTCACGGAAACAATTCAACTTGGCACTATATCTTAAATCATTTAGTACCCTATTAACATCATATGCACCAATTTTGGTGCTTTTACCACAAAACCCACAATTATTTCACATGTCTGCCCCTGGACTAGGTTGGCAGAGTGCTAATTGACTGTGTATTATACCCACCCAGCTAAGCTTCTCTGCCTGCTATTGTGTTATGGAAACTGTGACTAAGCTGTAATTGGTCACTGGCAGAGGCTTGTGTCAACAGACAGCATTAACCCAGTAGACCCCTGTTAAACTGAATCCCTACTGCACTGGTAGAACCTGAGGAACTTTAAAACAGCAGTAGACATAATTATCAATGCAATATAAAGATATGACCTAGGATTAAAATAAAATAACTTAGGTATAAAATAATATATAAAGTAAAATAACATAGGTATATTCAAAAAGGTTAAAGCATATTTAGCCAAAAATTATCAGGAATATTATTCAGACGTTTTACTATACATGTTGCAGCTATTCCGTCACTCCAGTTATATTAGTATTATGTCGTTACTACTGTTTTTAACTGTCATTACTACTATTTTTAAGTAAAAATGCAAGCTATGCATATGTACCTTGTTAACAAATAAAGTCTTATCACAGTTCAGCTCTTTCTACTTCCCATTCTGTGGGAGGGTGGTAGGGGCAAAACGAGAACAGACAATGCGTGTACATTTTCTTAAACGTTTTACTGTGCTACATTGCAAGGTTTCTACAACCACTAGAAATCGGCCTAAATAGCAGAGTATTGGGATAAAATCCGACAGCATTTTTTAACAACACATTAGCTAATATATACAATATTCACGAAATGGTCTACTCGAATACTTTATTTCCAGGCGTATCTTCACTGGCATGCATATAGTCTAGTGAGCTACTAAACGTGTCAACACTACTTCCATCATAACTCTTCATGATCTGTAACTATGATTCACCAATTGGCCCATTTTTTACGTTCAGGGCAACACAGAGAGCAAGCAACGCAGACAACGTTGGCTAACTCTGCTGAAAGTGAAACTGGGTGTACTGGCACCCCCCAGACCTCAAGCCCAAACCGGTACACAGCCACCTGGTTTGTGAATGACCCGCAAGGTATTCATTTCTATACAGGAAGTCCTCGAAAACTACAACAAATTTGTTTTTGTGTTGAGTACTTTGGGTCCATCTGCATATGAGGGCCAATGTCTCAAAAAGTGTACACTTGACAAAAATCGTGTCTTTTGTCTCTCACATCGTCAATTATAAAGTCAGCCTAACGAAATTTTCACCATATATTGATGTCATTACGTTCTTTGAGGACATGTAAGGTTTGACAGCCTTGTTAATTTTTTAAATGGCATCAATTGGCCGTAAGTTGCCAAAAACGGCCAAAATGACGTGTCCAATTGAACTTTCCAAAGTCTGAAGTAGTGCCATACAAAAACAGTGCTGTATTAATTTTTTTCTGAGTTCACTGGGCAAATGGAGTATGTATTGGGAATGTACAGTAAAAAAATGATGTTTAAAAAAATTAAACTAAAAAATGGGCCAAGTGGCCCTTAAGTCCGTTGGACTAATACATCTATATGTGACCCCGGCTGACCAAATGAGTGATAAGTCGGAAAAATTGTAACATTGTTTTCTTACATCCTTGTAAAGGTTTGGTAGGGTGCTTTACACGGTTTCAAAAAATATGACTGCTACAAAAATTGGCAAAGTTATGGAGCATTGAACATGGTAGGGATCAAAAAGTGAAAATGAAGAAAACGGCTGTTGAAGTTTTACATTATATATGCAAATGGATTGCATGGAAATATTACATGCACAACATTCAAATGTGGCACACAGTATGTAATATGTATGTTATGTTGCAATGATACACTGGAAGTACAAATGTGCTGCTACAAAGACTTATCAAGTTATGCCAGATTATGTCTTCATGTGTAAAACTAAGTGGACAGATTATCTGAGAGCAAAAGGTAGACTCACTGATTGACACAGTTTAAAACCTACAGGCAACTGTCCAGTTTAACAGGGGTATAGTGGCTTAATGCTGTCTGTTGACACAAGCTACTGCCAGTGACCAATTACAGATTAGTCACAGCTTCCATCAAACAATAGCAGGCAGAGACTCTTAGCTCCACAGCTGGGTGTAATACACAACCAGAGCCACCACTGATTCATGGTTAAGTAGATTAACTCAATGCACCAACTAAGACAATACACAACACTGTGAGTGACAGTGTCCAGAGTGAGGCCTAAGCAGTGTCCTCATTGCTGAATAGATCAATTAAACCTGCCAAGTGGGTGACATTCTCCACAAGTGTTCATTAATCCTTAGTGCACCAGACTGACCACATACCTAAACAAAGCGAATGTACTAGGTGAAGAACAGGCAGTGTTCAGATAGGGGTATTGGTTGAATTGTATTTGTCTCGACTCAAAAGGCTTTATTGTGTCTTCATCGATTATAAGAAAGCATTTGATTTAGTAGACCGGTCCTCCGTGTGGTCTAAGATAATTTCATGCGGTATTAATGGTATTGTGTTGAAAGTCGTATACAACATGTACAAAAATGCTAAATCATGTATAAATGAGGGCCAGGCTGTGTCAGCCTTCTTCTCGTGTGTAGAGGTATGGCAAGGAGAAAACTTGTGTCCTTTGTTATTTTCTATTTACCTGAATAATTTTGAACACTGTTAGTCACAATTATAACGGACTTGACATGGCAGCTGGTTAAATTTACATATATAGTGTATAGCGGAACTATGTCAACTCTTCTAATGGTTGACATTTGGTTGTTTCAGGTGTCAATTATATTGTGAATCTGTAATTATTAGTCTATATTGATACAATTGATTTACACAGTACCATGTCTACACAAGGCATGGCAAGCGTAAACAGAACAGTAGAATGCATTTGATATAAATAAAGTGTAGGATATTTCACTCTATAGTTGTCCAGAATATTAATTTTCTATGTTTGTCACCTACAAGTGACAGAATATTAATTTTCTATGTTTGTCACCTACAGGTTTCTACAGACAATACACCTTTAACCAATAGACACCACAGTCACACTATTTTATAATAATTAAATGAACATCAAAATAAACACAACTTGCAATTATAGAAAATCAATAGTTTTGAAGATACAGTTTAAAAGTGTTAGGCAACTGTTCAGTCTAACAGGGGTCAAGTGTGTCTACTCTGCCTGGGTGCTGTGACCAATTAAAGATTAATCAAGGTCTCAATGGCCTAGGCTGTAGAAATTAGTCACAGCTTTTGATTTTCTGGCACACTACACAACATCTACTGTTCTGGGTGATCTCAAGGGCCCTTCTCAAAACCACATCACTAGATAATGTAAACCTTTTGCACTTTGGGAGCCCCTTAGGTGCCCTTAGAATGATTCAATCAAATACAGATTTCTTGTATATAGTGGCAGCACCCTAAGATACATCTATGCAAAATTAGAAAAAAAGTTGCTGAACAGTTTTTGAAAAAATAGGCCAAATGTTACATTTTTACCAATGTTGGGGTCCTTGGAGGCCCTAGGAGCCCTTAAAATGATTCAATCAAATACAGATTTCTCGTGCATAGTGGCAGTGCCCCAAGATATGTCTATGCAAAATTTGAGAAAAAGTTGCTGAACGGTTTCTGAAATACGGCAGCTAACGGCGGACGGCGGACACAGAGTGATGGCAATAGTCCCTTGGACCTTCGGCCAAAGGACTAAAAATGTATACTGCGTTTTCTATAATGACAAATTTTTGCGTGTCCAGCGTCATCGGTTTACACGGGTCAATTACATTAATTATTATTGTCGTTGTAGGATTCCTATACATGTATTCTTTTTCTACATGTTAAGTAAATGATATATGAAAATAAATATGGGTCTAAACCTAAATTCGACGAAAATATAACGTTCAAGTAAAAAAAATATGGAGTGGCGTTTTAGCTGCGTGTCCAGCGTCATAGATAGAAAAGGCTATCTTCAAAACAATAGGAAACTTACGCCGTTTTTTATGTTTTCGTACATACCAGCTACCACCATGCTATAACCCCAACAATGGCAATAGCAATATTCACAATATTTCTTGGTCAAATAAGGATAAAACCGATATTGGAGCGTGTCCAGCGTCACTGCGTGTCCATCGTCATCTGTGGGATTACCGAGAAAGACTGCTGAGAGCGCATTCTACTTTGATATGTAGGAACTACAGTGATCAGAGCATCCGTGGCGGTCGCCTCTATGCTGGTGGGTTTTTTTTTCTTCCTACAATAAATATTTTATGAGTTGTGGTCCTATATGTACGTTTTTCATATGAAATGGTGTAATAGAATAAGGCTAATGTGGTAAATTAATAAAGGTAACACCACTTATAGCGTTAGTATACTTAACAGCTGTGTTCTAACAAACCAATGAACGATAATTTGATACGTTAATCTGCGGGAAAGTTAATATATGACAATCCTAATGTCTAAGCAACTTGATGACGCTGGACACGCCAATTTAACCAAATGTATATTTACCGGCTGTAGTTGACACTGACATCCTAACTTTATTACAAACAAACCATACTGACGCTGGACACTTGCTGATTAATGATAAAATCAACATATCTAAGAATAATTTCCGTTTATATAATAGCTATTAATATACGTTTGAAGAACAAGACAGGTAGCAAAACAATATAATGCATTTGGGTGATATTAAAAGGTAATTTGAAGAATTATGGCCAATGGGCTTACTCACTCACGGCAGTAAGGCTGGACAGGCAGCTATGGGTGTGATCCTGCAACGCATATCGCTTACATACTACTGTATCCGTTATCTCACGTGATCTGCTCATCTCATTGAATTATTTTCAAAAGCATTTAAGCGTTTCACACAAAACTAAATACAGAATAATTAATACTGCGTTCTACATTTTTTAGAATACCCTGTCAACCAAAGAGGCATAATCATGGCAAGCCACGACACGCAAATGTATTGTGCTAAGATCTCGCACCGTTACCGAGATAGAAAGATAGCACAAGACCCCCACTTCTTGGCCCATCGTCCGCTCAGAACCGGGCATATCATGTCTGCGCAAGATACCTCCCAGACCATAAGCTGAGAGCTCAGCGAGCTCGCAAAGCTATAAATGTAAGTAGCGTACGATAACATATTTGTCTTGAGTTTGACTTTTCTTCAAGTAATTGTCTATATTTATTTTAATATTACATGTAAAATTTCTGTTACATATCAATGTTTAATGTAGAAGTGATTTATTATTAATGTGTAAAATGTAAATGTTTGCATACAGAGCAAGACATCTGCAGCGGCAACTCCTACAGTGGAAGAGACACGACCCATCCCTTCCACCTACTACAAGTGAGGTGCCTCCGTCTTCGCAGAGTTTGGCTGACTCAGAATACGTACCATTATCAGGCATTGTGTGTTGTGTTACAAACTTGTAAACTATTACACCATACGATTTATGATACTAACTCTGCAAGATATATGATATTCTTTTCAGAAATATGTAACAAGATAATGTACAACTAAGCCAATATTCGCAGAAGAGCATAATTTATATTTGGCTGCATGTGTTGCTTTATGTTGTGCATGCTAAGTAAGGCAGGTTTCTTCCGTGTAATATATAGGTCACAGTGGAGGATTGCTATCGTTTACAAACCAACTGCATGGGCTATAATTATGAAAACCGATGTTCTTGTTATGGACACAACTTTACAGTGGTCTCACAGACTACCGCCCGCATGGTGATATATACTTATTTCTGTTACATTATGACACTAACACATATTTGTAAACCGTATTTTCAAAAACATATAATTCCCGGTTTAATAATCATAGTTTATGTTATAAGAACATTGGAATTTGCTGTCTTCTTAACTTAAGTACAACCTGTGTCCTTGTTTGTTTCCTTCAGAGAAACCTTGGTCGTGAAGATGAATTTTCTCTAACTACATTCATCAGTAGCACAATAATTAGGAGCTGACATGACAGCTGAAATACCGACTGCTGGAAACCTACCCAGGAAAAGGAAGTCATCTGTCCAAAAGAAGCTAAACGCCTTGAAGGTGAAGACGAAGAGGCTGCAAAGACGTGTATGGGTTTTGGAGAATCATTTAAAGAGCTCTACTCGTAATCAGAAAGAAGGATCAGGGCAAACAAGACCTGATACGACTCCCATAAACACCGTTTTGACAACGCTGATACGCCGTGCTGACGTAATAATGAGGAAGGACGGATTGAACCCTTCGCGAAACAAAGAAGTGAGAAAGGTTCTCGCTGCCCATGAATCACTGATGGAAATGCAAGATATTCCAGTCAAAAAAAGGCAGTCACTCTTCACAGGACGTCACCTGAAGAGAAGTCGGGCAGGAAGCATGGTCGCGAAGAAGTTGCACCTAGACCGACGATACGTTCTCCGCAAGAATGACTTCGCAGGACAAAACACAGCACAACACTTGAAGGCCAGACGTAGGCCGTTACCCGTGAAGGAGTTCATGAAGAGACCGGATAAATTTACACTTCTGCCAGGCAAGAAGGATGCCGTGAAAGATGGTACGAAGGTGCAGAAATATACTTTGACTGACTATAAGGAACAATAAGAATTCAATGTAGACATTATTGTCCATGCCGCTGCATGTTTAAAATGGTGTTCGTAGTTGTTTTGTAATTTGTGACGAAGGATAATGATTGTCTTCAATTAAAGCTATATTGCGTGTCCAGCGTCATCAGTATATACCCATTTCTTAGCTCACAGTTTGCCTAGTCTCGATCCCCGGACGCATATGACAGTTGGCACACACAAAGATAACTGATCAGGGTTACTGATTATGTATCAGTTATAATTCGACACACTTTTCTGAGAGAGCTTCACTAATTGAAAATAGGCCATTCCAAGAAACAACAGAGTTAAAAAAAACTATCACCAAAGTAATAACGAAGAAAAAGAATGTTTCCAAGTCAAATTTAATCGTCTACCTCTTGATTCTTATTAAATGGCATGTACACTAGATGATCCAAAACATTTTCCCCTTTACATGTAATTTAAAATGCTCTAATTGTAGCAAATATTGTAATTTTTCGTCGATGACGCTGGACACGCGATGAAAATCATGTTTGACTTCAAGTGACTGTCATAACAAAAGTAACCCATATTACATTGACCCATTTATGAAAAATATGCCTCAATATATGTGCAATGAGAAAATATAACTTAATTGTTTAGAATTAAACATTTATTTTTGGACCTGTTAAAACCTAATTGTACACTTTTTGGGACATTGGCCCATGAACTGAGGTATTTTCATGGGATCATTCCTTCCATATCAGTCGAGGACCAATTTCTAATCACGCTGATGAAACGAAGACGTCACAACACGCATTTCGAACGGAGTCGCATGTTAGACATATCTCAGGCCACTGGCACTGTCACAACCATCTTTGTCACATGGATAAATTTCATTAACTTACAGTGGGGAGAAACAGATTGGTGGCCGTCCAAGAAACTGGGGACCGTTTCACTAACATTCTTAAGAGCTCTTAATCCTGATTTTGCTCCATAAAATCGAGTGTTCACCTTACTTAGGAGCGAAAATGAAAAACTGTGTTTCACTAACAATTCATCCTGGATACAGTCCATAAAAACGGTCCTAAAATGCCAATTTCTAAGACGACGTTACACCACTCTTTAATTATCATAAACAGCTAGAATTTACTAACTGTGACGTAGGTATGTCAACAACAAAATAACATGTTATATCATCATTTAAATGGTGCCACATGATGGATAATAATATGTAGTTTACTACCCTTTTTGATTTTTTTTATATCTTCAATATTTGCGGCGCTATTCAACTTTTAAATCTTAAAATGGTGGCATTTTTTGTTTATTGGTTTTCAGTCCAGTTCTTGTGCACAGGCTGCATGAGGACTGCATTTATTTGATTGGAAAATAGTAATAACGTTGGAACCTTTTAACTTACGTATGTGTATGTGAAATCAAAAATGGTGCAACCCTTAAGGAAATGTCAATTTTTGGTGACCTTGACTTGACCTTCACAGTTGACCTACATTCCATTGTTGACCTAGATTTGGCCCACAGCATGGAATTAATTCCTATTAATTACATCATTTAGCTGAAAATTAATTAGGTAATGAGCACTGTTAACGTTTGAAGTATGAATATTGCTAATATAATGAATTTAATACTATGCAACCTTTAAACGGCTATTATAACTTGACCTATTTATTTGACCTATATTTCACATTTGACCTATATACCGGAATTTATGGCATAATTAATTCATAAATGCACTCACTGGATGAACCGTACAACCCTTTAGGAAATGTCAATTTTGGTGACCTTGCCTTGACCATCACGGTTGACCTACATTCCATTTTGACCTAGATTTGACCTACATACTGGGATTAATTCCATATAAATGACATAATTTAGGTGAAAATGAATTAGGAAATTGGCAATTATCATTTGGGTGCAAAATTGCTAATATAATGACTTTAATGCTATGTAAACTTGTAAATGGCTATTAGAACATTACCTATTTATTTGACTTATATTTCACATTTGACGTATGTACTGAAATTAATGGCGTAATTAATTAATAAATGTGCACACTGGACGTTTGAGGGATTGCAAATGTCAAAGACAATAATACATATAAACTTTAATGAAATGTGACCTTGTAAGTACCAATTTTTTATACAACTAGTAGTACAAATTAATTCGGAATTGGCGCAATCAACGTTTGAGGAATGGAAGTTGTTAATATATAATTTCATGCTATGTAACCTTGTACATGCCTCTTTTAACATGGCCTACTTATTTAAACTAGTGCTCACAGTTGACCTATGAACAGGGATTAGTAGAATAATATTTACCGGACCATTTTTTGTACTAGAGGACCTTTTACTGAACAGTGCATAGCAGATTTACATTGGGCATGTATCACTCCCCTAAATTTTGACTGAATTCAAAATGAGTTCACCATGGAAATAAAAAGAACACATTTTATAGGTCAATGGTGTGGAAGGTTAAAGTTAAAAATTTGCTAAAGCATGATTTGTTTACACGACATTAGTCTCCAGTGACGCGCGCAAGACACAGAACTTACAAATGTGACGATTTTTTTAACGGCGCAAAACCATATTTTGCATCGGAGCAGCACCAATTTTTTCAACATAGACTAAATAATACTCATAGATGACGCTAAACACAAAATATTTTAGGCTATCCGCGGCTATATATAAAATATGTGCAAATGAACACAGAGGTGGTCGTAAAACTGATGTAATATAGCTTACTTATGATCAAATTTCAAAATTTAAACGACGTAGACGAAGATCAACCTACTCTCGACAGCGGCCCAGCAGTGAATGACGTCAATGACCGGAAATAGAGCGCGAAAACACCAGTTGAAACAAAGCGATCACCGCAGTCCCAGCAAACGAGACGGACTGCGGTGATAGCGAATCGACGCACGCGAAACGTCCCAGTTTGCGGAATTCATTGAAGTGCCTAATTAGTGTCGTGTTCGGTTGACGTGTGCGTAGCGGTTTACGGCTTTTGCGAAGGTCAAGGTTGTTGTGACATTTGTTAATCAATTTTAAGCAAAGTTTAAGCTGTATCTAACTTAACCTGAGCACTACTGCCCTTTATGTCATTATACTACTCGACTGCATAATTTCGGTTTAAGTTGTTGGCGCTCTCTACGCTCTTGTAAACTGAAAATTGTCAACAATGTCAATGACGCTGTCGCGCTTACATTTATCCGGGCGTTAAATTTTATCCGGGTGATGTTTATGTGCATATGTAAGGCATAATATTTGGCACCAGTAGATTACGTAGTGATAAATAATATCCAGTAGTTTAATATGTTTCGTTTGTTGTCGTAATCCGAGCGTTATAGTTAGGGTACATAATTATAATTTGCTGTTTCAGATTTGTGACCAAGAATAAGAGTAAGTCACGTGACGTGTGCGTGGAGGGGAAACTGTTTTACGACATAAATTGTTTATGTCTGTAGGAAGCAAACATTTTATAATTTATGTATATATATATAGACATATATATCAATATATGTATATATATAAACATACATAACGCCCGAATAAATGAAAGTGCGACAGCCGTAGCTGGTGCTAAATACATTCCCCTAGATACGCGCACGCGCAGAAACGTCACCCGGATATTATTTAACGCCCGGATAAATGTAAGCGCGACAACGCTCCTAACAAAATATTGCACTGTGTGTGACGCGGAAATAGTGTCCCCTGTGATGTGTCGGTGGCTTCTGCAAGATGTCGTTTCAATTCTTCGCACAGTGAACAAAAAGTCAAATGTTGTTAACAAGTGGTTGTTGGGCCGAATTTTCAAACATTTTTTGATAACTTCAATCTCTTTCGCCAAATTGTGCCAACTGTGTAGATTATCTATTATCATGGTGGAAATATCACTCTTTGCCTTAAGAGTAATTTAACGATCACGTTAGTGAAACGCATTTTGAAAATACTCCTTGATTTTTCCGTCAGATTCTGTTCTAGGATGGATTTTTCTTAAGAGTTTAATATCTTAGTGAAACGGTCCCCTGGTGTTATACTATTCACCCGAGGACTTCAAGAAGAAGTTTGCAAACACACGAGTAGTCGTGGATGGCCCATATAAAAGCCGAAACAGCGACTAGCCCAGCAAGCTACATTTTCTTCGTACAAAAATCGTAATACGGTGAAGGTGCTGGTCGGTACAAGCCCCGGAGGCCTGGGGACCGTTTCACTAACATTCTTAAGAGCTCTTAAGCCTGATTTTGCTCCACGTTAACGATCACGTTAGTGAAACGCATTTTGAAAATACTCCTTGATTTTTTCGTCAGATTCTGTTCTAGGGTGGATTTTCCTTAAGAGCTTAATATCTTAGTGAAACGGTCCCCTGGTTTCTTACATTTCGCCAGCTTACGGTGGATCTGTGAACGCTCAAATTTGATGCAGATTTGTGATGCTGGTGACAGCATCATGGCGGACAAGGGATTCAACGTGCAAGATCTCTTTGAACACAAGATGATCACAATAAATATCCCCACATTCTTTAAGAAAAAGAATATAATGCCCGGGGAAACGGTTACGAAGGACCGTAATATTGCCAGTAAGAAGGTCCATGTAGAAAGAATTATAGGTCTGACCAAAACATACACTATACTTAACGGACCAATGAATAACATATAATCAACATTGGCAACACAGATTATTAATGTGTGTTTTTACTTGGTGCAATTTCAGGGAAAACATCGTGCCAAGGCACTAAAGACTGACTTGCCTTGCAGCGCCACCTAGCAAATTAGTTCTCATTGTTTCATTGCTGGTGCAGGACAATGAGTCTTCCATGAACGACAATGGAAGCGTTTGCAATAAAAACATATATCATTCTTTAAAACCACATCAAATCTGAAGAAAACGGAACGTAGCAGATTCATGCATGTACCAAGGCAATATCGCCTAGCATGCACACGACAGTTCAATGCTCGCTTCAGTAAAGTATATGATATGTATTTCACAGCATTTTTCCGCGTCAGAAATCTGGTAAATATGGCCGTTCATTGGGCGCATTACACTACTAAACATGCCATGGACCTATCAAGATTATTAATAAGATTACTTATGTCAGTAATGAATACATAAGAATTTTTTTTTAGAATAGCTAAACACTATAAGTTAAGGAAGAATCATCAATAATAAAAATGTGGGTTAAAATGCTAAGTGTTCATGACTGCACACACGTTTCATCTAGCGTCAAAAAGCTCGTATTGTGCGAATTCTCACGCGACTAGCGTATACTTATGGCTACTTCGTGAAAGACCTTATGCAGTAGTACATTCAGCATTCACTGTACCATGCCATATTATTTTTAAATGCTCAAACAATTAAGACATCACACCACAAGGCTATTTTCAAGGGATACGTCAAAACAATGGCGTGTCGCATTGAGTATACAGCTTGCAGCGCGGTATCTCCAGCATGTGAGCGTCAGCGGAGCATGACGTCCGACTAGGCTGGTATTAAATTAGAAAGTCGGTCAGGTGTGACGCTCAGCCGAGTAAACTGCGAAATGTCAATAGGAGTAGACTGTACTCGATGCGCTGTTTAATCGGCAACCAAAGAAGCGCAATCAGAACAGGAGTGATGAGATCGTGCTTCTTAGTTTTTGTTATGAGACGGGCTCCAGCATTTTGCACTCTCTGGGGTCTGGTGAGAAGATGGTCAAAAATCACGTACAGCAGGCCATTTCCATTGCCAAGATGGGACGGCAAGTTAGTATCCACCATCGCCTCCGTGGTTTAGAAGATTTCGAATTCTTCCAAAGTAGATTTGTATTGTGCATTTCCCGAGGGTGGACTATAATTTGTCTTCCAATTTCACCAAAACTGTTTATAAGCATATATAAATATATTGTTCATGGCTCTAACATTCCATTAGGCAGCAAGAAATAAACTTATTCTGGAGCAAATGTTGAAACTTATCCGACGTCCCGACCAGTCTACAGCGGATCTTGTTCACGCACTGATGACATCAGTGCGTGAATAAGATCTATTATAGACAGGGTCATCAGTGCGTGAACAAGATCAATTATAGACTGGTCGAAACGACGCATATATTTCAACCTTTGCTCCAAAGTTTTAATTTGTTTGCTGTTATAAGCATACTATTGTGAATATTGACAAAATAGTGTTTTTTTGGCAAAATTGGTATGAAATGTGAGGTCACTGGCACTAAATCTGAGGAGCACATCTATTGAACTGTTTGAGTAGTTTTAACTTACACGCAAAAGATTGCCCGGTTTCTGTGTGCTCTCGACATTGAAACACACATCAATACTACAACCAATAGCCATTGTGGATTGAACGAAGTCGAAGTAGCTCAAAAGTCGGCTCTTGTGTAAAAATAATCCGGGCCCACTTCAATTTAGGCGTCATAACTATATTTCTGCCTAAATGTAATACCTCAGTGCGTTGATTCATGATCATATCAGGCATATGTTAAAAAATGCGTCTTATGGCATTTAGTGGGGATGATAACAGCGCATGTTGATGAAAACTTGGCGCTATTTAGTATAAAATTTAGGCCCCAAACCAACAAACGTGCACTGACTAAGTCTAATGTGGATTGATGGAATTAACGCACTGAGGTATCAATTTAATCAAATTTAATTTTACGCTGCAATATAGTTATAACGGCGAAATCGTGGTGGCTACACAAGAGCCGTCGGCACTTGTGTAGAATCCGAACCCACCTCGATTTCGCCGTTATAACTTGAGTTTTGCCTAAGTTTGACACCTCAGAGCATTAGTTCCATCATTCAACATCATCCCAGGCATATTTATATTACGAAAATATGGTGTCTTAGCGCACTTTTGAAACCCAAATAGCGCCCCGGTTTGCACCAACATACGCTGCTATATCGCTCATTTTACGAGCGCGATGCGATAACGCACGACTGCAGGCTGTGCAGACGGCGCAAACCGGGTGGCTATTTGGGCTTCAAAGCCAAAGGTGCGCTATGAGACTAATTTAAATATGCCTGGGATGATGTTGAAAGATGGAACTAACGTTCTGAGTCTGATGTATCAAAGTTAGGCAAAACTCAAGTTATAACGGCGAAATCGAGGTGGGTTCGGATTCTATACAACTGCCGAGCCAGCCGTCAACGCGGATTAAACTAAGTAGCGCATCTGTTCTGCTGGAGCCTGGTGAACATTGACCCCGCCCAACTGCCGATGGCACGCGCCGGTGTTATCGACCACTGCCTGCTGTAGTTGTAACTCGATTGATAAGCCGGCGCCTTTGTCTTCAATACAGCACTAGTTCGTATGCTTAACATGTCGATGTACTAAATGCACTGAATTAACGCAACCATCCTATCCAAGAATACATCGAATATGTGTAAATACTTACGCCGTTATCTAACCAAACCAAGACGTGTTTACCATCGTGTTTTCCGGTTTCGAAGAATATGATGCCGGATGCTGGTGGCATCCAATTAAACCATTGCAACGCGTTCTGATCGAACACTCTTACCTAACAAAAATTGCATAATAAATGTGTGCATCAGATCCTGGCCGTTTGACTCCATAATTATATGGAGTGCTGGCCAATATCAAGACGCGACATGTATGTTTGTTCAGCCGTTAGGGCGGACTACAGCCCGGCAAACTTAATTATTTACAGATAAATAAGCCATAATATTTTATAAAGCCAACAATTAAACAATAACAAATAGAACATGCAAACCATTGTGTTAACTGTGTGATCAAGATATTGGTATCAGAAATACATTCCTATACATGATACATTTTGCTGTGAGTGAGTGAGTGAGTGAGTGAGTGAGTGAGTGAGTGAGTGAGTGAGTGAGTGAGTGAGTGAGTAGGTGGGTGGGTGGCTGGGTGCGTGAGTGAGTGAGTGAGTGAGTGGGTGGGTGGGTGGGTGGGTGGGTGAGTGGGTGAGTGAGTGAGTGAGTGAGTGAGTGAGTGAGTGAGTGAGTGAGTGAGTGAGTGAGTGAGTGAGTGAGTGAGTGAGTGAGTGAGTGAGTGAGTGAGTGAGTGAGTGAGTGAGTGAGTGAGTGAGTGAGTGAGTGATATATATATATATATGTGATAAGAATATAACACGACATTTAAATGTACATTTGTAAATAAATAATGTATGTAAAATAAAATATCGGCTAATCATTGACGAGAATTAACTAAGTAAAATGAAGTTATTTACCGCTTTATGATAGATCAAGTAATTAAATTAAATAACTATTTAAAATGCAATATAAAATCAATCATGTAGTGACAATATGACAAATATTAGCTGGTTTGGATTGATGTAGGACCAATGTCTAGATATGTATGTTGCCTATCCTGATAATCAACAAAGTCGAAATGAGATTTATAGAGTCTACAGAATTCAAGTAAAAAAATACGGATTCCAACCATAAAATGTGGAATGTCAGGTTATCATTCCTCGAGTTATTACTACTGTTATTATTTATTCATGTGCGTCGGCGAGAGTAACCGTTGTGCGAATTCCGCGCAGAGAATTGCGACTTCAGGCTTAGGTGCGATAAATGCTAACCCACTCCTCCCCCGCGCTGAGGTATGAATTCCGCTTTCAAGAGGTGAGTTCTGCTTGGGGGCGTTTTTTGTGAGTTTCACGCGGGGTGCAGATGGTGCTGTAAAGGGGTGTTCACTTGAGGTTTCAGTGAGCCTCAAGGGGAGGATGCAGTTGGAGCGTTTTTGGGAGCCTCAATGCGGGTGCAGTTGGATGTATCAAGAGAGTGGAGGCAGAGAGAGTATTTGGTAGCCTGCAGTAGCAGGTCGAAAAACGCACTCACCCCAATCAATCACGCCGTGGACGTCGTCATTAGTGAAAATACGACTCGTGTATTGTCCAGATTAGACTAAATTAGCGTAGGAATACATCAGAACTACCCAGCTTTGTGTTGTTGATCGTTCTTCATTGAACTATATTGAATGACCATGCATTTATAGTTAAAGGAATATGCCATTTGTACAACATTCGGAACAAGCGTTTGCGAAAAGCATCAATATTCTATATAAGCAGCCGTTACTCCTTCAATAGAGCTGACTTTATTTATAGAAAAATTGTTTTAAGCGAAATACTTACATTTTTAAATTCCTCGAGGAAACTACGCTGCTCAAATCGACGCTATCTATGTTTTAATCCTGATCATGAATAGTTTGCATGATTTGTTGTGCGTTAGAGATCCCACCGTCTATGCTAAATACTAAAGAAAGCGTCTCAAAAACCTGCTTGCGTCAATTTGCGCAAATTAGCTCTTTTAAACATATCCAATACGTGATGTCACGTATTGGATATGTTTAAAAGAACTAATTAGCATACACATGAACTATCCTGAAGAATGTTCAGCAGTTTGACAATTCGTTTTTAATTCTCTACGTCGTATAATTTCCTATTATTCCTATTATAATTTCGACAATGTCTTTCAGGATATGCATAATTCCCTATAGCAAAATGCCAGCAAAGGGGCCTGATTGCCTTCTTGAATGACACCACCGAACCCGAATATCTGGCAGAGCTTTCAGACAACAGGTACGACTACAACAAAGGAGCGGTTCCCATATCGCGTCAGTCTACACATTGGCACAACAAGACTAGTAATTGTTGTTCAGCGGACCGCAACGAACGCTTGGCGCTGTGTCAATGTAACAAGTCAGCTAAATTGTATGAGGTCGTGGATTCGTGGCGTACAAACATAGCAGGAGAATATTATACTTTATTCTGCCCCTGCCCCTGCCCCTGCCCCTGCCCCTGCCCCTGCCCCTGCCCCTGCCCCTGCCCCTGCCCCTGCCCCTGCCCCTGCCCCTGCCCCTGCCCCTGCCCCTGCCCCTGCCCCTGCCCCTGCCCCTGCCCCTGCCCCTGCCCCTGCCCCTGCCCCTGCCCCTGCCCCTGCCCCTGCCCCTGCCCCTGCCCCTGCCCCTGCCCCTGCCCCTGCCCCTGCCCCTGCCCCTGCCCCTGCCCCTGCCCCTGCCCCTGCCCCTGCCCCTGCCCCTGCCCCTGCCCCCGCCCCCTGCCCCTGCCCCTGCCCCCTGCCCCTGCCCCTGCCCCTGCCCCTGCCCCTGCCCCTGCCCCTGCCCCTGCCCCTGCCCCTGCCCCTGCCCCTGCCCCTGCCCCCGCCCCCGCCCCTGCCCCTGCCCCTGCCCCTGCCCCTGCCCCTGCCCCTGCCCCTGCCCCTGCCCCTGCCCCTGCCCCTGCCCCTGCCCCTGCCCCTGCCCCTGTCTCCTCTGCCCCTGCCCTGCCCCTGCCCCTGCCCCTGCCCCTGCCCCTGCCCCTGCTCCCCCTGCCCTGCCCCCCTGCCCCCTCTGCCTCTGCCTCTGCCTCTGCCTCTGCCTCTGCCTCTGCCTCTGCCTCTGCCTCTGCCTCTGCCTCTGCCTCTGCCTCTGCCCCTGCCCCTGCCCCTGCCCCTGCCCCTGCCCCTGCCCCTGCCCCTGCCCCTGCCCCTGCCCCTGCCCCTGCCCCTGCCCCTGCCCCTGCCCCTGCCCCTGCCCCTGCCCCTGCCCCTGCCTCTGCCCCTGCCCCTGCCTCCCTGCCCCTGCCCCTGCCCCTGCCCCTGCCCCTGCCCCTGTGTTACAACAAAATTCATTTTATATTTTATTTGACTATTCGGATGGAACAGTACATGGTCACCCAACTGGTGGGTTACTCGCACACACGCACGCGCGCGCGCGCATACACACACAAATCTGGATAATATTTAGATGGTAGTGGAGTGATTTTTTTTAAACGAATCTGATATTTGTACAGAAAACACTAAAAAAAATTAGGGGTAACCTATTACTTGCGAAATTATTGTACATGATTGTTTACAATAATACTGATTACATCTTGCACAAGAGTAAGATTTTGTGAATTTAAAGTTGCATTTTAGAATGGGCTATTTGTTGCCATATGTATCAGTTGGCTTTTTATATATTATTTGATAAATTGTGTTTTTGCCAAAATTACCGGTGGCAAAAATACTAATCTTTGCATTCAAATACGCTTTACTATTATTTAGATTTTTAGCACTATTACACAATAGAACAATCTATAATGCTAGTTTTATACAATAGTTTAATATGTACCTAAATTTGGGGCCCGTGCAATTTACTTGTCAAAAGCGTGAATGTCAACTACATTATCTCAGTCAGCAGAAAATCTGAGGTGGCAATTTTAGTTTTTGTTTTTAAAGAAATAGCAGCCGCTTAACAAAATGGCAGCCAAATCACATTTATGCATGTCTTAACAACTGCGTCACATATAACTATATTTTTTGTGTCAAAACAAGGGTTGTAGAGGTCAATTTTTTCAAATATTTTACACATGACCTTCTCTGACTTTCAGATCCGCCAATTTAAAAGATGGCAGTCGTCAAAAGAAATGTCACGATATCTTGACAATTATGCCACGAAGAGCCATTAAGTCCATATCAATTTGTAGAAGTGTGGTCAGCTATTTCAAGTGTGTTACAAATGACCTTAGTCGAGATTCATACATCCGCCATTTTCAAAACTGGCGCCCGTCAAAACCAATTATCACTATAACTAAAGATCTACAACATCTTGTGCTACAATGTAATAATTTAATGCAATATTTTAAATCAGACTTAGAAGAGCACGTGAAATGATGTATTGGCCAGGCGTGAACCAAGTAGTGAAATATGTCATCAGTGCCTGCAGTACGTGCAACGCGTACAAACCAGAACAATGTAGAGAGCCGTTGTTGCACATGATATACCGTCACGACCATGGTGGTCACGAGTTGGAGTTGACCCATTCCACCTTCATGGACAGGACTACCTAATAACGGTGGATTACTTCTCGAACTTCTTCAAAGTTGACAAGCTGTCAATGACCAGTGCAACACAGGTTATCACCAAACTGCGTATTCACTTTGCGAGATTCGGTGCTCCAGACAAATTGATTTCTGACAATGGGCCACAGTTTTCGTGTGAGGAGTTCAAGTTGTTCTCAGAGCGTTGGCAATTTGAACATATCAAATCGTCACCTCGTTACCCCCAGTCAAACGAAAAAGTGGAAAATGCAGTCAAGACGGCAAAGCAAATCATGCGGAAAGCAATTGATGACAGGACGGATGTGTATTTGGCGTTTCTGGACTATCGAAACACACCTACAGAAGCTATGCACACATCGCCCGCTCAACGGATGTTCGCACATCGAACCAGAACACTGCTACTAGCGCTGCCAGTATCACTGCAGACCGATCCTGCAGCACAACGTGATGCTCCTGAACAATTCAAACGTAGAACGGAGAAACAAGCCAGGTTCGAACGAGCAAGAAAGTCAGCATACTACACCCAGGAGATGTTGTGCGGTTCAAGAAGCCAAACGACTCAAATGACTCACGAACATGGATACTAGTACGCATTCAGAAACCATCGGGCGTCAAGTCTTACATCATTGAGAGTGAAGGCTTGACATACCGAAGGAATAGACGACAGCTACGTTCCACACCGAAGCAGTATAGGGATGATATTCGGTACTCTCAACAAGATGAACCTGACAATACGATGAACAGACCACTGTGTTCAGACAACACGTGCGTAGACCAGAACTCACAACAGAGAGGTCAATACAACGTCACGTCTCCTCCAAGCAGTGAACCTTCAGTCGACACGTCTCCACAACGTAATGTACCATCCACGGTCATACATTCACCAGGCAATATGCCACCGAGGGTTAGAAATTCTCCATGCAGTGTGCCGGCGACTGTTGCGCGACCAAGGCGTCCAGTGAAACTTCCAACAAAGTTCAAAGACTTTCAAATGAAGTGAAAAGTGGAACATTTGACTATAAAAAGAGGGGGATGTGACGATATCACAATTAACGTGATAAACTGAAACGCCACCTGACGAAGGTGGATCTTAGCATGCCAGTGGCTATGATGCGCGGTGACCCGGTGACCCGGTGTAAACGAAACTAAGTCGGCAATAAAGTAGTGTTAAATACATCGACTTAAAAGCAGTTATCGTTATATTTGTTATAGGGAATTATACATATCCCGAAAGATCTCGTCGAAACGAATCGAACGATGTGTATAATTTATAAATGACATTAAAGAAACGAGGAAATAATAGGAATTAATACAACGTGGAAAATTAAAAACGAATTGTCAGGCTTTTTTGGAGAGTGTCCCTTAGTAGGGTGTCTATTCATGCAGACAGTGACTGATATACCCGACAAATCACGCATTTACTGTAAGATCCAGTGAAATAACAGCGCGTACGGGGTGACCAATTTGTGAGAGTTGCACTGTCACTATAATATTATGCACTGCATTATAATAGGGTAAACATGTGTGTTTTAAATACTAAGCGTACATTATCAGAGTATATATCAATTACCTGCCAATAAGGTTCCTACAAAGTGTTGTACCAAGGTGATGTTATGATAAAACATAATTAGCATCAGAAGTATTTGTTTGTTGAAATCTATAACCCGTTAGATGGCGCCACCTACACGTTACCGTTGGCTTTAACAATATTAGCAAAAAGGCGGCACCTGCATCTGATTAATCATTATTATATTGGTAAGTATACTGATCGAAACACGTTCTGTCGTTTGAAATAAATATAAAGAACACTTGGCGTAAGGATGGATATTCTAAATCAATACGACTTTTTTAATCGATCGCGTGCAAACAAAATTGAAAATACGCTTACCGAAAGACAACGAACAAGACAAGTTGAGTCAATCCGCGCCAAGAACGCCGACGGATTTTTGCGAGTGTTATCGAAAACCTTCACTCTATGGCAGGACGCAACGCATTTTAAAGTGTAAAGACTCCTGCACTGTTGAATGCCTTTCCTGTGATGGTTATTGCGAATAGTTGCGTCCTGTTGTGTCCGGCAAAATAAAATATTGCGTTTATTTACCACAATCATAACTGGTGCTGCCACCGTGCGAGCAACGTTGTGTTATATGTACGAAAATATGCCTCACTACCAATTCGCGAGCGTCACTTTTCGTCAAACGTTGAGGGCAAAGTTATGTACCCACTGTGATCAAGGCATCTTGCTGATAACTTATCTTACATGATATGAAGTGAAATCTCAAAAGGGAACAGAATCTGCAAAAGAGCAGAAGCTTTTGGTGCTCATTATAAAACTGATAACTTTTTTGTTACTACGCAATGTAGTATACTTTTGTCTTAAATAAACTAAGCCATTTCCACACAAAAAAACTGAACACACGCTTGCGCAAGTAAACAATATTTTAAATCACTAAGAATTATTTTTAGATTGTGGGTAGACACACTTTTAGAAAGATTGTTTTATTGGAATGTTTACAATTATCAAACAAACGTTTTGAAACGCACGAAATCGTTATGCCTTAGTAATGCTTATTCGAAAAACGTCACGTTATAGCAATGTGCAATGTATTTAACACCGTGATAGCTTTCCTGTGGTTAATTACTATTATTTTTATTAATAGCTGCATGTATTTGCACCCAATAAAGGGAAATGTGTTGTATATTTACACCAATATGTTTGCTTCACCGAGAAGTTGTATGGGTCACGTGATTTTCTTACTTAACCTTGTGTTCTCGCTAGCAGCATAGGCCAGCGACCATGACCCTCCACTGTTGTGGGTTTTATGCCATATTCTCAATTTCATTCCAGGTTTTTCCCATCTGCTTTCTTTCGCTTTCCGGGTCTCTCTGCGTGGTGTTTCTCGGCCTTCCTCTTCTTCTCTTCCCTGGGGGGTTCAATGAAATTGCTTGTCGTGTGATATTTGTTGCAGGTTTCCTCAGTATACGTCCTAACCACCTCCATTTGCTCTTCTTTATTTCGTTTTTTATTGGTAATTATTTGGTCTATTCCCATAGAGTAGTGTTGGGTACCTTGTGTGACCACGTTAGGTGTATGATTCTGCGCAGGCATTGGTTGATGAAGGTCTGTAATTGTTTTAGTGTTTTCTGTGTAATTCGCCATGTCTCCGAGTCGTAGAGTAACACTGGCTTGACATTTTAGTTGAATATTTTGTTGTTTTTCCTTCCAAATGTTTATTAAAATGAGAAATGCCACTCTTGCTTTTTGTATCCTTGCTTTAACGTCTTCGTCTGTGCTTCCACTCTTGTTAATTACGCTCCTCAGGTATGTGAAGGAGTCGGTTTCTTCCAGTGGTTCCCCTCCTAATATGACTGGACTGTTATTCTTCGTGTTGACTTTAATGATCTTTGTCTTGCTTCTGTTGATGTTGAGTCATATCTGTGTTGACACTGTGTTTAGAAGCTCTGTTTTCTCCTGCATCTGTTGGTGACTGTGGGACAGGATAGCGAGGTCATCTGCAAAGTGCAGATCCTCCAACTGGCTCAAAGGTGTCCACTGGGTAACATTCTTCTGTTTTCTGTTGTCTTTTCATAACCCAATCAATGGTAAGCAGGAAGAGGAATGGTGACAGAAGGCAACCTTGTCACACTCCTGTCTTCACCATAAACGAGTCTGTGAATTTTCTTGCATGCCATGCCTTCATAGTTACTTTGTATCAGAGAAATAAATATAAATAAATTTCTGTGGTAGCCCGTAGTGTCGCAGGAGCTTCCATGGCGTCTCCCTGTCGAGGCTATCAAATGCCTTCTCATAGTCTACACAGTTTATGTACAGGGATGAGTTCCATTCCATTGATTGTCCAACTATGATTCGGAGTGTAGCTATTTGGTCGGTGCATGATCTATTTTTACGGAAACGTGTCTGGTGATCTCTGAGTCTGGCGTCCACAGCTGTTTTCAGTCTATCTAAGATGACTCTGTTGAGGATCTTTCCAGACACTGACAGGAGCATTATACCTCTGTAGTTCTTGCATTTCTGCAGGTCTCCTTTCTTTTGGAGTTTCACCAGGTATCCTTTCCATTCAATCGGTATTTCTTCTTGTTCCCATATCTTTCCAATCAGCTCATGCAGCATCTCTGTGGAGGTCTTCTTGTCTGCCTTCATTGCCTCGGCAGGAATTTCATCTGGGCCGGAAGCTTTCCCTCTCTTCAGGTGATGATCTCTGTCTTGCTTGGTTTTTCGCAGTTTACCTGGAGTAGTTCTTCAGCTGGTAGGATATCTGGTGGGTTATGTGGTGTTGGTCGGTTCAACAGTTCATCAAAATGTTCCCTCCGTCTCTTCAACTGATCTTCATTATTGTAAGTACGTTGCCATTCTTGTCTTTCATTGGCCTGCCTGTGTGATTGTACTTTTTTGCTAACTTTCTTGTTGTGTCATACAGTTTAACAAGATTTAACAAGATTGCCATCCAGAAAATTACTCTGGATGGCAGGTGGACAAGGAAGCCTTTTGGCTTATCGAGAGTCCAATACTTTTTATCTACATGTATCCCGCCTTTTTAAGGTGTGTGTCGATTTTATTTTTAAACATATTCACGCTACTAGCACCAACACAATCAGGAGATAATCTGTTCCATTCATTTACAGTCCTTTGTGAGAATGAGAACTTTCTTATATCTAATCTACACTGCTCCTTTACTAATGTAGCTTCATGTCCTCTGGTCCTTCTATTTTTCTTAACTGAGAAAAAAATGTTTCTATCAATATTTTCATAACCATTCAATATTTTAAACACTTCTATGTGATCTCCTCTCAATCTCCTGGTCTCTAATGTTGTTAAACCACATTCTTTTAGGCGTATTTCGTAACTAAGATCCCTCAGATTTGGTATCATTTTAGTCGCTCTCCTCTGTACTCTTTCTAGCATATCTATGTCCTTCTTGCGATATGGCCTCCATGCTTGTATACAATATTCTAGATGAGGCCTCACTATTGTTTTGTACAGCGGTACTATTAATTCTTTTTTCTTATACGCTATATTTCGCCTAATTAATCCAAGGATTTGATTTCCCTTTGACGCTGCAATTCCGCACTGCTCTGAAACCTTCATATCAGCACTAATGGTTAACCCCAAGTCCTTTTCTTTTACAGTAGTACTTAGAACAGTACCCCCCATTTTATATTTTACCTCTTCATTCCCATGACCTGTGTGGAGGCATTTACATTTCCCAAAATTGAACAGCATTTGCCACTTTTCAGACCATTTGATCAACCTATCAAGATCATCTTGTAAATGCTGTCTGTCTCCATCACTTTTAATCCTTCTAAACACTTTTGTATCATCCGCAAATTTTAACACCTTGCTTGTTATATCATCGTCCAAATCGTTGATATATATTAAGAATAATATAGGTCCTAGTACTGATCCCTGTGGTACCCCACTCAATACCGATTTCCAGTTTGAAGCCTCCCCATCAACTACTACACGTTGTCTTCTGTCATTCAGCCATTTTTCTATCCAGTTTATTATACCATTTCCTATGCCATGGGCCTTTAGTCGAAAGCTTAAGGAGTAATCTTTGATGCCATGGTACTTTGTCGAAAGCTTTTTGAAAATCTAAATAGATGATATCTACTGGTGATCCCTCATCTACCCACCTAGTGATGTCTTCCAAAAAACATAACATATTTGTTAAGCATGACCTCGCTTTTAAAAACCCATGTTGAGATGGGTTTATCAAGTTATGTTTAACAAGAAAATCCACCACTGTCACTTGATTCGTCTGCCTTAAACGGGAAGTCTATTAAATTAATGAACTGTCTGCCCGTCTGACTCAGGGACGAAGCCGAAGCTCGCGCACCGTTTGCGCGTGACAAACCTCTAAATTATCGCAACCTCCCCTTTTAATTACAGCCCATTGACGACACGCTTTGCGCGACTGGTGATCATTTATGGATATTACTTCTGCTTAATCCGCCGCTCGCAAGCGCCCCGAACATCAATCAGGGCGCGTAATTGCGGACAGATAGCGACTGCGGCCAGTGCGCGGGCCAATAACGGATGCCGGACCGCTGAAATACGAGCTTTGTTAAAATAGTCGCTAACATCGCCGCCTGTAATGATGATCACGTCTCGCAGGATCAGGTGTGTAGTGGCTGTCTCATCATTGCTACTAACGCCGCGGCTTGCGTGTCGAGGCATGGTGAACGGGAGATAGCACCTCGTCAAAAACGTAATTCGCACCTCGTGGGTTGCGCTTTATTGCAGTGATATTTCTTGTCGACGCGAACTCTGTCGCCTCAACGATAAACCGTTCTCGCAGTCCGGGGGGATACGGACGCGGCAAGTGCGGGAGCGCGGAGAAGGGGGATGGGATGATGGGCCGGGTGAGACGGGTGAAGTTATATCGACCTTGTAAGTCCATCGGTTGTTAATATAATAGTAGTAAAGGAGGTCCCTTACCGCGCATAGCGTTGCGGTGCAAGTGCAAAAGTACCCGGATGTAGGTCAAGGTCAAATACCCGGATGTAGGTCAAGGTCAAGTACCCGGATGTAGGTCAAGTTACGTGGCGCCCCCTACCGAATTTTTTCGGAACTAGAATGGCACGCCACCTAGCGGATTTTTTCGGAACTAAAATATTCCCGCCAAAATATATAATTAGGTTAGCTAGAGAAAAAAAAGTTGGGGTTAACCTCGCGAAAATTTAATGTTTTTGTCCCTCTGGGACAAAAACAGAAAATTTTCAGAAAATTTATGCAACAACCACTTTAGTGGTTGTTGTTAAAATTTTCGCGAGTTTAACCCCAACTTTTTTTTCTCTAGCTAACCTAATTATATATTTTTAACCGCTAGATGGCGCCACCATGTGACGTAGTACTCCGATTATCCGCTAGGGGCGCTACCGGAAGTGACGTCGTACCGGAAGTTACTTGACTGTCATGGCAGCCTCTACTAGGGACGACACGTCGGAAGTGACGTCGCACCGGAAGTTACTTGACTGTCATGGCGGCCTCTACGCTTCCGGTATTCCCGGAAGTGTGTCAACGAATAGATATCTATCATGGCCGGTAGTTGGCGTTATTCTGAGTAGTTACACTGCTATCCGTTGGGGCCATCAGATGTCGCCTGTCTCATGAACGTGCACAGTTTTTGTGTTAAGGGAAGTCACGTGATGTACGTTCGGTCTGATTGATTATGCAAATGAGATCACGCCGAAAACTAGTGTATATACCGTGCTTCCGACGATTCTGGTCTTTCCTTTTTCGACTCTCGAGAAGGTCGTATCGTATCTGGTCGCTCGCACTATTTGAAAATATGGAATTGTTACGTTGAAAAGACGGCTGCTTCATATACATGTTTTCCATTAAAAGAAGCGATACCTCATACGAGTCCTATGGTCGCCTCGTTGGACGTGAATCCGAACAAATGATCGTCTCTTGACATGAAGGTATGTGATGTTTGGCACCTCATTGAATGAAGTCCTGTCAGGTGGTTGTCCTTACATGTTATTGACATAGTCGTTTTCGATCGTAGCAGTTTTCAAATTCGCTTGCTATGGTCGTGTGTGACGTGGTACTCCGATTATCCACTAGGTGTCTCTACGCCGGAAGTGACGTGGTACCGGAAGTCACTTGACTGTCATGGCGGCCTCCACTAGGGATGCTACGCCGGAAGTAACGTAGTACCGGAAGTTATTTGAATGTCATGGCGACCTGACATGGCGGCCTCTACGCTTCCGCTATTCTCAACGAATATGTGTGTCAACGAATAGAGAACTATCATGTTCGATAGATGGCTATACTCTGACTAATTACATTGGTGTCCGTTGAGTGGCGCCGGAAACCATGATGGTCACCTCTTTGAATGGCTCGTGGCGTATCTCTTGTCTCGTCCGTACTCTCGTGTGATGTGTCATCCGTAGTCTCGTAGCATATCTCTTGTCTCGTCCGTACTCTCGTGTGATGTGTCATCCGTAGTCTCGGTCATAGTCTCGTGACATATCTCGGCCATAGTCTCGTGACATATCTCGGTCATAGTCTCGTATCTTGTCTCGTCGGTACTCTCGTGTGACTTGGCATACGAAGTCTCGTGTGATGTGTCATCCGTAGTCTCGTGTGATGTGTCATCCGTAGTCTCGTAGCATATCTCTTGTCTCGTCCGTACTCTCGTGTGATGTGTCATCCGTAGTCTCGGCCATAGTCTCGTGACATATCTCGGTCATAGTCTCGTGACATATTTCGGCCATAGTCTCGTGACATATCTCGGACATAGTCTCGTCTCTTGTCTCGTCAGTACTCTCGTGTGATGTGGCATCCGTAGTCTCGTGTGGTGTGACATCCGTAGTCTCGTGTGATGTGACATCCGTAGTCTCGTGTGATGTGACATCCGTAGTCTCGTGGTATACTCGTGATATATCTCGGCCATAGTCTCGTGTGATGTGTCATCCGTAATCTCGTGACATATCTCGGCCATAGTTTCGTCTCTTGTCTCGTGTGACGTGTCATCCGAAGTCTCGTGCCATATCTCGGTCATAGTCTCGGGTGATGTGTCTAGTTGAGCTAAGTTCAATTCGTTTGACACGTGTTAGTCAAAGTGTAGTGTTTCGTTTGCTTGACTAGTTGATCTGAGTTCAATTTGTGTCACGTGTTAGTCAAAGTGTAGTGTTTCGTTTGTACAACTCGTGTCTATAGACCGTACTCTCGTGTGATGTGTCATCCATAGTCTCGTGACATATCTCGGACATAGTCTCTATTTGCTTTGCTTTGCTTTGATAACCCATCTATTTGCTTTGCTTTGCTTTGATAACCCATCTATTTGCTTTGCTTTGCTTTGCTTCTGAAGCTAATCTCACGCGATAACACGTCTATTGTGGTGGAATTGTGGTGGTGGTGGTGGAATCTCACGCGATAACCCGTCTATTGTGGTGGAATTGTTGTGGTGGTGGTGGAATCTCACGCGATAACCCGTCTATTGTGGTGGAATTGTTGTGGTGGTGGTGGAATCTCACGCGATAACCCGTCTATTGTGGTGGAATTGTTGTGGTGGTGGTGGAATCTCACGCGATAACCCGTCTATTGTGGTGGAATTGTTGTGGTGGTGGTGGAATCTCACGCGATAACCCGTCTATTGTGGTGGAATTGTTGGTGGTGGTGGTGGAATCTCACGCGATAACCCGTCTATTGTGGTGGAATTGTGGTGGTGGTGGTGGAATCTCACACGATAACCCGTCTATTGTGGTGGAATTGTCGTGGTGGTGGTGGAATCTCACGCGATAACCCGTCTATTGTGGTGGAATTGTCGTGGTGGTGGTGGAATCTCACGCGATAACCCGTCTATTGTGGTGGAATTGTCGTGGTGGTGGTGGAATCTCACGCGATAACCCGTCTATTGTGATGTATCTCGTCCATAGTCTCGTCTCTTGCCTCGTCGTAGTCTCGTGACATATCTCGGCCATAGTCTCGTGTGATGTGTCATCCGTAGTCTCGTGACATATCTCGGTCATAGTCTCGTCTCTTGTCTCGTCGGTGCTCTCGTGTGACGTGACTGTGTTGGTCAAACTATAGTGTTTCGGTTGTCCGACTCGTGTCTATAGTTCGATTCGTGATGTGTGTTGGTCAAACTGTTGTGTTTCGTTCGCACCACTAGTTGGTCTGAGTACTTTATCGTGTGATGTGGCATCCGTAGTCTCGTGACACATCTCGGTCATAGATCACACATCACGGTCACAGTCTCGTCTCTTGATGTATCTATATATATATATATATATATATATCTCGGTCATAGTCTCGTCTCTTGTCTCACCGGTACTCTCGTGTGACGTGTCATCCGTAGTCTCGTGATATATCTCGGCCATAGTCTCGTGTGATGTAGTGTTTCGTTAGTGCAACTAGTTGGTCTGAGTTCAATTCGTGACACGTGTTGGTCAAAGCATAGTGTTTCGTTTGTCCAACTAGTTGGTCTGAGTTCAATTCGTGACACGTGTTGGTCAAAGCATAGTGTTTCGTTTGCCCGCTAGTCGGTCTGAGTTCAATTCGTGTCACGTGTTCGGCTAAGGTTAGTGTTTCGTTTGTACAACTCGTGTCTATAGTTGTCTATTTTCCTCTCGTCCATAGTCTCGTCTCTTGTCTCGTCGGTACTCTCGTGTGACGTGTCATCCGAAGTCTCGTGTGGTGTGTCATCCGTAGTCTCGTGACATATCTCGGTCATAGTCTCGTCTCTTGTCTCGTCGGTACTCTCGTGTGACGTGTCATCCGAAGTCTCGTGCCATATCTCGGTCATAGTCTCGTGTGATGTGTCTAGTTGATCTAAGTTCAATTCGTGACACGTGTTGGTCAAAGCATAGTGTTTCGTTTTCGTGACACGTGTTGGTCAAAGCTTAGTGTTTCGTTTTCGTGACACGTGTTGGTCAAAGCTTAGTGTTTCGTTTGTCCAACTAGTCTCGTCGGTACTCTCATGTGATGTGTCATCCGTAGTCTCGTGACATATCTCGGTTATAGTCTCGTCTCTTTTCTCGTCGGTACTCTTGTGTGACGTGTCATCCGTAGTCTCGTGCCGTATCTCGGTCATAGTCTCGTCATAGTCTCGTCTCTTGTCTCGACGGTATTCTCGTGTGATATCTCGTCCGTAATCTCGTGTGATGTGTCATCCGTAGTCTCGTGTGATGTGTCATCCGTAGTCTCGTGACATATATCGGTCATAGTCTCGTCTCTTGTCTCGTCGGTACTCTCGTGTGACGTGCATCCGAAGTCTCGTGACATATCTCGGTCATAGTCTCGTGTGATGTGTCTAGTTGATCTAAGTTCAATTCGTGACACGTATTGGTCAAAGCATAGTGTTTCGTTTTCGTGACACGTGTTGGTCAAAGCATAGTGTTTCGTTAGTGCAACTAGTTGGTCTGAGTTCAATTCGTGACACGTGTTGGTCAAAGCATAGTGTTTCGTTTGTACAACTAGTTGATCTAAGTCCAATTCGTGACACGTGTTGGTCAAAGCATAGTGTTTCGTTTGCACAACTAGTTGGTCTGAGTTCGATGTTCGATTCGTTCAGCGTGTTGGTCAAAGCATAGTGTTTCGTTTGTGTGCCTAGTTGATCTGAGTTCAATTTGTGACATGTGTTGGTCAAAGAATAGTGTTTCGTTTGTCCAACTAGTTGGTCTGAGTTCAATTCGTGCAGTGTAATCGGTTAAGTTTCTGTTTCGTTTACGCAACTAGTTTATCTGAGTTCGATTTGTGTCGTGTGTTGGTCAAAGCATAGTGTTTCGTTTGCACCACTAGTTGGTCTGAGTTCAATTTGTGCAGCGTAATCGGTTAAGTTTCTGTTTCGTTTACGCAACTAGTTGATCTGAGTTCGATTTGAGTCGTGTGTTGGTCAAAGCATAGTGTCTGATGAAAGAGACTAAGATGCACGGCACTTATACTACTCATACTTCAAAAAATGACACAATATAAGGGTTGAACATTTTATTACAACACAAACGTATTTACAGGTCGCGCTCCATAACTGTAAGAACCAGAGACTGAACATTGTTTCGACACTGCTATGACACAGAGGCTTGCAATGAACTATATATATATATATATATATATATATATATATTATACAACGCAGAGTCTACAAGTAATTAGCGCGGACAGTGCATAATAGTTTTCCGAGAGTGTTTCGTCCATTTTTGTAGCCACGACCACGTCCCCAAAAGCCCCCTTTCGATGATTCACGCTCCACCAGTTCAGCATTTCTGGTTGCCAACAATACGGCTCGCAAATTCTTTGACGCTTTGAACTTTGCGAGGAGCAAATGTCGCATCCAGTGAACACGGACATCGTTCCAACCAGATCTCGTCTCTCCAATCTGTTTGCTTTTTCGTTTTGCCAAGCGCGCATGCTTCGCAGCTTTGATGCGCTCTGCGCATTCGACGTCGCCGTGATACAATGCCTTCCTGTATTGATAAGCATGCTCGACCGAATTAAAAACCCGACCGAAGGCTTTGACCCTGCATGGATAAAGGTTTGACAAGGGAGAGTCGGCCCCTGAAAATTCAACTCGTTTCGGTTTCACAGCAACCTCCGATTCGGGTAGAGGTTCCGGTTGCGGTGAGTAGAGGCTTGACGCAACGACTGGTTGATTGACTGACGCTGAATGTGGACGGCTGGTAGTTGCTTCGAACGGTCGGCTAGTTGGTTCGTCTACGTCGCTGTCGCTGAAGGCTGCAGGCGCATGGTAGTTGGGTGTTTTGAGGTTGGCGCTATCGTGATACAATGGTGATGATGGTCGGTTGACATCCAGTGACCGCGGTCGGGTGCCAGATGCTTCGAACGGTCGGCAACACGGTTCGTCTACGTCGCTGTCGCTGAAGGCCGCAGGCGTGTGGTAGTTCGGTGTTTTCAACATGATGTTGACCATGGTGTCGTCGTGATACGAATGACGGGCTGATTGATAAAACACCGCGCTTATATAGTTAGAGAATGTGCCGAAAAGTCACGTGGGCGTGCCGAAAAGATTATGGAACAGAACATAAAGGTCACGTGGGCGTGCCGAAAGATCACGGCTTGTAGAAAATTCAAAAGCACGGACTGCTGAGTAGAATGTACACAAGCGCGGACTGCTGAGTAGTTATTTAGTTCACCACTTATCTAACAGGGGTGCTATCAGTTGATGATGATATATCCACCAGGTGTTTATGGACGAGAAAAAACAAGAGACACGAATATTTGCAGTACTCATATGTGGTTCGCTCACTTGTCCACTAGGGGATGATGTTTGTAGTTCGTGATGTACCCGTCAGGGGGCTCTATTGCACGCAAGCGTGCAAGAGACACGAATATTTGCAGTACTAGAACATTTAGTTTACAACTTGTCCACAAGATGACACCACTTGTATAATTAGTACCGAAAAATTCCGATAGGGGTCGCTGTTTTAATTATCCAACTATCCGCCAGGGGAGCTATTTTGGTTTTGGCGGGAATTAATTAATTCACCAGCTATCCGACAGGGGCGCTTTTTCAGTTTTGGCGGGAAATATTTTAGTAGCGAAAAATTCCGCTAGGTGGCGCTATTTTGGTTTTGGCGGGAAATATTTCAGTTCACCAAATATCCGCCAGGGGCGCTACTTTGGTTTCACCAACTATCCGTCAGGGGGCGCTGTTCTAGTTTTGGCGGGAAATAATTAGTTCACCAACTATCCGCCAGGAGGAGCAATTTTAATTCACCAACTATCCGTCAGGGGGCGCTTCCATAGTTTTGGCGGGAAATAATTTTAGTTCACCAACTATCCGCCAGGGGGCGCTATTTTGGTTTTGGCGGGAAATAATTAGTTCACCAACTATCCGACAGGGGGCGCGGTTATATTTTGGCGGGAATATTTTAGTTCCGAAAAAATCCGCTAGGTGGCGTGCCATTCTAGTTCCGAAAAAATTCGGTAGGGGGCGCCACGTAACTTGACCTACATCCGGGTACTTGACCTTGACCTACATCCGGGTATTTGACCTTGACCTACATCCGGGTACTTTTGCACTTGCACCGCAACGCTATGCGCGGTAAGGGACCTCCTTTACTACTTATACTAAATAAGTTCTAAATACTAGAATAAACATGTCGAAAAGTTGACATTTTAAATAAAACATTCAAACTGTAAACACCCGCTGTTGACAGTATTGCGGTGACATGCGGGGCTAAATGCAAGTCCCTGAAATCGGTTTTGAAGTTGGCTGGTTCCCATAATGAAGACCACAAATGGGACGAATTATAATTGATTAAGCGAACTTCCTGCTATTATACTATTGCCACCTTTGTTTGAGCGTGTGATTTCAATTAACTGAAACGGTAACGTTTTAAGGTAAAGGCGCGGACACGCTGATAGCATGGATGCAAAATGATAATTAACGAAATTATTATCGTCATCGTCGTCGTCATCCGGTGTCGTAGACTGCTGGTGAATTATGTGTCAGTTTCATTTCTCCACCATAACTTCTGCCTATATGTCAGTTGCACGCGTTGGCTAATTTACACTCAATTTCCTACCTTGTTCATCATATTTACTGTTCTGCACGATTAGCCCACTCTAATGGCAGTAAATATTCGCATCCACCCACCCGCGGTGCAATACACCACTCGGTTACTGTGTCGGCATCTGGAGAACTAATCATCCTTCAATTAGCTCAGATAGGAGACACGTCCTCCGGAAAAGCAGAACAACCATTAAACACGTGAATTAATATTCTCTAAACAACTTTCATTGTGTTTTCTGAAATACCAATTGGTAGATCCAAGGCAGATGGCCCAACGAAGCGACTGGACATAAACAAGCGAGTGGATATCGGTGCAACGAAGGAGATGCACTGACAATCTCCAAAGTTAGTGTATTGATATATAGATGTTCATGCTGTTGGCGTAACATCTGATGTCTTATAAGTACAATAACTTGTTGAAGTAGATTTAACAAGATTTAACAAGATTGCCATCCAGAAAATTACTCTGGATGGCAGGTGGACAAGGAAGCCTTTTGGCTTATCGAGAGTCCAATACTTTTTATCTACATGTATCCCGCCTTTTTAAGGTGTGTGTCGATTTTATTTTTAAACATATTCACGCTACTAGCACCAACACAATCAGGAGATAATCTGTTCCATTCATTTACAGTCCTTTGTGAGAATGAGAACTTTCTTTTATCTAATCTACACTGCTCCTTTACTAATGTAGCTTCATGTCCTCTGGTCCTTCTATTTTTCTTAACTGAGAAAAAAATGTTTCTATCAATATTTTCATAACCATTCAATATTTTAAACACTTCTATGTGATCTCCTCTCAATCTCCTGGTCTCTAATGTTGTTAAACCACATTCTTTTAGGCGTATTTCGTAACTAAGATCCCTCAGATTTGGTATCATTTTAGTCGCTCTCCTCTGTACTCTTTCTAGCATATCTATGTCCTTCTTGCGATATGGCCTCCATGCTTGTATACAATATTCTAAATGAGGCCTCACTATTGTTTTGTACAGCTGTACTATTAATTCTTTTTTCTTATACGCTATATTTCGCCTAATTAATCCAAGGATTTGATTTCCCTTTGACGCTGCAATTCCGCACTGCTCTGAAACCTTCATATCAGCACTAATGGTTAACCCCAAGTCCTTTTCTTTTACAGTAGTACTTAGAACAGTACCCCCCATTTTATATTTTACCTCTTCATTCCCATGACCTGTGTGGAGGCATTTACATTTCCCAAAATTGAACAGCATTTGCCACTTTTCAGACCATTTGATCAACCTATCAAGATCATCTTGTAAATGCTGTCTGTCTCCATCACTTTTAATCCTTCTAAACACTTTTGTATCATCCGCAAATTTTAACACCTTGCTTGTTATATCATCGTCCAAATCGTTGATATATATTAAGAATAATATAGGTCCTAGTACTGATCCCTGTGGTACCCCACTCAATACCGATTTCCAGTTTGAAGCCTCCCCATCAACTACTACACGTTGTCTTCTGTCATTCAGCCATTTTTCTATCCAGTTTATTATACCATTTCCTATGCCATGGGCCTTTAGCTTAAGGAGTAATCTTTGATGTGGTACTTTGTCGAAAGCTTTTTGAAAATCTAAATAGATGATATCTACTGGTGATCCCTCATCTACCCACCTAGTGATGTCTTCCAAAAAACATAACATATTTGTTAAGCATGACCTCGCTTTTAAAAACCCATGTTGAGATGGGTTTATCAAGTTATGTTTAACAAGAAAATCCACCATGTGATCTTTAATTAGTCTTTCTAATAATTTGCAAATCACTGATGTTAAACTCACTGGTCTATAGTTCTCTGACTTGTTTCTCGAACCTTTTTTAAATAACGGTATAATGTTTGCCTCTTTCCATTCTAAAGGAACCACTCCCTCTTCTAATGACAAATTGAAAACTGTTGCAAGCGGTACACTAATTTGTTCTACAATTTCCAATAGTAGTTTGGGCGGAATCCCGTCCACTCCAGGTGATTTATTATCCTTCATAGCCCTTATTTTCTTAGCTACCATTTCCGCGGTTACAACTAACTGTCCTAAATAGTCTGAATCTGCCCCCTTGAACTTAGCCTCTGGTACTGGCAGTGAACTAATATCTTCCCTGGTAAACACTGAACTAAAATACTCATTCAGGTCTTCTGCCATTAAGAATCCCTCTGATATTGTATTTCCAGCACTATCTTCTAGAGGACCGACCTTATCCTGAACTTTCTGTTTGCTTCGAATATACGCATAAAAACTCTTACTGTCATGTTTTATATTACTAGCTAATTTTTTTTTATAGCTTCTCTTTGAATTTCTAATTTCAGCTGTAGCTTGATTAAGTGCTTCTTTATAAATGTTGTAGTCTTCATCATTTCCAGTACATCTATATGACTTCCACATCATTTGTTTATACTTAATTTTTCTAATGGCTTCTTTCGATAAGTGTTTCTTTTTAGACCGTTTCCCTTGTTTTTTGAAAGGTACAAATTTATCGACTATGCACTTAATTTCACTATTTAAGATATTCCAGCATTCGGTTGCTGTCTTATTCTTCAGTGTGTTATTCCAGTCTATCTTTGCTAAATATTTCCTCATGTCCTTATACCTTCCTTTGTGGAAATTTCTCCTATACTGCTTTTTACTATTCCTTTCTGATTTTACTTTGATGGTAAAATGTATCTGGTTGTGATCACTACTCCCCAGTGGCTCACATATCTTGACATTGTCAACTAATTCTTTCTGTGAGGACAAAACTAAGTCTAACACATTCTCTCCCCTGGTTGGTTCTAGCACATGTTGAGAAAGGAAACTATCTTGTACTAAAACTAAAAACTTGTGGTCCTCACTCCCCATACTCTGTAGAGATTTCCATTGTATATGCCCATGGTTAAAGTCCCCCATAATAATACAGTTCCGTTTGCTTACTTCCCTTATAGCGTTTTGTATTTTTTCATTCTCTTCTATGCTTATGTTTGGACTTCGATAAACTAACCCAACTGTTAACGTTGAGTTTCCTGTAACTATGTTACACCAAACAGCTTCTTCGCAATCTGCTTCTCTTTCTAATTTTATTTCATAAGCCTGGATAGATTCTTTAATATATAAAATAACTCCACCTCCCTTTCTTCCTATTCTATCTTTCCTAAACATTACATATCCTGTTAGTCCCAATTCGGCATCTGATATATCAGTGGTGGCCCACGATTCGGTTATACCTATTATGTGAGGGTCAATATCTTCTACCATAATGTTTAGTTCACTTCTTTTGTTTACTATGCTCCTTGCATTTAAACAAATGCATTTATATCCTGATTCAGAACAGTTTTCCAGGCTGTTCTTTGCCGATTTATTTCTGCTGTCTTTATCTATGCCTCCAGTTTCAGGCTTCTCTGTGAATCCCCCCTGCGAATCTAGTTTAAATAGATGCAGCCTGTCCCACTGTCAACAGATTGCAGCAAGTTCTCTGAGAAAACTGCTGCCCCCTTTCCACTTAGATGTAGGCCATCTCTCATGTACATATCTTCCCTCCCAACAAAGTATCCCCATAAATCTACGAATCCCACCCCCTCTTCTTTACACATCTGCTCAACTAGTGCGTTGATCGCCATCCTCTTGCAGTTTCTATATGTCGGCCCCCTTCCTCCCATTACTGGCAAAATTCCTGAGAGGATAATCTGTTCTACTCTTGTCTTCTTTAACTTCTTCACTAACTGTCTGTACTTCTGAACTATCCCAGTTGTTCCCTCCCTCTCTGCGTTATTTGTCCCTACATGTACTAGTATAGACCCTCCCTTGCCATGCCCCAGTACCTTCTCTACCCTTTCAGTTACATGTTCTATTCTAGCCCCCGGTAGACAAACAACGACGTCCTCCCCCTCGCTTAGAGTCTTATCTGTCTTTCTCATAATCGAATCGCCCATAAACACCCTCTCTTTCCTCATTGCCCCCTCAATCACTGCCTCAGTGTAGCTCTTTCTACGGTTTGCATCTGTCTGGTTGTAATCTTGTTCCCCTGTCTTCTGCTCTCCCGTCACAATCTCGTCCGTTCCATTCTTTCCTGACGCTGTTTCTCTTGTCACCAGTTGTTTCATGTTCCCTTTGGGCTGCTGCATCCTCTGCTTCCTTGGCAAGGCCGCTGATCAAGTTTTTCTGTTTTTACGTTTTTCTTGACTGCTCTGTTTGCCTCTGCATAGTGCTCCTGGGCTGTTGCTTTTGCTGCTCTAGTTCGGCTGTTGTTAATTACGCCTTTTTTCCTTCCTCACTTGCACTTTGTTGATAGTGTCCAAATAAATCCATTCCTTCTGTTGGTATTATTTTCTTTCCAAGGACTTTGTTGCATGTGCTTGTCCGTGTTTCCTTGATCTTTTGTCATTGGGTGTCTATGTCCATGTTTCCTTCTTCGATAAGGTCTTGTAAGACTTCATATTTGTTGCAGATTATGAGTCGGAATGTCTCTGTTGTGACTCTGTCCTTAAGGAAATCCACATTGTATCTTGTTCTGATGCTCCTTTTTACATCTCTCTTCAGCTTCATCTTCAGTGTGGCCAGCACTAGGCTGCGTCTGCTCTTCTGCGTAGCCGCCTGTATTGCAGTAATCTTCTGAATTTTCTTTCTATACAGATGTGGTCGATTTGGTTTTCTGTTCGGTGGTCTGGCGATATCCATGTAGCTTTGTGAATTCTGCTCTGCGGAAATACGCTGCCGTCAATGATCATTTCGTTAAATGCGGAGAAGTCTGCCAACGTCTCTCCATTTTCAATCATTGTCCCCAAGTCTGCCCATGACATCTTCGTACCCGCTGTCGGTTGATCCTATCTTGGCATTGGAGTGTGCCATGAGTATCGTCATGCCCGTTTCCTTGAGTTTGTTGAGCAATGCTTGCAGTCTGTTGTAGAAGTCCTCCTTTTTCTTCGTCCTTGTCATTTGTTGGTGCATAGCACTGTATGATGTTTAGCTTGATCTTTTTCTTCTTGTTTTGAATGCGGCATAGATAATCCTTGGTCCACCTGCTTCCTAGCTGATCAGTGAGGGTGTTCTGTGCCTCTTTTGACAACACGAATGTCACTCCTTCTGTGTGATCGGCATCTTCTTCTTCATGCCATGTTAAAAGATAGGAATTTCCTCCAGGGCGCTCCAAGGTTAATCAGCGCATACGCTGGAGCGCCCCGGAGCAAATCCCATGTTAAAAGATAGGAATTTCCTCCAGGGCGCTCAAAGGTTAATCAGCGTGTACGCTGGAGCGCCCCGGAGCAAATCCCATGTTAAAAGATAGGGATTTCCTCCAGGGCGCTCCAAGGTTAATCAGCGCGTACGCTGGAGCGCCCCGGAGCAAATCCCATGTTAAAAGATAGGGATTTCCACCGAGGCGCGCACGGGTTAAAAGATAGGCCATTTTTACCCCATGTTAAAGGATAGGGAATTTTCCCCATGTTAAAGGATAGGAGCTATTATTGTAAAGGTATACGACGATATTTTGACTTGGAGGTCCCAGTTTATCCCTACTTGTTTTAACCCTACATAGCCCATGTTAAATCATAGGGGCTAAACCCCATGTTAAAGTACTGGAAGTTTCCCCATGTTAAAGCATAAGGGCTAAAGCCTGTCTGACCTACAGCTCATAACCACTGACCTACAACATTCATACACCGACCTCGACACATAACCAGTACTAAACATTAACTTACAATCCACAAACACCGACATACATCATAGGTCAAACATATTGGCTAGTTTTATTAGGTAGTGGTTAAATTCGTGTATTTTATAAAACCCGTACTTAAGATGTGTCAGGACTTGTTTGTTTGTTGCGAGCGTGAGCGTGCGCACCCTGTATGACGTCATCAAACTGCTACACGCAGTAATTTTGTACGCGAGTTGAGTTGAACAAACAGGTAGTGCTTTGGTTAGCCATTGTTTTGAGCTTTCGCACTTGAATGTAATCCCATTATGTGACATCATCAACAGTAACGTCATGGTGCGCGCAGTAAGTTTGTGCGCGAGGTGAGTTGGTTATACAGGTAGTGATTTGGTTAGACCTTGTTTTGAACTTGCGCGTATGTAATGTAATCCCATCATGTGATGGAGACATAGAGATATACATAGATACATACATATAGACAGATATGGATACATACATAGAGACAGACATAGAGATATACATAGATACATACATAGAGACAGACATAGATATATACAAATATACATAAATAGAGACAGACATAGATACATACATAGAGACAGACATAGACACATACATAGAGACAGACATAGATACACACATAGAGACATACATAGATACATACATAGATACGTACATAGATATATACATAGAGAGAGACAGAGATATATATAGAGATATACATAGATACATACATAGAGACATACATAGAAGTATACATAGATACATACATAGAGACAGATATAGATACATATATAGAGATATACATAGACACATACATAGAGACAGACATAGATACATACATGGAGACATGCATAGATACATACATAGATACATACATATATATATATATATACATAGAGAGAGACAGAGATATGCATAGATACATAGATAGAGACATAGAGACAGACATAGATACATACATACATACATAGAGACAGACATAGATACATACTTACATAGAAACATACATAGAGACAGACATAGAGAAAGCCATAGAGATATACATAGAGACAGGCAGAGACATACATAGATACAAACATAGAGATATACATAGACACATACATAGATACATACATACATAGAGACATGCATAGATACATACATAGATATATATATATACATACAGAGAGACATAGAGATATGCATAGATACATAGATAGAGACATAGAGACAGACATAGATACATACATACATACATACATACATAGAGACAGACATAGATACATACTTACATAGAAACATACATAGAGACAGACATAGAGAAAGCCATAGAGATATACATATATACATACATAGAGACAGGCAGAGACATATATAGATTCAAACATAGAGACAGACATAGAGACAGACATAGATACATACGTACATAAATATATACATAGAGACAGACGTAGAGATATACATAGATACATACATAGAGAAATACATAGATACATACATAGATACAGACATAGAGACAAACATAGCTACAGACATAGAGCAGACATTGAGATATACATAGATACATACATACACACAGACATAGATACTTACATAGCAACATACATAGAGACAGACATAGAGATATACATGTATACATACATAGAGACAGACAGAGACATACATAGATACAGATATACAGACAGACATAAACACATATATAGAGACAGACATAAAGATATACATAGAGACAGACATAGATACATACATAGAGATCGATTCGACGGAATTTCACCCGAATACATGGATTACCACGTGAGATTCCACCGATTCGACGGAATTCCACCCGAATAGACGGGTTACCACGAGAGATTCCACCGATTCGGTGGAATTCCACCCGAATAGACGGGTTACTACGTGAGATTCCACCGATTCGACGGAATTCCAATCGAATAGACGGGTTACCACATGAGACTCCACCGATTTTTTTAATTCCACCCGAATAGACAGGTTACCACGTGAGATTCCACCGATTCGGTAGAATTCCACCCGAATAGACGGGTTACCGCGTGAGATTCCACCGATTCGACGGAATTCCACTGCAATAGACGGTTTATTGCGTGAAATTCCACTGAGTCCACTGCAATAGGCAGGTATAAAACGAGTTGTACAAACCAACGACTCGTCTACCAGCTGTCAACAAGCCTACACCAGTATCACGGGTGGCCTTCCAGTGCCCCGATTGTAAGAGACATTTCACTCTCACTCACAAGCCCTCACTCACTCACTCACACATGCCCTCACCCACTCACTCACTCACTCACCCAAGCCCTCACACAAGCCCTCACCTACTCACTCACTCACTCACTCACTCACTCACACAAGCCCTCACTCACTCACTCACTCACACAAGCCGTCACTCACTCACACAAGTCCTCACCCACTCACTCAATCTCACTCACACAAGCCCTCACTCACTCACTCACACTAGCCCTCACTCTCTCACTCACACAACATGTTCTCCATGTTAAACGTAGGCCATTTTCTCCTTGATAAACGTCAACGTATCGTAAAGGCATACGACGACGTTTTGAGTTTGAGGTGCCAAACATGACATACCTTCATGTCAAGAGACGATCATCCGTTCGGATTCACGTCCAACGAGGCGACCATGGGACTCGTATGAGGTATCGCTTCTTTTAACGGAAAACATATGTATATGAAGCAGCCGTCTTCACAACGTAACAATTCCATATTTTCAAATAGTGCGATTGACCAGATACGATACGACCTTCTCGAGAGTCGAAAAAGGAAAGACCAGAATCGTCAGAAGCACGGTATATACACTAGTTTTCGGCATCATCTACGGCATGATGTACGTTCGGTCTGATTGGTTATGCAAATGTGATGATGCCGAAAACTAGTGTATATTTAAATATTTAAAATATGGAATTGTTACGTTGTAAAGACGGCTGCTTCATATACACATATGTTTTCCGTTTATCAAGGAGAAAATGGCCTACGTTTAACATGGAGAAAATGTTGTGTGAGTGAGAGAGTGAGGGCTAGTGTGAGTGAGTGAGTGAGTGAGTGAGTGAATGAGGGCTTGTGTGAGTGAGTGAGTGAGTGAGTGAGTGAGTGAGTGAGTGAGTGAGTGAGTGAGTGAGTGAGTGAGTGAGTGAGTGAGTGGGTGAGGAATAGTGTGAGTGAGTGAGTGAGGACTTGTGTGAGTGAGTGAGTGAGTGAGTGAGTGAGTGAGTGAGTGAGTGAGTGAGTGAGGGCTTGTGTGAGTGAGTGAGTGAGTGAGTGAGTGAGTGAGGGCTTGTGAGAGTGAGTGAGTGAGTAGGTGAGGGCTTGGGTGAGTGAGTGAGTGGGTGAGGGCATGTGTGAGTGAGTGAGTGAGTGAGTGAGTGAGTGAGTGAGTGAGTGAGCGAGTGAGTGAGTGAGTGAGTGAGGGCTTGTGAGTGAGGGCTTGTGAGTGAGTGATTGAGAGTGAAATGTCTCTTACAATCGGGGCACTGGAAGGCCACCCGTGAAACACGTGTAGGCTTGTTGACAGCTGGTAGACGAGTCGTTGGTTTGTACAACTCGTTTTATACCTGCCTATTGCAGTGGACTCAGTGGAATTTCACACAATAAACCGTCTATTGCAGTGGAATTCCGTCGAATCGGTGGAATCTCACGCGGTAACCCGTCTATTCGGGTGGAATTCCACCGAGTCGGTGAAATCTCACGTGGTAACCCGTGTATTCGGGTGGAATTCCGTCGAATCGGTCTCTATGTGTGTATCTATGTCTGTCTCTATGTATATTCTTATGTCTGCCTCTATGTATATGTCTGTCTCTATATCTGTATCTATGTATGTCTCTGTCTGTCTCTATGTATGTATATATGTATATCTCTATGGCTTTCTCTATGTCTGTCTCTATGTATGTTTCTATGTAAGTATCTATGTCTGTCTCTATGTATGTGTGTATCTATGCCTGTCTCTCTGTCTCTATGTATGTATATATGTATATCTCTATGGCTTTCTCTATGTCTGTCTCTATGTATATTTCTATGTCTGTCTCTATGTATGTATCTACGTATATCTCTATGTCTCTCTATGTATGTATCTATGTATGTCTCTATGTCTGCTCTATGTCTGTAGCTATGTCTGTCTCTATGTGTGTTTATATGTCTGTATCTATGTCTGTCTCTTAGTATGTATCTATGTGTGTCTCTATGCATGTATCTATGTATGTCTCTATGTATGTATCTATGTATATCTCTACGTCTGTCTCCATGTATATATCTATGTATGTCTCTATGTATGTATGTATGTATCTATGTCTGTCTCCATGTATATATCTATGTATGTCTCTATGTATGTATGTATGTATCTATGTCTGTCTCTATGTATGTGTCTATGGCTTTCTCTATGTCTGTCTCTATGTATGTTTCTATGTAAGTATGTATCTATGTCTGTCTCTATGTATGTATGTATGTATGTATGTATGTATGTATATATGTCTGTCTCTATGTCTATATGTATGTATCTATGTATATCTCTATGTATATATATATATATATGTATGTATGTATGTCTGTCTCTATGTATGTGTCTATGGCTATCTCTATGTAGGTATCTATGTATGTATCTATGTATATCTCTATGAGGTGTCTCTATGTATGTATCTATGTATATCTCTATATATGTATGTATGTATATATCTATGTCTTTCTCTGTGTATATATATATGTATGTATCTATGTATGTATCTATGTATGTATCTATATATGTCTCTATGTATGTCTCTATGTCTGTCTCTATGTATGTGTCCATGTCTGTTTCTATGTATGTATCTATGTCTGTCTCTATGTATGTATCTATGTATATCTCTATGTATGTATGTATGTATCTATGCATATCTATGTCTTTAGCTGTGTCTGTCTCTATGTGTGTATCTATGTCTGTCTCTTAGTATGTATCTATGTGTGTCTCTATGCATGTATCTATGTATGTCTCTATGTATGTATCTATGTATATCTCTACGTCTGTCTCCATGTATGTATGTACGTATCTATGTCTGTCTCTATGTATGTGTCTATGTCTGTCTCTATGTCTGTATCTGTGTATGTCTCTGTCAGTCTCTATGTATGTATATATGTACATCTCTATGGCTTTCTCTATGTCTGTCTCTATGTAAGTATCTATATCTGTCTCTATGTCTCTATGTATGTATGTATCTATGTCTGTCTCTATGTCTCTATGTATGTATATAATTATATCTATATGGCTTTCTCTGTGTCTGTGTCTATGTATGTTTCTATGTAAGTATGTATCTATGTATGTCTCTATGTATGTATATATGTCTGTCTCTATGTCTCTATGTATGTATCTATGTATATCTCTATGTATCTCTCTATGTATATATATACATACGTATGTATATATGTATGTCTCTATGCATGTGTCTATGTCTATCTCTATGTATGTATCTATGTCTGTCTCTGTGTATGTATCTATGTATATATCTATGTCTGTCTCTATGTCTGTATCTATGTATGTCTCTGTCTGTCTCTATGTATGTATATATGTATATCTCTATGGCTTTCTCTAGTATGTATCTATGTCTGTCTCTACGTATGTATGTATGTATATATATATATATGTCTGTCTCTATGTCTCTATGTATGTATCTATGTATATCTCTATGTCTCTCTCTATGTATATATATATGTATGTATATATGTAAGTATCTATGTATGTATCTATGTATGTGTCTACGTCTGTCTCTATGTCTGTGTCTATGTATATCTCTATGTTTATATCTATGCATATCTCTATGTCTGTCTCTATGTATGTATATATGTCTGTCTATATGTATGTATCTATGTCTGTCTCTATGTATGTATCTATGTATATCTCTATGTCTGCTCTATGTCTGTAGCTATGTCTGTCTCTATGTGTGTGTATATATGTCTGTATCTAAGTCTGTCTCTTAGTATGTATCTATGTGTGTATGTATGCATGTACCTATGTATGTATCTATGTATGAATTTATGTATATCTCTACGTCTGTCTCCATGTATATATCTACGTATGTCTCTATGTACTATGTATGAATGTATGTATGTATCTATGTCTGTCTCTATGTATGTATCTATGTATATCTCTGTCTGTCTCTATGTATGTCTCTGTCTGTCTCTATGTATGTATATATGTACATCTCTATGGCTTTCTCTATGTCTGTCTCTATGTATGTTTCTATGTAAGTATCTATGTATGTCTATATGTATGTGTCTATATATGTCTCTATGTCTGTATCTATGTATGTCTCTATGTTTGTATCTATGTATATATCTATGTATGTATCTATGTATGTCTCTAGGTATGTATCTATGTATATCTCTATGTCTGCTCTATGTCTGTAGCTATGTCTGTCTCTATGTGTGTTTATATGTCTGTATCTATGTATGTCTCTTAGTATGTATCTATGTGTGTCTCTATGCATGTATCTATGTATGTCTCTATGTATGTATCTATGTATATTTCTACGTCTGTCTCCATGTATATATCTATGTATGTCTCTATGTATGTATGAATGTATCTATGTATGTCTCTATGTATGTGTCTATGGCTTTCTCTATGTCTGTCTCTATGTATGTTTCTATGTAAGTATGTATCTATGTCTGTCTCTATGTATGTATGTATGTATATATGTATGTCTCTATCTACATGTATGTATCTATGTATATCTCTATGTATATATATATATATGTGTGTGTGTGTGTGTGTGTGTATGTATCTATGTCTGTCTCTATGTATGTGTCTATGTCTATCTCTATGTATGTATCTATGTCTGTCTCTATGTATGTATCTATGTATATCTCTATGTCTGTCTCTATGTATGTATCTATGTATATCTCTATATATGTATCTATGTATATCTCTATGTCTCTCTCTATGTATATATATATATATATGTATCTATGTATGTATCTATATATGTCTCTATGTATGTATCTATGTCTGTCTCTATGTATGTGTCCATGTCTGTTTCTATGTATGTATCTATGTCTGTCTCTATGTATGTATCTATGTATATCTCTATGTCTGTGTCTATGTCTGTCTCTATGTATGTATCTATGTCTGTCTATATGTATGTATCTATGTATATCTCTATGACTCCATCATATGATGGGATTACATTACCTACGCGCAAGTTCAAAACAAGGTCTAACCAAATCACTACCTATATAACCAACTCACCTCGCGCACAAAATTACTGCGCATACCATGTCGTTACTGTTGATGATGTCACATATTGGGATTCATGTGCAAAAGCTCAAAACAATAGCTTACCGAAGCACTACCTGTTTGTCCAACTCACCTCGCGTACAAAATTGCTGCGCGTAGCAGTTTAATGACGTCATACAGGGTGCGCACGCTCACGCTCGCAACAAACAAACAAGTCCAGACACATCTCGAGTACGAGTTTTATAAAAGACACGAATTTAACCACTACCTAATAAAACTAGCCAATATGTTTGACCTATGATGTATGTCGGTGTTTGTGGATTGTAAATCAATGTTTAGTACTGGTTATGTGTCGTAGGTCGGTGTATGAACGTTGTAAGTCAGTGGTTATGAGCTGTAGGTCAGATAGGCTTTAGCCCCTATGCTTTAACATGGGGAAACTTCCTATGCTTTAACATGGGGTTTAGCCCCTATGCTTTAACATGGGCTATGTAGGGATAAAACAAGTAGGGATAAACTGGGACCTCCAAGTCAAAATATCGTCGTATACCTTTACAATAATAGCTCCTATCCTTTAACATGGGGAACATTCCCTATCCTTTAACATGGGGTAAAAATGGCCTATCTTTTAACCCGGGCGCGCCTCGGTGGAAATCCCTATCTTTTAACATGGGATTTGCTCCGGGGCGCTCCAGCGTACGCGCTGATTAACCTTGGAGCGCCCTGGAGGAAATCCTTATCTTTTAACATGGGATTTGCTCCGGGGCGCTCCAGCGTAAGCGCTGATTAACCTTGGAGCGCCCTGGAGGAAATCACTATCTTTTAACATGGGATTTCCTCCAGGGAACGGATGCCACCCGTCGTAAACTACCTATATTACTACTCCCCGAGTAAAGTATAATTTCTCCTGTGTTCAGTCTGACTTGTCCTGACTGTGTCCACCTTGTTTCGCATGGTCGTAATACTGTGATATAGGCACGTCGTTCCCTTACTATTTGGACTGCTCTGTTTGCTTCGTACATTGTTCTTACGTTCCATGTTCCGATGTTTGAAATTTTCTTGGAAAATAAAAAGGGCATCTGCGATGTAGCTTCCTTTCGGGCTTCATTGTAAAGCGTCATGAAAAAAAGATGGCCAGGCTCCACAACGAGGCCACGACCTTAGAGAACCGAGAATCGGTGAGTAATGCTTCAGCCATTACTAAGGGAGTCCGTAGTCCTCCGTTACCCTGTTTAACGAAGACAGGGATTCGATTGATGCCTATCGCTTTGAAAGATATGCGGAAAACCAGGGTTGGGAGCGCGAGAATTACGCTATTTTTCTGAGTGCATTGTTAACCGGTCATGCACTGGAAGTTTATTCCCGTTCCCCGGTTTCCGTGGCCAACGATTATGACCAGTTAAAGCAAGCGTTGCTAGGATGGTACCGACAGGCCCTCCCTTTCCCAAGTTCAGTACAGTTCCTTTGGTCGATGTTTTCGTAACAATTTGTTTTTTTTACGGGAAATGGTTGTTAGCCCTTTGCCCAACCCTCCTCTTTTCAAATCCGGGCTTGGGACCAGCATTGTCAGACTTGGGTCACGTGACTAATGTACAATATCACTATAATTCTGTCGCGTATACCTGTTTTGTTTTTGAAACTGTTAACAAAAAAACATTATTAACATTGTCGGAGGTTAATTGACGTCCAAAACGCGAGAACCAGCGAGCTTTCGAAATATTATCTTTGATGCGGGTAATTAAACATTTTCGAACGAAATATCTATAGTGTCTTAGACTTAGTCGCATCGTTGATAATCGTGGAGTTAATTGTATACGGATAGTTGAATATTGACACACGCAGTACATCACAATTTTGTTGGCATTCTGATTGCGTTGTGCTTGATTGTAATTAATGGTGATAGTTCTACGGTATGTCACGGCACGTTTTCGGTTCAACCGATGAATTCAGCAGTTACGTCTTTCATATTGTACGTAGTTGGTGGCTTCCAATATGCTCAAGTTTTTCCCGGAATTGTTTAGACTCCAGAATTGTCTGCGCCGGCGACGATAATTCATTGTCATGGCCACTGCCGCATCATCCAAGGCCGCTTCGTCGAGAAGCGTCCACTTTAGAGAAGTTCTGCCAAAGCTGGGCCTGGTGCACTCAGAACAGACGACTAGCTGGATCCTGTGCAAGCCAAAGATCATGCCAATGAAATCTTTCATGCTGCAGAAGCTGGAGACATTGCAGGTACGGAGGAACACGAGGGGTATTTATAACTTGGTATTACGTAGTGGTCCGTTGTCTTAGGTACTGATGCGATATGTCAGTTCTAAATAGCACCAGCCGATTCCTGCTAAATGCCGGTTTGTCAATACTTAAATCTACACGGTAGCCAATGCATGATTATTACATGGTGGCTATTCAGATATTTCATTAATTTATTTTGTTTTGAAGGTAACAACGTTAAATTGTCCTGATGCTTGTTAGTGTAATCAACATCATAATCATCCCACCATCACCGCCGCCATCATTACAACTGATCATTCAATGTAAAAGGTCACCTACCATGAATATTAATATTGGCAGCAATTTTATTAACCAACGTTTCATTAGCCAGGTGGCGGCACTGTAGAAGTTATTTTCCCAATGATATGTGGTGCCGACAAAACCACACATTCCTCCCCGTATGTAATCTACATAATGTTTAATGAATTGTTTTGATTTATGAACCAATGCGTCCACATCTCGCTATGGTGGTAACTGGTGGTTGGATTGAACTATAAGTAACTGGTTGGTCGGTATGTGGCGACACCAATTGTAGCACTACTGCCTTTGAACTCGGTTGGAGGCCCTACCAGAAGATTGAACATGGTGGATGTCTTTATACGCATCTGCGTGTTTACATACATTACTGCAGTTTTCATAGACATCCATGGAACACTGGGTTCAACAAAATAAGGCCTTACGTTTCCTCAAAAGTAGGTAGCTGCACGACGGTGCTGTGCTCCTTTACGTTTTTCATGCTCAAGTACGATTTTACCTTGTGGTTGCATCTTCAGAAACAAGCCCAAGAGACAGTGCTGCAGCTAAATCGAGACTTTCCCACCGAGAATATGATGCCTGGTGGTTGTAAAGGACGCCTCGACACTCCCGCGCCGCAAAAGCGCCTGGAAGATGAACCGTGATGGGCAAAATAGACTGCTGCCGTCTGGCGTCGTTACACTGACTATTTACCAGGTGATGTTCAAAATGTTCAAGTGCGTGCGCGTTTTGTTCTGAGCACGTATGCTGCGCTGTTGTGTGCGTTTGTTGATATGTTGTGAATACACGGAAGTTGTAAACATTTTAGATTATCTTATGTTCATTAGTTGTATACCTGGTACATGTCCGAGTTTTATCATGCTGGATCAGTTTTCGTTTTTGTGTTTTTTATAGTCAATCTAATGCTACATTTCCTTTTTGGGAGAACAAAATGGAACGCTATAAAATAATCTTATTTTAGTTTACGTTGAGTTATTACGTACCAGTTAAATATCACTGTGATATTAATATGTAATTTAGTAAGACGTGTATTATTTAAAAAAATTGTATTGTACTTTTAAATTGTTATAATTTATCACATAAAGGTTTACGATTAAAATTACTTAATTTAATCCTTCATATTTCTACTGCAGAAAACAACAACAAAACTGCACCTTTAGAAGATCATTAAAACAACTGTAAATGGTCGTCCAGTTATTAAATGTAAGTATTTTTGCTGAAGAAGTTGAACATCTTCTGTTATTTCTCCGAAAGGATTGTAAGAGTGTTTTACTACTGAAAATATGAATGTCTTTGATGTTTATACACGTGTGAATTATTAATTTTGTGTATACGAGAGTAGATTTGAGTTTTTTTCTATGTGACGTTCCGTCAATTCAAGGTACTACTGGTGACATCCAACGAGTCACATCTCTTGTTGCTTCTGACAACTCGTCCATTGTCAGCGTGGTTGTACTCCTGATCTCATCCATCCATCCATCCTGTGTCTGCCACCCTTCCACGTGCCTTCACTCATTCCCATCTGTATCGGATTTTCCAACATCCGTCGTCTACACGCGTGACATGTCCGAGGTACAATATAGTTTATGTTTGAGGGTAACGCTTATAGTGGGAGAACTCGATTAACCTCTTCAATGAAGGACTTGTAGAACATTCGTCTCGCACTCCGTGTAATTCGCAACATCGTCGCCCAACATCACATTTCAAATATGTCGTCGCGTTGTTTCCTTCCCTCTGTTTAATGGCCCACCACAGGGATCAGTAGTCCATACATCACCAAATGGAAATCAATGCGTTCATGACGACTATAATTATTCCACCCTTATCCTTCCTGTTCTTTGGTGGGCGTGCTTGAGCCAATCTTCGTATTCCTGCATCGCAATCACATTGTTTGGTTATACTTGTTTTATGTTTCAAATACAAGTTATGCTTGAGCCAATCTTCGTATTTCTGCATCGCAATCACATTGTTTGGTTATACTTGTTTTATATTTCAAATACAAGTTACGCTTGAATGCTAATGGAATAATACAACTGTTCTTATTTTCTCTTAGTACTTTTGTATGTGTCAACAGTGGTGTTTTCTTTCTTTCGCTTCGAGCGCGTGTCACCGAGCGCCTGTGACTCTCTCCGCATCTTTGGACACAAAGCGTCCGTCTCCAGTCGCGAAGCTTCTCTGTAACCGGAGCCTGACTCAGAGTCCATGCAGCTCTCAAGACTCCGCGACAATAACCCGCCAATGTTTACGAAGCCACAAACAATGCGCCACGGTCCACGGGCGATTTTACGGCGGAAACAATTTACCGGGTGACAACCATAATGAGCGCGCACGCGAGCAGGCGGCGTCTCACTAATTTGACCCGAGTGTTGTTTGTTCGTCCATTATGATCCGTTATTATTTCAATGGGATAATCAGCTCCATCCCTGCGCAGGTAATGTACCGGATAATGACATAATTATAGGTGCTATTATGTGGCCGATTCGGCGAAACCCGACCGGTTGTCGCAGCGGTGGCACCAACTCGGGAACACGGCCGTCGTGGCTAATACGGACTAATTGCTTCCCAGCGTTGTGCTCGGCACTGGTTCCTGTCGCCGAGTCCGAAACATGTCGACTGAATCACGCCAGTGACGTAACCTGGGGACAATTAATCAAACGACGAGTTCTGTATTCGTCGTAGGCGTGTCCGATTAGTTAGCTGTGGGGACCCCCCGCTGAGCGGATTAGTGCCGCCCTAGGCATATAATCGCGTCACTTCACAATGAACGTAATGACAACAACGCTTTATGAAAACAGAAATCGTAAGTTGTTGTCTTGGAGATGTCGGTGGATGAGATAAAATAAATATGACCTAATGCGATTGTGACACAGCTAACATAAATAAGCATATGCACTCGCCTTAAGTTTAATAGGCGTCCAACTTACACTTAGATTGATGAAGTTTACAATTTTTTTGCCAGAAATGATACATTAGTGTGGTTCTAGAGACAAAGAAATGTTAATATTACTTGCGTGTCAGCGTGTGCACTTGTTTGGTTAAACACGTTACGTATATAGTGTTTGTTAAAGCGGTTTTCGACGACAACGCCATACTCACTCGCACTGTAAGTGTTCGATGTGTAATTGTCGTCGGGTGTAAAGATTACACTACACATAACACTATCTAATCGAATCGCTGAGTGCAAGCCGAGTGCAGTTTACTATACTGTAGCAATATCAACTACGACATAATTTATACTGTAACTGCACGAAAACACGTCCGTCAATAAAGCACGATACAAACCCTAAAACCGATAAGAACCCTTAACCGACGGCGAAAACAAAATAAAGCAGTTACTTTTCTTCTGAAGGGTCAAAACTTATTCCCCGAGAGTTTGGCGCCCAAGATGCATACAGTCTACGAGGAACACGATTATATACCCCCTCCAGATACGCACTACGCGCACGTGCGTTCTAACTCAGTTATAGTTGGATAGTATTACAGATTAAAAAAGTGAACATTTGATAGTGCATATTAATTGTGCCTTATTAATGTGGTTGTTATAGCTGAACAACTTCGATTAGAGAAAGTCGATTAGTTGTGTAAATGGTGCGTGTGTATACATGAGAGCGCGTGTGTGTGCATATGCGTGCACATGCACGCAAGCTACGGGATCTTGTTTTATAATTGTTTACTGTTTAAATAATCACACGAACATCATTCGTTTGACAAATTATGAAACTTGTATTGCCATCCATTCAGGCATAACGAAGGCGCCCCCATCGCTGTCGCAGTCTTTAATGTAATACCCCCACCCGCTCCCTCGGGTCGACCCACCGCGACAGACGTCTGGACCGAGGAGGACGGCGACAACGCCAAGGGGGCGGCCAAGACATTTTAATTAAAACTGTTTTGAATAGACTAGTGACTACCTTCAAAGACGAGTTTGTCAACGGTCAACCGCTGCAGGCAGGCGACGACACAGGTAATTAGTTTTTGCAATAATTAGATTGATGCTGATTAGATTTTAGCGAGGCGCCACCGTGGGAGATGTGAGGCGGTGCTGAGTGGAGCCTTGTGTAAGCGCATTGTATCGCCTTCCACTGCGGGTACAAATCGGATACCATTAGCGAATATTAGATCCGGTTAATTTAATTGGCGATTGCCGCTGTTGCATCGACACTGGCGACGTCTGGACGAGATTCTCAGCACTTGTTGATCGAAGCTGCTCGGATTCTTCAAATTACTCAGATTGTGTCTTGCTGTGAAACTGAAGAAACGATTTTTCTAAGTGCTCACAAACGTTTATGACCAGGGTCCGTGGAATATATTGTGCAGCACATTAAGCGTCTGTTAAATTAAGTCATATGTGACAGGTCGCGACGATTTATAAGCCTATATATTAAGGAACACTTGGGGATGTGGATTTATGGGCATCGTGTTAAAGATAAAGAGCTTAGTCTTACAATGGTATCAATGTCATCCGTGTGAGTCAATTTGTTGCGAAGTTATGGGTGGCTAAACCGACCCACCGGAAGAATTCAGGTTTTGATACAGACGACATCAAAGTTAGGTATCTGTGTTTCAAATCAGATACAGATCAATCCACGATACGCATGAAGAATTTTTTTCAAGATAATAATTCCAAATTCTTATGAAAACTGGTAGTAAATTATTTATTGTTTTTAAAACTGCTAAAAAATGGGTCACAAAAAAAGCAATCCCCGTGTTTCATTAATAATACAATTTAGCCTGGTACGACTAATTTCTGTCAATGTCGTTTGCTTTAAAACAATAATTCGCCATCATTTATTTAAATCGCTAGGCAATTTTATTTCCAAAAACTAAAATATAACCAATATAAAATATGTGAGGGAATGTGATTGGTTTTGTTGGAAGTGTGGGTTTGCAATGCTTTTTCTTATGTATTCTGGTAGGGGTTTGTGTCGTACGTTAGACGGATGTAGTCCGATTGTTCACAATGATACGTGTATTTTCTACAATTGTTCCGAGGAGCGTCAATCAGTTTGGGAAGTTTTACATAACTTGCGTTACAAAAAATCAAATTTACGTAATAGCAAACGTAATTTACGAATGCTTCGGTAAATTCTCATCTGCGCCTGTGTGTAGTCTAACGACAGTCGGAAGACGAGCATTTTGCTATACATGTAGTAACTCTAATGTGTTCAATACATAAGTAAGGTAAATATAGTTTGGATCGGATTTCATCCCGATGCTTTATTAATAATGGCAACAAACGACAAAGAACTAAACTAATTTGCACGTGGTGCCTACAGGAAATGTTAACATTGCTTCATTAGTATTTAGGCAAGTAGGCCCTACAATCAAAACTGCCACTAATCCAGTTGATCATTTTAAAAAACCAGACACGTCATGCCATGAATATTGACATAATAATTTAGACGTTCACGACATTGACTTGTTCAACATTTGATCAACATTATTTCCGCTAGGTGGCACCACATGTTAAACAAAATTCGGTGCCGGGGACATTTCCTACAGCAGATTACTTTACTGTGTTGTTAAGTCTACAGCGCCCGGAGCAGAGAACCGAAAGCGTTTGCCATGCTCGACAGTGAGACCTCACTCACCGTCGTCATCCGTTGATGTATATGTGTCATTCCAGGGAATGACGGGCACTGCCTGAAACCAGACTTCGACGATAGACTACAATACTCATTGTATAGACCTGGGCTACGGTCAAGGAAAGAGAAATTAATGACAACTGCCACAACCAACATTTAAAAAGACGCCGTCTATACACATGTATATGCAATCATAATTTAGTACGACTATAATCTTATTATTTATGCCGTGTTACGATCTAGTGTGATTGAAAAGTAACGTCCGGTGGACTGAATAAAATCAATACCGGGGAAGAAGTTGTATCACGCGAGATAAAGTTCTCTTAACATTTAGTACAGTTTAATGGGTTATTTTTATAAAGTCTTTCGTGTTTTTTTTAATCACTGAGGTTGTTTGATAGACCGGTTTTCAGCGAGTCCTGCGCAGCAATATTGCAATGTACTCACCGACGGTTGTTGCTTCTAAGTAACTATCCCATCGTGGGTATCAACGATGTTGTAATCTCTTCCTCTTGTCAAGTGGCGCAGGAACAACATCGACGTAAGACGCACGCACGCACGCACGCACGCACGCACCAGCACACATACACACACCGTACCCCAGCCTGCGGCCTGCACGCGCTAACACACACGCAGGCACCAACACATGTACGCACCTACGAAAACATGGAAAACTCACTGTAATGACAAAACTGAATATATGACGGAAATGGCACATTTGAGTAGCACGGTAGTAACACCAGTAAACACTGTTGTAGTCTGGCTGTTTTAAGTAAAATCTATAGTTATGCAATTATTTAGCAATAAATATTCTATTCGTTTGACGGCCTAAATGTGCCGTACTGAACCACAGCTTGTTAATGTCTGATTTACTGTATAAGAAGTCCGGACATTGTGTAGCTTTCAACTAATAAATTAAGACGAAACATGACTCATTTTATTTCCAGTAATAACTAATACATCGTTAAATGTGTGACATAGGCCGGACACTGTTAGTATCTTTATCATCACGAAGTTTCAGTCATGCGTGATAATATAATTACGCACTTTATCATGGAGTGTTTCATATTGCTATGCCATCCGATCTAGGCTATCCTGTGATCTACTTCTACAAAATGCGTTGTATTTGTGTTAACTGAATACGAATACTTAATTAAAAGTATTGCTGGACTTATACTAAATAATGACTCATCGATATATGTAAATTATCCCTGTTCAATAGAAGCGACACGCATTAAGTATAACTGTTGCTAATCCAACGACTGTGCATTAATTGCTATTAACTTAATTACGTTCGCACAAGGGGGGTTTAAGCTCAAACTGTGAAGTATACTTGCGCGGTTAAAGAGCTGTATGATGTCCAAGTCTGGGTAAATAGCGCACCGTTTAGACAAGGTATTTAGCAGAGGTGTTACAAGGCGATTCGTTTGATGTCGAATTAGATACCCGTAGCGCGTTCCAGTTCGGCACAGACAAAACCGACGGTTAGTCTTTCATCTCGCCGACGCAACGGAGACGACCGTATGCAGAAATATGACCGTTATTATTCTGGAAATGTCCCTCAAGTACCGCGGCATTATGGGAAATCAAAGCAGTCCTGCGTAATCGGTCAGTATCAAAGCGCTCGGCCAATGCTCGAGCAATAATATTGATTTGCGCCTTATTACACCGCGCGACGGGTCCGCGCTAAATTGCCGGACTGTTAATCTCAATTTCTGCAAATTAGCGCAGCGAGCCAACGCTCAGAAATGCACTTCCGGGCGTCGGCGAGAACTTTATAATTAAGCGTATAATACGACGACAGCGCCCCGAGCGAGCGGACGCTTGCAGTGAGCAAATTGGCCGCCGAGGGGCGCCCCACAGCGGGCAATTAATTAGCAGGAAGCTACCTTTATGGGTCGGGCAGGTGGGAGTCTCTCGCCCCGGGGATGATGGACCACCGTCGGCGGGTTCGTCAACCGAGACAAAAGGCTTTGTCGTTGTCGTTACGCCTGGATATAAGCGGGAGACAATGGCGTATGGATTCTGGAAATCAGCTTCAGAAGCGTACCTGTTGACGTTAACAAGGGTCGATTTGAGGACGCGTGGAAAGTATCGGATACTGTTGACGACGATTCGTGATCTGATCCTGTCATCTAAGTTGTCTCTGGTGAATGAAGTGCTAAATCCGTCGAAGTCTATCGGCTTGTTATTGTTTGTTTTGCATGAGGCGAAACCTTCCAGCTTGCAAACCTCAGTATCACCTGCCCAGGTTGCTTAACGTTAACACCAAGTGTAGAATCGTCTACCTGCACCACAGACACAACAGTTCGTAGGGTTTAAAGTCAACAGAAGGGTTGAAAGTTTCCAGATAACGCCATCACCAACACCTGTCCGTAGTGTTTACAGTTAACACCAGATATGACATTTTCCAGCTAACACCACCGGTACCATCAACACTCCAGGGTTTTTAAAGTTAACACCAGATGTGCAACGTTCTAAAATACCACCATCACCACTACCAATTTAAGTTGTTTACAAGAGTAGTGTCCATGTAACACTATCACTTACTAGTTTAGTCGGAAATATGGGCGTCGGAACGGCCGGGTTACAACAGTGTGTTCGTTGGGAAACGGTTGAGAAAGACTAGACAACGAATAGGAGTGGGTCACAGATGGAACGGTTTACCAATCGGAAATGTCCTAACATAAAGCCCTTAATCGTGGATAGTTCTGTATTATATTGCATGACTGAACCTTCGCGGTGATAAAGATGACAGAGCACGGCCTTTAACACATATTAACACAATACGGTTTACTGCTGGAAATAAAATGAGTCATTTGTGTCCTAATTCATTACAACTACTGAGTCCACCTTTCGTAGGGTATAAACTATTCGCAAGTTATTGTTAAAATAGACAGGCATCTGTAGGCTGTCAAGAGAATAGAGCACATGTAGCTAAATTGTGTGTGCATGCGAACGTGCGTGCGCCTGCAAGCAAACGCGCACACACGCACACACACACCTCTCTCTCTCTCTCTCCCTCTCTCTCTCTCTCTCTCTCTCTCTCTCTCCCCTCTCTCTCTCTCTCTCTCTCTCTCTCACACACACACACACACACACACACACACACACACAGTATGTGTATACTTCATTGATTTGGTAGCCAACCACATTCGTTAAATCTCCGATTAATAATTTTGTCTAACTCAGTCACTCTTTAACGTGTGCCCAACGTCGAAACGATTATCTACAGAACAACACAATGCAAAGTTATTGCTTAGTACGAATTTTATTCCACCACGAATATGTTTGTAGACTGTGTGTACGAATTTTATCAACGGCAGATGGTATTCACGTCGCGCAAGAACAGATTCAAACTCGTTCAAAACAGCTTCCGTTTCGAACAGCCTGGGAATAACAACCGAGGAAAAACAACGAAACGCGGAAAAGAATTGTTTAATTATCCATGTGCAGTTCATACGTTACACATTCCACCTAGTTGCACTTCGGTCGAAATGTCACGTCCGGTTAAAGCAACGGACGAGTGGAATACCTGCGTGTAACAATCAGGAAATTCGCAGATACACGGCAGTGTTAGTGTGGGTTCCTTTACTGCAGCGATGTCAAAGTGGATGTCTTTGCCGCCGTGTGTTTGTCGTGTGTCGGACATAAGAGCACCAATTTTAAAGTCTACAATATATACTAAAAATATGCTAAATGTCACAGATGCGACACATTCCAATCAGCAGACCCGAAACAGCGTTACACCGCACGCTGCTACCAACATACCAGTTCACCAGCTCGATAATGTATAATAACATTTACACACGTGGCTAACGTAGAGTCAAGAGCCAATTGAAAGAAGAATTGTATACTGTTGTGCTGTCAAACTGGATGCTCTTCTCATATAAAGACACATCCGAAAATTGCACGTATTAAAATCGCACACATGAATTTATTAGGAAAATTGCACAATTTAAATAATGACGATAAACGGCACATTTTATATAACAAGCATGATATAACAACTAACTCAAAATATCAAACAAACCTCAAAACTAATTATGGTAAATAAAACGTTGATAAATCTTAAATGTAACATATCATGTGTGGAACGTGTGTGCGCGCGTGCCTGCATGCATATGGGCGTGCATTGCATTCATGTATGCACACGTGTGTGTAAATGTTGTATATTCACAGAATATATTTTAATCGAATGGATATACCTACATTTATGGCGCTATGTAAGTGCTCTTCTTTTACTTATTATTGTGTTTGGTATAATTAAATATAAATGGGTGTAAACCTTTGCAAGATAATGTAGGAAATAAAGTCACAGGAAATAAAACCACAACTTTAAATTAAGAGTTCTTTGCTTTTATATATAAATGCAAATATTAAAAAAATATTCGTTTTAATAATCAAAATTATCTTAAAGGTAACGACAAATTCAGTGCACCAATTTGATGAAAAATCTCATTTAGATCTCGGTTGTACTCAACTTTAAATTTAGAGTTCTTTGTATTCACAATTCGAGTGGAAATATTTTAATAAATTTAGGTAAATATTTGTTTTTTATAATCAAAAATAACCTAAATATAACAATAAATTAAATGCATAGGTCTGATAATGTCTCTGATATTTCTCCATTGTGTTCAAATGTTAATGAACATGTGCAAGCCTATGTCAGAGTTTCTGCGGAATAATTATAATAATCTTAATCAGCAACATTAATTTTTTGGAATTATCAGTAAATAAACAAAGCTTTGCATTTAGTATATTTTTGGATAATATTATGTTGTGACTTTCTTTCCTGTGACTTATTTTCCTAGGGAAAACTGACTTAATTTCCGTGACTTTATCCTGTGACTTCATTTCCGCCCACCATGCAAAACAGCTAACCCGGTGGTGGGAACAGGCGACACCACCAGGGGATTCAGCGTCGGTTGCCACTCAAACACGCACTCCGCTTGTCACGAGCAATCAGAACCCAGCCGGCACTATTAACGACCTGCCGGTGCAGAAGTCGACGGCTCTTGGCGCACAAAACGCTCACTTGTGTCGGGTTAAAAAGGCAGAAAACCGTTTGACAATGGCAAACGCTCAAGCGCACAGGAGAGCCATGTGTCAATCGCAGATGGACAGATAATGTAGACTCGGTGATTTAGCGGGCGCATATCCGTGTATGAAGCACCGCACAGCGACGGAACACGTCAGCATACCGCGAATACGACGAATTAACTCGATGTCATCTACTATTGTTACAATAAATGAAGTGTGGGTGAACGCCAGCATCAAGTGCATACAAGAAGTCAGAAAGTGTTTTTGTAAGCATCAAGGAAAGAGCGTTGTAGCTTGCGATGCGTTTGACGTGAGATGACATGTGACGTGTCTGGGACAATTGGATACAGAACAACAGCATGCGCATTGATACCGGACAGTTGCACACCTTGTGAAGATATACAAAGGCTAGAACAATAACCGTTGAGGATCTGTAGATAACATCTTAATTATGACGTAGATGCGTGAATGTCATTAAACAGGAAACACAGACGGCTTATTACACGAACATGAGAGGATGTACCGGGTGCACCCTCTTTATTTTTTTGTACCTTTCACAACCTAGCGAATGCCGTAAAACGGTACAATAACCAAGTTAAAGAGTGCAGACTGACAACTACCTGTAGCTCCTAAATGGTAACAAGCCGTAATGGTTATTGTGGCTACAATCACCACGTCACTGCTAACGTCCACTCAAACACGCCACTGCCACAAGCACGCACTGTGATGGTGTCCTAAGAAAGTCCCACACTCTATATGATTGAAAATGTGTATTGTGCATGTTTGCGCGTGCGGGCAGGCAGGCAGGCGGGTGGCCGGGCTGGCGGGCGGGCGGGCGGTCATGTGTTTGCGTGAGTGTTTGGCAACCCAACCGGGTGCCAATGAAACAAAATTAGATTAGTTTTGGCCAAAGTACCTTTACTGTATCTGTCAGATTACAACTGTATCAGTCAGATTGTAATTGTATCTGCCATATTACAACTTTTACTGTACTGCTATACAACTTGACACTGTACAATTTGGCTATTGTAGTAAACTTTTTCAATTGATATTTTTCTTCCCATTGAAATGCATTTGTTTGAGCAGCTTTTAATGACACGTGATTAAAGCACGTTAACGATTTCAAACTTATTGGTATCAAACTGGAGTCTATGTATTTCCCGTTGAGCATGCGTTTGTGAGATAATTAACTGCATTCATTTGTGCTCAACACTGCAACTCATCCTTTCACTCCCAGTTAGATAACTTCAATCCTGGAAGTCCATTTTCTCACTTGCAACATTCTTAGAGTGTACAAAGTGAGTGCTGTGCAGTGACTGTTGTGGGAAGTGTGTTCATGTCGATGTTCTCACTTGCAACATTCTTAGAGTGTGCAAAGTGAGTGCTGTGCAGTGACTGTTGTGGGAAGTGTGTTCATGTCGATTTTCTCACTTGCAACATTCTTAGAGTGTACAAAGTGAGTGCTGTGCAGTGACTGTTGTGGGAAGTGTGTTCATGTCGATTTTCTCACTTGCAACATTCTTAGAGTGTACAAAGTGAGTGCTGTGCAGTGACTGTTGTGGGAAGTGTGTTCATGTCGATGTTCTCACTTGCAACATTCTTAGAGTGTACAAAGTGAGTGCTGTGCAGTGACTGTTGTGGGAAGTGTGTTCATGTCGATTTTCTCACTTGCAACATTCTTAGAGTGTACAAAGTGAGTGCTGTGCAGTGACTGTTGTGGGAAGTGTGTTCATGTCGATGTTCTCACTTGCAACATTCTTAGAGTGTGCAAAGTGAGTGCTGTGCAGTGACTGTTGTGGGAAGTGTGTTCATGTCGATGTTCTCACTTGTAACATTCTTAGAGTGTACAAAGTGAGTGCTGTGCAGTGACTGTTGTGGGAAGTGTGTTCATGTCGATGTTCTTATATTGAATCCTCCAGATTGGGTGTACATACTATTTTAAATAAAAAACTGCGATTAACATTATTATTAATTTTTCTACAATGCATAATGTCCATTATTAGTATTATACCATACTGTATAATTGGCCTGCCTGTCTTTCCATGTTTTTTTTCAGGAGGGGGGCTTATTTTCCGGCGGGTGTATTTCTTTATAGTCATTTACTTACGTGTTTTTGATATGCTTTGCTTTCTGTAGGGTCTTTCTCCTACAGGGATAATTGAGTGGTGTTTTATATATATATATATATATATACATATATATACATAGGCGTATATAAAGTCTAGGGAGTAATGTCGGCCAATCGGAACACCAAAGCTGGCCTCGCCTTGAAGGGGTCAAACCACCCTTGACAACGCGTCACGAGAGTCTGCAGCGTTTTTAAACCATTTCCTGTGATAATTAAATAACATAAATTAATTTTATTAAACCTTGTATGCAACTATTGTTATCCACTGTTTATTGGGCGAATAAAGGCCAATTATCCGACGTACGCTTGCATGGTCCACCCGAATAATGGCATACACTGTGTAAATGTTTACTTTGAAAATAACATCAAACTGGTGGCCAAAGATTATGCAATATCAAATTCGTTACACAATTCTAATGTTGCAGCAGGCGGATGAACACACACGCAGAGAAGCTAGCGAAACAAGCAAGATCAATTGCCACGGGTATTGGTGAACATCAGTCATGATGACGCAGATGATTGGAAGACGGTGGACTTCCAAGACACCCATATAGACCCCATATCTCATTGTTCAAAAGATAAGAAGAAATTCCCCAACACCATGACCCGGGGTTCTGCGAGTGGTGTCCTTCGTCCTGAGAAAGGGGAATGACCGTAATACCGCCACGTGTGTCCCCGTGTGTTGCCGTATACAGCCATAACTCCGTATCAAGTGGCATGATCTAGCTTCCCAAAAATGCTTAGGAATAATATCCAGTTATATTAGCCGATACTGTTAAAACTAATCCGACCCTATGAGTTCTTAAGGCACCACAAGGAAAATAGCTGTTTTGGTTACGACCCTGCCTAATTCCAAGTACATTGAAAAACAAATCCTTTCAGCCTGGCCCAGTGTTTAGCCGGTAAGGTATCGGATGAATGCTTTTTTTTATTGGGGTGAAGACATTGTGGGTGGCATCATCGCAACAAATTAAGTCTACCACGAAAATACTCAAACGCTTACCTATTTTAACATAGCCCCTGTGAATGTAATAAAAAACATACAATCGGTCTTATAGCAACATAATCAAAGGCTTAGAGCACATAACCGGAAACACAAATATTTCTCTGAGAAACATAAACCTTTTATAAATAAAATTAAAAAAACATGTAAGGTTGGTTGAACTTCTTCTCATGAATTATTGATGATTATTGTGAAAAGCTTATGATGTTGTTGTTATAAATGTTCTATTAAAATTTGGTTCCTAACGTCATCTGCTCAGCAAGTGCAGTAGAATTCCTATCTTAATGAAAGTGTGTAAAATATTTAATGAATTCGAACGACGTTGGCCGCACAGATGCCCGATGATGAAGAATAAATAAAACAGCTGTTCGTGTTGACGGGGGATAAATAGGTTTCTGGCTGATTCTAATCAGGTTAGTAGATTGCCATAATGAACAAACACGGCGTTCATTGGAAGAAAGGCATGACGCAGAAATCTGCTCATAGGCCTTTCATGACAATATTTGTGTTTCCGAGTGCATGCTGTCAATTCAAGTGAGAGTTTGCGTAAATAGGACGAATTCGTTATCATTACATTTTGGCAAAGGGTTTGACCATGGATAGTTGGGCAACAGGCATTTTGGTAATAGGACGTTTCAGTAATAGGACATTTTGGTAATCGGATGTTTCGGTAATAAGACATTTCAGCAAAACTGTTGGAAACAATCCGAATTGTTTGGTTATTTTAAAGGGGGTATATTTTTTAAATAGATAGTACATTTTAGTAATTTCTTATTATTTATTATTATTCACATGGCGTGTTTTGTAAGGTTGGTTTCTTATCTTAATTACATATGATAAAATAAATGTCAGGATGCCAATTAACTAATCCATTTAGAAATTAGACTTGTTAATTTTCCAGACAGAGTTGTTCCTTGTCTTTGGGGATTTATGCAGCTGCAGATAAATTATAATTATATCTTCATGTTAAATACACTTTATGGTCGGGCTAATGTCGGGTAACGAGAAACACAAGTATTATTCTGAATTCTTAAACTGTTGGGGTCTGTTGAAAAAAGACGCGGACAGCAACCTCAGGTTTCGCTGCGGAGAACATCAACAAAGACGGTCGAGTCGAGTGGCGTACAAATCGCTCGGTTAATCAACAAACGTATGGGATAGAAATATGTGTGACAATACCATCATGGTAGCTAGGGATAGTGTTAGCGCGTGACAGCTCAATTTTAACTGTCAATCAGAACACTGTCTACGTCTACCGCGTGTCGATGTGAATATAATATAATTTTGTAGCGTTTGACAAGTGTTTCGTGCAGACAGGGAGGGGTTATTGCAGTCCGACATATCTCGCAACTATAGGATCCAATGTTTACAGTGTACGAGGGCATCCCAGTGCAACGGAAAGACACCCTGTGTAGGACTAATATTAAGAGCGTCCGGTAAAAACAGGAACCGGAACGTGTGCGTGTGCATTCCCATCGTGTGTGTGCGTGTGTGTGTGTTTATACGATTGTTGCAAGTTAGATGTCACATTGCGAACAGTTGTTGAGAACTCTTACTCCACGGGGAATTTCAAAAAAGAGTTCTACGTTTCTTTCGTGGAATCGTAGAAGGAGCACTGAAAGTTTGGCGCCCGCGATGCAAACAGTCTAAGAGTAAAACGTTAACATACCGTCAAACAAACATTCACTAGCTCGAATGTATTTAGATGAACGTAAAACAGACACGGTTGGTTTATTCGTAGGTCGCCAGTGAGAAGGGTTGAGTCAATGGTCGACCATTAGCCCTGAAGCGGTTCGGTGAAGCGTGTACTTCGACATAGCGACACATGCGCCGCAGCAGACCACTTCTCGACAATCCGAGTGACTTTCTCGCGCCGTGCCTAATGCGCTAATTATTAATTTCTTCACGACAATGCCGAGTCAATTAGCAGCGAAGAAAGCCGGTTAATGCGAGTGGCGCTTGCTGCTCAAGCGTTATACCGGTTTGGACAGGAGCGGCGGCCGAACGTCGCTCAACAGATCTCGGCGTCGCTCCGTGCCAGTCAACATCGACGATCGACGATCACGTCTTTCAGTGCGTAGAATGCGTAATCCCCTCAATTGGCCAAAGCCGCATTCAGTTATCGATTGAAAGCTATCAAACTAAAGTGGTGTAATACAATCGTAAAACACACTGTTTGCACGAAGGCTGCCGACGCCAGTCGAATTATGTTGTTTTATTGCGACGACGAACGGCAATTATGAGATTTGTCGCCATAGATCGCGGCTTTGTGCGCAGACCAGACGCTTCCAGTCGCGTTACACACCTGGTTGCATCGCAAAGATTTCGGCCACCCACGTACAGCTCCGCTAGGTGGCGCTCGGGCGACAGTGTTGTCCGTGCTGTTAATGCAAGACGTGCCACGATGTCGCCAGTCGAATATATCGCACATCGCGCCTCCTCAATTCATTCGTTCTTCTCTTTTCATATTCATTTTGCGAAAAAAAGCAAACCCACCTACAGTGTCAGCTACGGCATGCTGTTGCTTCTTTGTGCTACCTAACAGTGTTGGAGAAATTAGTGTTTTGATATTCTTACACCGGCGCTTTACGCCCAGCTACCGCGCCTGACAGTAGACTTTGCATGTAACTCAGTGAGATCTTAACACAAACAGTTCATCATATATGACAACATAACATATAACAACATGCATATATAGACTGTCACACGTAACACGAGTAGGCAGTGTGGCGGACTACGTTTTGCAAGAAGAAACACGTTGTAATTTGAAACGGAAGCGTTAATTTCCTTATTGTGAATGAGTACCTAAATGCGTTTGCCACCTACAACAAGTTACCGTTGATAGTTGTGGTTTATTTTTATTCGGAATACCACGATTTTTTAAGGTGTACCTCTTTTGTTCCGAACAAGACCGCGTTGCTGTAATTGGAGTGTTTAAGTGGTGGGCACTAATTATGGTGATTGCCTTTGTGAAGTTGTACGATGCATATACCTTAGGCTAAATGGTGTTGCTTGTCAACAGGAGTTCTTTTTTAACCGGTTCCATATTTGCCTTGTCATGCGATGTTTCCGCAAGCGAGCGACCACGTTTATCCTGGAACGTTTCGATTTTTTGCAACACGATTCTTAAACGAGAAGACTAAAACTGATCGAAACGATGTATGACCTTTTAATGAAACGTTCATGCTGGTATGGTTATGCGGGTGTAATTATCACTCGGTGTGCACATGTCTAAATGACATGTGTGACATATGACTCTAAGCGACGGCGTCAGTAACATACAGTAACGAAAACATGTGACAGTTCCATGGGAACGTTCTGCATAGTTTTATAGGATACAAAATTAGTTCAGTAGACTTAACTGGTGAATAATGCATATATCAACATTATTCGCTATATTCATATATTTGTAATCATGGGTCCCAAGTCAAGTTAAAACGTAGGGTTTGCCTACAAATATCACAAAGCCGAAACGTTCAGAACGGTACAATGTTGCAAAGCCTTAACTGTCTTTTTATTATTGATTAATATAATTTTTAACACCGAAATAAATATGCCGAATGTGTATAGTGCAGGTAAATTTACGTATAGGATATGTCCAAAAGAAATTGTTTGCATCTATTTCATGCCAAATTTATTTTAATAAGTTCGAAAAAAAATTCGAAATGTGAATGTTGCACCAGCGAAATGTCAAAATTCAAACAAATATACCATAATATTAACACGTTTTGCGGAGGCACGCGTCCCTAACCACAAAGTTGTGTTGTTCCCATACTCCTAGCCATTAATTTGGACAGAGTACAACTGATACGTTCTGCTGACAATCAATCACCACACTTTAATTATAACTTAACTCAGCATTTCTGATCCACCAAAGTATTTATATTTAAATATTTAGTTAATACGCTCTTAGCATTTTCATCAACCCTAAACAACGCTTCTGTGTTGAATAATGGATTTTCGAACGGTTGTAGCCACAGATGTTGTTACACCGTTTAACTGGAGACGGAACTTGAGTCTACTTGACTCGAAACACAAACACTCCAACCGCATTTACTCTGGCCGTTCGTTATTGCAACGATTGTGCTAAGCACGTCGCTAAGTATACCCGACTCACCGCTAGTACCAGTCGAGTGGTCTATAAACACGGTGCCGCTCAGTCGCGTTCGATATTTTCCCGCCAACAATGGCTGCCTTCCGGCTGAGCAGACGTGAATGGGAGCGGGCGGAGAAGCTCAACTCGACCTGACTCACGGCCCACCTCGAAATTAGGCAGTTTGTATGCTTAGTTAACCAGACGTGAAACCCACACCGCACGACACCTTGCTTCGCCCGTTTACCGCGGAGAGAGAGAATTAGACGCAGCAGACGGCATGATGAATACCGACAGGCCCCAGCGAGCGAGCCGTACAAAATACTGGCTTTGTCTTATGTAGACAGGTGGCCAAGCCGAAGTTGTCGTTGGTTTGACCAAATAATCAAACGCCTACATAGCATATAAGTTCCCAAGTTATTAATACAATTATCATCTTTATTAGGATTCAACACCCATAGCTTACAATCATGTGCATATATATTTACTATGTTTAATAGAAAAACAAGCATTAGAAAAGGGTAATTCTGAATGATAACATCATTGTATCATTACATCATGTTCTGACAAGTATTGGTGTTCAATAAAATAATATGATTGTATTTTATAAAGTGATGGAAGGTTATATCGCACCATTGTGTTTATACTATTTGTGAGACTTAAATATTTCCTTTCTCATATTTCCACCACTGTGACATAAATATAATATCATATCAATATAATAATTGAACTGCGCGCACCTGAAATAATATATATTTGCACTGTGCAGTACTTACATCAAGGTCAGGTATAACGACTGATGATTATTGTATAGTTTGAACGATTATAAGTAAATACTGTTTTTGGTTCGAAAAAGGTGTTTGTTTACCCACGAATTTGTCATATATTCAATAATCATCGTAGGTTTACGTTGATCGCCGATTTAAACACTTCAGCAATGTGTACATGTAGAGAGCTTTCGGTAAAGTTCCTTTAAAAAGTTATGTTAACACTTAAGAACAGTTTTGACAGAGACTATATTTATAATAAATTATTATTTTTCACTGTGTTGTCATTACACGAAACATTCCACCTGTATACATTTTGTGATGCAATAGTGCATTAATAATAAGGATGAATACACATCTTTAAAATTCTTAATATATGAAGACGGTAGATAATTTCACGCTTTTAGATTGCATTGGTTGGTTAAAAAAAGTTACGTTTATCTTTAATATGGCATACGTAAAACACACATAACATTTATTGATATGAATATATTGGCACAACGTATGTACACAAGGCAGTGAACGTACATAAACAAAGGATATATGTTAGAACGAGTTGGTGTTGGGTGCAGGTAATATTGTGACATGGCACAATATTTTAATCCGTTGAGTTTTTACTGTAGTTGTGGTTTATGAAGAGAATCTTGTTAACATTGTATTGAATATTTTTTATACTTTGAACACCAATTTTAAACAGAGGTGTACATTTTCCGCGGTATTCAGTCGATCGCCTAAAAGCCCGTTTACACTAGCGATTAATTGTTATATTGTAACCCGGCCAACCGGATATGTCGTTTCTTATTTCTTTCCAGAAACGACACATCTGATTGGTCGGACGTCACTGTGTCGCCCGACAATCGGACACATAATTCCACATGTAAACGAGGTTTGCCTCAGTCAACGCGCTTTATAAATAATAGTTAAGTGTTCCTACTTATTTAATTAATTAATTTATTTATTGTATTTATTTATTTAATGTTCTTCAGACTGTAATAACTATTTTGAAGGTATTCTGCTTGCAAAACTGTGTTTAATAAACCCGTAACAATGTTCGCAATTTGAAACTTTCGAACGCGAAGCATGTTCAAATGGTAAAAAAGCATCCAGTTTCAAAACAATATTTGCAGTATTACCGAGACGGGCGGAGTAAACGCAAGACCCTTTGATGTTCAGCGATTTTACAATTTCCCGCGTTCAACACAACATATTAAATGTTCTTGAAACAATTTACTACGCCCGCTAAGTTTGGGTAGAGGAACAGACTGCCTCCATTTAAGACGTGTTACGTGTGAAGCGAAGTTATTTTTTTGCGCTGGGAAAAACGGAGTCGGTGTTGCGCCGCATTGTGGAATAAGCAGTCAGTCGTGTAAATGTATTAATCGCACGTCACGTAATTTAACCCTGAGACAATGTGGATTACTGACCGTTCTTGAGTAATCGATGCTACTATAGAACCAACACGGCAGGCTACAAACGACGCTATGCAGCGGTGTTAAAATATACATGATACCAACAGCGGATTAATGCAGGATATTTTCCTATAATGTAGGACATTTTTCCAACTTTTTTACTTTTCTGTAAAATGCATAGTTCTACAAGTTTTTGTTACTACAATTTCAATGGCATTCAATAAATGCTTCACCTACTGCTAAATGAGTAATCTTTGTAGTCGCTTTTGAAAAAAAAATTAATTTGCCGGTTTTAGACCCCAAAATACCACTGGACAGTCAGTCCATTCATTAGTTAAAGCAACATTTTTGAGTAAACACAACACAATTTGTTATGTCAGACGTTATTTCCCACCACTGTTTTGTCACATGGGGGCTTTGTTTCCGCACTAAACCACAATAAAGACCGCGCCTAACTGTCTCGTTGTCCCTCGATACACGAGTGTCTCATTTACAAGCTCGTCTTTAAAAATCGTTGTGACAATAACAATCGATGGTTTCATTGACTCGAGTCCCGACGAAGGTACTTAAATTTCAAACGATTTCGTTCTTCGTGTTTCTTTCACACGTTAATAACCGGGCGTAGATTAAAGCTGCGCAACGCCTCGCTAGGTTGTTATGTGCTCAATGGTAGTGGCAAGTTTGAGTCATTCAAGCGAGCTAATTCATTATGATAGAAGATATAGAAATGAGCTGCATGTGGTCGCCGCCTGGTAGTCTGTCAGCAGACGCGCACGCCGTGATAACTAAGCCCCAGTCTCGACTTCAGCCAATCAGTGTTGAAGGGGATGTGACGTCGACCAATCAGCACACGGCAATGGCGCCAGCAGACGTGCACGCGCAACGAGGGGTTGTCTTCTGAAGAGGCCCATTAGCTACTGTCGGCCAATTCTTCATGTTGTCATTAGCGGATTTACCCGACCTTTGTGTGAGACTCGCACGGCGCCTGGGCGTGGTGCGACTTCCGAGCTAGCAAAGGTACCCGGTGGTGCTGATTGGCTTCGACGTCCAGCAAAACTCGAGCAGCAATCGCGACGACGGACAAGAGATCATTCCTACCCGCCAGCGGATGTAGTCACGGCAGAGTTTGTTCACCATCGTGTCGACAGCAATCAGTGGTCAGTTTAGACTAATTATGCGGCAGTTAATTGACCCTGTGCCACGCACACGGCAGATGGGCAGTTGATTGGTAGACGGGCAGTATCCTTGTCGTCCGTGGTACTTTAACTGACGCTCCAAGTCAGGCAGGCGTTGAGACTTTCGCTGCTGACCGCCGTCCAGCGTATACTGACCAACAAAGGATGATATGATTACATAGCTGACACTGTGCAGCTAGCTGTAGCGACACAACGAACGACACACGAACAACACGAAAAACCTAGCACTCGGTTGTCCAGTGACTGGCCAACAAGAACAGTTACTGTCAACGCATTTGTCATCGCTTACTGCATCGCGGAGACAACAACACACGTCAACATGTCCAGGGACACCTCTAGAGAAAGCGACGAGGTAAAAACGAAACCGTTGCAAAAGCTGGCAAGTTTCTCCATAAGCAGTATCCTCGGCGAGACCCACGGGGAGAGGACGTCGGAAGGATGTCCCCGGGAGACACGGGACGAGACCAGGAGTCCCCGAGACACGCCGAGGCGGGAGGCTACCCGGAGTCCTCGGGACACAGTCGGAGTGATGGCCCCCGTCTTCGACCCGGAGGCGGCGGCAAAGCTAGCCGCCATGACGGCGTGGTACCCGTGGATATTCCAACACGCACAACATTACTCGCACTTCCCGTTCGTTGAAGGTACGTGTTGTGCGTGAGTTTGCGTGTGTGTACGTGATTGTGATACGTCACAAAACCGCGATAAAATTGCAGAAAGTATAAACTCCAACCTGTTAAAATCGGGAAAAAAACCGTAGTCTATAATTATATAGTACCCCGAACCATGCGAATGGATCACACAAGACGAAAAAATTGTGCGGAATATATATATATATATATGTATACATCTTAATTCGGATACACTTATTGCCATGAGAAGATACACGTCATTACATTCGTTACTTTGGAGGGTTCGCTTGAGCCGTTCATGCAAGAAATTCAGACATCGTGCCTCCCACACTTAATAACTAATATCAACCAATATATATATATATATATATAAACCAATATATATATATATATAAATGGATGTTCAGTTCAGGAGTATTATATTTGTATATACATATGGATGTGTATGTGACAAGTAACAAGTGTATGTGTGTGTATATATATATATATATATATATATATATACACACACACACACATGCACACACACTTGTATAACGAACACCGTGAAAACAGTATATGCCACGCAATATAATGTCAATGTTTACGTACAGTCAAACACGTTATTACGATGTTATTAACTTAACAATACCATTCATAAATTACTGTCGTGTTAATCAAATATATACTATTAATGTAATAACATTATAGTAACATACAATTATCATATTATATTGATTATATATATATATACAATGTTAATTCAACGACATGTTCATATACACACCCTGTACATAAATAAATAATATATATATAATATTACAGACATATAAATGGGTATTATATATATATATATATACATATATATTATTTATTTATGTACAGGGTGTGTATATAAACATGTCGTTGAATTAACATTGTATATATATATATATATATATAATATTATATATAATTAGTATTATATGATAGTTGTATGTTACTATAATGTTATTACATTAGTAGTATATATTTGATTAACATGACAGTAATTTATGAATGATATTGTTAAGCTAATGACATCGTAATAATGTGTTTGACTGTACGTAAACATTGACATTATATTGCTTGGCATATACTGTTTTCACGGTGTTCGTATACATTTATACATATTGTGCACACGTATTTATCGTTAACTATTAAAAAACTTGATGCATATTAATATTTTAATAACATTAACTTGAGTGAGGTTGTAATATGTTTTGAGTGAAGTTGTAATTTGTTCGAAAAAAATGTGAATTGATGCTGAACTTTTAAACGATATGGCATTTCACGTTTTAGTAATTTTATTTTTGTGGAAGATTTACATTTTTCAAACGATGTTTTCGGTTCAGTTACGTCAAGCTATTAACCAATTACTAAATTATATTAAACTGTAATGGGCTCTTTGTGCAAATGTAATTTATTGTTATTATGTGGTCAACGCTTCCGCTATTTATATACACACATGTAACGAGAGCAACATTCACCAATCCCTCACTATTCGGCAGCAACTATTTATTTTGCTTACTGTAGTAATACACGCGTTTACATAAAGATTGCACATTTTTCATTTTTAATATTTTACTGTAGTTCCCTTTCAGATATCTTGTCTGTTTTTGATTTGTTGTTTCGTGTTTTTGAGTTCGAACCAGGCAAAAAGTTTCCATTTACAATAGAGACTTTTTGTTCCTATTTCAGGATAAGTTTGTGTCCTTCGCATTTGCCACCATTAAACGGCTAATCAAATAATCGGGTGTCCATTTTTGCCCAGTATGAATACGTATTAAGCTTTCCGTATTTGATACGCGCTTGCATAGACAAACGTACGCATTCACGCACAAACGGGTGTTAATGAATCAACCACCATGCGTAATTAATTAATCACGTGGACAATACAGTATTTGCCTTTGCAATTATGAGATTCAATTACAGCCACAAAATATGTGCATGTATGACAATATATACCAATATAAAAATTACATTTAAAAACAATTGTAATTATCCACATATATATGTATGTATTATATATATATATATATATATATATATATAACCATACATAGATATGTGGATAATCACAATGGTTTTTAAATGTAATTTTTATATTGGTATACACTATTTGGATGCACATAGTATGTTTTAAGTCTTTATTAAATAAATAAAAATAAATAAACGGTGCGGTCAAAATCAATTTGCCCCAACACCAACAATTTATATTATATATAATTGAATTTCTTGTTTCAGGAAATATGGCAATCCCCTTCGCCAAGCCGCCACCAGAAGGCGCCAATCTCTGGGGGAACGTCACGGTGCTTTCATCAAATGGACATCTCGTCTCCTCGCCGAACGTTGAGACCCGTCCGCCTAGTTCGATCATAACGTCTCTTAGGAACACCGAACCGAATGACTCTCGACTGGTCAGCTGGTCAGCAGCGGACGAATCCACGAAGGACATAGTTGTTGACACGGATTGTGAGAGCCGTGGTGCGCATGCACAGAGCGACGACGACGATGACGACGACGAAAACATATCATCGTCGGACGAGCGACGGCCAAACAGCCGGGTATCTGACGGTGACGTCTCCGCGGACGGACACGGCCACTACGACGGCGGGAGCAACCGGAAGAAGAAGACACGCACCGTGTTCTCGCGCAGTCAGGTCTTCCAGCTCGAGTCGACGTTCGACATGAAGCGCTACCTGTCGAGCTCGGAGCGCGCCGGCCTCGCCGTGTCGCTCCATCTGACGGAGACCCAGGTGAAGATCTGGTTCCAGAACCGACGCAACAAGTGGAAGCGCCAGCTAGCGGCAGAAATCGAGGCAGCCAACATGGCGAAGAGTGCGCAGACTATGGTGCCACTTCCGTTGTTGTACGGTGACATGTCGGGACAGACGGCCACTGGGGCGGACTTGCAGGGGGTTGCTTTACAAGAGGCGGCGGCAGCAGCCTCAGCGGCGGCCTTCCGTCAAGTGCTACCCCCCTACCCCCTCTACTTTCACCCGTCACCCTATCCGAAAATGTCGCCGATTCGGCCGTCGCTCCACAACATTGTGTAGCGACGAGGAATGCGCTCCTCGGAGAGAAACATCTGTGATGTTGTATTGTGTACGTAAGAACGTTTACGGACAGTTACACCCACGAATCTTGTGTCGTCACAACATGCCATAATTTGTTAATTTATTTCGTTCCATTTATTACATGTGAAGAGCGGCTTAAGGACAAACATCCGCAGTACTGCTTAAACGTCGTTCATCAAAGTATAAATATTCGTTTAAGACAAATAGTTTCAATAATGTTTTATTTATTTATACATATATGAACACTAAATTATTCTGAAACATAATAACAAGTAATATGACGGTCATCTGTGGTATCTGTTTGTACAGTGACGTTAGTGGGCGACAATAATTTACAGTGTATTGCAATCGTTTATCTGTATAGTTGTGTTTATAATAATTGTGTTATATCTGTCATTAAATTTGAATGTGACTTGCTGATTGTGGTCATTTAATTGTAAACCATGAACAATAATTCATACAGATGTGCAAGCACAATAAGTATGTTGTAAACAAAATATAAATGTTTTGATTTGTAGCCAATCATATTTCATTTTTCTATTAATATATTCCTACAGGTTCGACCCCTCGCTCAAGAATTACTCAGGATAAGTAAGACAAAAGAACGGAATGCACAATGAATGTCTTACACGCACTCATGAACATTGCTAAAATTCAATCATCACGCAGATATGGGAGACCGAACAGTTTTAAATGTCAGCGAAACTGCAAATATATCCACAGAGCATAGATAAAATCTTGCTGCTTTTGCGCCATGATACGTTTTATGACGAATCTTTTATTAACTGTTACAACTTATTCCGGCGTGAGACAAGTTGTAAGAACTCGCGGGGCAAATTGTAATATTCATGTGTTATTATTACTGCAAAGTGCGACCGGTATAAGAACGTCGTGGATTTAAATATTACTTTAATACATATCTAGGATATATAATAACTACAGTTCATAAGACATAGTGGGTTCTAAATCAAATATATTTTTACAGGAATTTGTGAATACTTGTGCAAACACCGTAATGAACAAGATCATATTAATTACAAATATTTTACTAATCGCCGTCCGATTCATAACCTTTTGTTACCCGTACTTTTCATCCCCCGAGTGACGTTTCGCGTGGTACCATAATGTTGCGATTTGTCCGAAAAAAATGTACAATATGCCTCGGCACCACCTCATACACTACACCTACGAAACCCGCATTCTAGAAAGTCAAGACACAGCCTAATGGCTGTATAGTAGCTTTATCAAGTGTTCGTTATTAGAGAGCTAACAAAGGTAAACAGCATAAGATAAACCATTTGCACACAAATGTGTCTGGGCGAATACCATATTTATATCGCATGCGGGGAATACAGTTTTCCTGTATTAATTATCTTCAATAGTATGTCCATCAGGTGATGCCATAAAGGCCTGACCAATATAATTTTGGATTCAGACGGTCAGACTGTTTAATTGCTTTCTGTAGTCGTCCATCTTTTAAATGCAAATTTCCAGTAAATCAACAAACCCCATACATTGTATATCACATTCCTCAACCCAAATTTGTTATCCATAATACGTAATTTTCAGATAATACGGCGCAAAAGATGAGACATTATATATGCGTGTCATATACCTCTATTATTCCGCTGGTTGTATCTGGTGATCGGTGGGCTTAATTTTGCAAAATTGTATGTTTTTTTAATAACATATCAAAAGCAAAGTGACATTTACGGTAGCAAGTGTAACAAGATAAGTAAATAGTGTTGAAGTTGTACACACGCTTTCCTAAGACACTTTAAAATGGTAATATAACTCGGAAAGCAACTTTAAAACGCAGTGTTTTTGTTAACGGTCGCCATGCGACGCCACTGTACCACAAATGACGGGATAACAAGCAGCCAGGGAGAATGGTGAAGAATCATAGTGTTTAAAGAGACGTGAAGAATCATATTGTTTAAAGGGAAGTAGTCTGTTCGTCTACCTGGAACTAGCGGGATTAGTAATTTTCAACTGGAAATCTGCTGTGTTGACCGTGGGAAAGTAAGCATCGTTGAACATCAAAGGGTATAGCAATTAACTCAGCCCGACTCAGCCGTATTGCCAATAAAGTTTGTTTTGAAACTGGTATTTTGTTTACTATTTGAACATGCTCCCGTGGTCGTGCCTTCAAATTGTGACCATTGTTACTGGCTTAGTAAACACAATTTGGTGGGCAGTTTACCTTCAACAAAGTTACTATAGTTCTGTCATCCGATCAAAACACCCACCTCAGAAGTACTCGATTTTTGCCAGTTATTCACTGTTAGAAGCAGCAGAAAACCCGTATATGTAATTGCTGTTTGAACAAAAGCGTCACTTCCATGAAAAGCCGCTTTACATTTTAGGGTTAAGACTTAACTACTTCACGGTTTTTAATGGCTGAGTTTACAGTGTTTCAGTAAATGTGAAAACAATACATATATTGTGTTGATTGTGTTATCATTGCACAAAAGAAGAGTATGCGTCCCAAAATAGATACAGTGACGACCCAACGAGACGTAATTAAGTTGTCTGGTCTCGTTCCTGTATACTACACGTATTGTTGTCTCTGAAAAAGCTAATTAGAGAACCGACTAATGCCTTCCGGATATCAGAATGCTTATAATATTTGTTTATGTGATGTAGCGTTCGATTGTTATTGTGCTAAATACATCACAGATTGACGATAACAAGAAACGATGTATTCTTAGTTGGTTTTAATCTAACAGATACACAATTGTCTTTGTATGTATTGTTCGGTATTTGGCCCTCGCATGACACGTGCGGTAGATGATTGTCATGTCACTGATGCCTTTGACAAGAACGTCTGAGTTAGTAACTTTGTTAGTAATGACGTCATCCTCTCCGGCTCATCAGGCGGGAACTGTTAACCGGGTGTTTTCACGTGAAACTATACACCGGAAAACAGGGTGATTTCAACACGACACACCTTCGGAATTTATAGGGCCCCGAGAAAAAGCCAGACGATGAACATGTTCAAAGATAAGGCAACAAGTTTATGCACTATGCAGAATTAAATGTACGAATGGTGTTGTCGGGCGAGTTATGTTTGTGGACATGAACGACCATTATGAAGAACACATATGGCTATTGTGGTCGACCATAATTGTTTGGATTTCGTGTAAATAAGAAGACAACACTTGTTAAATATATTCTTAATTAATGTGTACACCAATAACAAAATTACGTTCGATTTTATTTTATATATATCAACCCAGAACTGTGGTAGACCTATTGACAAGGGCGCTAATGGGAAGACAATTACTTGTCCTGTCAACTACGACTGGTGTAATTCGTCTACAAAGATTGTTTACACAGTGAAATTACAGTGCAGTGTATGACACACAAAATGTACAGTGCATGGCTTCTAAACCCGTTGGTGTACCACCCGGTCCTGCCTCTCATCATTGCATTGACATATCGGGGGGAGGCTTTTGATCATGGTCCCTTTGACAATTATTACTAAAATCATTCCCGTGTAGCCACACTGCCGTTTACCTTGAACATCTCGTGTACGAACCAGGCCACATTTTATGAAATCCTCGATACGCCAGTATTGCCTACTTTGCCAGGATTGTTGTGTTATGATATCCATTTGATATTCGAATGTGTTCTTTTGATAACTTGGAAATTCACCACAATGAGCGTACGCCAAAACAATAGGTACATACAGAGTCCCATACCACATACCGTGGAAAATTAGGTCATTCATATATCAAGGTTAACACCACCTACACAACTTCACAATCTAAATGCGATTCTTGAGAATGTATTTTGCCTGAACGAACACACTTTTGCAGGTTTAACTTGGTGTTAGTTTAACAGTTGCCACCAAGCGGCGCCACTAACAATGGCCGGCGACTGCGCCTTTGTGCGGCGTCAGTGGTGCGAGGAAAGTGAACGATCGATCGAGTCAAGAGCTACTTGAGTAGAACTTGAACGCCGTGACAAAGACGTGTTTGATGGGTCTATCGAGTCGACCCAGCGGCCCTTGACGGCTCTGTCTAAACAGGCATCAAGTACGCCTTAACATGCAGCGAGTCATTGTTACGTCCAAGGATAAGTACATGGAAATCTATATGTGTACGTTGAAATCTTTATGTGCTTCTGAGACTTACAGTAAATAAAATTCATCATGTATGATTGGCATGCATCTGTCAGTTCTGTTTTTAAACAAATTTAAACGACCGATTGTTATAAGAACGTAGACACTTTTACAACATTATTACACTTCTCAAATATGCGATACGATGTACCAATGTAGTCTATCAACACGATCACGATTATTGCGTGCGTACGTGTGTGTATGTGCGTGCGTACGTGCGTGCGTGTGCCTGTGTGTGTGTGTGTGTGTGTGTGTGTGTGTGTGTGTGTGTGTGTGTGTGTGTGTGTGTGTGTGTGTGTGTGTGTGTGTGTGTGTGTGTGTGTGTGTGGTGAGTGCGCGAATGCATGAATGCGTGCGTGTGCGCATGCGTGTGTATGTGTATGTGTTGGCGTGTGAATGCGTGCGTGCGTGCGTGTGTACGTATTGTCGTGCTTTCATCCGTATACGTACATGGCTTAGCATACCGTCTTTCCTCAAATGCTATGGTACTATATCGCTGTTTTCTCGCAGCGTTGCCCGGACTGCCACAGCCAATCACAGTTTGTTTCTGGTGAAACGACTACGGGAATACAAAGTCCATACACAATGGCAAACTGATTTCCGTCTTAAACGTAAATTAATAACACTTATCCGGAATTATGCCGCGTCCCGCGATCCCAAGAGTGCTGCGTAACGTTTGGTAGGGCTACGTGTAACCAGAATGACGCCAGTTACGTAAACGACAGTGACAAAATGGCGTCGACCACGGGTGATTTGACTGTGAAGCAAATATTAGAACAAGACAAGGTAGATTGTCGGATACAACAGAGATGAGCTGAACGCACGCACAGACAGAATGCGGTAAGCGGAACGCAAAGATAACCTGACATATATTTATAAATATCATTATTGTTTTTAAAAATTCAACGTATTACACAAACTCTGTCAATTAGTGCGTCAAAACGTCAGCCGTGGATTCCAAAACCGGTGTTTTAAATTATTAACATCGCTGTTGAGTTTCGGATTGCCTAAACACCTGTTTTAGCGGAAACTTGATTTAAAAGGCGCTTAGTGGTTTATTGTTCTGTACTTGTCGCAGAGAATGATTACGCATATGACGTCGGCAACCCTTCACGACTAGACGTATTGTTAAACTAAATATTATTTGAACAAAAGGTAGACATGCGTTTTGATTATGATGTTTCAATAGTTAATGGATTATGTTGTATTAATTAGTTTGTCCAAAATGTAGTTTTGTAAACTAAAATACGTTTCAAATGTGCGCGTCGTTAAAAAGAAACAAGAGACATTTCTATGACTATACATCTAAAAGATGTAATAAAAACTAATCATTTGGAACTACAATCAAAACTATTATGCAAGTAGTTTACTAGTATAAACTTTTGAACATGTACACATTTAAATTTTACGTTGTCGAATTCCTGCGTCACGAAGTCCTACTCTATCTAGTTTGCCAGTCGCAGAAATACATAATAACACATATCTGGGGTAAAACCACAATTAGATTTTACATAGGCGGCCATTATAACGTTTCCTTCATTTCCTGCTAAATTTGTCATACAATTTTCTTGAAAATTCCACAACATACTTAACCTCCATTGATACAAACAAGTGCTGCGGAAAATTCGTGAAGTTCTCATACCTCATTTTTTAGAAAAATCCACCCAAACCTGACATCCCTCAATTTCGCCTCAATCTGGTGACGGATTTTGAAATATTGGTGCGTTCTGCAAAATAGCCACTGTGCGAATACGCGAGCAACTAGCGTATATTTATTGCTACCTCGTGAAATATCTAATGCAGTTCTACATTCAATATTCACTGGATAAATATGTGCCATGCCAAAGTGCTCAAAACAAATTCACACATCACACCAAAACGGTATTTCAAGGGCACTCTTTCGGTCGGTAATGGCGGACGAATCCTTAGTGTGGTCTTACCCCATCTAGTTCGCGCCTGTCACGACGACGGAACGACAGTCCTGTCATAACAACAGAACGGCAGTCCTGTCACGACGACAGATCGACATTCTTGTCACGACGACAGAACGACAGTCCTGTCACGACGACAGAATGACAGTCCTGTCACGACGACAGAACGCCAATCATGTCATGATGACAGTTCTGTCACGACGACAAAATGACAGTCCTGTCACGGCTACAGAACGACAGTCTTGTCACGACGACTGCGACGAGGCACGACAGAACAACAACACCGACAGACCAAATCGTAAAACACTAAAATCGAAGGGCGCGTTTTTCTGTGGTTAAATGTGTATTCTGTGCGCAGTTTCCGCCAAATCATCGTCTTCCGTCGGGTGCATTTACACGCCTCGACTTGAAGTGTCTTTGCCGCCTCGGTCGTAATCGCCTCTGTGTCACAAGTGTCAACGGCAATGGCACTCGGGAGACAAGTGTCGTCGGCTTGTTCCGGCAAAGTGTTCAATTGTGCCGAGTCGTCGCGATGGGTAATTATCTTGTCAACTCCCAGTTGGTTGCCTTTCACGCTTATGCAATGTCTGCCCCGATAATCCCTTCGTTCGCCACCTGATGTCGCTGTAATCAATTCGCGAGTTTTATTCGCCATAATGGATCCGGAATTCATGCGCCGATCAGATTTCGCGCGAGTACAATGCTCTACTTAAGACTACTTACCGCGCGCATGTCAGCGTCGCGATAACCATCAGAAGTGCTCACCGAAAAGGCGTTTTGGCAGCCGACGCTGAATGGCAGCGATCGTGCGAGCGTTTTCAGATGTCACAACTTGTATGGAAGTGTGATTGACGCGTTACGCACACAAGCTGACAGGGTCTTCTTAGGCGTTTAGTGCGCCAAGTGAGCATCCGCCCCGGTAAGTGCGTCCACCGTGGAGAGGGTGATTCCCACCGCCGCGTGTGGGAAAGGAACACGTCAGGAATGAACGAAGAATCGCATTAGTGGAGAGAGATAGCAATCAACGCGCGAATTCAACAATGCCTTCATTTGTATCAACTGGATAACCGTATGGTATTCGGAGTTAAACGAATTCACGTTCACGAAATATGTCATTAATAAATGTTGAAGTATTATTAAATAACATCAACGCACAAACGAACAGACGGACGGGACGGGAACGAACATACGAAAGAACAGACTGACAGTTGGGAAATGGATGCACGGATAGTTGTCCACCGTACAATGAATAATAATTGCTCACTGGTGAAATTTTCAACGGACAGTTGCTCAACAAGGAAATGAAACGGCATGCATACAATAGCCAATCTTATATGCATTTTACTTTCTTAAAAATGAAACTTTCGCACACCAAAAGTACTCCAAATAAGTTTCAACAAGTAAATATCAGTTTTTAGGTTACTCAGTCTCTGTTGCGTTCTTAAAAAAGAACATATGGAAACCCACAACTTCTAGTTATTCTACCGAAACAAATAAACATATATGTCAAGTTATAAAGAGTACAAGTGTTTGTGGTATATATATATTTTTTTTATAGCAATCACAGTTTTAAAATATGCATACGATCAATGTCAATAATTATTGTTTTAAAATATCAAATAACACAATAACTCACCTGTTTTACCAATATTAAGTTATAATATTAACGTAGCAACAATAAATTATTCACTTTTAGTTCTACTAAACTGCATAGATTCTGTGCCGTTTAATACATGTCCCAATTTGCATATATATGATCAAACCTCCGGTATATTTTATCTCCGTATAATATCAGTACTCTTTCGTTATTCTGTAAACAACACACATAACATGTATTTATGATAATACATTTTAAGAATCGCATTACTCAAACAATATTTTCGAAACCTATACTGAGCACCCTAAGCATTTGGCAACACAATAGTATACATTCAGGCATTTGGAAAAGAAAAAAGTTCAAAACCGTTAAATAAATTAAGAAATGATTAATTATCATAAAAAATAGTTTTCCAAATTTCTCTTTGATATTTTCACAGTTGAGTATGTGACAGTTTTTCGCAGACTTTGTTTGTGACTTGTTTTAATTTATTTATATGTTTCATGAAAGACGTATACCTACCAATATAACTACGATGTTCAGCTTTTATCCTATAAAAGGTAATACAAATACTAAAAGCTATGACAGTCAATTTATTATTTACATTTGTTATTATGGGTGATATTTTATAGCAATTTGGACACACAATATTATTGTGTAACATCTAAATTGGTGAAATAATGGAAGAGTCGAACAACAAAGACAACTTGAATAAAGTATTGCAGGGGGAGATCTAACTATTCTCCAGTCAATGTGTATTCCCCTAAAAGTACATCATTTTACATTAAAAGTCGTACTGTTAACACGAAAATAAACATCCAACTCGAAACAGAAACTATGTACAATCATCTGAACAAATGCGAATGGAAATATTCTCCAACGCAGAACATTACATATATATGCAATAACCCCCTGCAACCGTTTTTACAAGTACAGCCTGTAGTGCATACAAGTTTGCGATAATTTATTTAAAGGAAGATGTGCGTCTACGAGACCAGTCGACAAGCTGACGAAACAAACATTATGTCAGCGCCAGGGACATCCGCACCATGGACTTGACCACTGTCCTGCGCCAGGTAACTAATTAGAGGTCGGCGCGTGATCTCACACCTTGACCATAACGACGTCACGCCGTGAGGGCACTGCGACCGTCTTCCACGCCTCTTTGAACTCGCGTAGCTTATCCATTAATTTTCTAAAGTGCTCATTTTAAAATTGCTGATTAAGAGCGATCCGCGGCAGTGTTTCGCCGCGGTCATCAAACAGGCCATTGTGTCGTCTTCGTTGACGTTCGGCGTTCATCCGTCGCGCGCCAGGTTCGGCCCAAGGCTGAAGCGCCTTCTGGTTATTGTGGCGTCGTCGCTCGCGTAATCACCGCTAATGCCGCGCCGGGGCAGCGGAGACATTTCGTGTATAAAGAAGATTAAACGATGTAGCCGGATAATTAAGATTGCTGCGGCTAATCCGTTACGCCTTTGAACAACGCACAGAGTGACGGTGTTTTTGTGTGCGTGCGTGTGCGTGTGCGTGTGCGTGTGCGTGTGCGTGTGCGTGTGCGTGTGCGTGTGCGTGTGCGTGTGCGTGTGCGTGTGCGTGTGCGTATCAAATATTCGCTCAATGCCTGTTTCGCAACACCATTTATGCTTTTTCACCGCACTGCAATTTTGGTCGATATGCACTATCAAATATCACATTAAATTATCCTTTGTAAAAAAATCTTAATTTCCCAATCCCATTATACTGCTGGCTAAATGGAGCGCCAATCGTGTGCTAACTACCTACTCTTGAATAAGACCTATATCAGACGACATCTTAATGGTGAGAACTCTCGCTGCTCATCCGAGATCCGCCTGAGATGAAAGTGATTCGGAGGCAGTAACAAATGGGCAGACCAACCAATGGCCCGCCATTAGAGCACCTTTCCTGTGTGGATGTCACCGATACTCTTCCCCGTGTCAGCCGTGCCGCATAATACTCACACTTACAAGCATGACAAGGTACACAATCAAGATTTGTCATTAGTTTCGTCACTACCAGCTAGGCATCATTAATAAGTAACCTATCTACATAAAACGATAGAGTTGTCAGACCGATTACTCGTAACATAAACTGTTCTTCACATCACAAACTACACTGACATTCATGGTAGATGTTTAAATTATGATGTTTTTGTTGAAACTAGCAAACAATGGTTGCTTGCAAAATGCGCAACCACAATATTAAACATGCATTTCCTTGTGACACATATGATTTATTCTAAATTTTTAGCGTTTTCTCAATTTAAATGTTCACCGTACCAACCGATACTATACAAATAAATAGCGGAAACGTTCTGAAACACATTAACGCTCTCCATCCTCGATCAATTTAGCCCCATTTTGAATAACTTTCAATGTTGTTAAGATCTGTGAATAGCTTCACTTTTAAGAAAAGAAAGTAGCAGGAAAATAATAACGGAACAAATTTATGCTTTTGCTAGGAAAAAATACCAGGAAGGAAAATAACGCTTGTATGTTGTAAACAAATAAACCAAACAAAATTACTAAAATATGACATTTTGTTAGGAATATAACACATTTTAATATACTATTATCTTGACTGAATTTTGGCATATTAAATAAATAATGTTTCTCAACACTTGCGTGTTTTTCATCATGATTCTAATCTTTAGAAATGTCTTCCTTTCATTCAGAGCTCAGTGTCATTTATTAAACGGAATTTACTCATTTTGACTAGTCAATATATATGCCTGAAATACTGAGAGTATATGTACCTTTCAAACACAAATAAGTTAATGCAAAAGTACTTCTATAATGTATTAAGATAGTACTAAAAATCTAAATAAACTGTTACTTTTGTTCCTGTTACTTTTTTTACCTACAACTCCTTATCAGGTGTGAACATGTGTATACATACAGTGTAGTGACACTGGTCAGTGACGTACAGAATGTCGTTAGCCCATCAAGTGACTACTTAACGACGCACCACTGGTCACTCTAGACGCAACTTTGAATGATCAACTTCTCGAACGACACACCGCTCGCCAGACGGCAGCACTTGTCCCATATTATGTACGGCAACATCAGGTGTGTGTGTATATATATATATATATATATATATATACACATATGTGTGTGTGTGTGTGTGTGTGTGTGTGTGTGTGTGTGTGTGTGTGTGTGTGTGTGTGTGTGTGTGTGTGTGTGTGTGTGTGTGTGTGTGTGTGTCTGTATAATAGATTGCAACTCGAGAATCAACATTTTGTTTTTAATAAATATTTAGTTACAATTAAATCCAAGTTTTAATGCTAAATTCAATTGTTGTGTCCCAATGATAACATTGTCGACATCATCGGCATTTAGAAGGTACTATTTTTTTGTATTTGATTAAGTAGCAACAATTTGACACCTGCGATAAAATTACCTCGTCCTAATTCCCACGACAACTCCTACACCACTTATACGAACCAGATTTTATATTTTATTCGAGAAAACAAATCTGTTCGTGCAGCTATTTCGATGCAATTTTATTATATATATTATATATATTTGCCCAATGATAGAAAGGTTTGACGTAGCCTGTTTTTGTGCATATCCACCCACCCACCCAGGGTAATGTCATGTCCAGTGTCATTACGGTTAACATATCACGAGTGTTCCCACGCGAGTAAGCAGGAGCCCGCATTGGCAGGTAAACGTTCAGTTTGCTGTTCTACTTTGACAGTCGACGGGATTGTCTGTCGAAGCAGCGCCAATCGTCCGCCTAAATAAACGTGTTCGTTTCATTGCTGCGTTATGTTCGCGGTGGGAGGGTCACCAGGGGGCGCTTTACGGGTCCACCGAATCCAGGTAGATTACTAGATGGATGGCTTGACGGGTGGGCGGTCCATTGAATCTAGAAAATGCACTTCACTAGTACTTAAATACTTCACGACCAAAGCTGCTGGATGGGTGTACGGGTGGATGGGTGTGTGAGTGAGTGAGTGAGTGAGTGAGTGAGTGAGTGAGTGAGTGAGTGAGTGAGTGAGTGAGTGAGTGAGTGAGTGAGTGAGTGAGTGAGTGAGTGAGTGAGTGAGTGCGTGGGTGGGTGGGTGGGTGGGTGGGTGGGTGGATGAATGGATGGATGGATGGATGGATGGATGGATGGATGGATGGATGGATGGATGGATGGATGGATGGGTGGATGGGTGGATGGGTGTGTGGGTGGATGGGTGATTACGTGGGTGGTTAGGTGGGTGGGTGGATAGGTGGGTGGGTGGATAGGTGTGTGGGTTGGTGGGTGGGTTGGTGGGTGGGTGGGTGGGTGGGTTGGTTGGTGGGTGGGTGTGATGTGATGATATGGACGGACGGACGGACGGACGGACGGACGGGCGGACCGGCGGACGGACGGACGGACGGACCGGCGGACGGACGGACGGACGGAACGACGGATGTAGGCCGACATCATTATGAGGATGGCATTTTACAGAGAAATAGATCGGGTAGTGACTTTTTTTTAACTAGTGCACTTTCCCCGATACAAGTTCCCGTGCGTTGTCATTACTTAGCAGTGATTCACTCGGATTCGAAATTAAACAATAATAAAACGACCCGTCGACTCTAAGCTGACAACACGGAGACGACGTAACACAAACAGCGTCGACCGCCGGCCCTACGTAAACAACCACCGCGTCTCACTTAGTGTTCCGTCTAAGATTCGCAGTTAAGCAATTATTTATTTTTACCTAGCTGACCGTGAACGGGAAGAGTTTAATCCTCCCGAGGGACAATCCCGGGTAATATGATCACCGTTTCACGTCGCTGTGATTGTATCGCTCCGGCGATCTCTTGACATCCCGGGAAGACGACCATTACAAAATGACGATGACAAAAGCCGGCGCGTCACAAAAACCTGTCTCGGACATCACTGCGCTGATGTGGCGACGCGTAATTGTTATAATTCCCGCCTAGAATCCGTTGCAGAAAGTGTCCGACTGACAGCTCGTGACATGTTGTAGCGAAACACAATGAAACCAAGTAATGTGCTTTATATGAGACAGACACGTAATGTGACTGGTTATTAGCGCAAGTAGTAAACACTATCGTTAAAGTGGCGGACCATTTACCGTACGAGTACAATCGATTCTCTAATTGTTATGACGTAAGTTTTAAGAACCCCCATCAATGAATCTACAGCGTATTTGAAATGTGTGACATGCAAATATTAAATGATTATTATGATTATTATGATTATTATGATTATTATGATTATTATGATTATTATGATTATTATGATTATTATGATTATTATGATTATTATGATTATTATGATTATTATGATTATTATTATAAGTATTATTATTATTATTAGTAGTAGTATTAGCATTAGTATTAGTATTAGTATTATTATATAAACAAAATCAACATAATATAAACTGGTATTTTGTTCGAGATGAGATTTACCTTACATGTAGTTTGTGTGTTATTATTAATTGTCAAAGAATGCGTTCCTGCAAACATGTAAAAATAAAGTCCCAGAGTTAAATATATCGCAACATATGACATTTCACGTGGTAGCCTGTCGATGCATAGTTTCCTATTTCAAAGTGTGATTTCGTTTTTGTTACGGACATACACTATTTACGACTATACAATATAAATGTGGTTAACTTGGTGTGCTTCAAATAATTACTGAATTTCCTGTTTTCGTTTCCTGTTACTTTATTTTGCATTACTGGTGTACTATGAGTGCCTCTGAATGAACTTTGTTTAGATTTGTTTAGACCCCAATCTACGGCGCTATATAAATGTTGTTTTTCTTGTTTTTGTTTGCCGATTGTTGCAGCGGTTATTCAAGCAGTGTATACCATTCGGTGTATAGTTGGTGGAAGTTCTGTTGCGTTTCTCAGACATCATGATATCATTACAATACACCTTTTGTTAGAAACCATACTTATAGCAGGCCCTATTTACGTGGTCTTTAAATTAAATAATGGTGGGCACGTGAGGCACGGTAGCCTGACAGACAGGGCACCGTACTCTCGAGCGAGAAATTCAGCGTTCGAATACACGTGCTGCCATTTGGAAGTTCGAGCAATTTCGCTCTCGCCTGTTTAGTTGCATCAGTTCACTCAGCTGTATTATTGAGTATCTGGTTGCAAACGGTGGTGGTAAAATGTAAACTGCAGCGTTTCTGAATGCTTCCCACAAAAGTTGTGATGACGTTCGAACGAACAGGTCTGCCAGGGAAAAGCAGTCTCAATGACTGGATAGCGGGCTGAGGGAGAACGCACTTTTACACTAGTATTGCATATTCATATCATCGTTTAGGCTCTATATGTGCGAGCATAATTTACATAAGTAACAGACTAACTTTCTGTATTTGTCCATCTTCCGTTGTCGATAAACCAACGTGGTATAATAACGTAAAACGGATTACAGTGCATTCAAAGTGAAATGATTCAAAGTAAAACCGAGTCATAGAAATGCTCTATCTCTTGACAATAGACCGAAGAACTTAGCGATTAATCATCTCCGTTGGCTGTCTAATAATTGCAGGAGAAATCGTGTAAAAGTCGGGTAGTTATCGCATAAACGCGCCGTCGCACTGTCTACCTAACTGCTATCCACCTTTCTTTACAATCGCCTCGTTACGAGCACTGTCATTTACGATTCTAATCGGGCAATTTCTTCCCGCAGCGACGCGGAGCGACAATCCAATCGTGCCTCCGAACAAATTGGCCAACTTGTGTGTTTTGTGGTAATTCCGTCTGTAATTCAATCGCCCGTCCACACAACCACTAACTGGCCACGATCAGACGGAAGCACCAATAACTGACCGATGTCCTTTTGTAGGCGCCCGTCTGCGGCGACCGACTGACTCGTTACCTTATTAAAGGTGAGACCCATTAACAGGTATTGTGTGTTGTCTGCGAGGCATAACTAGTTCCCCGGTGACCGTGAAAAGCGACGAAACATCGCTGAAAGAAACGAACAAAGCGCCTAAACCGTCGTGTCTAGGCGATGTCTCGACCCCGCAGAGTTGATGCCGTGATCTCGGCGTGTGGTCGCGCCACCCAGCGGTCGACGGCGTCATCATCATTCCGGGTCGTCGCTCCCCGCTCCCCGTTCACGTAATTGCATTTGCCAGCGTGTCGTCCGCGGTTTAAAAGTACGTCTGGTGGTTTTTTTGTAAATTCGTTCAATATAGAATAAAATCTAACACTCTGGCCATACACGTGTTGCAATGTTTCGTCCCGAATATTAAGTTTTATTGTTTCTTTTGCTTGCTGAAACATGTATTGGTCAAAATTACATTTAAACACCGTGGTTCACTGAGACACCTTTTGGCGGTCAGTGCGTTCAAATATAGTCTATAAGTTATGCTAAACTACATGATTTTATAATTACAAAAACGGTGAGATTTCGTAGCTTAAACTTTGCATTTTGTCTACACGCCAAAAGATCGACCATGCGAAATGACTGAGTACTAATGTGAAAATTAATTATAGGTGTGTCCGCACACAATACGAAACCCTGAAAATGGTTATCTATGACTAGTTAACAGCCATGACACAATTCTTTTATTATCACCATCTAAAATGAGTTTTAGTATAATTTATAAAGTATAACAGATACTATGTTTATTAAGAATTATCAGCAGGTGTTTGCAGAATGGCAGAAATAAAACGTAAATTTTACTGAATAACATATATCTGTTGCATGATTTAACATTCGAGTAATTGGTAATGTTCCAACATGTTGTGTTATAACGGCTATTGGTATAACGTTCTAAACGTTATCAATACGTTATTTGTTTGTAAAGTCTGCTTTCACGGTTTGCGGACGTAATGCAAGGTAATTAATTATGTCCCATTAGCTTGGCATGTTGCAGGAAATTGCGTTTTATTTTCTTTACCACTCCGCCCAAGTGTTAAAAACTGTCTGTAGTTGAACAATAGACACTATCTGGATTAGCATGTGTTTAGTCGTAGGTGGAGGAAACGTCAAATTTTGACTGCATATTCGTGAAATACAAGATATGAAAATGTACATTTCCTTTCAGCGCGCGTAAGTTGCTTCCGGGTTCAGGTATATTCGTGATTTGGAAATGTAGTAAGTTAACTTTCTGAATTCTTGTTTGGTCAGACGTAGCGTAGCTTACGGCATCCTCGCGATGCCTTCGTCAGCGTTAAACCACATTTCTGATGTTCCTCTAGAAGAAATTCTGATAAATACAAGACGTTTTCATATTGCCGAACTAAATTCGTCGGACACGATTACCTTGTTTCCTTGGCGAAACTTCATTAATTGTATACGTCATTACTCTGATTCTGTGTTTTAATGAACAAAACATCGAACTTCGATATTATTGTATTACTAATAAAATGAGTCTTATTTAGACGTTTTTTTCAACGAGTCCTATGTCCCACGCGGTAACACGACATGTGGTTTATTTCAGTTTCTTTTTCTTTGCGCGCCCAGGGCAGTTTTCTTCAATTTCTTTCATGTTAATTATTTCTATTTTCCATGGCATAAACTAGAACCAGTGGTTTTAGTGTCTCTTCCGAAAGACACGGGCAGCATGAGGTGAACTAAGTTGTCCAAGCTTCGATTCGATCCATCTTCGATTCGATCCACCTCGGCGAGCAATCCGGTGCTCTGAACGCTAGACCACTGCTTCACATATTACGGGGTAACGGACGAAAACACCCGAGTGGCAATTAGAAAACAATACTCCATTAACGAAACTAGGAATGAAAAACTAAGTATAGATGTTATGTTTGTCATAGCACTTGATAACTATTTTTTTAAATCCATGTCCAGTATGGTGATTCTTCATGTACGAGTATAATATGTATGCGTCGTGGATCAACGTCGCTTATTTTTAGTTCAGTTACATTTTTCACATGGTTCTTTTTTGTTAAATCAAATCAAATTTATTTAGACACCACATATGTCTACAAATTAGATTCAGGGGTGATTACAAACTTAACCATGATGTAAAAATACATTACGTAAGTCGTTGCAATATTACAATACATGTGTTACATGTGTTACATGTGTTACATGTGTTACATGTGCTACATGTGTTACATGTGTTACATGTGCTACATGTGCTAACACAATAACAACTACACATTTCGATTATTATGTAGGCCACATATAACATTAAGATGTATATGTATGGTTTTAAAAAGACAATAAATTACGATAAAAGCCTGATTAAAGAGAAAGGTCTCTCCTAAAACATCCAGAGTCACGTATTGTCAGTCTGAACTGTCGTTTATACGCTGATAGGCGAAAGGACAATAGTACCAGAAGTTCACACAGTAACTAATTAACCACCTGGAACAAGTTGTGACTATAGTCACGGAATGGATGGTCTGGTATCGCGCAAACATTCCCTTCGTCGTTGCATCAGTTCCGAATTTCGCCCAGTAAAGCACCTTAGACATCTGGTTGACACATATCTGGACGGGACGCGGTAATATCATCTTCAATGGCGTCTTCACCGCAAACCCAGTCTCAGTCAACAATGCCGTCGGAGTCAATCTGTCCTGAAGGCGTGACAACCCGAAGCAGCTGGCTCCTTCTTCCCCGCCCATATAAACCACGAAACATCGACTGTCTCCAAAGGTGTTCAAATCACGCCCGGCAGATGAAAGCGTGCGACGCGGCGGCTGGCGGCAAGCGGCTGGCTCCGCCCATGTCTGTCGTCTGCTGAAAGAACGAATGCCGCGAAAACGACTTTCATGCTGCTTACGTCACCGACATGTTGCTATACATCTAATTAATGAGCGTCAATTGGATAATTCCCGGGGCATTGTCGGTAAACGTGTAGGCCTACTGATCATCAACTTGTTAGATATACTTGAATATTTAACAATTTTTATTGACGTTATCAAACCAAAAAGATAATTTAGCACAGTTACCTGTGTGATCAACTGGAACGACGCGTAATATATTCCTAACAGTTTAAAGGAATGCACTGAAAAGAAGGGTCCAATTAAACTTGAAAGAAACAAGGTATTACTATAGACAGAAAATGGTCACCTATTATTAAACATTTGAACTGTTCTACTATAATAAGAGCAGGGGGAACATGATCACAAACATGACATTTCAAACCGCATGGACAATTTCTTAATTCAAAATCGATTGCTCTAAACTTTGCACGGGTCCACGATGACGCTGCGTTCCCGCACGGTCGTGCTTAGCGTGAAGACGAGTTCATAACCTATATGCAACCCAATTTACCAGTGGTGACATTGGTAGTTAAAAGGCAGCCCAGTTTCACCACTGGAACATTTGATCGCGTAATCACGGTAAATATATATATATATATATATATATATATATATATATATACGAGCGATTTGGTACGCAGCTTTACAATTAAATATCGTATCGAAATTTGAACGTAATTAGGTTTTCGAAGCGGCACCGTCATGGCGATTCGTGGAAAGTCTCGATGAAATTAATGTAGACGGCTAGCCGTCTACGATACCAACAAGACAGCCAAATAACGCAGTTTATGGACTGCTAGCGAACTTCTGTCAACAACATTCTTTGACTTACTTGAATGGTTAAATGCCTAGGCCAACATGACCCCTTGCTGTCCTCCAGTGAATGTCACTCCCCCGACCTCGCCCTGTCTAGAGCAAACCGCTCTGCTGTTAAAACCAAAAGTGCCCTGCCTAACCTGGTCACTCACACCTCTTCCGTTGTCTTCCTCTTTTTCAAATTACAATAAGGTACGTTGTAGATTTGTATCTGTTCGTGTGATTAGTTGTATATTCTACGATGCTGTTTTCTTCAAACGATCGCACCATCTTAAACAGATCTTACATTTTCACTTCCGCCATGAATCAAATGTTTAGGCTACATGGTCAACAAACAGGCCAAGGTCAGTATAAAACATTTGGCAAGAACTTACTGTAGCATTAAAGTTCTGTGGACGAACATATGTGACACTATAGACCTAAGGTTCGTTTTCTCGGATGGCGCCTGTTTGTCGTTTTCCGAGAAACAAAGCTTCGTGTCTATGTCTGGCTGCGTGTAATCACCCACTTAAATTTCTAGTAACGAAATCCCGTAATAGCACTTTAATGTTAAAATAACATCGAAATCCTCTGTGTCCTCGCAACAGACACGCCATGCTGTCCAGCCGCATGCACCAGGGATTCAAGAGAACGGATTATCTTTTCATTTGGCTCAATCAAGTGTGAAACCCCATTACCGTGGCTAAGTTGACGTTAAGCGAGTTTAATCAGCATTCGACCAATGGCGCATGTGATCTCGTTTTTATAGCACGCTACCACCGGCCAGTCGCTGCAGAACGCCAGAAATCAAGAACTCTAATCGGCGGCGTCGTGACATGCACTGGCGCCAGATTCTTCGTTTTAGTCAACCGAGCGAGTAATTCGCGTCGCTTACTGACCGCAGTTGCTTCTCCTACGATGCACGGTCATGTCGAACCCGTGCAAAAAATCGATGAAACCAATATCTGTTACCAATAACATAGCTTAAATGAAACAGGTTAGATGCTGCTAAGTAAGATTCCCCAAAACGATATCCAAATTGTAATGTGATATACTGTGTACTTGATCATGTGATAGATATCTTGTTTTGTAACTGCTGTAGCGTTTTATCGGAGTGTATGTCCCATCCATGTCCATTTTCTTTTTTGAATGTTTATTTGGTTTGTCCTGTTCAACAGTTCGGTGTTTGTGACTGTGAAATCTGTGAAAAGTTCCTTATTTTTATTCATGACCCCGATTCCATGTTTCCCCATTATTTCTTCTTTGCCTGTCATGTCTGAGTCAACTTTTGCGTTGATGTCACCCATTAGAATTGTTATGTTTGTCCTTGGTATGTCATTTAATACAGTCTGTAGTAGGATTCTTGTTTTGCTTCTTCACTGTCACTGTTCGTTGGAGCACAACACTGAATCACGCTAACGTTTCTCTCTTTTGACTTGAATCTTGCTGTAATAATTCTTGGTGTCACAGGGTTCCACTCTATCAAAGCTTTCATGGCACCTTGTGCTGTCATTATTGCGACCCCGCGTGCGTGTGCATGGTCTTCGTCTTCATGTCCTGAGTGGATTACGTGTTCGCCTGTGACAAGCTTTGTATGTCCGGCTCCATTCCATCTGGTCTCACTGGTTGTATTTCTTCATTCCATACGCCACTTGGGCCGCCTTCCCTGTTTGGAACACGATCCGGACATTTCAGGTACCTATTCCGGTGTTTCGCTCGACGGTAAGTAGATGGTCTATCCGCGGTCTGACTTCTCGAAGACTGTCATCAACTCGCACCATGTTGCTCTCCGGGGAGGCATCATCTTGAGGTTTGGTGTTAGTTGGAAGGGTTTTCGTTTCGGTTTCTGTGATCATATTGTTCCCCATGGATGGGTGATTAGCCCAGTCAGTGGAGTTTTCTGTCAGGGTTGTCCCTCCGTTAGCCCTCACTGTGTCCGTCCCATTGTCATGAGATGACACTCGGGTGCAACAGGATCACCACAAGAAGGTACAGTCGGACTTACTCAGGGGAGGTTATATGTCACATCACTGAGCCATTTACCCCGTTAGATCTTCTATTTCAACTTATATCTTTTTACTGTTTCATCCATATCGTTATGTGTGGTTTGGTAAAAAAAATCTCATCAACCTACTTATTAGAAGTGCTTTTCAAGTTTACAAGACATCCTCAGTTAGTTTAAAGAGTATTCTATCGACTTCCTGTTGGTAGGCGCCGATAATGCACCGGAGCATGCCTTCGTCCGGCGACAAACTATAGATCTCTGTGTTAATTGAACAATGAAATATATTTGCTTTTAATAACAAAACAAATCAGTTCATAACGAGGCGACACAAACGGCCCATTTCCTCGACGATTGTTGTCGGTTGATCACTACGCAATAAAAACATACTCTGCTAGTTGAAGCGGAACATGAAAGCGCTCACCAATCGATGATGCGTGCAATAACTACAGCAGTCTATTGCAGTCTGACGCGGCTCAGGCTTCATTAAACAACCAACGCCGACGATAAAAATCAATTGATGTGCGCGGTGGAGACTTGCTAGTCGTATTCTTCATGGGTGAGAATACATTAACAAGTTTTCATACTAGTTTTCAGTATATGTATATTGTATATATGTATTTTTCGTAAATTAGAATGTTTGCCTGCCTGCCACACACACACATACATACATACACACAAACATGTTCATTACCGAACATTCTTCAGTACAGTTCCGTTTACTTATTGTAATTCTTATTGTGGAATAACGTTATTCTACCAGAAAGACAATTGTACAGAGGAAGCCATCTTGGCAAGATACGGAATGTCTCTATTCAGGTAATTTGACATTGTAGATACGATAACAAGAACTACAGTAAATATATACATATGCAAACACACGCCCCTTTGCTCAACTAGAAAGATACCCATCTAACTGTCTGAATGCGTTCAAGTAAACGTTTATTTGTGTCATTTCGCTACACGCGGGCTTCGCCTGTCATACATGTTCTCATACACGCGGCTTTCATAGATCTTTAATCAAAGGCACTGTCACAAGACGTCACTAAGTGAAACTTCAGTCAGTCATCCGGTGATATTTGACATGTCACGATACCGATGACACGTGATACGGACGCTATTCCTGCACGCGACGAGAGATTCGTATACTCGGGTCGCGATTATTTCTAGTGCTCTTATATCGCCGGTGGTTGAGTCCGCCCAGAGCGCTCCGTTCACCTGGAAACAGACCCCGTCGCTTGTCTTTATTGATTTTCTCTCAAAGTACCGCCTAGTTCCAATTACACCGCCCTGCCACCCCAGCGAACCACGCTGCCATCGGGTCATCTTACCCGGAGAACTTCCTCCAGTGACGTCATATTATACGTCCACCGACGATTCTAAGCATCATCATTACTGATCGCTCTCTCCTGTCTGACGGTCGGTTGTCAAATATGGATCGCCACTCCCTCTGCATTGTGCTGTTCTGACTACAGATCTTTGTGTCTCATGTTCCCCGCCCATGCTGTGGATGTATGTTCGTGTGACTCTTGGCAACCTTCCGCCGCTCGCAGTCGACTGTTCCCTTTAATATTTCCCGTTGCATTCCTTATTTGCTTAACGACGTGACCAAACATCTTAAAGAAAAGATAGTTCGTGTTTCAAATTGTTTTGTTGAAAATATTTATTCATTCCATCCCGAATCATAACTTATGTAGTCGTGACACGTTCAGTCCAAATGACGCATAATAAGTGCTAAATGAGAGAATCTGTTGAATTAGAAATCATATACATGTAGCAAGATCATGGGTATGTTATGTAATAGTAATAAAGTCGAGTTCGTGTGTGTTCAAATGTCTGTTCGTGCGTGCGTGCGTGCGTGCGTGCGTGTATGTTTGTGTGTGTGTGTGTGTGCGTGCGTGCGTGCGTGCGTGCGTGCGTGCGTGCGTGCGTGCGTGCGTGCGTGCGTGCGTGCGTGCGTGCGTGCGTGCGTGCGTGCGTGCGTGCGTGCGTGCGTGCGTGCGTGCGTGCATGCTTATATATTGTAAGGAATTCGCTAGCTCTAATTTACGGAAGTCGTTAACCTGAAACTATTGCAATTGAATGCTCTGTGTAACCTTTATATACGTAATATTATGTATGTGGGAGTACACTATATGAGTTTGATTTAGCCACCTCATCTGTGTTACATTGCTCTTGAATTGTGTTGTATATTATCTGGATGAGGAAATAAATGTCTAAGATACAAATGTTCGAACAAAATGTATATATATATACAATATATAGATCAAATAATATATATATATATATATATATATATATACAGGGGTGTGTATATATATATATATATATAACATTAACTATAAAAAGATCATTTTTTGTATATAGAGTGTCACATGTTGTTAAATGTAAACAAGATACTACAGTTGACACTATTTGCGCAAACACGTTCACGCTTCCGGCTATCTGTGACATTAATATTACACTTGGCTGGAATCGGCCAAGACCGAATACAGAAACATGGTCGGTTTTCAAGCGTATTCGTTGACTGCCCGAAGGAGCAATCCAACTAAAGGTCCCCAGCAAACACATAATAATTGTATGATATTTGTTTTGAGAAAGGTCAAATGTAAACATGATTGCAAAAACACATTTCTGTAAATTGTTCCAGATGTAAATAAGACATGAATGTAAAAAATGTAAAATCGTAAAAACACTATAATGTTTTTAAAACATCAAAAAGGTGTAATCAGATGTCATGATGACGTATTAATTTGTTTTCTAAGACCCGCTATTTTCGTCGTGGTTTCCAGTTCTTGTTCCTTAGGAACTTTCGACGTACGACACAATTTCTTTGCAATCATGCTGCAATTAAGTACTGCGCTAAGATTATTCGTTCACATATATTATCCACTGTCAATAGTACATTCTCATGTATACAGCTGGGTGAACTGAAGCAACGAAAAACGAACTAAATTGCCCGAACTTCAGAACAGCAGCAAGAGGATGGATCCAGGATAGGCGATGTCCGATGTCCTAATTACGCTACCACCGCGCCCCACGTATAAATGTGAGCCTGGGCTAGTCTCAGGTGGCTAGATCATCTCGCTAGTCGCGACTGAGCTTCGTTGACGCCATGATGCCCGCAAGGCACACTGGGCGATAAGCGAGGCGACATCAAAACGACGATACGACAATTCCGGCATATTAAGATTACACCGGTAAACCTAAGACACTTTCCACGAAAGGTGACAATTTATAAAAACAACTCAAACTCGCAATCACGCATCATTTACTGTGCGTAGGTCTACTATTAGCAGACGTCCGAACACATGCATGTTTTAGAGTTATGCCGATATGTGACTATTCATAATTAAAATAATGCATGCTCCCTTTGTTTACGTGCGACAGCGTGAGTAATGGTTGATTGCACGCTAAATGGCCATGCGTTACCCGAGTTTATTACAGTTTATATAATACGATTTTGTGAAAGTTTGCTTAGTGCATTTTTGAAGCGTTTCTCATAACTACGTACACGTTATCGTATGTTAGAAGCATTGATCATTATTATGTAGAAGATTATTTCTAGAATGAAATGCAAGAACGTCTAAACACATTTGCGCCATCTAACTGGTTAAGTGCACCATTACTATTAAGGTCACTATTAAGGTCACTCACGAAACCAAACCCAATTGACCCGAATAGCGAGGTGACCTTATTAGTAGGTCTAATGTTTATACTTTACTGTTACAAAAATATGGACTTTACCATGGTGACCTTAATTGCTAATTGGCTTCTTTACAGAAGACACCGTAAAATGAGATTCGACCGATATGCATTTACACAACACGAGCTGCTGCTTGATAAAGAAATTGTGTTATATATCCAACAGGAACCGCACAGCTGCGCATGTTATCGTCGCATGCAGAACCAAGTCGGAGCAGTTGTAATTATGTAAAATTATAATAGCTGCAGTCTCTCCGACGGTGATTCTCGGTGGCTTAATTCGGCGTGTTGGCGTAATGGCGAATGGACGTGAGCTTATGACAGCGCCAAGTGTGTCAAATCCCTGAGGCCGAAGAGACGACTGTCACTTTCATAGACGAGCGCTTGTACGCTATTATTGTTAGTGCCTTCTACCGAGACCCGCCCGACAAGCCAGGGGTCGTATCAAAGTTGTATTTTAATATCATAAACAAATATTGGCCTACGTTTCTGCAGCTGGGCTTAATTAGATTAACGTTATAAGGAAATCATCTTTGTGTAGAAAATATAGAGAAACATATATTTAATAGTTAGGTAAGAAACCCGCCGCTGGGAGAAAGCCGGATTTAGAGGGCAGACAAGATTATACATACGTTTAAAGGAACCATCTTTAGAAGAAAATGACAACAGTTATATTAAACTGCTCTATCGCTGCAGTCGGTTGTTTTGTGGCTATAAAACCACCGTATTTTGAACGCAATGACCGCTTCATGACGTAACAAAACAGTTACGGTCGCAACTCAACGAGTATTATTACGATGTCTGTACTCTACTATACGACGAGATATACTCTACTATACGACGAGATATACTCTACTATAATGCACTCGCGGTAACAAATAGTGAAATCGTAGATAACCGCGAAGAAAAATAAGATTCCTATCACGCGACGCTAAGTGGTTGATGTCAGACATGTGACGTCACAACGGGATGACGTTAAGCGCTCTACGTCGGATACATGTCATCCCTCGGATTCGGCAGTTACGTCATACGACCATTCATATGGCTGCCAAATGAAATCGCGACTATCCATCCTAATTTGCGGCCAGTTGCGTTTGAACCGCTCTTATCGCCGAAATGGTGATTAAGCATCGAGGTAAAACCGGCTGTCGCGTACGATTACGCCTGCCCGAGCAGAGCCGTGTTGCCGGCGACTCTGGGGACCGAGAACTGCCGTAAACTCGCCGGAGATCGCCGGCGTTAAAGAGCGAAAATTTGTTGAAGCGTATTCGTTGCGAAGCGTGCAGATTACCGCGCGCTTTGCCGCACGCGCATCCGTAATGCGCGACTAACTGCCGAGTGCTCGCTTATTGGGCAACGGTATCGATTAACGCGCAACGTCAACAACTGTGACGTTTAAACTCGGATAAACATGTTAAACTGTATTTGTTCCTGTTAGGGCGGTAGCAGTGGCGAATACGGGGTTAGGGGTGTAGGGGGTGTATGTCCCCTCTTTGTTTGCAGCGGGGAAATTGACGTGTTTACTTGAAATCTTCATATCTGTAATGAAAATTACTGGAACGAAACAATGTTGAGCATTGAGATAATCAGCTGTGTTCTGTCCTAAACAAAAAGGCAGTCAATCGTTTGAGTTAACGTAATAGCGTGTGCTTGTTCACATGTGGCGACGGAGTTTCCTCAACTCTCTTCCTGGAGTTCTTACGTATATTTACACCTTCTTGTTTTTTTTAATTACACACGTATGTCGTGTAAATGTCGTGTAAATGTCGTGTAAATGTCGTGTAAATGTCGTGTAAATGTCGTGTAAATGTTTGCAACCAGTTCCCAGAAAATACAAGTAGTTCAGAACATATATACTCATATTCGAATCGGCTACTTTCGCTCCACGATACCTCGCAGTTCAGCACATATTCTCACACTACAGCAAATCTACAGTGCGGGCATGTGTGCATGCGTACATGCGTGCGTGTGCGCTCGTGCGTGTGCACGTCACTGGGTGCATGCACGGCATCGCCACACCTGTATACGTCAGGATATTCAACGCGCGATAAGTCTCACTCGCATCAACAAAACTCGGACGCCCCCCGCTTTCTCCGGCATTACCCCCTCGTCGCCATCACCTGCCTAGAGACGACACCAGACAACCAGGTGGTGCAGCGATCACGTAAGAGCGTCCACGGTGGCCGAAGTGATTGGACACTCATTTGTCCGAGCGACTGACCGAGACAAAGGCAAGCAATAGCGGCCATGGTCATGGTGTTCGCCCATTATGGCCGAGCCAGATGCGCCATCACGCGCGCGTGACTCGATAGCAAAACAAGTCAACTCGCTTACAAAGCTAAGGGCCTAATGTATTTCTCCGTGAAATTTATAGGTAATTGCAAGTGTACACACGAACGTCTTGTGGCGGTGGGGGTCGAGTCAAGGCGATGTCGGCAAAGGTGTAATCAGATATTAAACTGGCAATTATTATTAGTATTGCATGAGAACGCAACGTAAAGATTGTACCAGAAAACCAGGCAATGATTACACAAGACGACTTCAAGAAGCTTGTACCAATAGGCCACATGAAGTCTACACCAGAAGGTAACATGAAGACCACACCACAACCCCACATAAAAACTGCACCACAACGCCACATGAAGACTGTACAACAACCCCACATGAAAACTGCACTACAACGCCACACGAAGACTGTTTCACAATGTCACATGAAAACTGCACCACAATGTCACATGACGACTACACCACAACGCCACACGAAGACTGTATCACAAGGCCACATGAAGACTGTACCACAAGGTCACACGAAGACTACACTACAAGGCCACGTGAAGACTACACAACAAGGCCACACGAAGACTACACCACGAGGCCACATGAAGAGTACACCAAAAGGCCACAAGAAGACTACACCACAACGTCACATGAAGACTACACCACAAGACAACATGAAGACAACACGAGAGAAGTAGACGAAGCGCTACTGTGGGTGGTGAAGTATGTCTTTAACGAGCGTCAATGAGAGCGACTTCTTAGTCTTAACAGGAGTCTCCCGTATCCAAGTTGAACATTCAATACGATACCGATTTGAAAGTTCACATTGTTACTGTTATACCGTAACGTACATCGTTACTATCATTATTATTATTATACCATATTGTACAATTGAATAAACAAACAACTCTGTCTGTCCGTCTGTCTGTATTTTTTTGACTGAATGTCTGTCAGTCTGTCAGTCAGTCAGTCAGTCAGTCAGTCAGTCAGTCAGTCAGTCAGTATGTCTGTCTGTCTGTCTGTCTGTCTGTCTGTCTGTCTGTCTGTCTGTCTGTCTGTCTGTCTGTCTGTCTGTCTGTCTGTCTGAAGGCTGTCGGTATTTCAACATACTGTCAATATAATACTCGCAAGTTTCAATTCAGTCATTTGTCGCTTGGAAGCTGTCGATATTGACACTATTTATTATGGCAATGCTTTGGAAATTCTTTTTACGGAGCATGTTTTTATCATGCCAGCGTATGCCATTTGTATCACCTACTAAATATTAGAAGTGTAAATAATCCCCTTTCCTTGCGGTTGAGGACATCCCAATTAACACATTGTGTATATTTAAAATGATTTCTATATATGTAACGGTTTAAGAACAACTTCAAAAACGGTACAAATTCACTTACTATTTTATTATGGAAAAATTTCGGCCTTACCATTCAGCTTTAGAAAGGAGATCATCAGCTTATTGTTTTTCTCAAAACACTTCTCTCACGTACGCAATTATAAACAGTGTAGTCAAATCATTTATTTATAACTGTTCTCAAAAGCAATCAAGTGATAAATTGAAGACCTGAACTTCCATCTGGCCCTGGTGAAAAACTAACGCCTGTCTCCGTGAACAGACGCATTTGAAGACAAATTAGCAGCTAAACATAGTGTACCAAAATTGTTTTTTAAATGATAGCGCTGCGTCATCAACTGGTCTAGCCCAGCGCGTATCCAGTTCTTTGTTTTTCATACATTCAAACATGTAACGTGTGAGTTGCATAAATCATATTCTCAGTCATTTTAATAAAAAGTGCGTACATTTGTTTAAATAGTCGAAATCATTTATTTCGGTCGTTAAGTCCGGTAACTTGCCAAAGCCAATTAGCGTGCAGATATTTCGCCTTCAACCCGTCGAGTGTTTCGGTGACGTGTTTTTGTAAGAGCGAGGACATTGCATGAACAACACCAACACAAGACTGTATAATAACTTTGCGCATTCACGAGAAGTGTCCAATATAAAAAATCACTAAAACTTATTCCTAGGAAATAATTAAATATTAAATAAGATTATAGTTTGTCAGATGATCTGTCAAAACTACACCTGCACAATAGTTATACAAACGAGCTAGGCTATTGCAATGGATATTATGTAGGATTGCTTTTTCACAAAAATATATTATATATATATATTCATTTATATGTATATGTATATACATATATGTATATATATATATACATATATGTATATATATGTATATATATATATATATATATATAACGAAACAAAGTTTGTAAATGAATCAGCATTAAAATTGTATAATACCTTGTAGCTATAGAACTGAGATATATGGGACGAATGAGCTGACCACAGATTCCAGAAATTGCTCTTTGGTGTCGTCTGGTTCCCAAAATGAAGACCGGCGAAGACAGCAAGTGGGACGAAGTATAATTGATTCATCGGATTTCCGCACTTTTGTGTTGGCAACTTACATACCAGGGGTTGTCTAATACCATAGTCATCCCTGGCGCGAGAGGATGTTTCTGGGTAACGAAACTCACGAGGTCACTTTAAGAGACCAGACAAGAAGAGACTACAGCAGAGAGGCGTTGTGATGATCTCTCCCCGAGTAGCGAAGCCGGTAAGTACACTGTTAATCACACCGATGGTGGCGCTCCTGGCGGCCGAGATAGCGGCACAACGATGCCCTATAAGTAGGAAGCGGCTAGGCACGGATTAGGGCAACTGAAAAATTAATGGCAATGATTAGATTGAAAGAAACCTATTGACAGCGATTTTGCGGGGAAGCGTTCGTAGCCGTAATCCGGCGTTAAAGCAAAATTCAATTAATAATTTCCGCTATTTAATGCGCTAATTAGCTCTTGCGGCGTGAGTGCCTCGTTGCTACGGGTTTGCCGAGTTATCGATTGTGGCGGCACGCGCGGGATTCTGACAGTTTGCATACAGAACGTCAGTGTTGGCTGGAGAAACGAAAGCGATGTTATCGTGTTCGCCTACAGCATGCGGTCTTATGAATGTTTTCTGCCTTGCGTTCTTGCTTTATTTAATTACGGCATATGCTTTGTTTTCTTAATAATTCTTTGCGTGCTTTTGTGCGTGTACTTATGCCTTGTGTTTGTACGGGTGTGTCTACGTGTGAGTATGTGTAGTTTTCTCGCTGTACCTCCGCCCAGTATGTGGGCATATACTTCACGGAGGTGCATCTTTCTAATAATAATCGTTGTACATGGTTCAATTCTCTGTCCTCTCTCTTGTAGCCCGTGTAATGATGCTACTATCTTTTAGTACAAGATAGTTTCCTTTCTCAACATGTGCTAGAACCAACCAGGGGAGAGAATGTGTTAGACTTAGTTTTGTCCTCACAGAAAGAATTAGTTGACAATGTCAAGATATGTGAGCCACTGGGGAGTAGTGATCACAACCAGATACATTTTACCATCAAAGTAAAATCAGAAAGGAATAGTAAAAAGCAGTATAGGAGAAATTTCCACAAAGGAAGGTATAAGGACATGAGGAAATATTTAGCAAAGATAGGCTGGAATAACACACTGAAGAATAAGACAGCAACCGAATGCTGGAATATCTTAAATAGTGAAATTAAGTGCATAGTCGATAAATTTGTACCTTTCAAAAAACAAGGGAAACGGTCAAAAAAGAAACACTTATCGAAAGAAGCCATTAGAAAAATTAAGTATAAACAAATGATGTGGAAGTCATATAGATGTACTGGAAATGATGAAGACTACAACATTTATAAAGAAGCACTTAATCAAGCTACAGCTGAAATTAGAAATTCAAAGAGAAGCTATGAAAAAAAATTAGCTAGTAATATAAAACATGACAGTAAGAGTTTTTATGCGTATATTCGAAGCAAACAGAAAGTTCAGGATAAGGTCGGTCCTCTAGAAGATAGTGCTGGAAATACAATATCAGAGGGATTCTTAATGGCAGAAGACCTGAATGAGTATTTTAGTTCAGTGTTTACCAGGGAAGATATTAGTTCACTGCCAGTACCAGAGGCTAAGTTCAAGGGTGCAGATTCAGACTATTTAGGACAGTTAGTTGTAACCTCGGAAATGGTAGCTAAGAAAATAAGGGCTATGAAGGATAATAAATCACCTGGAGTGGACGGGATTCCGCCCAAACTACTATTGGAAATTGTAGAACAAATTAGCGTACCGCTTGCAGCAGTTTTCAATTTGTCATTAGAAGAGGGAGTGGTTCCTTTAGAATGGAAAGAGGCAAACATTATACCGTTATTTAAAAAAGGTTCGAGAAACAAGTCAGAGAACTATAGACCAGTGAGTTTAACATCAGTGATTTGCAAATTATTAGAAAGACTATTTACAGATCTCATGGTGGATTTTCTTGTTAAACATAACTTGATAAACCCATCTCAACATGGGTTTTTAAAAGCGAGGTCATGCTTAACAAATATGTTATGTTTTTTGGAAGACATCACTAGGTGGGTAGATGAGGGATCACCAGTAGATATCATCTATTTAGATTTTCAAAAAGCTTTCGACAAAGTACCACATCAAAGATTACTCCTTAAGCTAAAGGCCCATGGCATAGGAAATGATATAATAAACTGGATAGAAAAATGGCTGAATGACAGAAGACAACGTGTAGTAGTTGATGGGGAGGCTTCAAACTGGAAATCGGTATTGAGTGGGGTACCACAGGGATCAGTACTAGGACCTATATTATTCTTAATATATATCAACGATTTGGACGATGATATAACAAGCAAGGTGTTAAAATTTGCTGATGATACAAAAGTGTTTAGAAGGATTAAAAGTGATGGAGACAGACAGCATTTACAAGATGATCTTGATAGGTTGATCAAATGGTCTGAAAAGTGGCAAATGCTGTTAAATTTTGGGAAATGTAAATGCCTCCACACAGGTCATGGGAATGAAGAGGTAAAATATAAAATGGGGGGTACTGTTCTAAGTACTACTGTAAAAGAAAAGGACTTGGGGTTAACCATTAGTGCTGATATGAAGGTTTCAGAGCAGTGCGGAATTGCAGCGTCAAAGGGAAATCAAATCCTTGGATTAATTAGGCGAAATATAGCGTATAAGAAAAAAGAATTAATAGTACAGCTGTACAAAACAATAGTGAGGCCTCATTTAGAATATTGTATACAAGCATGGAGGCCATATCGCAAGAAGGACATAGATATGCTAGAAAGAGTACAGAGGAGAGCGACTAAAATGATACCAAATCTGAGGGATCTTAGTTACGAAATACGCCTAAAAGAATGTGGTTTAACAACATTAGAGACCAGGAGATTGAGAGGAGATCACATAGAAGTGTTTAAAATATTGAATGGTTATGAAAATATTGATAGAAACATTTTTTTCTCAGTTAAGAAAAATAGAAGGACCAGAGGACATGAAGCTACATTAGTAAAGGAGCAGTGTAGATTAGATAAAAGAAAGTTCTCATTCTCACAAAGGACTGTAAATGAATGGAACAGATTATCTCCTGATTGTGTTGGTGCTAGTAACGTGAATATGTTTAAAAATAAAATCGACACACACCTTAAAAAGGCGGGATACATGTAGATAAAAGTATTGGACTCTCGATAAGCCAAAAGGCTTCCTTGTCCACCTGCCATCCAGAGTAATTTTCTGGATGGCAATCTTGTTAAATCTTGTTAAATCTACTTCAACAAGTTATTGTACTTATAAGACATCAGATGTTACGCCAACAGCATGAACATCTATATATCAATACACTAACTTTGGAGATTGTCAGTGCATCTCCTTCGTTGCACCGATATCCACTCGCTTGTTTATGTCCAGTCGCTTCGTTGGGCCATCTGCCTTGGATCTACCAATTGGTATTTCAGAAAACACAATGAAAGTTGTTTAGAGAATATTAATTCACGTGTTTAATGGTTGTTCTGCTTTTCCGGAGGACGTGTCTCCTATCTGAGCTAATTGAAGGATGATTAGTTCTCCAGATGCCGACACAGTAACCGAGTGGTGTATTGCACCGCGGGTGGGTGGATGCGAATATTTACTGCCATTAGAGTGGGCTAATCGTGCAGAACAGTAAATATGATGAACAAGGTAGGAAATTGAGTGTAAATTAGCCAACGCGTGCAACTGACATATAGGCAGAAGTTATGGTGGAGAAATGAAACTGACACATAATTCACCAGCAGTCTACGACACCGGATGACGACGACGATGACGATAATAATTTCGTTAATTATCATTTTGCATCCATGCTATCAGCGTGTCCGCGCCTTTACCTTAAAACGTTACCGTTTCCGTTAATTGAAATCACACGCTCAAACAAAGGTGGCAATAGTATAATAGCAGGAAGTTCGCTTAATCAATTATAATTCGTCCCATTTGTGGTCTTCATTATGGGAACCAGCCAACTTCAAAACCGATTTCAGGGACTTGCATTTAGCCCCGCATGTCACCGCAATACTGTCAACAGCGGGTGTTTACAGTTTGAATGTTTTATTTAAAATGTCAACTTTTCGACATGTTTATTCTAGTATTTAGAACATTATATTAACAACCGATGGACTTACAAGGTCGGTATAACTTCACCCGTCTCACCCGGCCCATCATCCCATCCCCCTTCTCCGCGCTCCCGCACTTGCCGCGTCCGTATCCCCCCGGACTGCGAGAACGGTTTATCGTTGAGGCGACAGAGTTCGCGTCGACAAGAAATATCACTGCAATAAAGCGCAACCCACGAGGTGCGAATTACGTTTTTGACGAGGTGCTATCTCCCGTTCACCATGCCTCGACACGCAAGCCGCGGCGTTAGTAGCAATGATGAGACAGCCACTACACACCTGATCCTGCGAGACGTGATCATCATTACAGGCGGCGATGTTAGCGACTATTTTAACAAAGCTCGTATTTCAGCGGTCCGGCATCCGTTATTGGCCCGCGCACTGGCCGCAGTCGCTATCTGTCCGCAATTACGCGCCCTGATTGATGTTCGGGGCGCTTGCGAGCGGCGGATTAAGCAGAAGTAATATCCATAAATGATCACCAGTCGCGCAAAGCGTGTCGTCAATGGGCTGTAATTAAAAGGGGAGGTTGCGATAATTTAGAGGTTTGTCACGCGCAAACGGTGCGCGAGCTTCGGCTTCGTCCCTGAGTCAGACGGGCAGACAGTTCATTAATTTAATAGACTTCCCGTTTAAGGCAGACGAATCAAGTGACAGTGATTTTGAGACACCATCCCTTTTCTAAGATATGTTGTACACAGAAACAAATAGGTACCAACAGCCACATTTGAGGATAACAAACTTAAATTTCGGTTCAACATTTCTAACGGTTGGCTGTCTGCATCTGGACGTGTGTGTGGGGAAAGATCCCTTATGGATATAGATATGACCTTGTTTCTGATACTATTTGACGAGGAGCATTCCGTATGTAGATTTTCAGGAAATAATTGTTTGTAAAACGTTCTACAGAAATTCTGTGAAATTCAGTGACATTACAAGAAACAACTTTTGCCATTAAAAAAAACCCCGAAATGTTATTTTGCATACAGAATTTAAAATAAATCCTTGACATGGTCGCCTGTGGAACACCAAATAATGGCCCGTCCCTCGTTGGATGCTGGCAATGGCTGCCAACGACCGGCAATAGAATGGGCGCTCATAAAGTAGTATAAGTTTATGACACATTTCCGTGCTTGATCCGACGCTGACTTGCAACTCTGTTTATCGGAATAGATACAGGATGCAATTTTCACAACCCGACTTAATTAACGAAATCATAAACAACACCAACCGTTATTAAAGCTTAAAATATCCCGATTGTCGTCATACGGGTGGTGGTGTCTGTCATAACAGTCAGGGGCATGGCTTGGGGTGTTTAATAGGGATAATAGAGAGTGTCTGCAAGCATACTGATCTCGATTCCCTTCCCTATCCCTAACGCGCTGCGCGATCGTTGTCGATTGTTGGAGATAGGTGAACTAAGGAGTGTCTGCATCACGGCGTTTCACTCGCCAGTGTATCGTACATATATGCCCCTTTCAGCTGGATATGTGGTCCTAACCACAAGCTCAAATGGACAGACCATAAGGCATCTAAATAATTTTGGAATTATGTACAAAAGGACATCACAGCGAAGATAGGATGCACGATTTTTAACGCAGGCGCCTTTTACGAGATTTGGATTTGCCTGTCTATATAAGTATATTCGTAAGTACTTCACCCAAGGCAACTTTTCTAACAGTTTATTTGAATAAATTTAACGGAATATGTGTTAGAGATTTAGCACATAGATATCTTACGGAAGGATTTGATCATTTTTGTGTGACAACAATAAAAACGATTCCAATGTGCAATGCTGTCATATTGTTTACTTTGATTCATCCGTAATTTGAACGTAACTGGATATGGATTGCGCTTACCGATCACCCCTGCCGGTTACGTATTTACCCATCTGATCGACACATAACCGATTGCATAAACACAAAAAGCGATGACGTAGTACGCACAGCGCGTTAGGGATAGGGAAGGTAATCGAGATCGGTATGCTTGCAGACACTCTCTAATATTGTGCCTGTACGGATCTATGTTTTCAGAGTTTGTTGTATACTATTTATCGAGTAGGTTTACATGTACAGTATACATTGTACATATACTCCATAATGTAAAATACATAAGTTAGGCCTAATTGCTTTAGTGTATGTTTAACAAGTCTCATTGTCTGACGATGTAACATAAGCAGGAGCTAAATAAAAGCTTACACGACTCATCAACACTGCGCACGTCTTGTAGAAAGTAAAACGTTGCCAGATTCGTTATTCCAGAGTACAGGTGTATATATACTCTACATATAATCCGTCATGTATACCTATGACAGGTATATAATATTGTGAGTAACCAAGTTTGATATATACGCTATCCTTGTTTTATTAAGTCGGTATAATATTGACCACTTGTAGCATGTTAACGGCTGTCTGTCTCGACGGATCTACGTTGTGCTATTTCCCGTTTGGCATGAACATCCTGAGCACAGACGTAAACGATTAATTTTATTTCCAAATTTATTTCTTTTATTTATCATGTAATCCTTGCATTTGTTGCGGTATTCGATACTTGAACATGTGATATTTAAATTGCTAGTTTACTGTTAGTTCACATTCATTCATATCAAATATTTACAAATTATTTTTTCTTAGATGTTCATCTTTCCTGTATATTAGAGCACCCAAAATACTTTAATTGGTAATGTTCTCTATATATTATGCCAACTTGTGTCAAGTCCAACTGTGCGTTGTCGAAATGTCCTTACGACTAGGGCCTACGACTTTGGTTTGCGTGGCAATCCTGTGACGGTGCCTTTATCTTAATTGTTTGAAACGACTTCATTATTCTTATTTTTACGACACCGGAGAGCTGTCAAATTCGCTTACGATAACAAAGATCACAGAAACAATTACTCGCGCGGCAGGTTCAAGGGTGACTCACTCCAGCTCGTGTTAATACCAAAACACGCCTTCATTTTTTCTATGAAGTACATCCGTAAACCTATAATTTTAAAGTGAGTCCATCTCGCAGATAAAAACCGCGGCAGCCTATCGGTCAGCGCAAAATAAGCAGACGTCAAGCAGCATTATTTCAAACAGGGTTTCTGGAATCATATTGCGGTTCTCAGTTAACGTTTGTGCACTCAATAAAAAGCGTTTGACTCAAATCAATGAGAGCGGTTTCGTATAGAACACAGCTATTAGAATAAAAACCAACGTCTGCACGATTTTTTCTAACGTATAACATCGTTACCCGAAGGAATGCCGCCTCCAATCAAGTGACAGTTGAAAGACGTAATACAACTCGGCGTCACAGCATTATTATACGACAACGTGTAATCTTCGCGGTATTCTAAGTGTAGTTGATCTTTCGCGAGATCAAAACGCCCATCTCATGTAAGATAAACATCCGCTTTGCTGCACACGTATCTAATTGTTATCGAGGAAACGTATGCATGAATGTGCGAATGCGGGTAAGTCAACGTTTTCCTCTTAGACAGCTTCAACCTCGAGCGCTAAACTTTCAGGGATTAACCTACGACCTCACGAATATGACGTAAGACCTATATGTTTTCAAAATACCCTAGCAATATGTCAAAATTCTCACCTTTTATGGGGTAAATCAGTTGTTCGGAACTTAAAACGTAATGTGCGCGTAATACGTAAAACGTAACTTAACAATCGCAGAAACCGCGCGTGCGAGGCAAATACTTCGGGAAAACGGCCCCTGCATCATGGACTGGTAACATGACGTAGACGCTGACACAGTGTTGCTTATGTCTACCCTCATGTCAATGACATAGCAATACGAATATCATTCGACAATTCTATACTATCATGACCAGGGCCTATCGATGGACATGAACTTCACATTATAACCGACCTTCGCCATTTTGAACAAACAGCGAGTATATGCGAGTGCGTCATGGTCTTTGTGTAATGAGGTTGTGTGTTTCCTAACGTTTGGTAAACATTACGATAACGACTGCCAACTACCAAGGCATCCCGTCAGGTGACGGGCATTTTTGCTAGTACACAGATCCGATTCAAAAAGTTCACACACAAAACTAATTTCTACATGTATTTAAATTCAACAAGTATAATTTATAATACCATCGGCAATCATCAAACATAATACGCAAACCTATTAATTTTGTTGATCAATTTATTTTAATTAATGAACTTTTTTCTTTCTTTAATTCACAAATTGATTGATGTTTTACATTGTTTTACAATTATAATAATATTTGGTGTATTTATTTATGTATTTAGTATTTTCGTTTGTTTATTAATAATGTTGTGAATTGTATATTCTAAACCTCTGTAAACTGTGGATGTCGAAGAGTATGACCTTCTAATGACCCATAAAAACCACACTACAGTGTATAAACTTGACATGGTCACCATCCTGAAATAAAACATTTTCTACTGCCCATTTTCTTGGAAAGAAATTTCTCCACATTTGACGCCAGTGTCCACACCCTTTCTGGAAAAGTCAACACGCTGACCATATACATACATATGTTCTACGTCACCTGTCTTCACCACGCTTGCCTCTCTGTGACAGCTTCGTGGTTGCATGAACTGAGAGGATACTCCATTCAAATAATAGGACCGTCATTGCAAGGTGCATGATTCTGGACGACGTTCTCATCGCAAGTTGTAATAACAACCTTCTCTCGTAGAAGACGGACTGGGCGATAAATCCTGAGAGATAATGGGACAGTTCCATCTTATTGGTTTCATTGCGCAGATAACTGTTCCAGTTCTTCGGTATCATCCCATTCCCATTACTTGATGTTGGATTCATGTTCCTCTTTCTGTCTGGCACTCGTCGCAGCATTCAAAGAGGCGGGGAATTGCTTTGATGAGGACAGCGACTAGGTCACCATTCTCGATACCAACGAGGTCATGGCAGTGGAGATCGCCCAAAGTATCCTGTGAGTCAATGAGGAGAGAAAGAAACAGCATCCAACTTTTGTTGTGAAGGAGGACCTGCAATCTCAAGCAATCGCCTTCCATGCGCGAACCAATCAAGATCAGCAAATGCCCTCTTACCAGCAATCGCTACAAAAACCCCAAAGCAAGCCTGTTGACATCACCAAAGAAGACATGCACCTACTAAGACAGCTCTACATCGCGCTGTACTTCAGGGAAAGCAATACCGACCACATGTTTGAAGTCGAGAAAGATAATGGCCCACCGTCCTTGTCAAAATACGGCAATCTGCGAAGTGGCCAAAAGTCCGATCTGCTGTCATGCTTGGAAGCAGACTCGTCATCCGACTTCGATAAGGCTGACTCAAAACTGATGGTTAAACGTGTTTATGTCATCTGGGACCGGTATCTATCAGACATCCTGAATGTGACGGCCAGAGAGAAAAGGGGAGCAAGAATCCGAAAGCGGTTACCAAGTGATGGGAACGGGAGATGCCGAAGAACTGGAACAGCTATCTGCGCAACGAAACCAATAAGGCGGAACTATTCCAGTGTCTATAGGCTTGATAGGGCCGTCCGTCTTCTACGAGGGTGTGGTCGTTATTACAACTTGCGATGAGAACGTCCTCCAGAATCCTGCACCATGCAATGACAACCCTGTGATTCGAATGGGGTATCCGCTAAGTCCGTGCAACCACGGAGAGAGAGTTGTGTAGCATGCGGCAAATGCGATGTCACAATGCTACAAGCGCATGCTGGTCATTACAAACGACATTGGCATCATTGTCCTGGGGATTCCTTTCTCCACTGAGATCGGTGCGGAGAATTTGTGGGTGTCGTTTGGAATGGACAAGGAATTCAGACATATTTCCATCCACGACATCTGCAACACTGTGACTCCCGTCAAGGCATGCGCTCTCTCCGCATTCCATCCCATGCCAGAGTCCAACAACACTTTCTTCATTTCTGGCACGGTGAAGAAATCAGCGTATGGAAAGTGGAGCACAAGCCGATAGTTCCAACCGCGTTATACCACCTGGTGGAAAAGCCTCTCACACTGTCTTCAGAGGATATCAATGTCATTGAGGGTTTTGTGGTGTCACTATACTCTGTGCCCTGCCCTCTGACGGAAGTCGACCAAGCAAGCCAGCAGATACTCGCACAGTAATCTTGCACGTTCTAGTAACTGCCACCAACCAAGGCAGCCTTGATAGACCATGTCAAGAGAGCGACATGTCAAGCTGGATACGTGTGAGGGGCAATCTCTCGTGGCCGAACAAGTATTGCCGAGCCCAGTCTCCAGGGGGTGGGTTTAGTCTGAACCTGGTTGGTGCCTTTCTAGACTCTCCTCCCGCGAGCAGCGAAATCCCTGGACGAGCTGGCCAGTTGCGGATGCACTACAGGGCTGTACAGGAAGGTGATTGTGTTATAAGAAAGGCCTCGTGTGCACAGCTACATGAACATGTGAAGGAAGCTGTTATGGTCGCTCCGGTCCTCCCCCGACACCAACACCCAAATACCTCCATACTACTGTATGTACATGAGTCATGTCGTACCTAATGTTGTTCCATGCCTGATGTGATGGTTCTATCTATAGACATGACTGACTTTGTCCACCTCCAATTCAATAGCGGGCTTCCTATTAAAAAAGCATATTTCCTGATACTGTTTTCCGTCGTTTCGGATTGCATTACCATTATTAATATTGTGGGTGGTCTAAAAAGTGCGCCATTGAATGCTGATGTTGATGGACTCGATATTCATGATACTGACATGATCGGTTTTAATTTTATTAACAATATACTGATTGTGCGGTATTTAGAGGTCATCATCTTACCTTCTGAACTTGACCTTGACACAATGGAAACAAACGGAGGCAATTTATAGTATAGCATGATCTGATCTATCATGCCATACGTCTAACATAAAAAAATACCCAAAGGTCAGTTGTATTGGGAAATTATAGCTATTTTAGACAAAAACCTCGTGACCTTGACCTAGGGTGGTGACGAAAACCTCTTCGATCGATCGGGCATGCCCAAAACTATCACAAAGCTCGTCGGAATTATTAGATGAGAAATGACCACATCGGGCTTTTGCCTATATCAGCGGCGGCCATTTTTGATTTATGCTAATTAGGGAATGTTAACGAATCCAAAATGCGTGTCCTATATCAGGATTTGATTAGTACCTATCAAAGGTCATCTGTGCCAAATTTGGTGATTTTTTTTCAAAAAATGAACATTCAACCCCCTAAGACAGCAAACTAGAATGCACGGATCACCCACTGAACTGTGTTACCGGCAGCTCGTGTGATTTCCGCACAAAGCGCACTGTAAGCGTGTTTTTTATAATAATATTACGTTCGGGTTTTCGATCCATTTAAACTAATTTAGTTTTGATATTTTTCTGGTGGTTATGTTTGATCAACAATTGACAGTTCTTGTTATCGTTAGTATATTGCTGTATAAAAGCATTTTTTCTATACATTTGCGCTGCGCGCGTCGTAAACGTCACGTTAATAGCCGGGTCGGTTCTGTGACGCACCCACACACAACATCTGCATTAGAACATTCAGATTCAGATTCAGCAACAACTAGAGCCAAAGCTTGTGCAAGAATTTACCTTCTCGTAGTGACGCGTTGACGCCGACGTCATCGTTGTTAACCGTGACGTCATTCAGAAATAAATGGCGATGGGTTATTGTTTAGTTTCCATTTGGCGACACTGTTAACGATTTTACTGCGGTTTTCAGATTCATATTTTAAAATTCTTAAAATTAAGGTACTATTCTTTCATCAAACTGCTCCACGCAATTCGTCAATTTACATATTTTGTTCTCTCAAGAAAATCTAAATGACGCCCTTCGTCCTCCAATCAAAATCAGTGCAAAATCACTACAGCATATAAAACTATTCTTGCGCTTGAGATCCTACAAACACTAAAATGTGGACATTTTGCTAGCCATCCCCTAGACATTTGAACGTGGTATATGAATATGGTAAGCGGTCTGCAGTCTTCAAAAATGATAATATTCTTGTTCAAAATTAATTGTATAGTCAGCGCAAAACTGCCAAACGTAGAGACTGTCTCAACGTCCCTGGCATGTAATTAGCATATCGTAAAACCGGAAGTAAATTAGCGATCCTTTCCCAGATGGCCAGCCAACCGATGAGCGATCTGAGCGCCCTCTGGTGGGTGACAGTGAGAAAGAGACGCGAGAACGCCGAGATGAGCGTCGGTAGAAAGCGGAGACGTCAACGAGTGTCGAAAACACGTCAGTCGGCAATTCGACCGTCGACGCACGCGACATATCGCGTTGCCACGCCATTGTGCCGCCGCAAATCGGCCGCTATTAAAGAGCAATTTGTCGCGGCATCGTGACGGAACGGCGAAACACGAGCCGGCTGCGTACGAGCGGCGGGAAACCCGTCATTACGGCAACACGACACCCCGGCGGGAGGAGGACTCAATAGTTGGCCACTTTACCGGCACTTGTCTTAGAACGGAGCGCGTAACGAAGACGCCAGCGCGCCGTTATGTCGACAGATATTAACAGCGATATGTCAGCACGGCCCGCATTATTTGACAAGTGATTCCGTCCGCCGACCCGGGGGATGTGAACACTCGGGTTGCTTCGAACATAGCATGACAACTTGAATGTCGCCGAGATCAGCTGACACCCAGCGACCGCAGACATATTGGTCGCCTGAAACCGTCGCCGCAAACTGGCACAGCGCGTCTATGTCGATGCTGTTCGTTTCTCTTTAAACCGACCTCGGCAATTTATAATATAAAATTCATAATACAAGAATAAACACGTCGAAGGATTACCGCCCGTCAAATTGCCGTCATTAAGCCGGAAAGAGTATTCGAACTTTGAATGTTGCGTCCACGAAACGGTTAAATTGTATATAAAACATTCAACTAGTAAATATAATCTTTCAACTGTAACGCAAAGGCAGGTGGGGCTCAGCGCAAAACCCTTCTGTGTTCGGCGAGTTCGCGTGATTCCCACGGTCAAGTCTACTGATTCAGCGAACACCCTGCCAATAATTGCCGCACCAGGCTTAATAGGATGATTCGCGGTCAAAGGACAAGTTCGCTTGACATATAAAACATTTATAGCAAAATGGTAAAACAAGAATCAGAAATTAGGACAATGACTTAGGCTGCAATTGTAAGTAAGTATTACAATTGGTATTATTATTATTATAGCTTATTATGCATGTACATTCCGTGTACGAATGTGCGTATTTGTATATGTGCAAACATGTGTGCATGTTCGTGCATACGTGTTTATTTGTGTGCGTGGGCGTGCGTGCGTGTGCGAGTATGTGTTTGCGTGCATGTGTGCACGCATGTGTACATGCGTTTGTGCGAACTTGTTCACCTGTGCGAGCGGTGCACGTGGTTCAAACACACCGACCCAGAGTTCCGTGGATTGCGTAACGTCTCCAAACAAGCCACTTCGCATCATTTATTTAGAGCCTCGCTCCACCAATGCGATATTAGCCGGCACTTTGTCAACCATCTTCTAATGATATCTGAACCTCTCGCTCTGTGATCGTTGCCGCGTCTCCGCCAAATGGATATTACCCGTAATGAGAGATCACTTGCAGTCAGAATCACAACGAATCTAATCTCAGTTAGAGTAATGAGAACTCGCCGCCGGCCTCTCGTCATTACGACGGAAGCCAAGTAAATCTGAACAAATCCGATTTACCTTTAATCTACACGTTTTAATTTACTACAAAAAAGATAACATGTGAGCTGAGGAGATGTCGTTTCCGCGGGGACGACTTAGTGGCTCTACGCCCATGGCGCTAACGACACTTCGCGTTATTAATTCTTCATCGCCGGGCACGTAGGAGAACACGGGCACGAAGATCGAACGGTTGTCGCGAAATAATCATCTTAGAGATTCTAGGTAAGGCGATCAACTGCCGTGTCGCCATGTGTATTATCTTTGATCGAGATGGACGAGTCAGACTGCTATTTGTGACGAAATTATTTAATATAATTGTATGCTGTTTAATTTATGCTTTATTTTATATGGGAATACTCCTTTAGTGTCTTAAATAAACATCTTAGTGTGTATGTATGTATGTATGTATGTATGTATGTATGTATGTATGTATGTATGTATGTATGTATGTATGTATGTATGTATGTATGTATGTATGTATGTATGTACATATGACGTACGTATGTATGTATGTACGTACGTACGTACGTATGTATGTATGTATGTATGTATGTATGTATGTACGTATGTACGTATGTACGTAAGTACGTATGTATGTGTGTATAAATAATTGCGTGGATGTATGTCTGAGTGCGTTCGTTCGTTCGTTCGTTCGTTCGTTCGTTCGTCCGTCCGTTCGTCCGTTCGTTCGTTCGTTCGTTCGTTCGTTCGTTCGTTCGTTCGTTCGTTCGTTCGTTCGTTCGTTCGTTCGTGCGTGCGTGCGTACGTACGTATGTACGTACGTGTGTGTGTTGTGATGTACATACGTATATAGACACGTATATGACAGCGGCGAGACGAGCAGCACTTCGTCAAGTCAATACACTCGCCTTAGACAAAACGATGCCATCTACATTTAGCTGTGATGAAGTCAACTCTGTCGGACTGTGTAATTTGCGCTGTTATTGGTCGTTGACAGAGCGGCCATACATCAGTCAGTCGGCCGTGACCGTCTAAGTCACTGCGGCGACGACAACACGGCCGAATTGCTCCCTCGATTGTCGCAGTCAACGTAGCGGCAAATTAGAAGCGGCAGTGACTCAACGACCCGTCACCCAGCCCGGCTCAAGACGCCCAGTCGAGCGACAAGTCGGGAGGCGGGAGGCGGGAGGCGAGGGGCTGACGCTGCGGGCACAGACCGGGCATGCTGGAGAACTACGTTGTCGGTGCCGTATATTGAGTCGTTGTTGACAATTATTGCTAGTTACAATAACAATGACAACGATAACAACCACGACACCGACACCGACGACGACGACGACGACGACGACGACGACGACAACAACAACAACAACAACAACAACAACAACAAGAATAACAATAATAACAACAAACAGTAATAATAATAACAGTGATAGCAATTAGTAAGCAATAGCAATGACAAACAAATCGTTGCCGTAGTCGGTGTGGCAGTGTAACATTCACTCAATACATCCGCCTCCTGAAAAAGTTCCGAAACCATAAGAAAGCGACAACTAAATGGAGTTTTTAAGTTGCATATGGTAACAGAATTAATATTTATTTTGCAGCTACTGCTGCTGTTGCTGCTGTTGCTGCTACTGTTGCTACTGTTGCTACTGTTGTTGTTGCTGTTGCTGCTGCTGTTGCTGCTACTGCTGTTGTCTGTCCAGCTGTTATGCATACAATGTTGTCAACTCTGCATTTAGCGTAGAGTCCGCATTTATGGAACGGACAATACAGACATCGTTTTCTGACAATCCAGTGTGACGGTGTATTGACAACTGAGTGGTGGTAGTATTAATGTATAATAATATTAGGTAGTATTGTACTAATGTTGGTACTATAGTATTAATATGAATAATACTATGATAAAACTATATTCTTTTTGTTCAACATTTATTACTTGTAGTTGTCACAGTGGTATTACACCAACACAATTAATAACGTATTCCTTTCCAGTTATATATATATATATATATATATATATATACAGTGTATATATATATATATATATATATATATATGCACAACGCACGCTGTAAGCAATGTCCCCTCGCGTAGTATTGTATTGTATGCTTACTGTACACAACGAAAATAGAATACTACTACTAATAATATTTTTATATCTTATCAAGTTATCAGTTATCGGCGTGTTTCAGACACGCCAGTAAAGATAACAAACGCGTGTCAGCGTTGCACCCGCGTAACTAAAACTGGCGCGAGAAATAATGTCCAAGAACGCCGTCCGTGTCCACACTCCCATATGTCGCGCGATACACGACACCGTCACGCTCCGTAACAAAACAAATGATAGCGAAGATGAGCGGTGTCGATGTTATCTCTGCGCCGACGATAAAGATGTACGCTTTCGTGTCGTCAGCGCTGCGCCGAGTCTGGTTTCCCGTCCACCCGGCGTACAAAGAAGGGCCCCGTTAACAACGTGGCGCGCGGCTGTGATCGCTTACCGTTATCTTGCTGCTGTAATTTGCAGTGCCGCGAATCCGTCTCCCCGTTGACATCTCCCGAACAAAACCGGTATTTTACGCCTCGTTAATTCGACGAAAATTACTAACTATATCAACGACACGCGACCGGCAGAGTTCGAGTAACGGGTTTTGATCGCTGGTCTCAGCCCGACCATATGGGACGCGCAGTCAATGGGCGGCGCTTTTTAGGTCGATTAATTTCCACTTATTTAGTAGCATTGTACGTTTGCGTGTTATGATGGCGGTCGATTGATCCAGGCCGCCATTTTGGTTAGCGGCGGTGATGTCGAGATGCGCATTTTGGCGATCGGTTTGAACGATAACGTTATATGCCAATATATATTTGCGCGCGTCGTCGAATCTATTGCATGAACACATATTGTTTTGGATCGTTTTCGTGATTTATTTTTATCAGTTAATCAGGATCGTGCCAGCAACACCACGCACCAGTTACTTCTCAACAGTTCAGGCTGATATAATTGATCATACTTGTGTCTCATTCAACGATATTCTTTGACTATAAATAAGCGTTTGTTGTGGTCAGAATAAATCACCATTACGTCAGAATGTATCGAGGATCGTCTTACTAGACGATCCTCGATACAACATACAATCAATCAACATGAAGCAAAGATAAATTCTAACATAGCGCGGTATCCAGTCGTTAGGACTTTAAGGCAATTTAAACTTCACTCCCTGGAAGATCTGTTCATTCCAGTATCAATTAGTCTTCCGAATGGGAAGCATTCAGCCACGCTGCAACTACAACGTATAGACTAGGACCTACTCTTTTATGTGTGTTCGTCATTGCAGACAATTTTATATAGCTATGAATGATACGAGTTCCAGATTGACACACGCACACACACACGCACGCACACACGTAAACGCGTACGCACACACGCATGCACGCATGCACAGCAAATACATTTAATTGATATATAAAACATGACATAACACGTTAATGTCACCCACCGGGCGACAGAACACAAGTTCAAACTTTGACATTACGTGGATTAGACTATCCGTTAGTTACCCAAAGTGACCATCTGGTCAGTTTGCACTGTCCAGTTGTTGGCCGAAACAAAGGAACACGACCGGCGAGCTACAGGATCAATCCGTTCGCTCACAATCACCTCACTTCGGATGTGTCGGCTCAAATAGAGAACACATTTATAGCCCCGCAATCGTGACAGGTTGTTATAGAATGGTTTGTTTAAGGTGTTCACATCGCAGAGGCTTACGCCACATAGGCCTATTAAAGTGGCCCAATCTTTAGAAGTGATGACAGCGTCATTGTGTGATTAATTCAACAGTAAGCATGTAAGTAAAGGGCAGATCGCAAAGTGTCAGTCCTGCAGTCTATCTAGGCACACATCCAAACGATGTGTTCTAAATTTTAAATTGAATGCTTTGTGTACGCCTTGTCTATTACGACGCAGTTTCAAGTATTTTAATCCGCCATTCGATTGATCTGCCAAACTCGCACGAAGAGTATTCGAATATGAATACTCTGCTAGTGATTTTCGATGGAATGTTACCTATGTTTACATAAAAGTATTCAGTAACCGAAGGTTGTTTACTAAGCTCTCGGTTGTTGTTTTTGTGTTGGGTAGCTGTATCTGAGAACGTATTCGTTACGTACAGGACAATCACTAACTGGTGATACGTTAACTAATGATTATACAAATTCTAGCAGCGTGATTATTACATTTTTATTTTAACATAGCTTTGGCGTCTTCGCCCATTTGTCAGCGCGGGTTTGGTGCAGTGGATTGCAATTTATAAAATCACTAGTTCAAACTTGTTTAATCTTGTAAGCCTTGTTTTTTGAAAATCTGGTGAAATCGTGTAATATATTGTACAATTTTGTAAAATGGCATTAAATGTTGTAAGCTGTGTAAATGTTAATAACCTATTGTAAATGTGTACAATTGTCTAAATATTGTATTGTTTATGTAAGCTGTTGTAAGACGCATACAATTATGTAACTGTTGTAGAAGGTGTAAATATTTCAATTATTTTAAATATAGTAGAATGTTTGTTTTATGTTGTGAACATTGTAAATTAATTAACAACATTGTAACGTATGTAAGCAGTTAAACTATTTTTTTCGTGTTACAAATATTGCAGAATTGTTGTAAATGGTGTAACGTGTTGTAAAACTGTAGTAGAACATTGTATACGTTTGCAAAATGTTGTACACTTTGTCAAAACCGTGCTTGGTCATGTTAGACACGTCTTGTAACTTCTTGCTTAATCTGGTAAAATCCAATTATATTTTTTCAATCTGGTTGATACTTTTTATGTCGTTTATAATATTGTGAAATTGTGTAAAATAGTGTACAGTCTTCTTAAATTAAGTTTTCTTTACCCTGCCGCCGCGTTTGACCCCGTTGATTTCCGTTTAACAGCAATCGTTTCCAACGGACGCTGGCAGTGTCAAGAGCATTGCGTGTAGCTCCAGTCGTGTCGTGGCGCCGACGAAAGTGAAGCTATCGCGAGGATCGAGAATAGTAGTGTTGATTCTCGCTGTAATCACAGGCTTCAGTCCCCTGACAGCCGCGGTCCGCCCAGGCATATACTGAGAGCGTAGGTGTCGGGTGCGCGGCAAGAGGACACCTGTCGCCCGGAACAATAGACCCAACCTGCTTGCATACAGGGTGCACACATCAACTAGGGCCAAAAAACGCGGCCACAGTCCAACGCACGCCCTGGAGTAGTCTACGGCCCAATTGCCATTTCTGTCGCGATTGTACGCTAAAGGACAATGCGGTAGTGTTTTCCCAATGCTAAGATGCTGTCAGATAATTGCATATTCATCACAAAAGTTACGATTTGGTTTTAATAAAAACGGTAGTCTTGTCACGATACGTCTTGTCACCAATTTACATTAGCGGTATCGTCAAAGCCAACAATTATATTTGGATAAAATCATCACGGAAGATGCTTCTTGTAACTGGTTGCCTCTGTTCTAATTGTTTGATTCTGTCTTCGTAAACACGGGTGCCTTTCACCACTGACGTGTATGTACGCAACAAACTAACATATAGAAATGCTAGCAGGTGCGCGGCAGAAGTTTTGTACTCTGCAAGCGTGCCTCTAACCATGTTCATAAACCATTTCTTTCAGGGTGCAAAAACCCGAAAGTAAGACACACTGTGGCAACGTCAAGAGCACTACAATCGTGTGTACAGCTGCACTATGAACCCGGAAGCGAAACATTGATTGATCTATCCCCAATATGCAATGACGTGCACTAAAATGTGATGTTAAATAACCGATACGAGATACCGAGGGTCCTGTCAGAAAGCTTACATTTAGCACCACAATGGAATCGTGGTGCTTAGAGCTTCGTATTCTCATTTCAGATATTCCAGGTTCGAATCATATTGTTGCCGTTTCGAACCTTGGACAAGTTCGTTACCTCCGCGTTGCTTCAGTTCACTCAGTTGTGAATACGTACTTGGCTATATAGAATATATGTGTGCATGAATAATTTTCGTGAATAAATTGCAGCGTGTGTGATGTCTAGATGGTGTCGTTCGAACAAGTATGCCACGGAGTGACGAGGAAAAGGTATTGAACAGTTCCTAGGATTGGGTATATCACGGTATGTAAGAACTTACCTGTTCGATTTGACCATAAACTGTTTAATTCTACCAAAACATCTTTATGCGTTGCTTTTATGACACCGAGCCTATCATATATTTTAGCAATGACTGTAATAGCTTGGAATTTTTTTTTATTCAACATGTTTAACATATGTAAATTGTTTTTATACTGACTGAAACCTCTTTAACTTATTCTAAACATTATTAATGCATTTGACCTCGTTTCCCTCAATTGTATGATTCGTTGTAAATGTATATTTATTTATTATTAATTTGAATGTTCCTATGCAAATACAATGTTTGTATTCCATGTTCGATAAAAAGGTATGTGTACGCATTAGCAAATATTCAAGTCAAAGTATTAAGCAACGTAGTCATGGTTAATAATTATTTCACAGTGAGCATTGCCACTGTTGTGTCATTATAAGGTGTTCATAGTTATTTCACAGTGAGCATTGCCACTGTTGTGTCATTATAAGGTGTTCAAAGTTATTTCACAGTGAGCATTGCCACTGTTGTGTCATTATAAGGTGTTCATAGTTATTTCACAGTGAGCATTGCCACTGTTGTGTCGTTATAAGGTGTTCATAGTTATCATGTGATTTCATATTCTCTCAGAGCCTATTATATATTTGCGGACTTTCTTTCAATCCCTCTCGAGTTCACCACAACACAACTCACGACAACACAATAGTGTTGGGTCTACCCACTGCCAGCGGCTATAGTTGTCAACCGTGCTATTCAGAAGGAAATACTTATAGTGTTTTTATTTAAACTTCCGTTCGATTTGAATTTACAATATCATAACGAAATTAGCTGTCGACCAAACATTATCACGCATTAGACACATTCATGGTTCATGATTATATAGACCGCGTATTGTGTGTGTGCGTGTGTGCGTGTGTGCGTGTGCGTGTGTGTGCGAGTTGATGAGTGAGTGTACGTTTAGAGATGGGTGTGTGCACACGTTTGCGTGCTTGCATGCGTATGTGTGCTTATCTTTGAATGATGCCCAGGTGGGTCTATAAACGCCGCTAGAATGAGGCTATGACAGTGGCAACAGAGTTGACGAAGTGGTGTCGATGACATCAATGGTGATGTTCGTGGAATTGGTGAGAGTGATGTTAGTATCTGTAGTCGTGTTGCTGGTGGTGTTGGTGGCAGGTAGACATATTGTTTCAGTGAACTCATCCGTCACGTGACAGCCATCATCCGATTCTCCGGCAGACACAGGATGACCAGTCAACTTGGAGACTGATATGGACAATACTTTAAGAATAATATTTTATCTCCCTATTATTAGTACTTTACGAATCTGCTCACCTAATCATTATAATTGTCATTAAAAACAGACATTCGCGTTGCTACTAGTGCCTTTCAGTAAGTTTAAGTAGGATAAAATCAAGAAACAACAATATTGAAATGTTGAGTGAACGATAAAGATAACGAATTTTGTGGAGTAAAATACCAGCAACGATAAGCCGCGCGCAAACGTACAGACGTGCGCGTGGTCGTGCACACGGATTCACTCAGCGCAAGCATAATTTATTCATAGGTAATAGCTGTTCATTGATAGCACGCAGGATAAAGACAGCGACAACAAGCGCTGGCTACGTCAATATTACCGCCTGCGACAAATGACGCGCTGTGATTAGACGGCGTGTCAATCACCGCTGCGACGACACTGATTGGTTGGTGGTGCGCGGTGGGCTTGGCCAGAGACGTGACGAACGATGGCATTGTTGTACGCGTAAGATTAGCCATTATGATTAATATAGTGAAGATTACGGACTCGCAACGAGCCAATGGTCGCCGACGTCGTCTTTTGTTTGCGCTGTCCGGGATGGTGTCACGCGCCTTGTGCCAATCGCTCGTGTCTGGTCATTCTGAACGGGTCAGTTTTGGTGGACAAGCGGGCGCATTTGCTTGCGGTCAATCCATGAACAGCAGCAAGACGCCTCTTTGTGTCAGTGCCAATTGGAACCGATTTAACTTAGAATAGAACCAACCGCTCGGCTATATACATCGGACGTCAAGTGACGATATTCGTTCCGGATTACGTTGTGTATTTCGCCTCCAGAACCCATAGCATGAGACACAGTGTGAAACTGTCGCAGGTGTTCCAGTAGCGAATCTTCAACCGAGAACCTTCGCTGTCACACACATTCGTGAGACCGCCGAGACAGACCAGGCGACATGTCTGAAGACAAGATGACCGACAGCGACTCGCCGGCCGAGAAAGCCCCGGAGTCGCCGGTCGCCGTGTCCCCAAAGTCGCCAACACCGACGCCAGCGAGCGACAGCACTCCCTTCAAGTCGTCGGCGTTCTCCATCAGTAGCATCCTCAGTCGACCCCACGTCTCAAGCACCAAGAGGAAGCAACCAGACTCGGCTAACGACTCCCGTCCTTCGTCCCCGCCTCCGGTCGTTCCCGCGTCTCATGGGAAGGACCAGGAACCACCGCACCCGTTCAAACTGGGGAAACATTTCGCCCAGCAGGCCTTGCACCACGCCTTCGCCCCCGCCGCTCTCCTGGAAGGTGCACTCCCGGGGAAGTCCGTCGGCTGGTATCCCTGGTTCGGCGCAACGCCCTATCTACAACTCCAGTTCTCAGATCGTAAGTACGGTATTTGTATGATGACACTATCTTCTTTGGAAAACGATGTGTCTTCTTTGGATAATGATTATATTGTTTTTAGATAACGATACTATTTTCTTTGAATACTTATTATATCGTTTTTGGATAACGATCGTATTTTCTTTGGATAATTATTTTATCTTCTTTGAATGATGATACTATCTCCTTTGGATAATGGTTATACTTTTCTTTGGATAACTAGTTTATCTGCTTTGGATGATGATACTATCTCCTTGTGAGAATGGTTATATTTTCTTTGAATGATGATGGTATCTTTTTTGGAATATGATACTACGTTTTTTATAATTATTATATATCTTCTTTGGATGATGATGCTATCTTCTTTGAAGATGATGTTACAGTGTATACTGTTTGGATACTGATTATATATTCTGTGCACGATGGTAGCAATAATGTTTGAATACTGATTCGTTCGTCTCTGGATGTTGATAGTACACATATATATTGTTGGCCTTCGTATATTGTTTGGATATTTATTGTATCTTCTTTGGATGATGATATTATACCGTTTGCATAGTGCTCCTACCTTCTTTTCTTCTTTGCATGAAGATATTTGCACTAATATCTAGGACAGCAATACGATATTATTTGTGTTAACAGTATGTCATTTCTATGAATACAGATTCTGTCATGTAGTGGTAAATAATTTGTCAGTAGACACGAATGTATGATTATGTACGCATATACTGTATTCGCGGACGTGTGTACGCACTTTAGTAACGAAGTCCACATAAATATAGCAATATGTTATGAATGTTTGTAATGACGACATGGGTAACTTCTATTGCGCCTAAATCATTGAAACACACGCATAGTAATATTAACAGGTTAACACGTTTTATAATATTAAAACAATAACAATATTACATTGTGTACATAAAATATACAGTAAAGCCCGTAAGACTTAATGTTGCCGATACACCAATACAATAGTAATAATTAATAATAATATAAACATTTGTAACACATATATATATATGTATATATGTATATATGTTTATTTGTATATATGTATATATGTATATATGTATATATGTATGTATGTATGTATGTATGTATGTATGTATGTATGTATGTATGTATGTATGTATGTATGTATGCATGTATGTATGCATGCATGCATGTATGTATGTATGTATGTATGTATATATGTATATATGTATGCATGTATATATGTATGTATGTATATATGTATATATGTATATATATGTATATATGTATATATATATATACATGTATACATATATACATATATATATATATATAACTACCATGTAGATACCGAACTGCTGCACGGTCGTTGATGTCAACTAAACACAGGCTTTTCTGACATAGCGGCATTTCTCGTAAACAACGACATTACATGCTAAACCATCAGCGCTATTGCCAAACAGTAGAAATTGCGCTAACAGTTTGCTAGACAGAAGAAGCAGCTTGCATGTACTTGCTGCGTACGAAGGCAACTCTTGTCTCTCCGTCACGCGTTCAAACGCCCTCAGGACCGCTCGCAGTAATTATTGTCGTCAGACATTTCGGGTCGGTGGTCTGTCATCGAACACTGGCGCCTTGAAGACCAACAATCGGGACAACCGGCTAACTGTAATAGCACCAGTTCAGAGATGTCGCACGGGCAATTTAACACATCAAACGCCGATTGAACTGTTTCAGCGGCCTTCCCCGCTGATTTAATTACCCTCTTATATTTCAAGCGCACAGTTTCGCCCTCTGTCGGATACCCGGGGCACAGAGTTCGTGAATATGTCCCAAGACTAGTGCAGCTATTTCGGTCTCTCTGTATGTATGTATGTTGAAATATAATCTAATGGGTTTTAATTCTGGAGATGGTTTCCTGATCTGCGCCAACGATCTTGTTGGACATTCAAACGACGAAATCAGAAGTTCGTTGAAGTGTCCAACAGGGGGCGATACCTGGGGGTGTTGAAACTTCTCAGGAAGTTCTTCTGTATGTCGTCATAGATACAAATACATAAATTTCATTCAGTTATGAAGAGCGATATGCTGAGATGACACCTCTGTGATGTAATACTTTCAATATAAATTGTGCGTCGGTGACATCAATTAATCAGAAATAGAGTTTAAATGTATGTCAATCTGGAGTGTTTTTGATTTGTTGCCGGACCGTTACGGTTTGTATGTTTGATTACATATACTACTGGTGTTAACGGTCAACAATTAATTTTATATACTGTGACACATCGGGTGCTCAAAATATTGTTCACATCAACAACAACAGAATAACCAATTGCAAATGATGATGTAAACATAATAATGTAGCAACGATGATTATTAATGTGCAAATGATAACATTAATTAATAATAATTACTAATTACTCACGTTATCTGAACCTATCCATAAACATGACCTTTCTACATCTTTTATGTTTTATCCGGCAGCTACAAAGATTACAGCTGTCAGCGACGAGTTAATTACACTCAATTTTAATCACAGCCATAAAATATAGTACAACTTTCAAATTACATATACAGTGTACACTAACATAAATAAAATAAAGGAATAGTGTTCTGCAACAATTTTGAAATCTTAGCTTTTAACAATTAGTCCAAATGCACACGATAGTCCAAAATATAATTATATCAGCTAACAAGGCTTTAAAATACTGGGTTATAAATTTAACAAGATTGTCAATCAAACCGCTCCAAGTGGAGCGTCAATAACGAAGCCGTTGTTTTGTGTGAATGTCGAACTATTGTTCTTACCGTCGTCTGCTCAAGTCGGGCAACATATTCCATTGGTTACATTCTAAGGGTAAAGGGTGCAATATGTGTTTGTCTTCCTGGCAAAGATCATGCTATGTAATATAAATTATCTTCTAACACGTTCACATGCAAACAAAAAATATTTCAAAATAAATATTGACCGTAATATGTTGATGGCTATAAAACTTGCCGTTAAACATGAAGGGGTGACACAAGTTTTGCTTCGAAATATTATAACGAAATACCTAATGATCAAGTTATATTTAAAAATAGAGGAGCATTAAAATAAACTTTGGCGGGGAAATTATATACGTAGATAAAACTGATACTATTTCACATGGTTTTGTAATACAAACCCACGCACTCTGTACCTTTGAATATAATGGACGTATTCACACAGTTCACGGGAGAATGGCGATCAGATATCAGCGACACTGACAAACTAACACGATGACAATAAAATACAGTGTAGCAAGTCGTACTATATTGAATGGCAACGTTGTCGAAGTGTGTCAATTAGTAGAGGTGGTAACGTGTCACGTGGCGTCTGACGTCACGGACAACGGGAACAATAAAAGGAAACAGTCAAGCGACGACACTGCGATGACACGAGCCTTGCAAGGAAATAAAATTATTACGAACAGTGTTGCATTGTGTTGTCAATCAACACGTGTTGTCGCAGTTTGTACGTGACCAAACGCTACCCGATAAAATCTGAGGAACTCTGTTGAACTGAATTGGCGATATCAAACGCAATGAATGCTGCAATTAATACTTATATTAAAGGTACAACTTCTTTAAAAAAAATGCTATGAAAATATATTATCAAAACCAATTTATCATAGTTATGAGCTAAACCAAAACGGTGTTATACGATAATGGTATTTCATAAAATGTAATAACATTTAGTTCACTATAACAAAGCATGAGTATATTGGTTCTCGGCTAAGGTAAGCCAACACAGTTAACGCATTTAATAAAGTAAATTAATATTGTTCAATGTCCTTTTAAGAAGATGTTGATAACATAAACAAATACAGTGTCGGTGGCGTCAAATATAGACACGTTATTCAACTGTTTATGGTGATTTCAAGACAGCCAATATAATGATGTTGCAAAGAATTTAGGCGCAGAAAAAGTTACAATATTATTATTATTATTGATGTTGTTGTTGTTGTTATTGTTGTTGTTGTTATAAGAATGACAGAGCTATGTATATCATGTTATACACGGACATTTAATCACTGACGTACAACATGCGCACACACGCACACACACACGCGCGCGCGCACACACACACACACACACACACGCACACACACACACACCACTTTTACATTTTATCCCGGCGCTCCTCTTTTTCCAGCCGGCCACTGCCTTATCTTTAGGCCCGCTCTTCTGTATCCGGCCACGCACCTACACATCTGTTTCTTCCCGCAGGTTTCATCCCCGGCAACCCGATGCTGTCTATGCCGACCGTGCCGCCCCAGACCCGTCCGTCAACGAGCCCCGTGGTCACCCGGTCTTCCCCTTTGCCTGGCAGCCCGGTGTCCGCCGGCCCTCCCCGCTCGCCCAAATCCGCCCGCTCCCAGTTCTCGGACACCCAGCGCGACCCTGACCCGGACGGCGACGACCTCGACCTTGACCACAGCGACCACGACGATGACGACGATCACATGACGTCTGACGTCACGACGTCGACGCTACTGCGCAGTCGCTCGGCGTCCGGCTCGCAGCTGGCGCTGGACGACGCGAAGAACGGCGGCCGGAAGAAGAAGACACGCACCGTGTTCTCGCGTAGTCAGGTCTTCCAGCTCGAGTCGACGTTCGACATGAAACGCTACCTGTCGAGCTCGGAGCGCGCCGGCCTTGCCGTGTCGCTCCACCTGACGGAAACTCAGGTAAAGATCTGGTTCCAGAACCGACGCAACAAGTGGAAGCGCCAGCTGGCGGCAGAACTCGAGGCCGCCAACATGGCACACGCCGCCCAGCGGATGGTTCGCGTACCAATACTGTACCATGACAGTGGCGCCGCGCGCAGCGGACACTCAGACAGCGTGCCCCACTCCGCCACCCCCCTATCGGGGTACCACCCTATGTACTATCCGCCCACGTACTCGCAGATATCGGCGCTGCGCCCGTCCATGCCCAGTCTCGTGTAGCGCCCGACAGTAGCCCGAACACCACAAGGAGCTTAAAGAACAAACGGTGAATCCATCGGATCAATGCCAGGCCGGCATATCGTTTGCATATCGCGTTCAATGTACTTAACATGAATATGTATTACCATCGTGCAAATCGAAATTATTTATAACTATTTTCTCACATTCTGTCCTACAGTGTAGGCATGATATTGTTCGTCGCTCCGTCACTCGTCAAATATCAGGGATTAACCTTTGCTTGTGAAACGTGGCGTGTCTGCGGCAAATTATAGATATTATGCGCGAGCGCATGACATTGCCGCTGCCTCGGTTGGCGACCACTTCCGGTGTACACGCCCACTTCCGGTGGACATTTCTAGTCAATATACTGACAGTTGAATGTGACGCCAACTCGAACACGTGTCTATATATGACGTAAACGATGCCTAGGTAGCAGCATAAGCCAACGCCGCTAACAGTTCACCTGCTCTGCACGCGGTCTTTATCATTTGGAATTGCAATGACGTTATATGTATATGTGTACAGTGAATTGTATTTTATATCGTTATAATGTTTCATCAGTTGGTGTCAAATGATTAATGTATATTTCGTTGTATATTAAATTCGTCATGTATTGTTTACGCTGGCATCGTTGTGGTCTGTGCATACACTTAATTTGATATTCGCTCTTCGTTAAACCGTAGCAATGAGTAATGTGTTACTTGTATTGATTATTTGTTAACAATCGGCATTGTTACTGTGGTTTGTAGGGCATTTTCAAAGGTTAGCAAATAATTCGTTAGATAGCCACAGTAAAATGCCTATATTGTTTATTATTATTATTTTACTTTTAGAAATATCTAACTATGTTCGAGCTAGATGATTGTTTTACTATGTTTCTCTTTGACGCGTTGTAATTCGCCACGTTTTCTGGAGCTCAAAGGAGTTAAAGGAAGGATTCTTTACAATGGTTACATAATATTAAATCCACCATTATCCTTTAATATGAACGGCCGAAGTACAATTGTAGCAAGTTACGAACACTGTCAACAAATAACCAGTCGACTATATACGTATGTATAGCGTTGAACCATTGCAGAAAACACGCATTTCGAACATCTGTTCAAAGTTACTTGATCTTCGACACAAGCCAGGTACAAAAAATTCGTAAAACCGTCCCCTGCGTTTGTGTGTATGTGGCTCCTTATGGCACATAATATCAAACTACCGAGTTAGTTTTTTTTTCCGGAGGACGGACAAATAGCTGCTAGTGTGATTAGCAAACCTTG